>OY720624.1:10514225-11176067 GCA_963170105.1 Cantharis lateralis
TTCGAGTGTTTACCATCAATTATTGGGTGTGAATTTAACGACGAGGTGGCAATAAACATTTTATGGTTGATCAGGAATGTAGACGACCATTATAAAATTGTATTCATAAAAATTAATTATTTGAGGTCGATATCGTTGGGAAAATCGATATCTAATGGTAAATATTTCCATTGTTTCTTGATTAAATGGTCATTAAGTGTACCAATTAAAGTGGATTTATGGGTAAACAGTAAAACGTCTTATACATGTTCCTGGTGTCAGGAGCGCTTTATGGCCGCCGCAAGGAAACTAAAAGCAAAAATTTGTTTATCGCTAAACTAACGCAATAAAATAATTTATATGGACGTTAATTACAGACTCCTATGTTTTAATTGCAATATCAACACTCAATTTTTGTTTTTGCTTTTAAAAAAATTTAAATAATTTTGTTTATTTTAGTTTTTTAGATAAGAAAATAATAGATCGGGTGTTTATCAACTTTTTTATCCAGTTTTCAACAGTTGCGTGATGTGCAACGTCATTTTCTGAATGGTTTTTTACGCCTTTGTACGTGTAAACCACGCAGCCTTTAAAAAATTATTTTATTTTTATCGTTGTGATGTATTACAAAGCTTAGGTAAGCTTTTAGCACGTAAAAATGTCAGTTTTTTAACGAATTTGACGAATAAGTTTTTAGGTTTCTCTGGTTGAGTGTATATTAATAAAAAGGATTTTATTTTAGATTTTATTGTTGCACCGTAAAATTGTACATTAAAACTTTGAATATAAAATTCCCATTTACTGAATTTTACGTTTGCTGACACTCACGCCCGTAAATTTTCGTATGGAAACGACGTCTGAAGCATATTTTCCAAGGTTTTAATTTGTCTGGTAGAAATTGACTCCCCAAGGAAAACGTTTTGTTTTATTTTGGATCAATCATGATAAATAATTTTTTCTCCAAAACTTTAAAGCTTATCTGGGAGCATTAACATTAAGAATAGAAAAAAATACAGTGCTTTATACTTACTGTCCAAGATAAAATATATTTCAAACCCCAAGGAACAGGATTATGTGTTCTGTATAAAATATAGTCTTCCTTCGAAGTTAACTAATGCAAATGGAAATGGAATCCCTGACTGCTTTTTTATTTTATTGATACAAAATCAATTTTGCTTGAGTGTAAACATTACTATATTAATATTGATGTAATTTTCGAAAACTTTTTAACAAAAACCAGCTCGCTGCGTTCGCTTTATTAAATTTTATAGAAATTGAGAAATATTTAATTAGCTGAATTATTGTTAATTTATGAATGTATTACGTTAACGTGTTTTTAATTAAGTTGTCCATCATTTAAAGAAAAGTAATTCGGTAGGTATAATTATTTTAATACAATGGGAAGGTGGGGTAGCCGGAATAAATACAATGCAAGAAGGCGATGCGAAAGAGCTATTAATTTTTGTGTTCCAAAAAGCGAAACTAAAGCGAGTGTAACAAATTTGTTATGTAACAGTTAGATGAACTTTAAAAAACGTAACTCCAAGCATTTAACTGCAAAATTTTTATACGAGACTGCGTTTAATAATTTAATTCACGATTCGGTTAGAAAAATCTTGTATCCCACCGGAATTTACTGGATTTTACGTTTTTATTCTAGCTTTTTTTAAATGAAATTTCCGACTAGCTAATAGGAATGCATTAGAAGGCTGTTTAGTATCCGTGGCCATTAAAACGTTATTAAGGATACGATAAAATTAAGGTTATAATTAGTTGTGTGAGCATAAAGGGTAGTTTTTAATGGTTTTGTTATCTGGGTCCCTATATGCTAAACACTTATTTAGAGAACAAAGTTATCTCTTATCGGCTGACTCCACGGCGCATTATTCTAATCTAATTCGATAACGCCGACTTTAAATCTCAATTATAACTTGAGAAAGAACATAATAATAATATATTCAAGTTTAATGATAGAGAATTTATCACAACAGTTATCAACATTAAATAAGTTATTCTGGGACCTTCTCCAAAAACGATTATTATACCTTCCTTATGTTAGACTAGAAATCCTCCAGGATTTGTACGAGGATAGTGCGCGCCGTGTTTACACGAACTTTACGAGGTTCCTGATTTAGGTAGGCGAATTTATTTAAAATTCAATTTTTAAAAATAAATATTCATTCGAGAGTGCCGGCGATGGGAAAAGAGGCACGTGTAAGGTTTTAATTGGCACCTTCGGAACGAAGAAGACTCGTTTTGTTAATTTTTGATTTTCTCGCGATGTTGTGGTACAGGTAGCGTTAGAAAATAATATAAATTACCGCTATCGACGTTTAATCTAAGCATTAAGAACGTTTAGTTTGATTTCTTAACACGGAGTTAATGGTTTTGGTATTTAAATTTGGAGCAGACGTGTTCATTAAAATGATTTTCTACAAGATACAAAAAAAAACGTTTAATTATATGACCCATCTTAATGAAGGTTTCTGTGTTTACAACGTAAGTTACGAGGAAGATCTTATCCAATTTAATTTCTGTTCGGTGATGCAGAATCTCTCTCTGCCCTGCTTAATATTCACGTTTATGAAATAGGGAAAAAGAAGGTCGGCATTAGAGGATTTGTTTGGATAATAATCGGCGGCTATATTTAGTTATTCCATAAATGGCAACTGGCTTTTCTACGATTGCTAATATTTATAAGCAATCCAATTATCTGTGACTCTAGAAGGCGCACGCGTATCTTGATATCTTTACCGTGTGCGGTCTTTGCAGAAGGCACACCTTAAATTACGACCTCCTCGGTGTACCGGCTTTTGTCTACACAAAGTTGTGGGGAATAATTGACACGGGAATTTTACGGCCACCTTGAGTTGAGAACCCAAATGGGTTGATTAGTGTGAGTTGTTCTAAAGATAACGCCAAGTTTAAGAACAACTGTTTTAATTGTAGTTCGCATCGTTCATTACCACAACTACCAGACATTTACAAATACTCGGGCTATCTCAGCTAATTAAGATCTAAAAAAAACAACTTAACGAAATGTATCTGCAAAATAGTGGTCCGTTTACGAAATTTATACGAAACGGATGTAAAACGTTAGAGCGAAGAAATATGGGTTCGCTTTTTCTAACATGGCTCCTGTGTTGGCTTACAAAAAATTAAACGCATTTAATTCTTCATCCTAATTATATCTTAAGTCGAGGAATGTTATGGTAGCTTTGGATCTTAGAATTCGAGTTGTTCCATTAATATGACATTCACAGACGATCAGCATCACTAATTTGTGGTTGTTGAAGGCGGAGATCGTTTGTGGTCACAATTTAAAATATTTCATTCGAAATATAGTAGCTATAACTATATTTTACGTTTAATTTATTTTCGTCTTCGACAAACATCGAAGCGTCCCAGCGAAAACCATATATAATTTGAATAATATCACAATTTTACGTCTTATTGAATTCCGAACGCACAAATTGGTCTTCTTTTATATGTATGACCAAGCATGATTCCTCAAACGCACTTAAAAAACTTGCAAAACTGTTACCATAGATTACGAATAAAATTTTATAGATATCGAAAAACACTTACTGGCGAAGATGATCTGAAATTCTAAGTGACGAAGACCTTCGCATGGACCGGTAATGTATTCGCTTTCCAGCTTCGGGCAACTATTTGCATTTTTAACAAGTTCTATCGATGACCTGGTAGTGGTTAGAATCCATTTTCCTACTTTATACGACATCAAGTTTCACTTGAGTATTTTAGTTTGTTATTCTATCATTATTGTCGCTTTTTAATTTTATTAAATTCGTATTGCTTAATAAATTTCGAAAAAGTCATTTTCGAGTCGGTTTCGTTTCGGCGAAACCCTAACATAAATAAATTTGATCTGAATCGTTTAAGTCCCAGCCGGGATGCATCCATATTGATATATTTTTGCTACACTACGTATGGGTCCGGGCAGAAGTATCATTTATAATTTGGATCCCATTCGGCATGTGATGCTGTGAAAATTGGCAATTTGTTTTTTAATAATAATAATAATTATGTGGTCGAACTTGCACAAAAGGTATTAGGGCCTCCTGCTTGGAATCGAATTACCTACCACAGCCGTCAAACCTCTATTTGTTACGAGTCGTAAAGTACACAAAATTGCGCGATTTACAAGAAGGTTTCGTTCCTTTGATGGCCACACCATAAACCGGCTAAAAGTAATTTTAGAGAAAATGCATTAATAAAACCATCGGGAAAGTTGGTAAAGCGCACAATAAAAATAATGGGATATTTGCATATGGAATATATTCGATTGATCGGATCGTAAGTTGCTTATTCTTTTAAAAATATCAATGTAAATAGCACTTACGTTCAATTTATCGTATTATCCTTGCTGGCTTGAAATAGTCAAAGCACTTGAATCGAATTTTGCTAAAAGGGTTTTATTTATTTTTGGATTTCAAGTTTTATTGCCCTTCTTTTTTTGAAAAGAGCACGTTTGTATTTGTAGATTTTTTGTGAGATGGTAACGAAAAAGGTGGGCGTCCAAGTTTTCCCATTTTAAGTAAATTGATGCAATAAAGCCGGGAACACCGACCCTTGCAGTGCGGTGGTCCGTACTAACGTCCGTCCATTTATTTCATTACTCTCTTGCTTTACTTTAATTGGTTACTTTATAAGCCTGTGATTATCTAACACGCACACATAAACTTACATAGTAGAACAAGATATTAGGAAATAATAAAAAACAAGTTAATGCGACTTGTAGTCTTAAGCTCTTCTAAGAACCTGACTCATTCATTTGATGCTTCTTTAGTTCTATGATGGATCTCGGTCTATTCATTTTTTCACTTGGAATTTCGATGTATGTTATGTGTTGCGGGATAAGTGAAGCTTTTGTTCAGGAAACTGGCTTTGTCAGGTGACAGTCGTGATGCATTCCTATCCGATTATTTATATCGTCCGTACAACCGACATTTTTCCTTTGCTGTTTTTAATCTCGGCTATTCATTAAAGAATTTCTTCCGTTTACGATTTTTTCGGAAACGATGCCAATTGCGCCGCCGCCATAAATTGGTTCGGATTCGGACAGTCAAACAAGCAGGACCATTGAGTTTGGTTTAATTTCCCGACATCTTCTTTTAGTCCAATTTATCTTTGTGTCGTTGAGTTTTTATAAAATCTAGGCTGATTGTAACCGTCCTGATGTTGTAATTAAACCGTTTGTAACTCAAACGTTCCCATGTTACACTTGCTCTTGCACACGCTTTTCTATGCGATGTGAAAGAGATAACGAAGCCCTTAGTAAATTATTTGTAAGGGTCCCTATTCCCGCGGTCGACAGTGTTGCTTTTGATAAAGTGGCGTAACGTAGAGCGACCTCGCCCTCTGAGAAAATCCGGCACAGAACCAATTTCGAATTAGATCACCGTAATTAATAATTTCATTTACTGCTGCTACCGTTCTTTGTGTGTATGTCAATTCCAACTTCTAAATAAAGATTTTAACTGCCGGTTAACGAAATTAGTTAGGAAAGCAGGCTCGTTCTCTTTCAATTAGTAAAATGAAAGGTATAATTGATGAAAACTTATAAAAGTAGAAACGGTCGGTAATAAATTGTCCGATCGTTACCAGTTCCCGATTTTTATGAAAGCTTATGTGTCGGACTTATTCGAAGATCGATCAGTTTTTTTGTAAGTGGCAGGCGAATTAATTAACGTTCTCTACATCTCCCATATGGTGAAAACTCGGTTGGAATTGGGGTTTTTTGCTGCAGCAAACATTTGGAACTCTTTGCAATAACACGTATTTAAGCTGTCGGTCTTTATTATCCCCTTAGTCTTGGTCATAAAGTGCACCCTAGGGCGTGCTGAGAGTGGGCCCATACGCTTAATGAGGAAGTGGTTAAAAACACAATTGGAAACAAATCTTACACAATAGAAACACGTAATTGTTTAATTCTGTTGCTATAATTATATCCTTTTATTTAATTATTTCTATTGTTTATTTCAGGATAGACATGTGAAAGAATCACCCGGAAACTCCGTCGATCGTGAACCGGAAGTGGATCCCAGTCAGGACTATCAACTACTATTAGGATATGAAAATAGCACACACACGGTGCTCAGATTTAGAAGACGATTGGACACTTGCGACCACCACGACATCCCGATTACGGTAGGTTATGAAATTTTAATTTTTTGTGTTTTTGAATTACGTTATGTCATTGCCTGGTCGTTTTTAACGATACGGGTTGTACAAGGAAAGGGTGGAGTTGAGCATTGTTGTTTTCTCGTGCTTCGAGCAACCCGTAGTAATGACCTGACATTGTTTACTACACAATGCATTATTACGCTATTCCGTAAATTGCGAAAAATGCTAGGAAATTCATACTTAAAACAAATTAGTTTTTTTTCAAACGTGCTTCGAATTCCACGTTAAACCCGCTTAATCAGCATATCAACTTTTTACGATCAAGATAGGCGGTATGGTGTACCCGGCATACCGTTTGCTATTTTTATATACTCCGGATAAAACTTTTTAATCGTCATTATTATGGTAATGGCTTGCAAATTCATCATGACTGTAAATATTAGCGGAAGACGAGGCTTAAGAAAAACTAAAGTAGGTGCTAGAAAAACTTGACAGTTTAATGGTAGTTTAGGAGTAAAAACATATGGTGGCAGCTTAAGTTCCTCGTAATGGCTGGCGTGTAGACCCTTATATTCTTAGAGTAACTCCGAGTTGTGCTGAGTCCGGTGCACCCAATTACTTATGTTTGCTTTTGGCCCTCGCCCTTCTAAACCATTTTGCAGTAAGCTCGATGTCTTTCGATGTAAATTATGTCATGGATTGAATGCTTCGCAAATATTTAGTTTAAATCCTAATACATGACAAATTCCTTTTGCAGCTGGTGCTCCTTTGGCTGGGATTTTATTGGTTACTACTTCTCTATTTTTAAATCAAATTGCTTTTAAGTTTTCCAATTTTTGAGCAAACTCCAGCGTCGTACTTTTCTTTTGAAAATTAATTGGATTCAAATTATTTCCTACTGGATTTGTACCGAATTTTTCTTGAAAGTATGTATGCTCAATCGATTTTCCTCGAATGAGTTATTTTTATGATGTAACGGAAAAGTGTTTAACCGATTTATTGTTGTTTAATTGTATGTAAACATTATTTACAAGGTAACGTCGTTTATCAACATTTTTAACGAATGTTTGTCCAGGACAAACAGTTACTTTTATGTATTACTGGGCGATGACAAGGCTTGTCATGTCTAGGCAAGTTACGTGGATACGTGTTGTTCTCAGGGTGGCCGTTTAATTTTTCTCGTGTTGCGCTATATTACAGCGTTCTAATGGCTCATTAACACGCAAAGCTTTACGACGCTGCGTGAATAATTAAGAGATGACACCAAAGCTCGGGAGTGCGGTCCCATAAATAACATCCCCAACCATTTATAGGATGGAGCGAGAGAAAGAAAGCACTTGATTTTTATTTGTAATGGAAAGCACGTTAAATTGATTCGAAATGTCTGCCAACGTGATATAATAACAATTGCCAAACAAGTTAAAGACTGAGTTTGTGAATACATTTACCAGTTGCATATATAAGGAGTAACAAATCCGACAAGTTTCGTTACTTAATCTGCTCCAGAAACGTCTCCAGCGACACACAAAGATTGATGTTCCAGATGTACCAAAAATAAAGAAATTTCCTTTATTTCTTTTTCTGTCTTACCTTCCAAGTTTTCCACTTTGTTATTAATAAGTTATTTCTACTTTATTAGGTGTTAATTTAAAAACTTCCCACATTCTACGATATTAATTTCGGGCACAAAAACAAGTTTTTGATTTATGTTCGTCTTAAACAATTTTGAAGTTGATTAAGTAACAAAATAATTACCTGCTCATTTATTTATTGCTTATTAAGTGTGAGTTTTTAAAACATTTTTAACGCTCTATCTTGCTTTGTTACAGAACGACACGATGCGTATAGTTTGGTCGTATCACAAAAGCGAGCCCGAAGGTGGAGCGGTCGGTCCCGGCTCTCTGCCTCAGCACAACATGGAATCGAGAGGCAGCCAATCGTTATATTTGGTTCAACGTGCCGATCAGGACGCTCCGGGACCAGAAGAAACGACACGAATATGGGAGCTACGTAATCCCGCAGTCGAATCTCCTGCGCCCGGAGACACTCTCCACTGGTGCAGGGTATTCCGTATTCCTGCACTTTCTCGCAAGCATCACCTTATACGAGTAAGTCTCAACATAGTATGCAAATTGCTTGGCTTTTATACTCGCTTCGCAGATTTGCAAATAATATTATGCGTACATCTCCCTTCATATAAATTCGTAGGAAATTTTACGGCGCTTTGATATTTAAATTTAAAATTATATAAATTGCGTTTTCGCTAGTTTGAGATGAGTTTGTCTTATTTTATTGCTTCGTTTGTTCAATTACACCCGTCATCTTCAAAGAAAAATAAACAAGGGTTGAATAGCTTTTGAAGGTTTTAATTTTTATTTCAGTACGAACCGCTCCAGGGGATTCGAACCGACGGCGGTCTTCAGCAAGTGGTCTTGTACGAGTGTCAAGAAACTCCTCAAGTCGAACAATTAGCGGGCACTCCTGGAAGGCAGTGTTTCGATAGTGGACTGCAGCCGTTAGCCTGCAACACCGTCGTTGCGAGTTGGGCCAGAGGTTCCGAAGGTTTCAGTTTTCCACCCGAAGCCGGATATCCACTCGAGCCGTCCACTAGTCGCTATTATCTTTTGGAGACTCATTATACCAGCTCGTACGATAATGCGGGTAGTTTGGAAGGTTCCGGAATGAGATTATTTTACACACCGGAACTTCGAAGGCACGACGCAGGTGTTATATCGGTCGGAATGGATCCTAATTGGAGACATATTATACCACCCGGACAACAGAAAGTTGTCTCGTCGGGTCATTGCATATCTGAATGCACCCGACAAGCTTTTCCTCATTCGGGTGTCAGTGTCTTTGCGGTTGTGATGAGAACCCATCGGATAGGCCGACAAGTAGCATTGAGACACGTTAGAGATGGTGTAGAGCAATCTCCTATAGCGACCGACGATAACGTCGATGCCGATTATCAAGAGTACAGAAAACTTGTTTCACCTGTTAAAATATTACCTGGAGATCATTTAATAGCCGAATGCACTTATAACAGTTCGGGAAGGTCAGCCATAACCCTCGGCGGACTCACCAGCAGAGAAGAGACGTGCTTAGTAATGGGACTTTATTATCCTCGTCAACGATCTTTAGCTGCGTGTCACAGTTTACCGAGCTTGCCAACCGTCTTGCATTCTTTAGGCATTCAAGAACTCAGTCCGTAAGTACTTGATAAATTTTCATCAGAAATATAATATCAAATATCTCATTGTTTTTGGAAAAATTCACGATACATTGAACTATCGACTACATTTTTATTTTATTTTCAGTGGTTCCAATCCCGTGCGCATATCGGCTCCACCTGAACTAGCAGGCATGACATTAGAATCCCGACTCGTGTCATACGATTGGGAAAATCAATTTCAAAGTTTTCAAGAGGCTACGAAGAAAGGATCCTTTAAGCCATTGTGCTGGACAGCTCAATCTACCTTGTTACCGGTAAGTAACTGTTCAAATAAAAATATCCAAGTATTTTCAGTTCAGATATCACGTGCTGGTCTTTTTCTTAACATCGCCATCGGTCGCGTGATAAATCGGAATCTCGCAAAATTACCTTTGCAATTTTAACTTCGTCATATAAATACGGATTAGTCGATTGGTTTTATTTCGCTAAATTATGCAATATATTATATAATTATTTTTTTTATTTTGCGACACTCTCATAGTGTAAACGTTTATTAGTCTCGATGCATTGTTGTAGTGGGGCTTTTGGGAATTGTTAAAATTGTAGCGGAAGTTGTGCAGTTCTCGAGTATAATAATTATTATGGTATACGACAATACCATACGACTCGACTGCACATTACTGTTTACCAGACCCAGTTTATTTTCGTTATAGTTTATGCATCAAATTTAATTGCTTTTAATGTATTTCGAGCTTGATGAAATACATTAAGGTTTTTTTGGCTTCTCTACAACAAGTAATTTTTTTTCCAGGGAACGGACATGCTAGATGCACATTACCCCAACATTTCCAAGCCCTACATACGCAGTAGTTACGATCAATGTAATTACAGGCGATATAGTACGGAGGGTTGGCCTGGTGGTACACCGTTATTAGAAATCGATGGAAATCACATCGAAGGAGCAGCTCGAAGTAAGGTATCGCGAAGTAGTAGTCCAGCCAATGCCGAAGAATCGTTAAGTCTTAGTCGTACTAATAGCGGAAGCTGCCAAAAAATATTCAATTTACTAATTGGATTGTCTCTGACGTTAGTACTATGGAAACATTAAATGTGATCTCTAAATTATCCAATACCTATAGAAGTTTAGGTAAATCGAGTCAGTCATATAGGGGCCTGCTGTGAAGATAATCAGTAACGTAAAAGATACCTAACGGTGTGCTAGTGAACTAATCGATATGACTGTAGTGGCGGCTTTACAGTCTGAATTATGGAACTATCAAAATACTCTAGTTAAAAAATTGTGCAGTGGAACTGTATCGAAACGCCTTTGATTATTTTCAATTAGTGATAAAAACGTTTTAGTGGAGCCGTCATTCTAGTCCTTTTTTTAGACAAAATTAGATATCGTAAGACGACTGTCGGCAAATGTTTAAAAAAATAAGGGTGCGCGTATGTAAAATTTTTTATGGTATCGGGTGTATCACCTAATCGAATTCAAGTTTGTCGTTGCGCCGCCGTCTGGAGCTGTGATGCAAGTAGATTAAGCACTTAAAAATCTCTTCTGTTTTCGTGTTCTTCTCTATTAGTTGCTAAAATTGTTAGATAATTCGCTCTATCCTCTCGTTATATTTTTTTATCGAATTTGTAATTATATGTACATTTGTAATATCTATTATTGTTTTGTTGTATATTTATTAGTCAATTGGTGCTATATAATTTTAAATGTACCCTTTGTATGTACTAAACTTTATTTATTATTGATTACTTGTTAGGAAGAAGAAGATAATTGTACAGTGTAGATAACTCGTGTAATATATTTTATAAATAAATCTCGACGAAAGTAGCAATAACATTAGAAAATTGTGTTCTTTTTTTATAACCAACTCCGCATTTGCATAATGGTTTAAGTTTTCCTTAAGTTACGTGGAGTAAAGATAGTAAAAGGAAGATAAACATAAACGCAGATTAACTTATCTGAATCTACGCTTACATGAATTACATCAGGTAAATTTATAAAGTTGGGGGAATTAAGATGGCCGCTGCGGATATTACCCAGATTATTAACCGCTTTAATGTCATCCAGTCAATATTTTTAATGACCGGACAGCTGATGCATGTGGGAGTGACTCAATTTAAATCAATCCTCTTGATTCTCACCATATACATTATATGCGGGCTCATCGAGACATGTCTACACTAAATGGAAGCTTCTGCATACCATCGGCCGATGTTATCGGACATTTCTATGGTAGGTAGACACATCACTAACTGATTACAATTTGACGTTTTTCTCACAATTCATTTCCACTTTAATTAATTTTTATAAATCCTATCTTTACTAGGTTAATCCTGCAACATACGTACTCTCAATAGAATTTAGCAATTAAGGTAAGTCAGCGTTACGAAACATTTATTTACGGGGTTGTTCGGTAACAAAAGCAGAACATTTGAAGTTTTATGGGTGCAATGCTACAGGGGGTCGATTTATTTGATTATTCAATCGAATATGTTCCGATTTTTGCATCATCTGTCGGGAGGCTCGCCTTACCCTTCTTTGAGCAGCCACCGTTTGCAAATAATTTTATCGAACAAATTAGAATGTTAGAATGAAAAGTAAATTTAATAATAATTTTTTTACAGTTTTGGAAAAAACTATTCGGAGCTATTGTACTTTTTTTGGATCGTCTGTTATCCTACACACCCGTCGCAAAAAATTACACATTAAAATTTCATTCTGTATTATACGTTTCTAACTTTTATTTTAAGCAATTGTTTTACTTTAATTGTGGTTTAGGCCGTTGCAAAAGTAATGCCGTCAAAATTGTTAATTTTTAGATTATATTCGCCGAATAACTTCTCAGTGTTGGCGAGCGAATAAAAATTAAAGGGTGCACTGGAGGGTGTTCCACACCCCCCAGACCCCCCGGTTTTACTCTTACGTTTTGAATTTTAAGGTGTAATTTAATAATAGCCGCTTAAACCAAGTCCACTTGAACCGAAACTCATAATTATAGATCAAATTAGAATGGTAGAATGAAAAGTTATTGTTGCAGATTCTAAACTAAAGGTAATATTAATTAAATTTAATAATATTATTTTACATTCCTGTAAAAAAACTGTTCGGTATTAATGTACTCTTTTGGTAACCGCCATCATAAAAAGTTAAACATTAAATGATTCAAAAATTTCACACTATGTCATACTTTTCACACTTTTATTTTAAGCAATTGTTTTACATTAGTTGTGGTTTAGGCCGGTGCAAAAGCAGTATCTACAAAAATACTACACCTTTGATTTTCAAAATTTTCGTTAAATTTGTCAATTTTTAGATTATATTGGGTAGATATAATTAAAAGGTGCACTGGAGGGTGTTCCACACCCCCCAGACCCCCCGGTTTTACTCTTACATTTTCTATCTTAAGGTGTAAATTAATAATAGCCCCTTAAACCAAATCCACCTGAACCGAAACTCTACGAATTTTTTTCAACTATTTTTATAAGATTTAACAGAATTGGGAATTATACCTTGACACAGTTAAATTTTGATACTAAATGCGTCTAATTATACCTGATATCATGTTAAAACTTTTAAAAATTTGTGAAACTCAAGATCAGTTAAAGTTTTTTTGTAAACCCGCTCGCAATTTTGCAATAAAGAATTTAAAAAAGACTAATATACTAAAAGATTATATTATCTGAAGTATTTTTGCATAAAATATCAGTTAAATTTTTCAAATTTTTAACGTTTCATTTCTCAATTTTAGTTTAAATATCTTTAAATTACAAATTTTAATTCATTTAAAGCCTTGATATGAATTACCAACCTTCCTTTTCTCAAAAGGAGAATATTAATTTCAAATAGTCAGTGACAACTTGTGGGGGGGGGCAGCCGCGCAATAAATATAAGTATTTGTTCTGAAAAAGTGCAAAATTTCTATTCAATAAAATTATTCACAGCATATTTGATTTCTAAAACCGGGAGGGGGGGGGTATGAAATATTTCCTGATACTCCAGTAATTGTATCGTTTTATTTTTAAATTTTTTCTTTAATTAATTTACTTTTCAAATTAATATAACTTTTTAATTATTACAACTTATACCCTTAAATTAACTTAAAATTATGAAATCTGTAGAAATTAGTGACCGCCAGTCATAAAGTTTGTTGCTCGTAACAGTTTAGAACTATAATTACATATTTAATTAATTTATTCTGGAAAATCAACAAAACTTGACGTTTACTTGTTTAATACTTATTTGCAAACCGTGAATTATTATGCAAACATTTTTAAAAGGATAATAAGTTTACACAACAAGTACTGAAATGAAAGTACAAAAAAAGTATACATCAGTGAATTTAACAATGAAAAGAGTTATGGTTTCAAAAAAAATATTATATGCATTATATTACTTGTTATGCTGCAATGTTCTACAATTTTGCAGGAGGTAAATTAAATTTTAAAATATGATTTCTAAATTTTTTCATATTATTTACATGTAAAATTAACCAAATCTATGTATCATTGATTAATTTTAAATTAATTAAACAGTAGTTTTTACAAAACGTATTTATCTACAGACCTGGACTAGTAATAATTTAATTATTGGGCAGCTCCGTTGCTGGGCCCCAGCATTCAAAATATTTAATTTTTTATATCAAATTTGATAGGTATAAAAAAGTAAAATTATCTAATATTAATTAAATTTAATAAAAAAATTAACTCATAAGTCTTTGTGACTCATCTGCACTATCAACCCTACATCCTATATATTGGCTACAAATTTTAGAAATTAATTGGTATTTTTGTTTGTAATATTTGTTAAAGCAACCCACCCAATATCGAAGGATTAATTTTATATTTTAAAAATCAATTTTGGTTAGTGAAATATTTATAGTCGATGTTTGTGATTATTCCCTTGTTTTGAGCTTTAGCTCACAATATTTTGAATTATAAATGCGTTTTCTAGTTTATGTGAAATTATCGCCCTACACATTGCCTGCCGTGGGTTATAATTTATTTGAAATTTTATACTTCAATAATTATTTTGTTCTTCATTAGTCAACTAATTTCGTAGTCAAAACACATTAGCGCAATCATTGCAGCGGAATATAAATTTTGTATTATTATTAAAGCATACATTGAAATATATTAGGGTAAGGTCGCGGGGTTTTTAAAATCGATTTTTGATAAATTTTACAATGAAACAATTTAAATTTTAATACAATGCCAGTTGACGATCTTCTTTGGTGTTTACACCGTTATTTGTCAATTTGGTCCGTATAAGTTTTTAAATACCCGACTCGGATCAGTCAGTCAGTTGATACATAAATCGAGATTCTATTTTAAAACTTGAGTAACCTAAATCACCTTGTTTAAAGCTTTATGTGGAGCACTATGACAATTTAAAATTACACATTTAACGTAAAAATGTAAAATTGTAATAAAGTGAGCAACTGAAAGAAAAATTACTTTTTCAATTTCATAAGAGTATAGACTTTCAATTTTAAAACAGCTTTATGAAGAAGTTTTAAATAGTTTTAAAAGAAATTTAAAATTAAATTAGAAAATCGTCTTATTTTAAGCTTCCCGTGATTGGATAAAATTTCAGATTCTATCGTGATTCAAATTTTAATGAAAAACCTGCAAATGGTTAATTTTTACTTGTTAGAGCTACCGATTCCAATAAAGCAGGATTTGATTAACAAATTCGAGTTTACTCCGAATTCGGGGGACAGCTACTAAAAGCCTTTTTCTTATTTATTATTTACCGTCATATAACCAACCGCAGAAAATAAAATAAAAGTGTCGTTTCCCGGCGCTCGGTTACGCCGATTAGAATATTCTTCATTTAATTTTTAGTTTATACAAATTTCAGAATTTTAATTCTATAGCTACCATTACTTTTTATGGGTTTTTTTAAAATTAAAATTCTGTGCCACTCATTTATGGGAGACAAGGAATTTATTGTAGTTATGGCAGCTTACATCAAGCGAAGTTGAACTATTTTAATTTGTTATTATCTGAGCTTGACGTAAATGGAATGCTATAAATTTTATATTCTTTCCCATTTATTTTTTGTTTAAGTGGATTTTAATATTTGAAGACGATGATTGACTGCGCCAATTTTATTACTGTCCTACTTATGCATAAGGGGAGATCCACCTACGGTAGGATAAAGATTTTATAAATCAGACGTTCGCACACAATGGTGTGGTTTTTTTGGAAGTATCTTTAATTAAAAATCTATTTTTGTGTCTTCAATTAAAACACTTGCTTGTAAATAATTAAATAGCTAAGGAAATTCGACGAAAAACGAAACGCTATCAATAAATTTATGAATTTAATTTAACCGACATAGTCTGACATTAATTTCCGCTTAAATTGTAACTTCTGTTGGAATCTATTTAAAGATTCAGAATTAAAGAATTAATTATATAATAAAGATGCGGACGAGAGATCTCTCCGGTTGACTATAACTATGGTTGGTTTTGAAGAGCGACCCTCGTATATATATTGAGTTCAAATCAGAATTTTGATATTTTTATCACCGCGATATTATTATCGATTCGTGTGACATTTTTATCATAAGGAGTTTATTTATTAAGTGACATTTTGAGTCGACCTTTAAGTGAATTAAATATCGGGGCATTGTGAGACGACTGAATGGATGAATATCTAGTTAAGCTTGAAAATTTTTAATAACGCGAGGTTCTGAAAATATTTGAAGAGCATCGGTCACCGGTTATTACAAAAAAATTGAATTGTTGCAATAAATTTTCTTTTAGGGGTTTACATATCGGAAAATATATTTAGGGATATTGTAGGTATAAATATTTATTTAAAATTGAAGTTGTGTTTACGCTTGACCGGAAAAATATATACGTATAAATTTGAAATCCACGATCAGTCTCCATAAAAATAGCAGTTTTCAGGTATTATCAATAATTCGATCGAACAAATACCGAAACATAATACTTTTTGTTTTTACATATTTTATGTTGACGTTTGTACAATTTTTTATTTAATAGCGTTTTCGATTTGAAAATTCAGTTCATGTTTTTCTATAAAAATAAAGAAAGTTTTCAACATCAAAATCTAATTTGCGAGTAATAGCTATAAATTTTCTGATAACATAAATTATATTGTTATTCTTTATATTAACTTTACGTTTGTTAAGAATTGTCATTGTGGTGACTGTCAATGTAACATTTTATATAAAAGATCAGAATAAAATATTTTGTGATGAAAGCGCTGTTTATGTGTATTCCACAGAAGAAGCGTGCAACGAATTGCGATTAGTTATCGAAATAACGCTCAGGGACTGAATTTTAATGTATAATCGCAACTCCAAAGGAGAAATTTTCTCAAGAAGAAATAAAATTGTGTCAAGTTTTGTATTAATTTCAATGAAATGCGTTTAGGTATCTTAATTTTCATTTTATTTCAATAAAACATTTTTCTAAATTAAAAAAACTTTCCAGAAACTTGATGAATTTTTGATAAATTCAAATAGCGAATTAAACTTAATTTTCCAACATCAATAAATTTGTTACGACGTTAATGTACACTTTTTTGTGGTTAATTTATTATTTCTTATTGCAATAATTATTTATTTGAACGAAGTTTTACGGTAGATTTAAAATAAACTAATGACAACTTTTAACTTTTAGATCATGCAAGCGCCATTTAAACTTTGAAATATTATAAATCAGTCCAAATATTGCATCGGGAAATGTTAAATATTTATTTTATATTATTAAGGTAATATCTATCCACCGTAAATTATTATCAAAGTTTTCGAAGCAATAAAAAATGTATATCGACGTACATTAATAATACCGTAAAACGAGGTAACTTTGCTCCATTTTTTACTGAAAATTTTCCTAGCAGCTGTAAAAGTTACTTTTTAGTTTAAAAAAAATGTTTATATTATATAACCACATAGAAAAGTGTTTGAAAAGTAACATTGAAGATTTACTTTGTATCAAAATATCTCAAAATCGATTTTATATTATTGTTAATATTGGAGCAATGTATCCTCATATGGGGAGGATACTTTGCACCACCATATTAAAATTCTGCTTATGGAGCAAAGAAACATAATATTGCATGTTGTATACAATATATTATTTTATAAAAAGTTTTATGTACCATGGTACCTTTTTATTTTGGAAAGAAATACCTACATGATATTATAAAATGTACTTAATAATAAACTTTATAATTCTGTATAAAAATCAAACATTAAACATGAAAACACTAAACATCTTATCTACTCCATAATTTGTCCAATTCTGGAACAGAAAATTTTCCCCTCTAAGAAATCCTTCTATGCTCTTTAATTTTGCCAATAATGTCATCCCATGGATAGTACAATGTATCCGCTTTAGCAGGTCACTTCCAACTTTTAAGGGACTTAACCATGGCACTTACTACAGCTCCATTATTTATTTTCAAAAGATATTATTTTTCCAGGAAAATATTCGCTCTCGTATTGAAAAATGACATGTTCACCTATTTTCTTAATAACTTTCTGCAATACAAGAAGATCTTTATTCGTTTTATGTCCTGAAGCAACTCCGATATTTTCCTTATCTTCGGTTACTTCCCTTAATGTATATTCTATAATATCTTCATTATCAGATAAATCCCGCAACGATATTTCTTCTGTACTTCATGAACTATTACAATCTACATTTTTTTTGTTTAGGACGTGTCTTTGACAATGTGTGGGGTTCATCATCCATATTCAGATCTTCAGGCCCAATACTTTTGCCTGCAGCAACAGTAATTTTTTTTCTTTTGGGTTTCGTTTCCGTCAATTCCGTTGTTTTAGATGCCAAAGATATTACAAATGTATTTTTTATAAGATTCTCGTCGCATTCTGCAGGTAAAATCATACTTAATAGTTCATCGACATTCACAGGATAAATCCCACACTTTCCGAAGCCTGAAAGTGAATTGAAAAATGATTCTTGGCATTCTGAAATAAAGTTTTAAAACCTACATACTAATAGAATCCTCTTTTTTAAAATAATAATAAAGTTAAATCCACAATTTTGTATGGGGGTAACTTTGCTCCACGGAGCAAAGTATCCCCATTTGTTGAGCAATGTAACCTCGATACGGTAATCATGTTAAGAAAGATTGAACCGCTTGATATATTTTGAAAATTCACACTACTTGCTATAGTCAAAATATCAATACATAAAATAAAAATACAACTTACCGTGTTTTTGCTTTAAATTTTCTACCAAAGAATGAATTATTCAAAAGACAAAACTTAGTTAATTGATGTTCACGGTTACAGTAATTTATTACAGTAATAACACAGGTTAATGAAAATGGAACGGTCTATATGTATTATTACCTGTGTATATCAGGTTACCCTTAACTGAAAATTTGATAATATACAGTTTTTTTCGTAGGTAACTAATACCATTGTGACGTTATACAAATGTATGATTTGGAGCAATGTATGTTCCCTAGGAGCAAAGTTACCCCGTTTTACGGTAATGATAATTGGTGATGGCATGTGACGTTCTGGGTTGGAATAATTATTATTGATTTATAACGCTTTCTTAACCAACCTTGAGTTAAGAGAATAGTCAACACTAAATCAATGTGAAATAATTGGAATATTATTTTGTCTAAATTTAAGCAATATTGCACGGTAAGCTCTCACCGTAGACGTACAGTTGTGAAGATGCTTACGACTAAGTCCCAAGTTTTAAGTTTACAGCTTTAAACTAATTTTTGTTTAAAAACAAAATTTGTTGCTTCCAATTCAGCGACAATCTTTAGTTTACCTTACCAATCATCGTTTACGATTTAATCATAAAAGTTTGTTACTGCAGTTGAAGTTATTTATATATCAAATTTTGTAAAAGTTATTTATCCAGTTTAATATGTACCTGATATGGAGAAAAAGCTTGAAAAGCTTGTCATCCCCATGGTACTTCCTAAAGCTTGGAAATTCGAGATGGTCGTTTTTTAAGATATCCTTTGTGGAAGGATCTTAAAAGCAGCCATGATTATCGTACTAGTTTTCAGTTGTTAAAGATCTGGACTTCAAACTTCGAGAGAGGATTTCACGCAAATGACCGTACCAGCAACTTCCCATTGAGAGTTAGTAGTTGACCAGTTTTAGAGTGGTTTCTGCCGGCCCTTTGGAGGGATCTTGGGCTATGACGTCATTGTAACCTCTTAAACTCCATTAAAATTGAATTCATTGTATTTTTGCGACAATGATTCCTTTTAATTTTTAGTTTTATGCCTTATATTTAATTTTCGGCCATAATCATTTCGAAGAGGAAACTTCGCTTTTCGTGACGTTTTGACGCGGTATACTTACATGCTGAGGTCGTTGCTAAATTTGGTTTATAAATGAATTATTTCCAAAGTTTTTGATTAAAGGATTCTCCTTGCAGATGTCGTGACCTAAAAAATGCTATCATTTGCTCTAAAAACCCTTCGATTGAGTTTTTATTAAGATTTCTGTGAATTTTAGCTTATTTTGAATTGAAATCATGCATTTCCAGCCCTGCTTAAATTAACTTTTAATTTTTACTATGAGATTTACCAAGAGTCAAACAATGTTTTATCTGTTGCCAAGTTAATGTTTGTTACATTTTTACTCCTTCACAATATTCCAATTGATATTTATTTTTTTGTGATATTTTGTATCCTACAGTTAGTTTCATAGAACGGGACGTTTTCGAATGAAAGTTTTGCACTGGGTGGTAAATTCGAATGCTGGAATTCTCTAAGGGCGGTTTTTCCATCCGATGTGCTAATTAAAACGATCCTCGGAGCTCAAATACACTCAATAATGTAGGAACTCAAACGATGTTTCCTCTGTAACCGCATGCAGTGGAATGAAGCACGCTCTTCCCACCTAATTTCGGATTACCAAGACCTACGTAGCGTAAACGTACCCTCATGTGAATGATTTTTTTACAGATAACATGAGCTTAAACTTGTAAAATTAAAATCAAAAAGTCAATTTTCAAAATTAAATAGTGAAGCGTAGAAGATCGACTGTAACCTTAATTTATTTACAAAGCATCTTTTTTACGTAACATATTGAATCCTTTGTAACCTAAAAAATGAACCCATGTTGGCCAATCGGAAATTGTTTATCTGATGAAGTAATTACATATTTTTAAAATTAAAATGTATGTATGCTGGAGGGGCCACGTATTTGATTAAAAACATAATCCGAAAATTAGACAAAAGGAGCGCAACTTACTAAAGCAAATTTTGTAATACTAATTCAAACACAAAGCACCACTGGCAATATTTGGGAACACTACAAGTACCCACATATTTAACAAATCTTGTCGAGTCAATTTTACAAGCTTATTTCGTGAAAATATAATTTCGGGGTATTATTGAACAATTGTAAGTTTCCCGATTGTAGGCCGCAGGCGACTTTCAAAAACCTTTCGTATATGCAAGTTTTTTGTCACAAAAATTATAGCCGCAGGGGATTTTGCTGTTCACCCCTTGTAAAGCATATTAAGAGTGAAAGGTTAAGCTTGCTTTAAGAAGACCACGGGCAATTTGGCTCGATATTAATAAATCATAGAGTAGCTGTGTGATCGGCCCACAGTAGAAAAATCCTTAGATTTGATTGCCGAGCATAGCATTATAATTATTGTGCTACAAAAACGTCTAAGCAGATCATGATCGATTGGTGACAAAGCGCGTAGGTGACTTTCGATAGGTTGCATAGAATCGTCCCCCCAAAAAAATGAACCGTTACCGGAGGTAATCGAGAGCAAGAGACGAATGCAGCTATAAAAAATATTTTTAATATATCAGTTGTTTTGTATATTAATTTTAAAATGAATGGAGCAGAATTTATGCCCAACTCCAACAGACAAACAGAAGAAGAAGAAAAAAAAAGCCGATATTCAGTTCTCTCCTTTATGCGGAATTTCTTGCAGAGCTGCAACATTTATTTTGTATAAATACAAATATTCCAGATTTTTAATGTCAAAAGAGATTTATAAATAATATCAAAGTATACCAGCAAAAAAAATTAAAAAAACCCGAGCTGAAAGTATGTGTTAATTATTATACTGTTTATATTCCGTCAAAATTATTTTTAAAATTTTTAAATTCTTTGCATTTTATTAACCCAGGTGAAATTTATACCTAATTAAGGTTATTCAAAAAATTGTGTACTTATAATTTACATAATTAAATCAGTTTTTGAATGAAGAATTTTAAAACGTAATTGAAAAAATTTATTAAATTTAATGACCAATTACATGGTGCTAGATGGTTTTAATAGATAAATGTCATCAATCTCGCTTAAAACATAATATAGAACAATGTATTTCTTAGTTCCTATTTGTCATCTGTGTTTCACGTATGTCAACCGAAAGCCAATTTCTACAGCCTACAGCAAATAATTAATACCACAGCTATTACGAAACCTTCATTATGTGTTCCCAATATGAGTAAACTTGCAATTGTTGTAGTAATTAGGTGATCAAATGATGTTTACTTGTGCTCTGCAGGGCTCTGTGATTTATGGAATTTTTCATTAAAATAATCTGAATTTTGAATTTGGTTTACGTGTCTCTTATTCAGGGCGAGGCTTCATTCAAAAAATTATACATAAGCATAAAATAAATCACTCGAACAAACGCGAAAAATAATAGGAATGGCAGCGTCAAAAATGGTTTACTTTGTTAATTATGTAGCTGAATATTTTATGATTTGATGAGTCGATTTTGATTAAATTAATTTATCTTGTCAAAGTAAATTTACCCATGGATGAATAGGACTGGTTTTTAATTTATGTATTTGCTTGTTTGGCAAAACGATAATTTTCTTTCTTTGTGTTTTTAATTTTTCGTTCCGTCATCTAACATGTTTTATTTTTAGTCAGTAACATCAAAGAATCTCAAATAATTTGTTACTTCTTCTTATTAGTTATTACGGAGATACTAAATTGGATTTACTGATTTATGGCAGTTTCGTTTTTCCATTTCCATTTCATGGGCTAATGTTAAATAAATGGCTTTTAAAAAACGAAATATGAATTTTAATGCACTCACTTATACTTTTAATTTGTAATCCAAAACCTAAATTCTTGTTAAATCCAAAGTTCTGCTTTTGACATCTGATTATACTATACTTCATCTTTTGCTCAAACCAGTGCTCAATTTATTTATCAAAATTTAACCTACACATTTCTTTCATTATCTGCATATTATGTACATTTAACAATTATTTCCTTCGTCTTCATCGATTTTTAACTTAAATTCATGTTCATAAAAAACCTTTTTCTTTTCAAATTAGCTACTTTAATTTAAAAGAAAGTAAATAATAAACATGCCAAAGTTCTTTATTTCATTTAAATCTTTTATTACTTTGAATTTAATGTATTTGACATAAAGTAATTAAATTTTTCAACTTCATTTATCAGACTTCTAATAATTTAAAGAACAAATTTTCCAACTTTGTTCAAACGACGAGGATTTTTTTTTATAATAAAAACGTATTTCTCCACTTTCACGGTTGGGGGGTTCGGAGCGAAAATGCGATTACGTGTTCTCCAATTATTTCTAGTTGTGGCGTTTCGAATATTAGAATTTGAAATTACATATACTTACATACACCCAGAACAACAACAGTTCAGTTGTGAGTTGTTTAATGGAGAAATAATATCCAAATCCAACCATAATGTCTTTATGCAAGTGTATACAGCAAAGTAGCTCACATGAATTACACATTACAACCGGAAAACTTCTAGTTAACAGTTTGAAACTTTTAGCTAAAGGTTTTATTACACACATTTTACATTATCGGAATTGGATCGACAAAGCGTAATAGTATTTATTATTTTATTTAAAAGCCAGTCGTTAAAGCGGAACAACATGAGCATCATTATTTATCAAATATTTATGCTTTTTATGAGCACTTAAAAATTCCGAATACATTTTTTCAGCTAATAGTAGGATTTCAAATATAGAACAATCAAATATTTTGTACACAGACTTCGTATACGTCATAATTATTTAAACCACTTTAACAACCCGCCCAAAAGTTAAATGTATAGCCATAATAAAAACTTCCACAAAGTGGAAATATTGAAAATGTAAAATAAAAATCAACCAGATACAAAAGGTGTAAAAGTAAAAAAAGGGTGAAGAAAGACAAATAATTTTTGGAGTGATCGATTAAACTTCGAGTAGCCCCAATATGGGCTTTCAAACTGACACTATCCAATTTGAAAAGCTTTTCCTTTGGTATATTAAAAGACAGGGACGGATTACCGCAAAACAACGCTTTTATACGAAAATAGCACGTAGAATTGTCAATTTATTACTATCAATTTTTTATTCCATTATCCGCCTAGGTTAATTTCTTCACCCGGCGAATCTGTTCCAAAAAGGCGAAAACGGTTCCATAGGCCAGAAAGGTCATGGCCAGCGTTTTCTGAGGTCCACGAGACATTAGCTTAATCTATGCTGATTTATTGGGAAATTTTACTTTGGATTGATGAAAAATGGCCCCATTAGTCGAAGAAAGAATTGTTCTTTTTGTTTTCAAACATAAAAATGTCTTGGTGGAAAGAGGTTCACGTTAACTGAGCAGAATTTCAAATAATCAAGCTGGGAGAAGACTATCTTGAGATATAAATTAAAATAGCAATGTATAAAATTATATTTACGATGTGAAGATAAAACTGCAATTTTTAACTACACACTGAATAACCACGTATTATAAACGTTAATTTCACGTTAGAATTA
Source organism: Cantharis lateralis (assembly GCA_963170105.1). Lineage (NCBI taxonomy): Eukaryota > Metazoa > Arthropoda > Insecta > Coleoptera > Cantharidae > Cantharis > Cantharis lateralis. The sequence goes on from OY720624.1 coordinate 10,538,295, forward strand.
ACGTGCTTAAAGAAATATTGCATGGAATTGCTTTCTAAGATGTGCAGAATTCAAAAATGTTTCGTTTGGGAAATTATGATATATTGTGTAAAATTTCAATTAAATAAATTATTTTAAGGGAGATTACTTTGTCTAAAGCAAATTTAGAGGCAAGTCAAGATTAAAAGTTTTGTTATATAAAATAATTAAAGGTAAACAGAAGTATTTTCGACTTCTACGACTACAAGGAAGTGTGGAAAAGGAATAATAAGGAATCGACAATTGAAGTAAAATACAATGTTGAAAATGTATTTTTAAATTATGTTATCCCACAGAAATAATAAACAATTGAATGGAACGTATAATGCAGTTTTCTCCTTACCGTGACAAAAAATTCGCTTCGGATTGGTTCTAATTTTGGGATTTGAGTCTTTGTATTGGTCCATGTGTTGCATGCAGTTAATAGTCATAGAAGCATGGTTGGAGAAAAATAATAATGAATAAGTTTAGGTAATTGAAACGATTAAATTTTTAATTAATGTTTGTAAATAAGTGGTTTCAACGATAAATAACAAGACGGTAGGTTTATAATGCCCTCATTTATACTTTTAATGCTTTTAAGCTCGCGATTTACGCGACAGAAATTCTGGAAAAGTGTTGGAAAGTTTAACCGCAATTACTATTAGTAAATCATTTTATCTCTAAATGGTTTTTCTGGTTAATTAATTGAATATGGAAAACAATGCGCTATTTATGAAATGGAATCAACGATTAGAAATAAATAAAATATTACCCATTGTGCAATAAAATTTTTCCAAGATGAATAAATTAGTTAAGTGAATATGTAACGGTTTAACCTGACGAGTGTTTTATTGTTAATAATGTTTCGGTTTAGCTGGAAGCAGTACTACTATTTTTTTTTGTTAATGAAGCAAGGAAGTTAAATTATAATACACTGAAATTTATAAAAAATTAATACGTAGTGCCAAAAGCTGGTATTCGTCTCATAAATTTTAGTTTGAAATTCTCAATATTTCGCCTAAGGAAGAACACCTTCATAACGTAGCGTGTTTTCATTCGGTATATCTCATTAAATTTAATAATAAAGAAATAATAATAAATTTTTACAAAATTATCCACACTCGCAAAGCATCATTTAAAAATTTCGCAAACTTTTATTCCAGTTATTCGTGAAACTGGAAGAACTTGGTGTAAAGTTATCCTTTCTTGGTATGATTAATAAGACTTCTAAGTTTAGCAGCTCTAGGCTAGTTTCAAAAGTTGAGTGAACATACTCGTGTAAGTTCATTTATTTCTGTTACGTTTTAAAGTTACTTGGACTGAACTCAAAATTTTATCAACTGAAAGATTATTCGAACACGCAATATTTATCTACCACAGCGAGAAAATCTTCCAACGAATAATCTTGTAATTGCGTGTGGCGTTGTGGTATTAAGGTGAAAGTTCAATATTATTTATTTCAAATTCGATGATTTACGCAAAAATATAATAATCCAGTATAGTCACGACGTTATAAAAATACATTTTAAATTCACTCGAACAAAGAATTATTATTTTATAAAAATAACCCAAACAATTTTGAAGTCGAGGTAGGATAATATCTCATGTTGATGCAATTTTGGAAAAGTTACGGATTCTTAAGCACAACTGAAGGGTGAATCCAAACACAAACATCATACATATTATAATGCATTCTTTACCTAATATTTGAAATAAAATTTCAAATGACCTGGCGGAAGTATTTTTTTAATTTCGTGAATTATTAAATTTTTTTCCATTTGCATTTTTGCGAAATCTAAGATAAAATTAATTAAATTGAGGATAATTAAAAATTAAAACGCTATATATAGAACTAACTTTTGTTATATAGAAATTTTTATTTCTTGTTTATTTTGATATAATTTTCAAAATTAAACGCTTTATTTATGACTTCCTGATCAAATTAGAAACTAAAATAAAACAGTTTTTCTTGTTCCATATTTCATAAGAGGTTCTTTTAATATAAAATTACACCTGATTTTAGTCCTCCAAGGAGATTTTTTGTATTGATTTTTATTACAAGCTCTAAGGAATTCATAGATTATTGAATCCATTCGTTTTAAAATTCTTTTTTGTAATTTTTAATTTTTTGCAAAATACAATTATTAGATGAATGTTTTACTAAAATTCTAAGCTTATAAATAAATTACATCTGATGAAACAATACGTCAATACAATATTCCAATCAGATACAAAAACGTCAGCAATTGCCAAAACTAACTGAAAATTTAATTCAACTTACAAATTTAACTAACAAACACAAATGAGCTTTCTAATTTTGAATTAAATAATAATAGTAGAGGAAATTTCATGACCCTATTTTAATGCCACGAAATTATTTATGCTAGTAACTTATGAATTATTTATTTGAAAATAAATAATTAAAAAATTAAAATTTGAATATTTATTATATTATAAACTTATAAAGTTTTCACAAAATATCAAATATTTTCCACAAACATTCATAGGTTACCATCATTTATATGCCGAACGCTATGAATTTTGCAGAGCAAATTTTTACTTAGAAAATGTTTTGAACTTAATAATTTATGTTAAAAGCCCGATAGGTAGGTCGAGGACTTTTCTTGTGAATTATTAAGCCATTTTGACACATTTGCAATAAAACTACCAATATAGTTTACATATTATAATTCATTGCTCGACGGGTAAATGGTAAGATTATTTCGCAAATTAATATTAATCAGTAAAACCCAGCTTTGGTTTATTCAATGTTGCAAAGCTTTAGAAAATACAATATTAATAATGTTCCTTAGAATTATTTGTTTATATAAATTAGTTTTTGCCAAGGAAGTAACAAAGAGTAGAAGATGGATTACAAATTTAAATTTCTGATTGAAGTTTCATAGAACTATTCTAGATTTGTTACCATATTGCTTGTAACTTGTATCATAATCCTAAAAGATGAGAAACCAAAGATGCTGCTACTCTACTTTACGTTGCGGTATAAACTGTGGTAGTGCTTTATCGTAGATATTACTGGATGACACGGGATGCCTGTTTGCAGTATTTGAATCGAAGTTTAGTATACAATTAAAAAATTGTTTAAGAAAGCATATAATTCATATTTGAAACGGAATAAAGAAAAAAGTTTCACCACAACCAGCAAACAGTTAAAAAGTCATGTCATTTAAATTTTTAAAGCTATTCTACATAATTTAAAGGAGCGAATAATTTATTATTAAAAGTTATAGCTTCATTAGATCGGTAATTTTCAAACGTACATTTTGACGAATATAACAATGGTTAGAACCGGAAAACTTTCCTTCTAGTGCTTACACATAACTTTAAAAGAAAATTTTATATTTACCGATTGTGTATGCACTTTAAATTTTAAAATGCGGGAGTAGGTGCATGTGATGTAGTTGCACATTCGTACTTTAAAATGCACAGCTGAAAAATCTCATATAAAGTTTTTATTATCTCCACAATGCTCGTTTCTTTCTGAATAGGCGATAATCTGAGTTGTACCCTCAAACCAAGGGATATTGCAATCTGCACTTTTATCGTGGAAATTTATTTGAATTACTGTACGCCATTTTCTAACACAAGGTAATATATTACCTCAATACAAAAAGAATTTGACTCGGAACTTTTAAAAAACGGATATAATATGGGATCAAATATTTTAAATTTATTCTAAACGCTTTTTTATTACTCGAATTTTTTCGCTTTTCATTTGGGGGAGACAAATTTCAATTCTAAATTTTATTTGTATCTGCATTTACTTACGTAACTTTGTTAGCCGTTCTTATCTATTGCCTGTACCGCAGGATCGATTCGAAATGATCGACCTCAAAATTTTACTGTTTCGAAATTATTCAGTCTAAAGAGAATTATAAATAAGCTTTTCTAAGAATCCTACCGGAAAATCAGATATCCTGCGTGCGACGTATTCGAATGAAATTATTCGGTGCATACTTAGTTCAAAGAACGTATAATTAATTTAATATTGACTGTAGATAATTTTTTTATAAAATTGTAGAAAAACAAACATTTTTGTTCACGCTAGATAACCGGGCACTTCTAACGGGGGCAAATTTAATATTTTTTGTTCAATACCGCATAAAAAACTCCACAATTTAATTTTTATTTTTCAAATTTTATTCGGAGAAAATGTACGTTTCGTGGCTCTCTCTAATAAATATCCTACAAACTCAGCAGGAAAAGTCCAGCATTTGTTCCTAATATTAATTTTCTCCACCTCATAAACTTCAGATTATTAATTTTCTTGTTTTTAAACTTCTTAATTTATTAAAACTCGATTTTTTATTAATGAAGTCAGCTTTAAGTTACTGGAATAATTTTATTTCATTGTAGTTTTGTTGATTTTGAAAAAACTCACTTTTTATAAAAATCAACTTCCAAATTTAAAAATTCAGCAGTCTCAAAAATATGTAGTCCTAAAAAACTCTCAATACCAATCCTATACATAATGTATGTAATTGTTATATTAATTGGCACCCAATGTGGGGCTCCAACTCGTTGGTTTGTTGTTTTTTCGGTGTTTTTAAATACTTCATAGATTTTATTTTGTTTTTCATTGTGTTTTTCTGAGAGGTAAGTCAACACAACTTTGAAATATTATTATTGTCGTCCTTGTACGTTAAGTTTTATTTATTCGTTCAAAATATAATAATAATAATACCAATTATTATTTAATATAAGTTTAGATAAATAACAATCTGAAACAGAAGAAGCGATGATTTAATCGATTTAATATTGCGATACCGGTTAAGTTCTATTAAACTTGAGTATACTCATATTTCGTTCGTTATCAAATACAAAGCTTAAAGCTAATAAATTGAAGTCAATTAAGAAAAAAGAAGGCAAATATAAATTGCACTAAATTGTAGTTAGCGTAACTAACCAAATTTAGATAGATAATGGTAAATTGTATGCGCTGGCAATACGAAATATCATATTGAATCCAGGAACTGAAAGACAAAAAGTTTAATTAATAATTCCATGGATTGAACTGCATATCCATTTAAAAAAAGCAAAAAATGAACTGCGAGAATAAATTAAAAGAAAACGAAAACAGTAGGTATCACAAAAATCTCAATCAATTTCGAAAGCGCACAAATAAAGCAAAAAGTTATTTATTGTTCATGCAATTTGCAATTTCTTTATTACGTAATGGAATTTACTGCATAATTGAAGAGTAGATAATGGGTAAAGCAAAGAATTGAAATTGAATTTTAATTTTAACTAACACTAAAACAACAAAACCTTCGAATTACCTGGAAAATGTTGTGAGCCCAGAAGGCTATCAATTAAAAAATTAATTTCAAAGTAATTTCAAACTTTCAGTAGGTAATGAAATTTGCGTTGACGTTTAAAAAATCTCATACCTACTTTAGTTTTTTTAAATACTCAGGAGCTGCTTTTGTATTATTGATTCCGCCTAGTTAAGCGTTAAAGTAACGTCAGTTTTTTTAACTTTATAAAATTTAGCGCCTGGTGGTCGTGTAGCTTTATGGATACCATTAAAACAAGACCTTTTACTCACCTCTGTGCTTCGCAAATTTTATACCCAATTTTGCACAGTAATGTGGAAATATTTCGGTATATCCCGTATAGAAATTACTTTAACTGGAAAACCAGCTTACAGAAACTTCGTATATACAATAAATGCACTGCTTATGTATTAATTTATAGTTGTACAGTGTACGTTTAATAAAAAACCACACAATTTATTTCCTAAATAGTTTTTCTAAATACCATTCGATATTCGTAATTGCGCTTTCTGTTAAATAAATTCCATTCAAAGCAGGTTTTCTTTAGAAATTGACGTGAAAAGCTCAAAGCGTTAGCTAATTTTTCAGGTTACCATAAAATGAATTTCATTTGGATATAGAGTCAACTATTTTTTTAATTTTAACTTTCAACTAACAAAAAAATTAATTTTTTTAAATCTGAGGGAGCATTGCTCTCGTGGTCTACTGTGGCGGAGTAGCTGTGTAACCTGGATATCGTAAATACTAATTTGAAATAAAGTTATTTATTACTATCAAACCAAATGCTCAATCAAATTATATTTTTTCTGAAATGGTTATTACGTACTATAAAATCATGGGGTCATAAGTTTAAGTCTTCATTACTAACACACATAGGAAGACAATCACGTATGTTGTAAATTTTATGCGTACGATTACAGTTAGATTCGAACTAATTTTTGGTAAATTCCAAAAGATTGCTGGTTTCCATTATTCATGTAAGATATTTACGCCGTAAAATTTACAACAAATTATTTATCGAGTGTGACTTATAAATTTAAACTAAGTTCAACTTTGTTAAAACTTTTCATAAAACTTCAGTAAGCCACAGGTATTTGTGCATTATTGGTTTTTGTTTTCGGAAAGTGCTTAAGGTTGCTTAAAACGCATTCGAACTAAGCTGAATTGTTAATTAATGAATATACGCTTGAACTGCTTCATTAATGGATCGGAATTATTGAATAGCATTTTTTTTTAACTGTTATGAATATTCCTTAAAAATTTAAATAAATCTGCCTGGATGATTTGAATAACAACGAAAAAGTGATATGTAATAGGACTACGTTAAAAAAATTGTGTATGATCGTAAAATAGCAGGTTATCCGTGAGGGATTTGAAAAGGTCGGTGAAGCCTACAATTTTCGTTATTATTCCTATTTAGGTTACTAATATTGTAATTTTGGAATAACGTATTTTACCGATGGTAAAGCCTTTCTCCATTGCCAGTTTTTCCAAATTTTCCCTTTTTTGAACTTGTGGCGATTATTTTGCTGATGGTCTGATTCTGGTGATTTGCCCATCTCTAGTTTGCCATGCCCATATGCTGAATATAAATTTTTCAAAATAAATCTTGAATGATGAAGTTAATTAATAGTAATAATTAGGTTGACTTGGTTCAAGAAATGAAAGCAAGAAAAAAGTGATTAATCAAACTGAAGTTTAAAGAAAATAATTTACTTTGCGTATAAAATTAAATAAGTTTCTTTCGTTGTGATGGAAAACATATATCTTGTTTTTGAAGTAAAATGTAGTGTAACGATTGAACATAATTTACGTAACATTTCACTGAAAATACCTCGATAAATACGAGATGAAAATTCAAAAATATTATATAAAACTTTTGAATTGCTTAATTGATATTAGTTTTCGACGTTTTTCAAAGTAAATTGGCAATATCTGGATAAAAAAAATTTTGACGAAGAATTTATAAGCATATTTCCAGCAAGGCCTGCTCAATAATCAATGAAATACAATTTTTTTTAATATTCAGTTTGGTAAATATAAAATATTAAATCGACCACAATATTATCAAAGCACTTTGTCATCTGATGTGGGAGATAAAGCAAGTATAAAATTAAATGCAAGTAATATTAGATTATTAAAATTTTATTGAACGGAAAATTTACAAGCTCGAGATTGGATATTTTACAAAATATGAAATTTATTGGTTGGATCATAGCAATATATACTCAACATACAGACAGGTAATAATAAATTGAATATTCTCATTGAATTATTTTAAAAATTTTCATAAATATTCATAGTCCAGTTGTCCTTTGAATGTATAGGCACACCACGAAAGGGCCCTCCTTTTGCTTTTAAGATTTCTTTTATTATATTAATAAATAATATTAATTGTGTATTTAACAGTTCTATTTGAATTCTAACATAAGCTGGACCGTAAAATTAATTAAATTAACCTTGATTAAGGAGGCACTTAATTGGCACGTGAATATTGTAAAATTTTCATTAGATGTTGAGGTTTTGCTGCCAAGTCAAATCAGGAATTGAGTTTAGAGTAAATTATTCCAATTGAGTTTCCCTGTTGTTCCGAATTAGTCCGATATGTTATTCTGAATCGATGTTGCGATAACTTGGTTGGTTTGGCAAAAATTATAAATTTTGTGCTAGGATATTTGTGCAAAATAATTGGCAAGTTAATAAGCAGTTTTGTCGATAATCTTATCGAAGGAATACTGAGGTGAAAATTGATTATACGTTTTATGGGTTCGAATATTGCACCTATGGAACCGTATATTTAAATGACTATAATAAGATTGTCGTGTCTAGAAACCTTTCATTCTTTTATAAATATGTAAATCTGAGTGCGTTTAGCGTGCCTAAATATAGCTATATGTAAACTTAATAGCATCGTGTAGGTGTAGTTTGAACAGTCTTTCCTATTATTTATTGCCGTTGCTTAGGGTCATTCTCTTGATTAATGATTACATCTGAAGGCACATTAGTATTATAAAATTGTAAAGAATTAAGCGTTAATATTCATTACATCGTCATTACGCCCTTATTACGCCCATATTTTACAACTTTCATTTTCAAGTGTTTTCAAACGTGAGAATTATAATATTTATACAAATTAATCTTGCGCTCAACTAAAAAATCAAGCGCTTAATTATAATAATTATTTTTTCTGTAATAATAATTATCCTCGTACGGAAGCATAATTGAATGTAACCACCACCTCGGTAGGTAATTAAATGTTTATGAAATTACATTGTAACAATAACTGTCTAAAAGTGATCCGAGTTGTATATTAATTCACAATGATATCTTAACTTGACCTCTTACGATTTCGACAGACCTCTATTTACATGCAGATCAACAACACGAATATATTTGCATATCGTTTTCAATGCTGAATAGGTCACAAACTTTAATGGATCATTTATTCAATTAGTGGTGGATAAACTAATTTCATTTGACAACAACCTTGAACTAGAATTAAGTTATTCCAGAAAAACTTTTTGCACTTTGTAGTAGTTTGTACAACAAACAGGGTCATCACTACAATACCAAACCAACATTTCATTATAGAAAAGTGGATTATTATTTATTTGTTTGAAGTTTGAAATTGGTTTCGTGAATGCAGTAAATTGGTAACTTGGTGTATAAAACGTATTCCAAACCTTTTTGCGTCTATAAATATTTTATGCGAATCCTATCCATTTGCCTAATTTTACCTTAACCGAGTTTCCTACACGAACTTCACTTAAATTAGAAAACTTCGATTTTCTATTTAAATTTCCAAACATATTAATTATTTTTTTAACAAGTTAATTCACTTGTCAAATTGCTTTCCGTAATTATTTTGTAAACTGTAATTTATTCTTTGTTTTTAAATCGATATCGAACCTTTCGACCCTGATGAATTACCATTGTAATTTATGTTGATTGACATTATAAAGTCAAATTATACGAGGACGTTTCGAATAAAACCACAATTCAACTACTAAACCCATTCACCACCAATTTTTCCTTAACGTGTCTTAAAGCAGTTCTAGACTAATCAAACCAATGCGTCGTAAATCATACTCATATTAGGATGGAACAGTAGTTTATGCAGTAAGTTTCGAAAGGAAAGGTTTACTGAACAAGTAGAATAGCTTGGATTCATAAAATTATAATCGTATATGAACATCAGTTGTTCCTAATATGGGACAGTGGGGAAGCAATGAAATGATAATTATACAAACCCACGAGGTGACCTCACCTATGAAACCAAGGAGAATTTTATTAGTAGGTATATATTTATTTTTTCCAAATCATGTCAATCAAAATTACACCAAACAATCACCGGAAACCACGTTTAAAATATACCAACAAATTGAAAATTGTAAAATTAAGTTTGTCCTAAAGCTGAGTAATTTACAAAACTTGAATAGTAATCCTTTGTTTTGATTCAATAAGTATTTATTATTTGCCAAGGCTAAGGAAACTCTAAGAAATACTCAGGTCGTGGTTTGACAAGAATCGTGACACTTTTGCAGTTGATGTCCTGTTTTGATGTAAATCGAGATCATTCCTACAATAGCTCAATTTAATTAATATTCTCAATTTCAATAAATAATTTGAAAAAAAAAAAATTTTGAAAATTGCACTTCAATCCGTTTTCAATTTGTTAATATTCAAAAAATCCAATTTCTTGAATGATGCTTTTCTTTGGTGGAAGCCAAGAGACTTCTTCACCGCGACAGACAAAAAGTAAAATTTTAAATGTTCTAAGTTACAAAACTACCAACATATTTAAATAAAATTATTTTATTCCTAAAGATTCTTATATTGCAGATCCAAAAGTAATAAACACACCTAAGAATAAATTTTTGAGACGACTAAGCACCTCGACAGCGTTTAAAGAAAGATTGAGTGCTGAGTAATCATTTAATAGTTTACTTTTGCTTTTACATTTTTTTGTAATTTGAATTTTCTTGAAACACATTTAAAAATCTACAAATTTAAAAAACTATTTAAAAAAACGATGGGTATGGAACTTCAATTGTTTGACACTAATACAATGAAATTTTCCGGTTTATTTGCTTGACACTAATTTTACACAAAAATATGCGAAATAGCTCTGCAACGATTGAAGTTGAAATGACGAGATAAAAGCTCAAAGAGGTTTAAACAAAGCTCAAACGATTCACACCAATTTCAATAAAAAATTTCTACCCAATTAAGAGAATATTGTTTTTTCCTAGATAAATATTTGAAGACCTCCTGCCCTTTCGGACCATGTCTTAAGTTTGTTACATTGTCTTCCAAACCCTAATCTAGGTCTCTCATCTTCTTCAAAGGATCGAACATTATTATTATTATCTATATTGTAACTAGATTACCCTAGTTGTGCGGCCTTAAGGCCGCACTGAGCCGTCAATTCCTAATTAGTGATCAATGTGGTTGTTCGGTCTTCGGCATCACTGGGGGAATATCGTTACCAATTCAGTGCTATCAGCCTTCCTGACCTACTAATACGCGATAGACCTGGTTGTTCCGCCTTCAGCCTCACTGAGGTACTCACTATACAGTTTACTAATATGCTAAAATTACATTATACGAATACATAGTATTATGGGCTAAAGAATTATGTAAATCTTCGGCCGAACAACCACGTCAATCACTCATAATTAGAAAGTGATGGCTCAGTGCGGCCTTCGGGCCGCACAACCAGGGTAATATAGTTTTAATATTATAATAGCCCATTTCTATCTTTCCACCTATCCCGTAAAGCATCTCTGATTCCTTCAGTTTACGTTACCAACCTAAAAATAATTAATTAGAGAGACTATGGGAGAATGATCAGTCAGTGCGGCCTTCAGGCCGCACAACCTGGGCAATCTAGTTGATTTATAATATAATTAACACAAGATGCTGCGTGCAGTTGAATTGTTTATCAGGGTACGTCGGTGAAAAAGGAATTCCTCTCCTGAGTGACACCTACCAGTTATAGTTATAGTGACAACGTAATACTACTGATCTTCTCAAAACCTAACCAATAAATGGTATTGGAAGAGCCTTAAAGGTATAGGACCATTAAGGTTAACTATCTTTTGGACTTACATAAAATTTATAACAGTGCTAGTTACCCAAAATGTTGAATGAATGTTTTTCATAAGATATTCCTGTATTTACAGTTTTATTCGATATTACTAACAATTCGTTAATAATATATTAAGTTCCGCCTATACTTATGTATTGAATAAGTCGTGTTTTATGTGATTTATTTCTATAACTTGGCAAACCTTCATATAATATCTAAGTGTGCGTGTAGGTACTAAAATAAATTGGTAGGTAAACTGAAAACTACAATATAAAAATTCCAAAAAAAAAACATTGTTGTTAAACTTTTTAGTATTCAAAGTTGGCTTAAACTTCTACACTGTAAAAAATGGGTAAAATTTGACTCGTGAAAATTACTTACTTAATAGTGTAAATTTACCCTTGAAATAATGTAAAATTAGGTACCGCAAAAATAGGAGTAAAATAACACTCATTTTTTTCAGTGTAAGCCGATCCTGACTGCTTGTTTTATTTTTTAATATAATGATCATTCATTATTAAGAAAGCCATTTATCGTAACAGGCTATCCACTAAGAATTTAAGAGAAATATCTTGCATTAAATATAAGCAGGTGAGCATCAAAAATAATTAATTAGCATTGATTAGAAGTAAAGATAATGAAAGATAAAATAAATATTTCTTTTGTAATTAAACATTGCATTAAGATTTTGTACGAGAACTGCTACCTTTATACTTGGATATAATTAAGGTGGCTTCTTTACAATTTATTATCAGTTCTACAATACCAGAAGTCGATACGGAAAGAAGAGTTTCTATTTTATTTAAAAGGAAATTTTATCAAGAGAGAACAAAGAAGTGGAAAGTAACTTTTCTTTTAATTTGTGTTGTGACTCTTGCCGCACATTACGCTTTCTTGCTTGTGGAAAGAAATTTAAGGTGAATGCGATTGGCCAAAATTGCATAAGTTTTAATGAGGTAGTAGTTTGTAAACGGAAACTTAGCTCGTTGAGCTTTCTACAACCTAACCAAGGTTTAGTTGGGGTACTTGTCGTGGGTACTATCCTCAGTTGCATATTCTATGTTTCCGAGCTGAAGTACTACTCACTTTCTTTGCTTCGTCTATTGATAAACGAGATTATTGGTGGGAGCGCATTATAATCAGCGATACAAAGCAAAACTTCGCATGTTCTTGCATTATGTATATTTTATTTAGATAATAAGGGCTACTCAAACAACAATCGATTTAGATTTTTAATAATTAAATTTATCGTATTATGCTACGCACTAAAGACTCTTATTGTTAAGCTCATTAATTACTCGTTTTACATAAGTTATACCAATTCAAAGTACGATGGAAATTTTAGGGATCTGTGATAGCGTAGAATGTAGATAATAACTACCACCCAAAGTTAGCATGACCAAAGGCCGTTAACAGAGAAATATACCACATCAAGGGAAACAATTAATCCTACCTGGAAGGCTTTTCAATTCTAATGTGTAGTTCGGCTTAAGCATACTCGACCATGTTAACATTGAATAGAATTACAATAAAAAAAAAAGTATTTACTTGGCAAATATAGACGCGAACAAATTATTTAAATTGTTTTATGTAATCGAATCATCCAGCAAATATATTTGTAAATACTAATACAAACAAAGAAAATTTATGTAAATAAAATTACAACGGTATAAATTTTGGTTTGATCAACTTGCTATTAACTGAATGTTGACTCAAGTTATTTTTGATTTTCTAAACAAAACAGGATTTTTTTATACCTTACATACAATAAGCCGCAATGATACTTTCGGAATCGCCAACCCGTTCGGAACATTCGAGCTTTACTGGCATATAAACTTTTTTTGTGTTTATTTGAAATAAATACAATTCATGTGAGGTACTCCGGTTATTTTTATTAGAAAACTAACCTATTATATGCAGATGTGAGTTTTCACCTTGATTCATCGAAATCTCGTTAATCCATTCACGACGTTTGAAATCCCATGTCTATTAAATTTCGATTATGTATTCATTCCGGTACCTATAATAATAAAATTTAGGAGGAAATACAAAGAACACATTAAAAATTAATAATATACAAGATAAAGTAGGAGATATTATGTATTTGTATAAAAAGCATTGTTGGTAAGTTCCTCGAGTGGCGATAAAGCTCTGGCCTTATAATAACATAAGTTCATTAGCATTCGAATAATACACGCAGGGTTATCGATTTTATTTTGTGTTATTGTAATTTATAACTTTTATAAGAATAGCATCACTCCATCTAAAACAGAAAGTTTTTTTGTGTTCGAAATCAGTCAACGTATATATGAGTCCATATGTCAAACACGTTCTCTCGTTTCTGCAGTGACAATTCCCTGTTGTCCTATGGTCCTAAGGGAGGACGAAACGTTGACTCTTGTTGTTGCTAGAGGGTGGAGAACAATCAGACTATTGTTAGCCTTATTCAGTGACACCAAATGTATTTGCAACCCATTGTTAGGTTTTCTCTATTATTTGTTTTGTATAAACGCGCTTACAAATTTGAATAAATAACAAAAGTGTACACTTTTTTATTGCGTATAATAATTATGAAGTTATCGGAAACACATAAATAATTGGAACGCCATTATTTAAATCGTTTAAATTTCTTTTATCGAAACGTAAACTCTTGTGGGGTTTAAAGTTTTCACAATAGAAAATGCAAATTTTAACATTGCTCACATACAAAGATGTTCTAAGTGTTCAACATAAGTTCTTTTATTGTGTAGTCGCGTTGTAAGCTTTTTGTACTCATTTTTCCCGCAACAAACTTCCACACTTTAAGTTTCATTACATAGAGTTACAAAGTTAGTTCAAGAGTCACTACTTACTTACAACAAATTTACTATTTTGTATTTAGTAAAGGTGAAAGTCTTAAATAAATTATTACCCAACCGCAGCAGTTAAGGTAAATATTACAAAAACTTGAACCATTATTGAGCATAAAAACTTTTATTTATTTTTAAATTGCAATTTTTACGTAGATAAATTTAAAGACGTACACAATTGGGTAAACTTAGGAACGTGAGAAAATAATACAATTAAGTCTATTGACAAGTTCTTTCTTTTTTAACTTCAAAACTATGAGACAGCATAAAGAGCTTTTTCCGGATTAACTATTTTCCGGTGCCATAATATTCTAAATAAATCGGAATATGCAATTTCGAGACAAATAACAAAATTACAGGCAGATTTTAAGTGCTTGTAAACAAACTTAAAATTTCAATATCAGCAGCATCTCCGAAACTGAACATCAGTTGACAATATTAATTAAAATAAATTTAATACAATTGTATCCAAGCAATATCTCGAAACAGGAAACCATGAAAAATTCCGAAGTTCAAATAAATTTACATATAAATAGATTTGAAATGCTAATCGCACTGATTTTGTTTCTTGATGTAGTTCGTATATTATAAAGTAGATTTAGTTATTATTTTTTTATTATTCGTTCTCTTTAAATTATTAAACAGAGAACGGTAACATAAAAACTTCTTTTGCTGGAATATAAAGTAAAATTCAGTTTGTTGCCCCGTTTTTCTTTATCGTATTTGTTCGTCATTTATGATATAATTGCGGAACATCTTGCTTTCAATGCACCACAATTGAGTTTTCTCCAAGTGTATACAATTCCAGTAATATTTACTATTTTAAATTTCCTCGTGCTTACCATTTTAATAAAGAACGGGTAATGTCAGTCTGGAATTTATATAATAAAAAAATCGATACTTTTTATAAATTCTCTCCCATGTATACGAAAACATTATTGAAGTTAAAATACATAATTAAAAGTTTTCTTCGTTCTTATTAACTTCAGGCTAACTTGAAAATTTATGGCGAGCGTGAGTGTTCATCTGATGGTTGGTAATGGTCATATAAACACTACAATGTCAAAAACTTTATTTAATATTCAGTTTTTAGTTTGAAACAGTGCTGTAAAATTAAATTATATCACATATTGCTTAATTACTTTTCGGGTTTAATTTAATCTTTGTGATCGTCAATAATTGGTTAACTTTTTCCATATTATTTAATTGCTGTACTTTGCATAGAAAGTACGTTTAAACTCATTTTGTTGACGGTCCGTGTGTTCGACCTAAATAGTTGCAAGAGCTTGTTTTAGTGGGCGGAGCCAGCTCCGTGCTAGCGCTAACATCACTTAATTAATTGTATTCGATTAATTACACAACCAAGTTTATGAAGGATGCATTTTTGAATGATTCTCAAAATTTCATTTTTATATTTTAAATTTACGCCCTCAACTACCATAAAATTTTTAATTCGTGGGGGTAGTTAGCGTTCTGCTTCCTGCTGTTTCTTTAGAAGAAAATCTAGTTTGTAAAACTAGTAAATTTTAAATAAAAGGAGTGATAGGATTTTAATTTTAAATAAAAGAATAATTAGTTCTGTCCACGAAAACAAAAAAAATTCCGGAAAAAATATGATCCGATGACACCGCCATGCCATAAACCGCACCACACAGTAAGTTTTTCAGGATGTAACGGGGTTTCATGTAACACTTGCGGGTTGTTCTCGTCCCAATAAGGACAATTTTGTTTACTAACAAAGCCATTCATCCAAAAATGCGCCTCGTCTGAGAAGATAATTTTTTGGCCGAAATCATGATCATCTTCCAAGTGCTGAAGGGTCCAAACAGCAAAGTCCCGGTGTAATATGTGATCGTTTGACTTCAGCTCTTGAGTTTGTAAGCACGAAGGTCTAAATTTCGACGGATAATTCTTTAATTTGACGTCTTAGATGTTGTGATCGTCGTGATTGTCCTCTAAAGTCAACTCACGCTGAAATTTTTCCACTGTGCGACATATAGCCTATGTAGAGTATTCTTAGAGTATATAGTCACTCCCCAAACCACTCCAGCTGCAGAATGAACTCGAGGATTTTGGCAGGCGGAGTATCGCTGATTCTGGTCATATTGGGCCAGAAGTAACCCAGAACAGATCCTCTTATTGAAGTTAACGCCGGACAGCAGCAAAGTACATGTTCGGCTGTTTCCTCCACTTCATTGAATCCACTACATATAGGATTATTCGCATATCGCATCGTGTGAAGATTTTTATTTAATCTGTAGTGTCCAGTTAAGATTCCTGCAATTGTCCGCAGATTAACTCTGGATAGCTTCAGACCATCGGCTCCGGACCGCAGGGAAGACCATTGGAGCCGTTTCTCTATTTTTGTCCCGGACACATCTTTCCTGTACTATTTTTGCGAGGTGTAATAATTATGCTTATAAGTTCCAGATAAGATCCAGCATTATTTTTTGAGCTATCAGAGTATACCGGTATGTCATAGTTAGATGCTCCATTTGTATTTAACCGAACGTTCATTCGAACATATCAAATAGGAAAACAAATTCTTAAACTTATTTATTGAAGGAAACTCTTTGCCATGCTCTAAATTTTGAACTAATACCAAGTTTGTGCCCAAAATATATTATTTTCAATTGGTCTTCTCGAGTTACTAAGAAAACCCATAACAGGCAGGAATGAGACTGCTAAATCAGTCAAATTTTAAAAACGTCCGCTTACTTTAATTGGAAACTTTGCTGTGTCGTCGATTGATTCAAAAAGGATCTCTCATGAGAACGTAAGCTTTGCTTTTGTGATCCTTTATAAGCCACGAGCTACTTTGTTCTTTTGAGGTTATTTTGGTTGTTGGGTTTCCAGCAGAAATTAAATTAATTTAATTTTGACATACGAATTTTAAATTATTGTGAACAAAGGCTGTTTATTTTTGTTTTGTTTAAGGACATTCTCGTGTGGGAATTTTTAATTACATTTATTCCAAACCGCTAAAATTACATAAAATTGCTTTTTGAATGATATTGTCAGCCATTTCTGATCTGTGATATTTGGAACAGATACATTTGTATTCAATCTCACAGAGATATTTTCAAAATTGTTTGTAAAAACTTTTTAGTGTTTGAAACGAAACTAATTTTTAGTTAATTTTTTATTGTTAAATTCAATATTCGGATACATTGCATGATTTGAAAGCAATGGTATTTTGCTGGTGTTCGAAGTAATATAATTATAATTCTTTTTATCCGATTTTTGAGTTTTTAAATTTTTTTGTGTTGTATTACCGTGGTCATTGTTGACGTGAAATCCACAGCAGGGATAGCAATTCTATGTTGTTATTTCCGTAATATTGTAATATATTATAAAATTATGATTAGGAAATGTTATATAAAAACGTAGCGATGTCCTCAGGGACAAGGACTCTCAATTTTGTATAATAATATAGAAGCATATTTATAGATTGCCGTACACACAGTAATAAACGAAATTTTATAATAAAATTAATTTTCTGATTGAAATTTGTTCTTTTGTTGTTGTTTTCATTTTTCAAATAATAAATTATTTTATCGGTTTAAGAGTTTTAGAAAATTATAATGAAACTGGTTGTGAAGAATGGCCTCGACAGAAATAATTTAATTTCCGATTAAATGAAACGTTAAAGTAAAATTTACAAAAAAATTCAATTTCCTAAAACTGCAAATAACGAAAAATTAAATTTCTTAAATGTAAATTTTTTAATATGCTGATCTCTAAAGTCTTAACTCGTCATTTGTGTAATATAAATAAATTAGCAGGTCGTTTTTTAAAATAAAGAAATAAGATTTTTGTATTAAAAGCAAGAAAAAAGAAATCAGAGCTGTGCTTACCTAAGGGACCAGGTTTGACATTAAAGTACGGTTTAAATACCTGACTGTTTTTTCAATAAGACGAGCGCATTATAAATGACTCAAGAAGTCTCAGAAGATGTGTGAACATTCGAAAGCATCAAAGACACATTTTTTTGGTTTCGAGCGTGAAGAACTATATTGGTTGCAAATGTTCGTTTTCAACAACCGTTGTAAGCCACATCGCATTCATCATTCTTGTCCGATCTGATCACCTTTAGTTCAGTTTACTCATTTTACTTTTTGTTTACTATACCCATCACAAGGAGGAGTAACACATTTTTTGCCACTCTTAGCTTTTCAATTTTCGCTGAAATTATACATCAACTAATTAATTAACTGCCATAACTCTGCCCTTTGTACATGTGTGCATTGAGCTGAAATTCAAGTTTCTATTTCCGTTTTCTACAAATCACGTTCAAGATTTCGTATTCTAATAGCATTCCTTAAACACTGCATTTATATAGCTATAAATGAGCCAATGCCGTGCATCCCCATGTTACAGCAGTAAACCAATATTCATTACATTCAAATAATTTGTAATTTACTGTTAGTAGATTCTCGTTTTACGGTGACTTCAAAATTGGGTCAAAGGGCTTGCAAAGGCACCTTGTCGCAATAAAACATTTTTTTTCTTGAATTTCTTTCATTTCAATAATTTCATTTAATGCATAATAACATAAAGAAGCTATGTAGGTGTAAGTACAATTTTACAAATTTTCATTAAAAATTTTTGTTATTAAATTTTCTCAAAAGAAAATAAAACGTTAAACGAAATGTACAAAAAAGTTATATAACATTCAGCTTGTCTATATTAAAATTTAATTACGGGATGACCGTCACAAAAGCCAAGCGTAAAAACGCCCATTTTTTAATAAATTTTTGTCGGTCTCGTTTTTAATAAACAGACAAATGTTTTATATTAAGCGTAAAAATTAAGTATTAATCTCTTTCAAAAAACGCTGACAAAAAGCCGCACATCTGCTGAAAAATTAAGAATAAAATAGCCAGGAAAGCTGCTGCTCTTCATTTAAAGTTTTTTATTATAATATACCTGAATGCTTACTACCTTCGTGAAATGATTTCGTTTCGGACGTTTTTCCAATTAAACAAAATTATGTCGTGCCAAGAGCTTTTCATTCTAAAAATTAGTAAAACTCTTTGATCATCAAAAATATACTTTTCGAGATTTATTTGTGTAGAAAGGCAAAAGATGGACCGAAGTTTGAACAGTGAAACCAATAAAAAGTTATCAGTAGTCAGCACTCGGCTTACAGACTTTACTGACTGAGGGTGCAGGTTTTTGTTTCTGTCGTACTGTCACGCTCTGAAAGACAAATGCGAATTTGAGCTTTTCCGGGAGACAAAGATTTCATTTATGATTGAATTCTTGTCTCTAATTCTTCAATATTGGAAAAAATATTTATTTTTCTTTCCATTGTGGTTGATTACATCACGAAATTTGACAAATTTAGATTTGTTATTGTGGTGCGTTTCGCTTTGAAGCTTTTATTGCAGAAAATATTGTAATTCAACTAAAATTCAATCAATATTTTATATGACCTGAAAGAATCGGTATATACAGGATTTATAATATTACATAAATTATATTATTTTCGATACATTCTCCGACAGATGACCCTAGACTGGTTCTCTCAGCTCTCCTAAGCAATCATACTAGAAGTGGTTTCAGTCAAACGCTGACTAACTGGAGCTCTACTACTCATCAGATGACATTCGTGAATTGCGAAGCAATTAATTCTGGTGCAGGTCTGTTATCCTACGACTCAAAGGAACAAATGAGCAGAAATCAAGGGTAATGAATTTGATTTAATTGCAAGCTTTATATTCTGATTTTGTCAGATTTTATGTAGTAGAGGAAAAAAGTTTGTATACTTCAATTTTAAATGATTTTTTTATCTTTTTATTATTTATTACTTTCTGTATATCATCGCCAATGTAAAAACGGTAATTATATTGTCTTTCCGATGGTCACAGCTGGGAAAATTGTAAAGGACAATAATTAGGGTACAGGTTTTCTTTTTACCGTTTGCTTTTCTCTGATATAATACTTAACTATTATAAGAATGGAGAAAGAAAAAAATTGAAACAATACAAAGAAAGAAAATTTTAATATATAATTTCTGGTAATTTTATAGGTAGGCACTTAGAATAAAAAATAATCAATAACAGTGATAAACAATAATTGTATTCGAAATAAACCGCATGATGATATATCGTTTATTTGCTATTACTATGTAATTATCGCTTATTACGTGTAATTCATAACAATTTATGAAAAAAGTTATGCGCGTGTTTTTACTATTATTGTCGTTATTTGCTATATCATCGACATGTGCGAGCTGGAAATTTTTTTAATATTGAACAATTGGGAAATAGCAGTAATAATAATTAAAGTCCGAACTGTAGTTAGAAGAAATTAAACTGAAATTACACGTAACAAAAGGACAACAGGAGGCGGTATCAGTTTTGTTATTAGTAACGCGTTCACATTTCCTATTAAGTGCTTTGCATTAGGTGTGTGTGTCAAACGTAATATACATTCAAATCGTTGCAAATCGAAATTCAATACGCATAGGCCCAGAGAGCTAATGCATAATTGCTCCACAAGGAAAGCGCGTTCGTGCTTTGTTAGTCATGGATCTTGTATAGCACGTGAGCTTGTTCCAGTTTACCATTCACACCATTTAGAGATTTGTGTGACCGATATTAATCGAATTATTAATAGCTAATTAATAACACTTATCGACTTTATTTAATTACCACCACAGCTTTCCAAATACTGTCATTTTCTCCAATTGAAATAGGCAATTTAACGGCAACATTAATCATAAAATCTACAATAAACTTAATTAAAATCAAAACAATTGTGACGCAATAGCATCGCCGACCTCTGTTAATTTGACATCAAATAATTTCCTAAATTTTTTTTCTATTTATTTTTCATTCTAAGGTTAATCAACATTAAAGTTAAAACAAAACACACACAACTATAATTAAATAAATCTCTTACAACAAATACGTGTTTTGTTTTAACTTTAATTTGATTGACGGATTGAATAATAATAATAATAATTGATTATTTTGTTATTATGGCTCGATAGACCGAAACACGTCATCAATATTATTCTGCATTTTTTCGTCGTGACACCGCAATTTACAAGCTCAAGAAAATGCAATTTATTGAAAGGTAAACATTTTTACTATATAAAGGGTGATTTTTTTGCTTAGATAGAAATTATGAAAGCTTCAACTTTTAAATGAGCTTACTTTTTGGCATTTATGATCAGTAGAGTACGGACTTTTAAGCATAACAAATCGAAAATCTAGCATGAAAACTTGCCAGTATATGTATAAAAATATGAATCAAACTTAAATTATTATAATAATAATAACTAATAAGTAGAGCCCGGATTTATAAGCACTTATAATTCCAAAATAACCGCTTTAACAAGTTTTAAAGAACCGAAAAATAAGTCTTTTATAAAAAAAAATTTTGATTTTTTTATTGACAGTTATTTCCACTCTCCCTTACAACTCAAAACTTTAAGTAATACAGGGCCGGCGCTAGCCAATTGCCACCCTGTGCAAGTTTAAGACTATGCCGCTCTTAACGGGCGAAGTAACGGGAAAGCTCGCTGCCGCAGGCTAATTTTTTTTAAAGGGGCGTAGCCGTCATTTCAAAGCTTTCATAAGAATTCTGGTGAATTAGGCTTTAGAGCAGTTATTGTAAACCGCAAAATTGATTTTAGTGATGAGGCTCATTTTTGGCTTAACGGCTTTGTTAATAAACAAAATTGCCGCTTATGGAGTGAGACCAATCCACAAGAGATCCTACAGACTCCATTACATCCAGGGTGACATCATTCCGCTGGTGAGCTCGTGAGGCTGGACTTATTGAAATCAAAATTTTGCGATAAGTTGATTTCGAGAAATGGACATGTCAATTGGCCTGCAAGGTCGTGCGATTTGACACCTCTCGATTATTTTCTGTGGGGCTAAGTAAACTCACTGGTTTATGCTGATAAACCACTAAAAATTTACCCTTTGCAGGACAATATTATTCAGGCTATTCATACCATCGGCCAGCAGTGCTCGAAAAAGTTGCCCAAAATTGGACGTCCAGAATGCGCTTCGTCAAGAACATTTTCAAATTTTAATTCCATTTGGTGCTATTTTTAATAGCAGCTGAAGATATGCGGTTTCAACAAGACAAGGCAACGTGCCACAGTGCAAGAAGAACTGCTCATAAATTTTTCTGGCTTCGTTTTCTTTCGTTTGGACGATTAAAATTCGCTACCAAGATGGTGTAATATTACGCCATTAGATTTTGTGCAGGATTTTGACATTATATTAATGTATTAGCAAATTATCAAAACATAATACGTTTGATTTCAAATTTAACTTGACAAATAATGAAAATTGTATTTTCATTCATAAAAAACCTTAAATTCAAGCCTCAGTGGATCTAATTCAAAGCAAACGCTTTGCAACCAACCAACGTCTTAAAATGTATTGCTATGAAATCAAAGGAAACCCACGCAAACCCACGAAGAAAACTGGGTTTTCAGTTGATCCCCGTTGATCATCTGACAAAAGTGTAAAGACGTGCAAAAGAATGTCAAGATCAGAGATAAGAGAATTTGAAATATGATTAAATGTTAAAAAGAAAATAATTATGAGAATATTCACCCATTTTTGTAAAAATGACTTTTTAGTAATTTTGTGAATACATTTTGATACTGAGGAATTTATAATTGAGATGATAACGGTCAGAATGAAATTCTGTTCAAGGTATGGCAAATTGATACCTAATAATGCCGATACCCTAAAGATTTTAATATTCCAATATATTGCTGAAAACATAATATCTGAAATTCTATTACCCAGAGTTATATTTACAATTTTGACAGGTCTGATGATGAATTTTTTTATTGCGACCATAAAATTTTATCCTTATAACATATTTATGAATTTATATGGTGATAGTGTCGATGAATTTTGCTGGATAATTTAATCACGCAAAAGCATTTGAATGTGAAAACTACTTAACCCAAGAGTTACAACTCTTCAAGAGTTCAACTTCGTTTTAGATTGTTCCCACAAGTTTAACAAGGTTTTTTAAAGTTTTAATTGTTTTCGTACAATGTTAACAAGAGTACTTAGAGGTAAAGTTGATTTTGTTCACCGGCGTATCATTACTGAAAATAAATCATTACAAATTTCCAAACAACTTATCTTGCGAATGTTTTATTCTTTTGGTCCAACTTATTTATGTATTACAATTTTGAAGTGGTGTCGGTGTGAAAGTTTGTCTCGTTCGTTGTGTTATTCAGAAAGATTGAACTACCAATTCTAACAACCGAATAACACGCTCGACTCTTTTATGTTTTGTCATGTAAAAGCATCTTCATAAATATGTGCAAAACTAACAGTTTTTAGAAGTTCGCATGTACATTCACACATTGCATTACTCTCCTTCCATGTTGGATAAAAAATCTGCGAATAACCTTTTGTCAGCTCCGATTTTCATGATGATAATAATAATGTGGAAAAATGACCTTTTCTATGCTGTTTGTACAGTTATAAAAAAGTAATTATAGTCTTGTGGGACTGGAGATGAGAAGCGTTCCATTATAAGTTGTAGGTACTAAATTGTTTAAGTTGGTTTTGCTAAACTAGAGTGAATATGGTGGATTATTCTAGCGAAGAGATGAAATTATAAGAACAATTGAAAATCCGTTTTGTGTCAAACAATCCCTACGTTTTGAAATTGAGTTTGCCTGAAACATTCATCTGCCTTCCGTCTGAATCAACCACAAAACAATTACAAACTTAAAAGATTTTCTTTTACCGTCGGATTTATTACTTTCTTTTGGGTTGAAATTAAATTGCGAGTTGGAACGAAACGTATTGATGGTTCTGGTGGGAATTGTACCAACAACATTTTAAATTCATTAAATTTATTTCATCTAAATGAGCAGACGTAAAATTTTAGGCTGGCGTATCTTTTGCTATTATTTAAGCAATCAATAGCTCTAACACTTCCAATAGGGAAATTAAAAATTAACAATTCCCATAATGAACCATGATTGAAGCTGAAAGCTAGGATCGGTACCAATTGAACAAACGAAAACACCGTTTATTTATTAGGTTCGTTTGAATGTATATTGAGCATAATTCTCTAGAGCTATAAAGTATGTAAACCCAATTTTCATTCAACTACAAATGGGATTTGAGCCGAAAATTAAGGTGAACGTTATCAGCTTTAGGGAGTTTCCTGTAATCAAACAATAAAGTGATGTCAGAAAGCAAATTTTGTCAAGTTGTTTGCTTAACCGGTGTGTTTGGACACAGCGAAGCCCTTTGGAAAGCGTAAAACTACCCTACGGCAACCTCAATTAATAATGGATCGTGACGTCATCCGATGAAAACGTCGACACGCAAAATCCATGTCATCGCCAGCTTCTCATTAATGTCCACGATATTAATTGTCAACTCGTTGATATGTATTTGAAGTATTGACTAATCGTGTTTAACAAAGGTACGTGCACGATCGAGTTTAATTTACAATACATCCTATTCACTCGATTATACTTAAAAAATGTTATCCATGTTTGACATGTAAAACCAGCCAGCATACATGAAAATTGATTATCTAACTAATGCTTTGTTGCATTTGCGTTCCAAAAATTTCATAATTCGTTTAAATTATCTATTGTATCATCAAGTACCGTTACCGCGCAAATCGCATTATCAATTTCGTCGAAAGTTTCCTCAAATTTTTACATTTTTACAAAACATTAAACGGCACGACGAATAAATTCAATTAAATAGCAAAAATACATAAAAAGACTTAATAAAGCGTGGAGTTGATAAAACTCCGCCGTTTTGTGATGGAGAATCCCACCGTGATCCATACCTTTGATGAAGCTAAAATACGAATGGAAAATATATTTACCTACATAATTTAAATTGCGAAAACTATTGTCAATTAAGCTTTTGTTCCAAATCATTTCCACGATCAGATTTGGCCATTTAAGTCGTTATTTCCAAAATATGCACGTGTACGTAAAACGTAACCTTTTCAACCCCCTTTAACATGACGTTGCTAAATTTACCTAATAAATGTCAGCATTATTATATTTGTATCATTCAAAAATGCTACGCAAACAGATTCTGTTGTTGGTTTTATCTAAATTTCGTTATTATGTTCTGCAGAAACATAAAAACGCACCTAATTCGTTTTTTATTTAAGTTTTTAAATTTAATTATCAACTTTACCCCTTGAGTATGGAGTTCGGCAAGCTATTATACGGTATTTATGCCTGAATTTGTAAAATGCAAAGCAATAAAGGGAGCTTAACTAAATTCGGGTTTAGTTTCTAAAGCTGCTTAATTTAGTAACAATACTTGAACTTAAAACACGTTTGTCCGAATTTTGGCTTTGATATTAGGATACTGTTTACTTGCCAATAAGGAAATTGCAACCACGTGCGCAATCTTCCCATCGGTAAGTCTCAACCAGCACGCAGTCAACATAACATATAAAAATGAAATTATAAGAATATTAATCTACATCGATTACGTTTTTATCTTATCGCAATCATTTATTTGGTGGCAGCTCATAATTATATTTCAAGAAACAGATGTCTTATCATAGATTTCAGTCACGGATGAATTGGCGAAAGGGATGGAAATATTATGATTATTTCCAACTTTAACAAAGATTGCATTAAAATAATATGGATATATTTCAGCAGAATAATGATCCAAAACATGCTTGATCTAGTATCTACTACCAAAATTTAAAATGATTTTGAATGTTAACCAGTTAAAATTGTGGTTTATCCAGTCCATAATTAAACTTGTATACTATTAAGTGAAGCCTCTACACGGTCCAACTTACCATACCCCATTCAAGAACGCCTGACCAGATTGGGTATCGTAAATGTTTGAGATGAGCTAAACTACATAAGATCCATACATTGAGAATTTGTTTTGGAGTTACTGTTTGAGAAACCTACGCATTAGAGTGAAATAATGTAAATAAAAAGATTATAACATTATAATTTATTAAAATTTTGTTTATAATATTAAAGCTGAGTTCTCGTTTGTTTTAATTGGTGTAAACGTAATCAGATTTGATTTCGGTGTTATATTTAAGCTGGGTCTAACCTGCATTATTCTGTGTGGTTAAATGTAAATTTTATACTTAATTATTATTTCATGATTTCAAAATTTTCAGAATGTCTGCAATACCAATAGTTGTTAATGGCCAATAGTTAAAGCGAACTTCTTGTGTTTATATTTGTTGTTATTGTGCAACTGTTATAGTTACCAGTGTTTAATTTTTAATTTGCGATAATAAATTTTTAATCAATCTTGGACAGTTTGTTAGTCTAACTGAAGTTGCTGACTATTTATTCTCCGTTAAGACACTGAAATAAATTAAGAAGTTACCCAGTGTTTGTGTCTTTCTAATTTGTATTTTTTAATTTTATAATAATTATTCTAGTTGTTAGCCTGTTGACTGGTTTCACGCAGCTCTCCTAGGTCTTCAATTGCTTTTCATATCATCCGTTCTATTTGTGATTTCATTACCTTTTTCTTTTTCTGAACCTAGCAAACCATCCTTTCTTACAATGTGACGTTGCTGCAGTTAGAACTGATATTTCTAAACAGAAGACAATAGATATAAAGATGCTGAAAGGTAATCATATTCGGCAATATTTTTGATTATTTAAAGTGATTTTACGCAATTTGAAATGTGATTTGCAGAATCTTACTTGAAAAGAAGTGTCAGGACTTGACGAAGTTGTCAATTCAACCCTAAGGCTTGCAGTTTTCCCATTTCGGCAATTACAAACTTGGATTTCTGTAAAATTGTTCATAGGAAGTAAATCAAAAAATTATTTCACAAAAATGTAAAAATGTCCAGTTCAATAGTTCTCTCTCTTCGTACTTAAATACAGGCCTCTTTCTAATAGAAAAAGGTTTCAGCAATCTGATTAGGAAATGCCTTCCAAAAAGCACGGAGGCGGTCATATAAACTGTCGACTAAAAAATAGGCATCGGGAAATT
The DNA here is from genome assembly GCA_963170105.1 of Cantharis lateralis. Taxonomy (NCBI): domain Eukaryota; kingdom Metazoa; phylum Arthropoda; class Insecta; order Coleoptera; family Cantharidae; genus Cantharis; species Cantharis lateralis. Next base: position 10,565,512 of record OY720624.1, read on the forward strand.
ATCCTTCTTCCTAGTAAGTGATGGAATGGACTCTAAAATTCCCAAGCGATAATCTCAACGGTGCATATCTCGACGGTAAGTATTCTGAAAATATAAGATACCGATCTTAGGTTATTAAGTTAAATTAGTTTAGATCAGCTTTAAATCAAGTTTAAGTTAGGTATAGGCTAGGTTAGGTCTGAAGTTTGTAGATCTGTTTATGGAACATCCTGTATACTTATGTAGATTTGTTTGTCATGAAAACTTAGGTTTATTAGGCTAGATTATGTAAAGTTTAGGGGTCTTCTGGAATTGCATCTACTTCAATTAGTAGTGGAGGAGGTAGCCCTATTTGCAGCCCACAGGTTGACAAAAAAACGGATTGGGTAATGTTATCCCAACAAAGGGGTACCATACCATGATTTTTAACTCAACAGAAAGAAACACCAAATACTGTAGCAGGGGTGTACGAGAGAAGAGGAGGAGATGCCTTCGGCATCAAGCTGGGTGGTCACGCTACTGTATTCCAGGCAGAAGTAACTAAATAATACTGAGGGATTAAGTAAGTAGGCGAATCTGTGTCATGTCAGACAGCCAGGCAGGCTGTCTGCTTCGATGCATTGGCAGAACTGACAATCTGCAACAGCGGAACGCTTATGTGGATACCGGATACATTAGCCTACCTGCGGTATTTCATATAAGACCACAAAGGAGGAGATCAGGGACTTGTTAAGGACACAACATCTTGCTCACTGGGAGGACTTTCCAGGACTAAAGCAACCGCGAATGTTCATTGGGGGCCCATCCAGCAAAACCAGGAACAAAAAGATAATCCAGCTGAGAAGGATAGTAGGACTTTTTACAGGACACTTCTGTCTGAAAAGGCACCTCAACATTATGGGGATAGATGAAAATCCTACATACAGGATGTGTGGTGAAGCGGAGGGGAAAAAGAATGCGTCACCTTGGATTTCCATACCTGGAAATATAGAAGAAAGTACAAGCGCCCCTCAGCCAATGAGGCCGATGGTGTAAAACACGGAAGGGCACAATAAGCTTAAGCTTCAGTGCAGACTTTTGAACTTGTCGAGTTTTTATTGTCGAATTATTGTGGGATTTTGATTTTAAGGGGAAATCATCTTGGTTACAGTTAAGCAATGTCTAATGAAGACATGGAACTTAGAATTATGAATTTTATAGGACAAGTACATTTTGATTACTGCTACTGTTTTAAATTAATCTGATTTCAAAAAGACGTGCGTTTGCTATAAAAGATCCTGAGTAGGATAAGAAAAATATGACATGAATTTGGGATAAAATAAATAATTATTTATATTTGCAATACTGAAGAATTTTTTCAACCTGACGTGTAAAATTTTTAATGCTGATAAGTGACAGCTTTTCCTTCAACTTCTACCCTGCCATTTTAAATAATGAAATATTGAAATATTCTTAACGTTGCTATTATTTGATTTTCGCCAAAGTAAAACAGCACGTACATAGAAACCATTGCATTGTAGTGGATTTAAGGTTTAATCTGTTTAATACAGACACCGGTTTAATAGTCGCCGGTGACTTAGAAACATAGAGGATTATAGTAAAATCCATTGTAGAACTACTTGTATGCGGCTAACTTTAGCTTTGCAATAATAACCTATAGCCTATAGTGTGTTAAGTTTGTGGTTAAATACACATAAAGTTCTTAGCTGATGCACTGCCGAGAGCTCCAGGATTCCGTGGATATTCTGAATGGTCGTAACAAATTGCAGCGTTGCAGCAGTGTTAATTTCTGCAATTTGCGATGGTTAGCTTCCTGACTAAGCCCAAATTATAATAATCTCAGAAATCTATTTAGTGGCACTGTTGGAGAACTTAAAGCTAACGACGACTTCCTACGATTCTCTCTAGTTTTGTTTGCCAATAGATTAAATGCACAATCGAATGGTTAATTGGGCAATTCGGGTTGATGCCGCAAAATTTATTAAATTTCAGAACTTCCTGTAACAGTTCGAATTAAAAAATGGATAGCTAAATGTCACAAGTCATTTGATGAACGAAAGCGTTTTAAATTAAACACGAAGTCGTAAATCATCAAAGGTATTAACGTAGGGTACGACAAATTACCCAGCGGAATAAAATGAACGCAGGATTCGCCAGAGAATTAAAATTTTGTCATTTAATAAAACTACTTGTAATTGTGGAAGTTGTGGTCGGTTATTCGCTAGGAGTACAGGTGGAATGAATTATAAAGTTACCAGGATTTTGAAACTAACAATTAATTTTACTTAAAGTAAATAATAATTTTGTAGAAGATTAGTGTCAAAAGTGTTTTCCATTTAACAAGGATAATTAATAATTTTGACGACCATAATTGTTGCTTTATGGTTGAAATAGTAACTGGTGCTTTTCTTTATTTAGAAAGGCTAAACACCATGTCGGGCTCCGCCTATTAACGCCCAAAGCACCCGAACCACACAAAGATTATGGTGAAGCTAGGTTCCGGGCCACCAAAACTGACATCCGGTAACCTCGTCAAAATTATTTAATAGCAGTCGGTGGTAAATAGGTGGGGTGTTATGACAGCTTCGTTACTTACTGGTTAGTGTCAGTAAACGTCATCGTCGACCGTCTGTCTGTCAATTTGGATAATGGTGAGCAGTTTACACAGTTGCTCGCGAAATTGATGAAAAATGCCTCCGGAATTACGTTGCATTTTTCACCCTACTTGACGATTTAAATATTGCATACACAACAAACCGTCATCTACGAGTCCATTATTATTAACTCGAAGCAATGACATTGACGAGGGATAATAAAATTATTCGAAATGATAAATGATCCCAATTAAAATACAAATTTAACTTAGTAGTAATCAATGTTCCATTTAAGCATTTCGGAGTGTATTTATATGTTGTTATTATTTTTCTATATGATTTTCCACTATAGAATACGTCGAAAAGCATATAACAAATGTGTTTACAGTTGCTTTACGACTTGACTAAAAGCAATATATTATTTTTCGGATAACACGAAGCACTGGGATATATTTCATTCGTGTTTGTCAATATTGATACTAACTTTTCTTACTCATAGTCACTACATTTTCAACATTCTTAAACTTACAAGTCAAACACTTAAAAGCAATGATCAAACGTAATAGATTTTCCATCATTGACAGCCCGCTTTCTCTCATCTAAAGCGTTCAACATCAAATATATGGATAATAGATTTTCTCATTTAGAATTCACTTCGAGAAATTCTTTTCAGCCACTCACCGCTGTTGTGGCTAAATTTTCTTTTTCATAAAATACAAAACCAAGTCGGCTCATTATTTATTTATTAATTGCCGCGTCCAAAATTTGTATTTCCAACTAGAATAATCAGTGAATCGCTCGGCTCGTAATAGATTTCTTCCACAAAAGCATAAAACAACCATTAATAATTATTATTTAATGATAAACATTATTTTTTTCGGGAAAATTTATTTAGGGTCTCTTAATTCCAAAAGAGTTGACAAAGAAAAACTGATATATTTTACGAGGCCCACATATCAATAACTACTTCTTCTAAAAATATTACACTCTTTTACTACCATTTTATATTTTTGTAACTTATTATTACAGTAACATCTCAATTTTATCAGAAAACTTTTTTCGAGAACTTTTTTATTTTTCACTCATACATTTATTGCTAAACTCTCTCGCCGTTTCAAAATTATTTTATGTTTTATATTGACGATAAAATATTGATTTAAAGTTTGAAAGACGATGTGATACAAACTATTGGATGTCAATTTCAATAATAGAAATAGCTAATACAAAAGGCTTGTCGTTTAAAGGCGATATTTCTAGTGCAAAGTTGCGATTGCTTTGTACAACCTTATATTTAACAATCAACTGAAATAAATTGTGTTTCTTCTCGGAAAATGTGCTACATTTCTTAGTTCTCGGGAAACAAAAGATAGGAGAAAATCTTGCATGTTATGAGATTGGGGATAAATAAATCATCAAGTAACAAAACTGTTTTGTACTAATATAGTTTAAAAATAAAGAGGGAAAAGTGATGATTGCACGATGGAAGTGACAAGTGACAAAATATAAGGGGAGATTATAACAAGGTATTGATGAAGACGTCTGAAAACCAAATTGAAAAACAAAGCGATGATAGAAAAATTAAGTAAGTGAGGACAAGCAAGAAAAAAAGTGAGAATGACTAATTAATTTTCAAGTTTGCTTGAAAGAAAGAAATCAGGACGCATAAAAATATACTCCAAAACAGGAAAAATGTCGTCTAACAGAGACGAAAAGTGTTGCAAATAAATAAATTTCCAACCATTTTTAAGTCAATTTAATTTGATTTTTTTCCTCTTTAATTAAAATTTATTATATTTATTGTAAAACCTAGGGTCATAGATCTGCAGTTTGCGAATTTACATTGGGTATCGGAAAACGTCACAAGAGTTATGAAACCGATATATGGAGATAGACGATATGAAAAGCTGTTTTTGGCTTTTAGGCCCTAGCCTGATAAAAATTCAAAAAATGTATTGTTTTTTTTATGATAGTCTTTATAATATCCAGATATGAAGTTCTTATAAAGAGAGAGCAAAATGTTTCAATTCATTTTGTAGAGAGGTCATCCATCCATTAGATTTTGCCAATCCTCTAGACCGGCTGGTAGAGGATTCCGATTAGCAGAAATTAACCCAAAATTAATTTGAAGCAATGAAGCGATTAATCAGAGAATTAACCTCAAGTTTTCCTTTGATTTTTGAAGCAATCGAATTAGAACATCGTCATCTTGGCGTTAATTGGAGTATCGAAGCTGATTGATTGTTTTAATTTGTCTGAGTCCAAAAGTCCGGTATTACAGACGAAATACCCACAGCCTATAATTGTTAACGCAAAATCTAAACTTGGACACCTACAGGAAAGAATAGGTCCGATCGAGATTTAAACCCGTGGTTCGTGGTAGTAAAGTACGCTTTTTCACCTTCAAAGTAGAAAAGAACACATTATCATATCGATAATTTGCATAGAAAGTACATTAAAACTCCATTCTGTTGACGGTACGTGTATTCGATGTATATAAAGGCAAGAGCGTGTTTTAGTGAGTGCTGCCTACTTTTGACTTATAGCCGTGGGGGAGCAATATGCTTTATACGTGCTAGTGCTAACATCGTTTAATATATTTATTTTAGATTGTATTCGGTTAATTTATAGCCGAATTTAAGATCTCACCTTTCGAGATCCGTAATTTTCGAATTCCGTCGAGCCTCAGTGATTGTTTTAATGGTGCCAAGGGGACCAAAGCGGAGGGTGCAGGAGATCGGTTTTGACAAGTGCAACTTCGTAAATCCGGATCCTCTCCAAAATGGACCATTTTTTGTATTACACCCACATTTTTATTAAATCTTATCGATATTTGCAAGCGATTTTTACTACCGGATCCGAAAAGCTCTCGTCGTACAGGACTCAGACAACCGAAGTTGTTATCGAATTTAAAGTTTCCAATTTTATATAAAAGACTGTGATTTGCTCATTCGGAAGCGCAGTCAGCTGTTATTAACTTCTAGCAGTGCAGCTTTTAGCAACTTTTCATAAAGTTATTTTAAATAAATTGGATTTCGATAATAACAGGCAAATTTAACTAAAAATAAAGATTATTTTTATTTCCAAATCCGTAATTTTTGAGTTCAAGCGGCTTCAAGGATGTTTTGAATATTTTTCGTGAACCCAGAGATCCTCGTCTTTCTAGATCCTCCATTTCCAAGTTTAAGAGGTTTCAGAGAAGTATTTATAATTTTGCGTACTCATAGATCCCGGCTCTTTTAAGATCCGTCATTTACGAGTTTGAGAGGTGGGAGAGTAGATTTGGGGATCCATGTTTTTCACTTTCAGAGATGGTTTTCCTAAATCAGTGATCCCAGGGACTAATTCGCCTCAAATTAACCTTATGGAAACAGCTAATCAAATATTCGCATTCGGATTTGGCTTTTTTTTGCATATTTTTAAATGATTTTAAAAATTTATTGTTTATATTCTCCCGATATTCTCCTCTCTTCACTTTGTTCTACAGCCTGCTGCTGTATTTTCCATAATTTAACAGCTACTGCAAGATTTTGGTTACTACGAGATTATCTCCTGGTGCAAAAAGTCTTTTAGTTTTCCCTACACAATTCTATCTAACGAACACCTGAAGGGCCTTTTAAACTATGCCTTGGTTTCTACCACTCTTGAAATAGCTATTTATGGAAACAGGAACGGAAATACGATTTTACTACTCATTGAAATTTTGTATAAAAAAAAATTAGAGTTTGGGAATCCCCGCATTCCAGTTTACATAGTATTCTTATTGGTAAATTAGAATATTTTTCATTGTTTATATTGTTGGCGATTGTTTACAGTTTTAGAACATTCTGGAAATAAATTACATAAAACAAGAATTAGTGAAAAACCTCATGAACATTAAATGAAAACTCAAGAATATACCACTCAACAAAATATCTCTAAATTGTAATTTTATTAGTGTTTACTCAGCTTATTATTTTAAAGCATTTTCAACGAAAATTTTTGTTCTACTGCATATTAAAATTTTGCACTTAACCTGAGACAGGACTTGAAAAAAGAATATTTTAACTAAAACTACTACAGATAGAAGTTTTCTGGTGGCAGATGGAAGTAGAAATGATTATTTGAAAGAACTTGGAAAATTTATTTATCACGTCAGGGCGTACAAAAATATATGTAAGCTACGTCAAAATTTAATTATATTTTTATGAATAAGGTAATATTAAGTTTGATGGATTTAAATGAAATACATATTAAATAAATAAATAGAATCAAATTAACCGAATTTCATTTCCAACATCTTCTTCTGTTATACTTGATTCTTTACAATGAACTAGCGAATGAAGAGCTTAAGCTAATGGCTTATATACGGATGCCTTTACAAGATGAGAAATTAAAATTAGAATTTCTTGCGAGGCTCAACAAGTTAGGCAATAGTTTAACCAATTTCATGAAAAAACAAAATTTTATATTAAATTAAAACCGCGATAAATGAGATATTCTGAATAAATAATAAATTTGTTTCTGCAATCGTTTTTCCATACTGCAAAATTTGTTTGATCAAAATATTACATTAATTATACAAAATGCAGACTCAAATTTAATTAATACGCTGACTTGTTTTATTTTGCACTACTTTGTAGGTTTGAATTCTAAATGGTAGTTGGTATAGCTTGACAGCTTGAAGCGATGAAGGTTAGAAGGTAAAAAATGACAATTTTTTTTTTTTAATTTGCATTATAAAAAGGACTCGCTTATATTTATCTTAGAATTAAAATTTAAATACAGTTTGTTTCAGTTTAGTAGCTTTGTAACCAAAAAATTTTAATTCAGTTTAAATTTGGTTTTATTTTTTCGTGCACCTGAATATTGTTTTTATTAAACTTTAGATATGGTAATTTTTCGCCAAGTTTCTCATGTAACCTATTATGTTCAAGAGTTAAAAGGAAAAATACTATGCACTTTTTGAGGATACTCGACCTGATCTATGTTTTCATTTTAAACTAATTTTCTATAGTGTTATTACAAGCGATGTACCCTCTATTGTCTAAAATCAACGGATTAAATATATACAAATAAACGTTAACTTTTATAGAACCTTTTAGTTGTGTCCTGAAGTCCTTTATTTTTAAGTGCTCTACTTATTATTTGTGAATTATTTGTATAGCTGTAAACTCGAATAAAGACTAAAGTGAGCATCTTGGCTTTTAAATATTAGTCCTTTCAAAAGAGAAAACTACCAATCAAACGAGCAGGAACGATCAAAGAATTTTTTCGATTAAGTAGTTTTTGTTCGTTATTAAACTTTTTGCTAGTTTTCCATTCTTATTATTTCGGTACCATTGAAAGCAATCATACCTAGAAGCAATTACCATAATAATTTTTATATTTGCATTTAGCTATGTAACAGTCTCATTTTTGATATTTCAATATAGATTTTAAAGTAAGATATTCAATTTAAATTCAACTGCTATAAATGAAAATTCAATTGATTTTGTTTTATTACCTTTTAACATGATTCAATTTAGTAATGGGCTAACTGGGACAAGTCTTATTCAGTGCCCACCAGTTCAAATAATCGAATTTTTGGTGAGTAAGCAATTTTAAAACAACATGCATGAAGATAGCATCGGAAGTTTGGATTATTAATTATCTTGCATTTTTAAATACAAGAAACACGAATTCGATAAGCCCTGGACTGCATTTTGGTCGCCTTGGTATGGCACCGAGCATGTTTATTGTACCACTTACAAATTGAAGTAAAACATTTTACGCTAATTTTATTGCTTTAAACTTGCAAGATACCTTTTAACTTTTATGCGGGTGCTCTCGGTCAAATTAACAACAATTTTAACGAGGTAGTTTGTTTTATTTGACGAAACTTAGTTTTATTGCTACAATTTACAGTCCTTATAAAGTACGTACATACTGTACATCTAGTATTTACTCTAAAGTTTTCTTTTAATATTGCAGTCGGCGTTTAAGAACTCGCAATTGGTTTAGTAAAATTACATTTCAATCTTTAATGCAGCATGATTGGCATTTTGTTAAAGTTGTATTAAATTATGTTTCATATATCGTGACTGCAAGTAATTGAATTTTGTAATAATCGTACATGATGTATGTTTTAATGTTGTTATTAACATATTGTTTAGGGCGATTTGTTCAGAAATAACGGAACTCGAGAGCAAAAGTTCATGTCACATTTGTAATATTTGTCGTTAATTCAATGGACGTTAAAATATAATTAATTATTATAACCACGAGTTGCAATTTTAATTAAATATTATGCTCTTTTATTTTGTTTTAAAATTATTCCGTTACAATACCACAATCAAGATTGTTAAATTCGAGATTTACAATTTTTGCCGACGGGCTGCTTACATGCACGCAGCTCTTTAATTATTTTAAGCTGGGTATTGACATCATTTTTTAATAAAAGTATAAAAACAATTTAAAGGGCTTATAATGACTGCTAATTTAATTCTAATTCATTTTTTATAATATGCGTCAAATTCAGTCATTAGGTACCTACCTTTGCGTGGAAATAACTCGGAAATTCAATTAATTTTGTTAAACCCTTTAGTTTACCATCAGAATAAAAAGTATTAACAATCAACATTGTCTCAATATTGGGATTAAATAGAATACAATACATAATCGGAATTTTACGAATTCATTGTAATAAAATTGAATTAAAGTATTGTCTAAATTTTATACGAGAATTAAAGGACGAAGAAAAAGTTATATGGTAAAAACAAGATCATTTGAACATAAAAATATGAAGAATGGAAAGATCAATCACAAAAACGTGCTGGCGACTCTGATCCTAATAAACCTTCTGGCACAGGAAAGATAAATCACTTTTTGTAACCCAGAACTGGACAAGAGAGACACCTGAGAGCGATCTCGTGCCTAACATAAGACTTCATACAACGGAAAACATGGAAAACCACGTACGAGCTGTTCCAGGTTCTCTCAAGACACGGGTGCTTTGAAGCTTACCTGTTCAGGTTTCAAAGACCACACAGAGACAAAACACACGGTAGAACATACGTTCTTTCACGCAGCGCTGGGAACAACAGTATGCCAAGAAGCCAGGACCGGAGCCATGGGAAGGGAAGCCTTTGCCAGAGGCCTGGGAGACGGTGGTGAAAACGGCTAAGAAAGGAGACAGAACAGAAAATGAAACTTGAAGTACAGCTAGAAAAAAATTAAATAGTACAACAAAGAAGAACAAAGTGAAGGGCAGAAGACACCCGTATGTGTTACGGAAGGAACTGAAGATTTTTCTCCTTCCGATACAAAAAACAGAAAAGGAAAGTATCAATAGGGATTTAAAGAAGAAAGATCGATTCCAGTCGCAATCCATGTCATCAACAGATTACTGAAGAATGCACTTATTTCGACGACTTTCAACTTGGTAAATAGAGAGTATTATTTGTTAAAAATAATTAAGAATATGAGAATACCATGGAAATTGCTAGCATTAGTAAAGCCTGCGTTGGTAAGAGGAGCTGGGAGTTCTGTATGATACCATTTGGTATTACGGATGGATCCAAAACGGAGATCAGTACTGGAGCAGGAATAACTGGACGTCAAACGGGTGATTGGCATAAACCTGCGCTGCGGCGCTACTGTCTTCCAGGCAGAAATAGTTGAGATAATAGCTTTGTCAGAGGAAATCTTATGGAGGGAATATGTCCATATGCGGATCCGTATCATGACCAAAAACCTGGCAGTCCCAAAGGCTTTGGATGCAGATACGCAATCCAAAGTCGTAAATTACTGCCTCGACATGCTAGTGGTACTGGCTTAGTAGACTACTTACAGGACACTGCTGTCGAAACAAACACCTGAAGATCATTGCGGTTGTAGATGATTCCACATGTAGGATGTGTGGAGAGAAGGAAATGTGTCTGTCTAGCACTAGCAGCAAAGATACATCGGAGCTCCTTATCCAACAGCCAAAGAAACAATCCAAACACCCATCGGCTGTATATTCAATTTTATTGAGGAAACAAACCTGATGAAGTAAAATTTGGAACACGGAGCACAATAAACCAAGAGCTTCATTGCAGATGGGCCAGGAACCATAACTTGTTTAGCAATAATAATAACGCTACGTTATCCAGCACAAAGGCAACTAAGATTACATGACTACCAAGGATCAATTTAATAAGGAAGATCTGACAGTAGCTTACGATGATGAAATCGTGATCAAGGCCAGAACACAGTGAGATATAATGGAAGCCTTTAACGAAATAGAAAGACAATCGGAGTATGTAGGCCTGAAAATATATGAGAAACCAAATAATACAGAGATAAACATTAAAATAGAAACTTTATAGAGGAACTAGAAAAATATCCAGACCGGATACAGAGCGTACCATAATATAAATAATAGAATTTTGAAAAGCCGGACCTTCAACGTAAGACGATACCAAATTAAAAATATAGGATTAGTTAGTTGCGGTGGACATTATATATGTTATGAGAAGAAAACTAGAAAACATGATCAAATGCATTCTAGTTGGGGCCGCTCAGGGATATTTTTAATGGGAAAAATACTTATATAAAATTAAAAAACGCCACTGCTATGGCTACCCTATGGAATCTGCCAATATAGTAGCTACTGTCAATCTTTTACGCTTTTTGGGCTTTATCACCCAACTGTTGGAATGATCCATAAATATTAATGATTAAAATTTGCAATTGACGTCATAATCTACCATAATTTTTTTAATCCGGATAAAGCTTATCGTACTATAACCAAGGATATAACAATATTATTGTAACTGCTTAATTTTGCCCAATTTACGATTTTTTCAAAAAAATTTGAAATGAGATTGAATGTTTTAAACTTTCATGTTTTTTCAAAAATTACAAAGAATTAGATGGTCTTTTTATCACTTTAACCGACGTATTTTAAACCGGGGAGTTCGGAAAATCAGATAGGCACTGGCGGAATCGCTCAAAATCCGCTCAAAATGAGATTGAATATTTTCAAGTTTAAATGACCATAAATCGTAAAATATGATACTTATACGTAAAATCCGCCTGCGTCCACCTATTCTTCTGGGCAAACTATGTAAGGAAGCGTGAAAAAGTCATTGATTTCAAATTTTCTTATTTTGGGCTCAAAAAGCAGCAAAAAAATTAAACGCTCGAAAGCTGCTGAAAGTGAGATTACATTTTTTCAACTTTAATCGCACATAAATCGTAAAATATGATAATTATATAGATGAAATCTGCCTGCGCCCATCAACTTTTCTTGGCAAATTGCATAAGAAAGCGTGAAAAAGTCATGGATTTCAAACTTTCATATTTTGGGGGTCAAAAACGATATTTTCAAAAATCGGCAAAAATTTAGTTGGGCTTTTTATCACTCTAACCGACGTATTTTGAACCGAGGAGTTCGGAAAACCCGATTGGAATTAGTGGAATCGCTCGAAAGCAGCTCAAAATGAGATTGGAGTTTTTCAACTTGATTATAAAATAGCACTTTTAGGTGAAAGCTGCCTGCGTCCATCGATTTTTCTTGGCAAACTACACAAAGAAGCGTGAAAAAAGTAATTGATTTCAAACTTTCAATTTTTGGGGTCAAAAAGTAGCAAAGATTCTTTTTAAGTAAAAAACTTATACTAATTGTTATTGCAATGTCAATTTAAAAATTTATTACTATGAACTTGGAATAATAAATTATTAAATCTCCCGATTAAATTTTTTAAATAATAAATTTTTAACCCAATAATTAAAAGAAATTACAACAATAAATGTCGGCATTATTGTAAAGCAAGTTTCAAATTGATATCAATAGTGTTGCCTCCGTTACAATAATTTCATTTCGTGCTTAATTTTAGCATACAATTAGTAAGCAAAGCAATTGGCGCGATAACAATTATATTTGATTATGTGATTTGGTTACATAGTCGTTAACATATTATAAAATAAAAAGTTTTTAATGATACCGGCAACTAAAGAGAAAAATTTTATGCTTATGATTTCGTCAAAATAAAATCTTTTGTTGGTCAGAAATTAAAAAATTAAAATAATTGGTTTGGATAATTTGAGTTCAATTGCGGGTTAAATAAATTGTTAAGTTATGAGGTTATGGCTGGGTAAATTTAAATGTAATTTTTTCTTAAATTTAAACATTATCTGCATGCAGGAAATGCTAAATTATGTAAATACTAAACAATTTATGTTTTACTCTCACTGGTTTATAGTTATTCCGTATTTAAATTAAAAATCTTGCATATGCGAAGCGGGAAAACCTGGGGCATTTTAGATCACTTGATATTTACAATGCTTCGGATACAAAGGTTTAATTTACCGATGCGTACCGAAAATTTATTTGATGGTAATTAGTTCTTTTAAGTTGATTGTATTTCATTTAAGTAACCATGCTGCAGGTGGATACCCAATAAATCTCGACACGAAATCTGGTTAAAATGTATTGAAATAAGAAACTAAAACTGTTTTTATCTTCTAATGAAATACACACCTTATAAACTGTGGAACATTAATCACGATAAGTACGTTATAAATTATGTGCGAAATGGTCGATACTAAAATTATAAATTGAAAATCGGCGAATTCTTGATATTTTGCGTCTTTATTTCGCATAACTTAATACATATCATTGATGCTATCGTTCAAAACTGTTAGTAGTATATTGATAATATCCATTAAAACAATTTATGGTGATTGTTTATATTCCAAAAACATTTTATGTATTCTCCAATAACTTGATTATTTCCGCATTAACTCAGAGAAGCTATGGAGTTACATACCCTCCGAAGCACGAAGACAGTCACAAGAACGTTAGTGTCTTTCTGGATTGGAGCTTTCTGAATCTACGTATGTGGTATGAGGAAAACCGAACCGATTTTTATATTATGATGGTAACATTATAAAAGTCAAGAAGCTTTGAAAATACCATCCATTTACATTTATAATAAATTGTATTTGCTGATGTTTAAAGCTCACTCTTTGAAAAGGAATACTTTAAGAAATTGTTTTGGTAGAAGATTGTAATTCTAGTGACTAATATTACATATTATATCACAAATATATCTTTGGATAAAGCGAGACTTGGAATCCCATATGTATACCTGTTAGGCAAATACACCAACCACAATTGTTGGAAAGGAAAACAGATGAGAAATTTTGGTTTATGCTAAAAACAGGTTAAATAATTATATTATTTTTTCATTAATAAACGAAAATGATTGTTATTTTTAAAGGTAACAGGTAGTTAATTATAAGCAATTTCAACTGGGTGACTTTTTCAAGAAGAAAAATGCATCTCATTTTGAACTACACCATTATTCACTTTAAGGAAACATTTTTAAAATTATGTAATATAAAAGGAAAAATGAGAACATGGTGTGAAGTAGACTGACATGTACTTGAAACACAAAACAATAACGTTGGGTAATTTTGATTTAGAAATAATGTTTCGGGAGATATAGTATCGAGCTTTTATGTTGTTCCTCATGCATAACCCTTAGCAAAAGGTGATTTCAGCCACCAGTTCCATTTGCTAAATGAACATCAGAATATTTTATTTTTCTTATGATCGCGTGCTTTAGCAATTTTTGTGCTTTCTTGCAGCGCTAGAGTCACGGGAGGTTGAATTATGGTAAATTGCAAAATGAAAATTATCTAACTGCGTTTATCATAATTTATTCTCATATTATTTTACAGATTTTATGCTCCTCAGCAGAATGGCATGGTGTTATTAACCACTGGTTATCGTAAGTGCATTTTAAACTGTCGTGCATCCAATCGCACTTGTTGGATTAGACGCTGTCATGAATTCTTTAACACACTAATCATTAATTTTGTGTGTTCAAACTCCTATTTTTGGCTCTGTCCACACGTAAATTTGCATAATTATACCTACTTTGTGTTATGGTAAATATAATCAATAATTCTTAATAACCGGAGTGCTATCTACCTATAATAATAATAATAATAATAATATGATTCATGATTTATTTACCACACGCTTTAGTAATCATTTATGAAAATTAACTGTATTTCTGAGCTACTTTATTAGTTATTGCGGTATCGACAAAAATCGACAGAAACAATTGAAGTGAACACACCGAAATACATAATAAGAATCAAATTTTCTCATAAGCTTTCAATCGTAGGTTATTGTTATTGATTTATTAATAAAATAGCCTTACTAGTAGAAGTAATAGACATAATAAGGAAAAGTGATGGTGTAACCATAGCTTGTTGATAAGATCGATTGCAGCATGGCAAAAATAATAGTATAATTATTTATTCAGTATATGAGTATTTCTTTGACTATTTAATTTTAAAATATTAATTAAATATTAATGTAAAAATAATTTCCAATACATATAATAATATATTTATGTATGTATCTTCCATAAATGATTAGGAAAATGTGTTGTGAATAAATCATGAATTTTATTATAATATATGAACCACTTTAGTTATTAAAAATTATATCCGATACATAATTTATGTATTCTAAATATTTTCAAATTGATATAAATATTAAATTATTTTAATTAGTCGTTTGTAAAATAGGGTGGTTAATAATTTAATTAACAGCTTTAAGTATATTACAAAAATACAAATGTAAAAAAAAGCTTTCAATTTATTAAAAATTTAGAATTAAATAATTGCATTTTGGGCTAATAAAACCGCTTGCGTAGTCGTAACGCGTGTCTGTTAAAGTTTTTTCTTTGAAAGTATCTATTCGAATACATCTTGCAAATTTATAAAGAATATTTAATTTGTAGGCGGATTCTGAGCAGATGTTTGTATCGTTGTGAAATGAATAAAGCTGGATTATTAAAATTTGCTATAAATTACAACGGATTCAACCCTTTGCAAAACCAAGCATAATAAAGGACATCTACTAAATGTCAATTGCGGTTTTAAATTTATCGATTTTAAAAGTTTTCGTAGTGATGATTTTCAAATTACAGCCTACGGCTGAATAATTCAAACTAACATTTTTAACAACAAAACTGGAGAATTAAATTTGAATAAAATTCTTGATGTTAAGATAAAAAACTTCAAAAAATGGCTTTCTTTGTAAATTGAATTATTCCTCCGTGTCTTCCGAGTACGAACTCTGAGGTGTGGTTCACTTTCAATCCCCATTTCCTGAAAAATCGAATCTACAAGTTGGCTATTACTTTGCAATTTGCATTAAAAATGAGAAGCCGTGAATACAATTCAATGATTTACATACAAACAAATTGCCATTTATTCCCCTCAAATGAAATGGTAAAGAATTAATTATTATTATATTGCTGATACAAGCATAAAATATTAAAATTCTAAAAATTTACTCGTTAGTCTATTCATGCGCGTAAACAATTTTTTTACGAAGTTCACCTTGGTATATAATACACTATTGTTTGAAAAATAAAATAATTGAATTATGGGTAGGTACATACAAAATTAAAAATTAGTTTGATCATTCAGAAATACCTAAATGGTTGATTTTGCAGTACTAAACCAAAAAATCTCATTTGAATGCTAGTATTTGCTGTCAAAAAAATATACGGATAGTCAAGTAAATAGCAAACAAATATAAAAAAACTTGTACAGACTCCGAGGAACATCAAATACGGTTAATTCCAGACTAACAAATTAAAAATACAATAGATTAAACGAATACATTTTAAAATTTAATTTTCAGAATATGTAGAACAAGCTCCGATTCACAAATTTGTTTAAGTTTATAATAATAAAAAGCTCTTTGGTCATGTCAGCTGTCAAAATTTTTAAATAAAACGTTGTTACTGATTGTTGCGAAAAAAGTACCAGTACAAAAATAATTTAACATACCATAATTTTATTTTATTATAGTTTAGGAAACGATGATATTCAGGTATGCCGAGCATTTGCATTATTAATTAATTTTTTTTAATTCCAAAATATTTTTAATACACGCAATGAAAATGTTCAAACCACTACCTAGCGGATAATAAAGTTGGATCAACTTTAAATTCCACTGCAAGCTTATATCAATAGCAATTGGTGGTGGCCAATAACAGTGACAATGGCAATTCAAAAGTAATTAAAGTGTGTACGAAGCACTATAATAATAATTTTAATTGACACATTTATAAAGGTAAAATAAACTCAGCTGTAAATGTGTATGAATTATGATTTATAGCTTATGTCGTTAATTTTGCACGGCTTTTACGAATTGATGTAACCGGCATCGATAAAACCTAGTACGATTAAATTTAAAAAAACTGTATTTATATTTCACATCAGCGTCAAGGAAAAATTTCATATAGTATGGATTTTAGTGGTACAAAATAAATATGTGGCCAAATTCAACCAAATAAAGTCTTTACATTGACCCTTTTTAATTAAAATATTACGGGGGGCTTGACCGCTACGACAGCCTAGCCCAAGGTTATACAGATCAAAAAACCAAATTAAATTAAAAAATGTAACCAATATAAAATGCAAAATAATTCATTTATTGTTTTATTTGCAAAAATTTACATTTTATTGTTTTCGAGTTAACATGCAGAAGATGAGTCAAGTCACGCATATAATGATCGCTATTTAGGGAAATTTTTATCAATACTTTTTGTACAATTGGGTATTTTAATCACGTGTTATCGCCAAATGCCAGCTATTATGAAGTTCGTATTAATTTAATTTGTTTTAATTTCCTGAAAACTTAATTATTTAAATCAAAATATAAAAATAAAATAAATTCAAGTTTGCCAGCATTATCCTGTATCCTGTATTACCCCCGTATTTAAAGAGATATTAAAATTGAAATTTTGTTTTTTAAAATCAGCAATATCGTCTCTACTAAGATTAATTAAAAGTTATGAGGCACAGTAGGATAAAATCAATACAGGACAAAAATAAACCAACAAAGGACTTTAGAAGAGTTTCACACAGTCGATGTAGGTAACAATGCTATGTAAGAAAGCAAATCGAATATCGTATTACAAATTTAATGCCTATATACTCGTAGTTAGTATATTTGATATTTCTACTTTTAATTTTTTAATATTTTAGTTTCGGCGTTTATAAGGTCCAGAGTAAGTATTAAGTATTATGTTTGCCCTGAGGCCATCCATCGCTAGGATTTCCATTACAAAAGTTATTTTAAACTAATTAATCTCAGAAAAAAAGACAAAATAATGGTAATAAAAAATTAATCCACTGACACACGAAAGCACGTTATAATTGTATTTGGGTTAAAAAAGACGTCTAGTCAACTGGTATCTTAATTTTTTATTAGGATTTTAATTCTTAGTCCATTAACGAAACACGATGGATCATTGATTGGCACTCGATTACAAGTGTCCGTAACATTATAATGTCGGCATTAAATGAATTATAGCCGTGCATGTGGGATAATATTTTAATTGCTTTCTAAACGAATGCTATAAAAACAGGAGCACCTAATTAAAAAGTTATCAGAATATGTAATTTCTTCAAATGCTGTATCAATTGTTATGTAAATTCTATGTTTGATTTTTAAATATTTTAATTATGCTTTTCTTAGAAGCAGGCTTGCTTAACGCATACTCTCTCATTAATAGTTGAATTTCATTAATTTTAATGTATTATACATTGTCAACTCACATCTCCTATGCCTTGGTAGGACGAAGTGGGAGGTCTGGGAGTTTTCAGGATCTTGATATGTATATGAGGAAAAACAGAACACTTTTTAAAAGTAAAAATAATTTTCAATAGGTTAAAACAAAAAAAAATCTTTTATTCTCATGGAATAGGTCAATTTCCGTTGGAAGTCAATTTCTCCAAACATCTTCCCCATTGATTCGTCTTGAAAATATAATTATAATATTTTGCAGTTTTGCACTAGAAAAAAATTTAAACATTTTTACTAAGGAATTTTATTTACAATTTCCAGCTTGCAGTTTGCTGATTAACAGCAGAACTGAAATCTAATTTAAAAATTATTTCATAACTTAATGAGAAACACTTTGTCAGAGTTTCTTTTTTAATTTTGTTCGAAATTTACAATTTCACGATATTACCACTCTACTTATTAAATTGTATGTATCTTTTTTTCATGGATTTGAAACTGCTGCTCATGAAGAGCCTGTCCTATGGTACTACATCTTAAATACAATATCAATCCGGAGTTAGGTTCTTGATATGATCTTTAAACTAACAAAAAGGAAGTTAGAACGAAAATCCAATGATTTATAGAACCGGACGAGGACGACCGATTATGCATCTCTAGATATCCTGATTTTAGAGAAAGTTCTCTTCCCTCTTCTCACAGGCATGGAAGGTTTCATCAGTCGTCGAAATTTTTGTGGGAAGGGAAGGGAAGGAATAATAAAATATGTACATTCTACACCCCTGATCCCGGAAGCATGGTGCTGCAGAAAGTTTCCGATGCCATACACATCAAGATAGACGAGATGTTGATGTTGAAAAAGGAGATGGGCTAAGAGAAGACCATCTTCTTTGCGTTGACAATACAGAAACCCAATTGCATTGTTCAAGGACCTCATCGAGATCAGTAGTCTCAGCGAAAATAGGATACTGCTCCAAAATCTGCGAGAGCCCACGGAAGCACAACTGCACGGAGCCTGGAAAATACGAGGAAGCTGAAAGTGGTCGGCCTCGACGTGTTAACCGACTAGAAGGAACTCCTACGGAGTCTCAACGGATACATCATGGCTGACGGCTTTATGGAATCACACAGACGGCGGTCCTGAGCTGTGATTGCAATACGGCGGAGAAGCTCCTGAGGACAGGATGCAGAGTTTCGCATATTCTGAGAAGCTTGAGATGCTGGGGTTTGAACTACGATTCGTCAAGCTGCCGTGGCAAGGAACTACTTCAGAAAGTGTTGGAGATGTGATGAGGATGGTCAATTTGACGATTCTTGCACCAAGAAGGAGCGCTTATGGCCTGCAGAATACCAGACCAAGCGACAGCCAACTGGAGATGTACGAAGAGACCCATGAAGGCATGAAGAACGCCTTTAAGCCAAAGGAAGAAGCGCCCACGAAGAAGACATTGTTTTTGGGGAAAAAAGCCTGTAACGCCGTAAGCACGAATACAGAAGAATACAAATGAAGAAGATAATTCCTCCCTGACTTCAAAAGTATCCTAATCTTAGGGAAGTTCTCTTCCAGACACTATCTTGAAAGAAGCGATTTCCAAATAGGGTCGCATTCTACATGATCCGATGTCAAACATAATGTTCTCTCCACAGGTACACTTGGCTCGAACGGTTCCTAACTCGAGCTAGAATTATGAACTGAACTGAATAATCAGCCTCATAACATCAGCTGAAACCTGAAAAATATACTGAGCAATGTAAAGGCCCCTGAGAACATTATGGATTCCAGCGGTGTTTACAAGATCAAGAGTTTGACTTTGCGTAAAGTGGTAATTTCCTCGTTTGCATAATTGCTGGTGTAGGTTACGCTTTTTCATCTTCAGTTATAAAAAGTAGGTACTATTTTGATTTTAATTAGCTTTTTAAAATAGCCATTTATGCAATAAGTTGCGAAATAATAGAAAATAAAACATATTATGTCCATTACTAAAAAAATTACAACATTTAAGAAAAAATAAATAGGGAAAGAATATTGCAAGGAAGCTGCCAGGTCACTTCCTCTGGTACCGCATGGAATGGTTTTAACAGCTCGTGTCATTAAAAGTAATGATCTAATACGTTTATATACTAGTTCTTGCGTACAAATTGACACTTATCCATGGATCATAAATTTACTTTTAGGCTCTAGGCACTAAAATTTCGATTAAATAGCTGCCCTTTCACTACGTTTGCAGAAAGAATTCTTTTTGAAGAACATTTCTAATTACAATAACGGTGTATATTCAGTCGTTTCTGCTGCTGCCAACCAAAAACCAAATTTTATCCAAAGCACCGACTTGTTACAAAAATAAAAACGAAAATTTAAACCTGCAGCGTCTGAATAGGGTAAGAAACTGTAACACGGTTATAACCATTTTCTAAGATTACTGCAATTTGTAACTGCATTACCACCTGAATTTATACCTCAATTCTATGTTACAAGGACAATGTAATCTGCAAAGAATGCAATTTATTTATTATGCTAAATATTATGTAAATAATGGGGGTGTGTTCCTTGTAGTATACTCTGCAAGATTATTAAAAAGTTGGAACTGATGAGAAAAAATAAATTGAAGTAGGTACATGTGTATTTTATGCTATCTACGGATATCGCATTTAAAGTGCAGTTTATTTTAAATTTGTTAAAATAATATTTTGGTTACGTGTTATGTATTTGTTTTATTTTGAAAGTTTTTCCTTCCGTGAAGTTAAATTTGAGTAAAAATCACATTCGTTTAATTTAATTTAAAATATCCATTAATTTTGAACAAAATAAATCAAGTACCTGTAGTAAATTTTCATTTAAATTTTATTCGATTTATTTCCATTTTCTATTATCGCAACCTTCGGGTATCTAATTTATTTCCTTTTTAAGAGGTTTTCCATTCAGCTATATTATAATGTATATTTTGGTATCATTTTCTACTGCGGCGTTAAAGACGATAATGCTAACAGAATGTTTTACACAACTGATAATCAAACATTAATTTATGTTATTGAAACGTCTTACGGAAAATTGAGTACAAAGGTGGTTTTTTAGGTAATTGAATATATGATCCGGTGCGTATGCATGAGTCACGACTAATGTCAATTTATTAGTATGGAAATCGCCGTGGCGCATATTGCGGTATTTTTGATATAATAATGCACCCTCTTAAATTCAATCGAGTGGATTAAAATACCACCATAGTAGACCCTCCCTTAGCTGTTTATCAAACCCTTCTTATATCCATATTTTAACGATAAATGCAGCTGCGAACCCTAGTAACACCTTAACTAAATAATACTTTTACAAAATTGAATATTTTAGAATTTTATTAAAATAAACCGGAAAAATATTTTATTGCGCATTAAAAGCGTCGAGCTTAAAAACTTAACAATTCAGAAGACGTTGTATTATGTAAATGTTTATTGAGATAAAACAGGTATTGCTTATAAAGCTGCGTTAAGTTAATTTGAAAAATTTTAATGTTAAATTGTACTTAGAAACTGACAGGCTATAATTTTATTATCTTAATTTAAAATGTTTAGCAGACCACAGCTGTTGGAAAACAGCACTCAGTAAAGATTAAATTTAGCGTTTTTAGTATTTTGAACGCACCGCTCAGTTTAGATTTTTAATAATGACTAAGCATTGTGCGCTATTTCGTAGGCGGGTTTTGTCTAGATTACAGGCAAATCAATCAATATTTTGTTATTATGTTAACTCATAAATAAAGCAGATATTTTAGTGAAAAACAGAATTTGTCCATTAGTCGAGCTGGTACGACAGTCGACATACACACAGTCTCAATCACCAGCAGTTACTCCAGGGAATTCGCAACATCCCTTTCTGCAATGCTAATCACATCAAATATAATTTAATATTTTCTTCCATCAATCACAATCAAATATTACATTACAATGCGCGTGTGTGTGGTTTTCATAAAAATAATTGTATTAGTTATACTGTCGCCATATTTTGTGTGGTCTCATTGTTAGCCTAAGGGGTGTGCTTATTTCGTTAAATTTTTGTGATATGTTTACTTGCACGTGCACTTATTATAAAAATTACATTTGTGCGTCAATAAAGCGCGAGTAATTTTTGTTGACTTTTCCAATAAGTAAATTGGA
Organism: Cantharis lateralis; assembly: GCA_963170105.1. Classification (NCBI taxonomy): domain Eukaryota; kingdom Metazoa; phylum Arthropoda; class Insecta; order Coleoptera; family Cantharidae; genus Cantharis; species Cantharis lateralis. The sequence goes on from OY720624.1 coordinate 10,587,796, forward strand.
AATCATGACAGACCACATTTTTCATATTATTAAATTATCGCAAAATTCGCCTAATAAAATTATAATTGAAATAATGTGGGTTCGCTTTGATTATTTTCCTTCAGCATTAAACAGCTGAAACAAGAAAATTTATCACATGCATACCCACTTATTAAAAATTCATTGTATTAAGCAATAATTTGAATATTCATAGAGAAATGAGTTGTTCGAAAATCTTTGTTTTTCTTACATGCGACTAATTTAAATATTCAAAAGTTGTTTATCCATCGCTCTACGTGTTCTACTATGTCGAGAATGTTAAAGTTAAGATTTTCCGGAATGATTTTCCAGATCAGATTCGATCCACGCCAGATGTGCTGCTTTATATTTGTTAACTTTTAAATTCAAGTTTTATAATTTTTACCTTATTTGATTATATTATATCTTTATAATATTTTATTAAACGAATTATCCAGCTTGATTGACGTTTGGCAGTACCTTTATGTAAGATTAATTGACCAAGATTAATATATTTAATTGAAATTATTATCTCAGATATATCTTTAATGCCGACTATTCCTTCTATACGATTCCTTTCGTGCTATTCGCGAATTCTTTGCGATTACTTAGAGATTTATCTAAATTAATAAATTCATAAATAATAAAATCTAAAAATTAGTATAATATTTAACACAATTATTTATTTGACCTAAGAAAAAATATTGTTAATCTAAAATTTACTCACTTGCCCTCAAGACCGCAACCATCAGCTTCATTAAGTTTTGATAGCAATAGGGGCATAAATCACATGCACGTTTTAAATAAGAGTTAGTCATTTTTCACCCTTTTGTAAAAGTTATGGCTAAAGAAGTGTATTTTTGTAAAAATCGAAATTTATAATTCGTAGTTCTGACAAAAAATTTAAATTGTAATATTCGTGAGACTTATTACGCTCTAATTTCAAAAGATAATAATTTTTGTGTTTATTTACCTTCAAAATCAAAATTAAATAGCTTTGACGTGATCGTAAAAGCAATATTTCAGTCATAATTATCACATACATTTGACGTAAATACGATCCTGATAAATAAGTATACATTTTAATAATCACAATCACACCTTGTTTGACAAACGATCTAATTCATTAATAATGAAAGTTAAATACCTTTATTTTGTTTTACTTAGATAAAAAAAACAAAAAATATTCAATTTATGTCCATCATTTAAAAAAAATGAAATTTTATAACAAAACAACATACAAAAATGTTATTAATTAATTCGTGGTAGGGTAAAGTGTGGGTCGAACAAATATTAGACTGGCCAAGACCCACCCTCTGGCGACGTCGCTTTAGATTATAACAGATAAAAATTAATAAAAAAAAAATTGAGGTAAAATAACAACATGAAACGGTGTAGTGATGAAGTTTATTGTTTTAAATAATTAATCATAAATAACTAACATTTTATATATTTCCAAATTTCCAAATTAGTTGAGAAAAAAATTGCAAAACCAGATAAGTTCGTTTCTTATCTTTTATGTTGTTTTACTTGCTTAACTCTTAAAAAAATGTTTTTTTAAATGATTTATTAGAAAAACAGAACAAAAAAATTAAATCTTAAAGTTTGCATTTGTCTGGTTTTGCATGGGTCCTTCAAGTTTTAGGCTATTTGTGTAAGGAAATAATATTTTTTGCTTAAATCTGAATGCATAAATTCAATAGAACTCTGTTTAAAAATTATTTCCAATATAGCACATAATTTAATTTTACCAAAATTATAATTTTAATTAAATTTTTATAATTTAAATAACACAGTAGATTTAAATGCTTGTTCCCTTTGTGATACATGATCCATTAAAATTAATTCAAGGTATTCTTCAATAGGAATCCTGACAAGGATAATTATAACGCATACATTAACTTTATTAATGCATTAACTTTTAATGTATCTGTTTTTCAAAATTTTATGAAATAACCACTTTCTGTAAAAAGAAGAAACATCCTAACTTTATAGAACAACACTTTTAGCGGGCAAATTTAATTTGAAATTAAGGATTCATTATTGTTTAGTGCTAAAAGGCCTGCACTCTAATTATTCCATGTTTTCATTTTCAAATTTTTAATGCTGAAACATACCTAAAAGCTATAAGTGCACGTATTCAAGCAATTTTTTTATTGAAAAATAATATTGGTCTACATACATATGTTCATTTCAAGCCAAAGAGCAAAATTTCATTGGAACCTAATAAAGTAATTTTAAAATGAAATAGAAAATATTCACCTTGAAGATAAGTTAAACGTTTTCTTACCTTTAATATTCTCAAAGTGAGCTGTACCTTTTACAAGTATGCCGTGGGTGTACCGACAAAAGCAACATTGAAAAAAATTAGCTGTTTTTGCTGCATCAAATTGCAATGAAGTTCTGGAACAATTTTACTTTATCAAACAATAGAGACCGCATGAATGCTCTTTGCAGCGCAGCAGCAAACAAGCATACAGCTTTATTTAAGGTTCTAGAATACTTGGATTATATCGAACTGCATACTACAATCAGAATGTAATAATCCAGAAGAATACATATAGGCAGGGCTATATTATGCACTAGGCTGACTAGGCTAAAGCCTAAGGCGCCTTTTGCAAAAAAGGCGCTAGCCTCTAAAATTACAAGTATTAAATTCAAGAGTTTAATTTTTATTATTATTAACACAAATAATATAAAAAATATTGCATTATTTAGGTCGAACGATATCATAATTTATTTTCTTTCTGACTATAGTTGTCATCACGAAAAAAGAAGCTGACGCAATTTTCGATATGCGTATGAAATAAGATGAAAATTGTAAGTCAAATAAGTGTTCGATATAATAAATTTAAATCATTATATAAAAACAAAAAATTCAAATGACTGTCAATATGCAATAATTTTAAAGTCCTTGTCACACGGTAAAAAATTTTATTAACATTTTGATAAAAATAATAATGAACATTTTGTTCGTGTGACAAGGGTTTAGTCGTAGATTTGTTTTTCCTAAAGATATTCATTGCTTGAAACATAGATAATATTATAATAGATAATATTGCAATTTTTAACACAATCATTACGTTAGAACTTAAAATTATTTATTGATGAAAAAAAAGTTAAATAAACTAATATAACAAAGGTCAAGATCAAATTCCGCCTTCGAAGAGACGGTGGTTATGGCTTGACGCTTAAGTGCGTCGACTGCTAAGCCGAGAAGCCCTGTTCGATCCCGGGTGGAATAATAAATTCAGACCATCTTCCCTCGGAAGGCAGTGGCAAACCACCGAGGTACTTTGCCAAGAAAGCCACTTCACAATCCTTGAGAAACAGGTCACGACGTTAGAATTCGAACGACGACGAAGAAGAAGAAGAAAGATCAAATGCAGAAAGAAGCAAAGATAGAATGGCACCCCAGTTTTGCTCTTTAATCACTTTCTACATCAGTGTCGGAATCGCTATCATCATTCAATTAATTTTTTTGGTATGACAAACACAATTTCTCTAGACTTCTTGTGAACATTCCTCCACTGTCTCTTCTCACTTTGTTATTACTTTGTCATTCCCGTAACTGTCCCGACCTATATGTTTATTGTAATAATCTTTGCAATGAACGCACACTAATTCGATTGCATTAAAATCGCAGTGGTAAGGTGGTAGTCGTAACACTTCATGACCATGTTCCCTTATTAATTCGTCAACTTCGTATCGTTTTTCCTTTTTGGGCAATTTAGACAACGGAAGCAATTCCGGTTTAAAAGAATGTGTATCGTAGTCAATATGTCAAACGTAAAAATTGAGCACCATACAATTGGAAGCAACTTATTCGCATCTCTTCCAAAAAAATACCGATGATCGTGACAGATACGATCCAAGAAATAATTTATGATTTTTCCTGTTTGCTGAAATGAAAGACGTGTGCAAGGGTACATAAAAAAATAAAATTGGCAACAAATTTGAGTGGAGACCAGTACAGCGTTTGAATTATATCAAAGCCGAATCTTTCATTGTGTTATATAACACTCCTCGAGAGAAGAAGATGAAGTTCTTATAGAATTTCTTGGCAGTTAGTAAAGAAAAGAAAAATACTTTCTAAGTACCTCCATTTGATTAGCTCACTCCATCACGAATTTTGACTGATGTCTGGTTCTGTAATTGTGACAAGTTTGGTTATATTTTCTATATTTTATATTTTTTAATATATTTGTATTTAAATTTTTGGTTGTACTTGTATATTATACAAAATATAACCAAACTTGTGTACTTGTCAGTTGTCACAATTACAGATTAGTCACTATAAAAACTACTTTCATTATAATTATTATGCACGCTAAGAACTATTGTAGCTATCTTTTTCTATCGCATGCGTTTAGTATCATATTATTTTTGACGTACAAGTATTTTAAATTCACATACTTAAGACACATTAATTTCAGTCTGTCTTTGTTGCACCTATGGTACAAATTATTAATTTAAAAAGTAATTTGTCGATACTTCATTCAGATGGTTCTGACGTCAGCCTCATTTTTCGTGAGAGCAACTTTAGTAAAGCACGTGTTTTTTGTTTTAAGGGGTCTGACCACCCTGATCGCACGAAAAATGGGTTTATTGTAAAATAATCTGTAAACTCGATAATATGGAACGGAATTTATTTATTTTTGGACACATACTAGTTTATGGTTTTATGAAGATGTTTTGAAAATTTTGTTAAAAAATATTTAAAAATGACGGCCCTGCAGTAGTTGCCATGAAGGTCTATTGACCGATACGCCCGTAGTTGGTCGCAGATGAATCTCAGGAATTGCCAGGCCCGGATTGGCCATCTGGCAGTTCTGGAAAATGCCAGAAGGGCCGATGCTCTAGTGGGCCGATGAGCGGCCGAACGTTATCGCTATTTAGGGGACGATAATGTTTTTTATGGAAATATGAGAGTGTGTGACTACAATGTAGCCTACGGCTTTTGTACTTATACCGTCAAATGTCAACAATCAAGTGTCAATGGTCGAGTGCAAATACGCGTGCGCATGTTTCACTTTTCCATGTTTTCTATGTTAATGTGAATGGCAAATTATTTCCTGTTTTCTACGTTATGTCTTGTATGTTTGCTACGTACGTTACTTGGATGTGAATGACGCTTAAAGCTCCTAAGTTAATTATAAGAAACAATTTAAAAAAACTTGACTTTCCTAAAACTTCAGAGTGGTCAGACCCCTTAAATTATTAATAAGTAAATTAAATAGGCGCCAAATTTGTATTAGCCTAGGGCGCCAAATAGACGTAATCCGGCCCTGCATATAGGACACAATAGCGTTGTTATCTGGGTTATGCATTTTAAGCAGTTGGCCATTTATACAAATTAATGTGGAGTGTAAATATAAATTTGCAATGAACTCCCCTAAAGATTAGTTTGTAGTAAGTTGCAGTTGCCGTTCTCATTTTCTTTTTTTTACTAGCTTGGGTGTGTATTTTTAGAATAGTTTATGTTGAATTGTTGTATACTTTACCCACCGCCTGCAATGCTGCTGAGGTATATAAGGTAAGCATGTCTTTACATGTATGGAACTACTTGTTAATTTTTTTCATATCTTTTATTAAGAACAATGGCTTCTGAATCCCATACATTGTTTCTCCGCTACTTAACAACATAAATGCATTCTACAATGTAATTGTTTGGTTTAGCAATGCCGTACAAGACTAGCGCTCTTGTTGGCCTTTGTTTTAAATTGTCATTAGTAGTTGGACGCTCGCAACTTCTATTTAATTTATTACAATAAGTAATTAAGTAGCTAGCTGAGCAAACAAGAAACTTATTAAACACATAAACTTTAGAGCTTTGAAGTATAACATACATTACATATACTTTAATTGCGGAAAAACTATTTAAATTGTTTTGCTGTACAGAACTAATTTGCAAATTTACTTTACCTCCTTATGACAGCAATTAACCACTAATTATCAAAATCAAGTTTAAAATTTGGTATAGAATGTCTTCAGACATGCAGAAATTTTCGAGACATTGTAATAAGTGATGCACATGAATGGATTAACCAGATTTCCAAAATGTAGTTTAAATTAAAGTCCTATATTATGATAAACTCGGTCCAGTTTTCATTTTTCCACCGATGAACAAAATTCATCATATTAATGAAAAATTCATAGTATTCATGAAAAAAATCACTGTATTTCTGAGTTTGTCCATTAATACGATTTTTCATTTTCATTTTTTTCAGTTCATTATAATTAAAGACCGGATTTTAAGCATTTTTGCTTATTATCAATTTTAAAAGCAGCTCTTTGAAATTTGAGATCTGGACGAATTACATAAAAAGATGTATTTTAGCGTAAAGTTTTTCATGCTTTTTTTGCTTTTTTTGCGATTTTTCGCTTATTTTCTACTTTTGTGCTTATTTTGAACTTATTTTCGAGTTTAAATTTAACTTTGACTTAAAATTAATTTTTTTGGCCTTCAGCAGCAATGTTTGGCTTTTTTGCTTTTACTCATATGCTTATTATTTTATATTAGTGCTTATTTAGGACTTATTTTATTCTTGATAACTACTTATAGGGTATGTTTATGTTTATTCTTCTAGCTGCGATGTTATGAGCTAGCTGTAAAGCGCTAAAAGCCGCGATACTAGCGAAGTAGAGAAAAGCAAAACGTCAATATTAATTCATAGAACAGCAATTACAGCTAAGAAATTTCTCCGCTCTTATCACTTATCATAGCGCCAACATAAACGTACCCTAAAATATGATTTTTCTACCTGCTCTATTTTAACTGCATTAAATAGATTTTATTAAACTGATTTCAGTCAGCTTTTCCGTTTTGTTTATCTAGCATTGCCAGATACACCTTTTTTGCATTAAACTAAAAATAAACGGTGAACGCAATAATTTGCATCAAAATCATATATTTTTTTTTAAAGAACATTGAAAATCAAAAACTTTAAAAATAAACGAGCCCATATGTACATCTCTCGCAATGTTATAAACATTTTAATTAAAATAAAAAAAAAATTTTTCTTGACTAAAAAATCAAGAACGAGTATTACAACGGTCTCAGAAACATATTTTGAGAAATATTGAAAGGGGTCACCTAAAAAAGTGTCCGATTAAATAATAGGTACAAAAGTGCTTGGTTCATTTCTTTCGAATTATTCCGTCTAAGCTGCCATGCTTTGCTTTTTTTGTTTTAATTATTAACTTTTTCATAACTTTTTTTGACATAATTCGAACTTATTTTTGCAAAATAGCGTGCTTTTTTAAGCACTTATTTTTCAAAAAGTCGTGCTTATTTATCCGGTCTCTAATTATAATAATAAGAAACCCTTATATTTATAAAGATAAAGACGCTTTCCTAAAATACAATTGAAATCCTGGTACAACAATACACCGAAAAATAAAGCTAATTCTTATTTCGCCACTTTTCAAATAAAAATTCAAAATACAAAATAAATAATGTATTTGCTATTATAACATGAAAATTATGAGTTTGCTTTATTAAATATCAATTTAATGCAAGGATTCAAATGTAAACTCTAATGGATTCTTCTTAGTCAGCAATTATTTATTATGATAGTTGGAAATTTGATTTTTCAAATTTGGAAATTGTCATTTTGATAAATATTGTGGTCTTTTTAAAGGTTAAACCTGAAGCTGATAGCATTAGGTGAATTTTAATTAAAAATTATTTTATTTATTTAATTTATTTGTGATAGCAAGATTAACATTGAGCAGGGACGGATAGCGTTTAAGATGTTTTTTTTTCAAAATACAATTTTTTTATATAGTTTTTATTAAATTTTTTAAATAGCTAGAAAATAGTAAAAGTAGATTTTTTTTTATATCTGTGTCTTTAGATTTTTCGATTCTGAAGGTACATATTTTTTTTTTAATTGTAGTCGACCATATTGCATAATTAATTTTCTCTTGAGTTTTTTAACATATCCATGAGAAATAAAATTGCTTAATTACCTGAAAAATTTCCATAAATTGATCATTAACACCAGCACATAATTGTTGATTAGCTTATAAAAAAAGTAAAATTCAAATTAAGCTATCAAATTGCTTCTAGAATTTTATCCGCCATGGAACCCATACATATCATTTTTTAAAACTTTTGAAGTCTTTATCCAAACGTTTCCTCGGTGTGTCGTTAACATCCCTTAGTTTCAATAGATTTACTTAATAGTCGACTTGAAAGGTTTCTGACTTAATCATTCTTTCTACCTTTATTTCTTCACAAACTACACCACTTAAAATAAATGGAAAAGTGACGTATTTGTTTCAATGAGAAAATAAAAAAAACATTACTCTGTATATAAATCGTTTATCTTAAAGTCTTAGGGTGGAAGTGTTAATTTCGTGACGGGTTCTTCCCGTTTTCATTCATCCTACTTATTTTTAGCCTGAAGATTTGGTAATTCCCTGTATTGTAAAAGTAATAGTGGATATAATATTTGCCTTACATTCAACTACTTCAATAAAATAATAAAAATTTAGACATCATAAAAGGGATTTTTACGTTAACTTTTTATAGCAAATAAACAACTTTCAGGCCAAAGGAAACATTTTATCGTATATTCCTTAATTTACACTCCCATAAAGCGGCACGTTACCGTAGTTGTAATGTTTTATAACAACGTCTCGTTTAACAATCTGAGAGATTATCTTTGTAGTATAATTCTTGGAGAAAACACAATAAAGATTATGAATGACAGTTTCATTATGCAAGATATTTAATCAAATATTTTGGAAATTTATCGTTTAATAATCTATCGCGTAGGAAGCTTTAGATGTGAATCGCTTTTACGTTTCCTATTTTCCTAACGAAATTTGAAAAATTACCTCAATAAACTTTAGTGCCGGTGCACGTGTGCGGTGAAGCTAATAATAAATCTCGGTCAACAAGAGTAGTTTAATTTTGCAATTGAGGATTAAATGTACTACGCTTTGGTCTGGATTTCAACTTAATAGATAAATTCTATTCCGCTTGATACAGCATCTTCACAGAATATTGCGAACATGAACTTTTGACAATAAATGAAATGCTACTATATTCAAGCCTCCATAAAATTTATGTGCCTTTCAAAATTTGCGGTAATACAACAAACAGACGGCATATAACTTTAATTGCTATTATATACTACGTGGCGAATAACCAAAATTATTTTATCAACTGATCGTAAGTAAGCTATTAAAACTTATGAAGTAGAAAGGAGCACATGGCACGATTATAATATAGTTTATGGATATAATACATCAGGGGGTTGCATCAACCTAGTTAGACTCAGTTTAACCTGCACTTGGCTAGATTTAACTGCTTATCCATAAAGCAGATGTTTCTCATTAACTTCCCACACCAGTCGACGTACAAACTTAATTGTTATAAATATAAGCACACTCTCTTGTTCTTTTCAAACTCTCTGCCGTATCTCCTTGCTCCCAATTGGTGCATTGTTTCCTAATTAATTTTACAAGGATACTCATACAAAACTTCGGGTTTCAACTTGTTTATAATAAATTGTCTCAATTTAATTTGATCTTGTTAGTGGTATAAATACGTTCGGAAAAATCGATATGCCAGTCTGAAGAATCACACTTTTTTGTCAAATTTGTCAATATTTTTAACCTGATGTCTAATGCCAGTATTTATAGCCGATACGTCGCTTCGACAAATGGGAATAGTCTATTTCATACTTGAATCGTTTTCAAATATCGACCGAAAGCAGAATCGACTTTTTTTAAATTTAAAATATTTATTTACCCTTTTAGTTCACAAAATGTGAAATATAATAATTATATAAAAGAAAAATGTTCTTTTATTTATTTTTAAATTATTTATGTATTATTTCTTTACGCCCTGAAAACCTAATGAATATAAACGCCACTGTTGTATAAAAGGACATAAATCAAATAACACACTAAACTGCCTTTCTAATACATAATCTATTAAGTCAGTGTTGGTTTTGATATCCGGAAATTTTGTCTGGACTGCCAAGTTCTTTATTGCTATGGAAATTCCCGCGAATGGAAAACAAGCGGCGATTTTTTAGTATCAATAAAGAATGAGACAGTCTAGAAGATAAATTTTCATAGGAAACAAAACCAATATGAATTAGACCCAAATAGAAAATTTATTGAATTTAATGAAGATAATTTTCAAATATAATATAACTACTTTCTCTGGAATTCACGGTGGAAATAATTTTTGATATGAAATTTTTTTCTTATATACGTTTAGTTTGGTTTCTCACCTCTATAAACTTTTAAACCATTTATTGAATACTTATTGTATTATATGACAGTTTTTAGTTCAGTGTAGTCGAAGGGTCCAGTTTCGTTCGGGTATAATTTCATCTTTTCCCACAGAGAAGATTTTTAAACCTCAAAAATCTCTTAAAAAATTGACCTATACTCTGCATATTGAAAAACAGAATCCACTTTACAAAATTTTCAAGTGTTTATGATTTGATTTGGGAGCGTCCATTAATTTTTGTAATTTTTGACCTCCTCCCCCCCCCCACGTAAGGGTAGGTAAGATTGTGATATCTTATACGTAAGGATTATTTAAAATATAAAAGATAAAACATACATTGTTTTATAATAAAATGTTGTCAATTTATACAGATTTTAATATTTTAATATAAATTTGTAAAAATATTTTTTTTTAAATATTAAGGGATTAGACACCAACCTTATATTGTAAAAAGAAAATTAAATTCAAATTAAAATAAATATTTTAAGAAACTTACGTAAGGAATACGTTGAACCCTCCCCCCCCCCCACGTAAGGGACCGTAAGATTTCTGATACACCCCTCTCCCCAAACCTTTACGTAATTAATGGATGTAATATTAAACTTGTAATTTGGATTGAGGTGGTCGTCCGGTTGTTGTGATGATGAAACCGGGGGTTTTCCCCCCTAAAATCCAAATTTCCCGGATTTACATCTGCATTTTGGTCAGTTTTATAATAGCAACTTAAATTTCGGTATTGATGAAAAACTGAAACAAAAATTTAACAAAACTGGAAAAGCTTGTTGAACTTAAGTTAAGCTTTCATTGTAAAACCAACTTTCGAGTGTTTAATATTATTATTTTAATAAATAATATTTAATATTGACTAACAATTGGATATTATATTATTCAGCATAATGGTAACTAATGTACGCATTGTTTAGATATTAGCATTGTGATCATAGTGCTAATACAGCAAAAGCTTTCGTCAAAACAATTTTTGTATAATATAAAGTAATTATATTGCTGCGATATTTCTAATTTATACCAAAAGTCCATCCAATTAAAATATTCAATTTAATTTCTTTGTTGGCATTCCAACATCAATAAATTTTTAAATAAATACGATACTTTTTATCACCTAGCGTGCTCTATCTTCGATATTGCGTTCATGTAAATTTTTTTATTTTAAATTATTTTCCAATTGGCAATTTTACTAGTTAACTTTTCAAGCTAAATAAATAAAACCGTCTTCAAAATATATTTTCAAACGTCATTTCGATTTAAACAAATATTTCTGTCAAAACCTCGATACTGAACATTTTCAATAAAATTAAATTTATCAAATTATATTGATATTTTAAAAGTATTATTAGTTTTTATTATTGGTTCCCAAACACCCGTAAAACCCTGTTGTTACGCCGCTGGTCCTTGTATAAAATGCTATATTGCATTGAATTTACGATATTTATTATTCTGAGCTCTGAGCTTATAACCTATGTTATTATTCGATTTTCTATTTGTAAACCAAAATTTCCAGTTTTATCCAGAAAAATACATTTATACTCATCGCTGTGAAAAATTGCACTCCTGCTAATTACGGTGTAGTCCTTACAGTCAAATAGAATTTACAAATATTATCTTCTGCAGTGGATAAAGCAATTTAAAATGGAAATGGTTTTCTTATTTAATGAAAATTTAGTTTTTGTTCATAAAGGAAAGATGAAACGGGTGTGCATGGTTAGCCCGCAGGATGCATTTTGTTTTAGATTCCTTATTTTTCAACTATTTTGCTGTAGCTTATTAGTTAATTATATAATCAAGAAAACATAGCCGTATATAAGAGGGTTAGGGATCCCCCACCTATGCACAAAATATTATTAACAAGAAAATCAGTAATTAGTAGAGTGCGAAATTTTAAGCACAAAAAATATTGGCAAATAAGCATTAAAATTGCACCAAAATTTTGAAATAAGCATTAAAAATTATTAATAATGTACGAAAACCTTAAAATAAACATTAGAAAACAAAATTTACAAATTTGAAAACTTCATTATTCAGCATATAGGGGAAAGCTGGGCAAAATAGGATAGAAGTTTAAAATAATTGTGAATTTTACAATTGGGGAAATAGAACCTTGAATAATTGTAAACAAGTTTCTTAATTAAAGAGAATTCCTCCCATAGGAATACTTGAACAAAAAAATTAAATCTCCTACGGAATAAAAATTATTTTCACAATTGTGCAGTTTACCCTATTTTGTCCGTCGTGTAGGACGAAATGGGCTAAGATATATTGTGACGTCATAACGCAGCGCGTGAGACTTCGTTGCATTTACACACAAGTTTAATCTGCCAGGACTCGGATCAGACCTTTCTGTGTAAGGGCTAGAAAAAATATCAAGTCATATTACGGTTTTGAAATAAAAATTTAATGTAAATTAAAGCCCATAAAAAATTTAGATGCATAAAAACCATCAAAATGCCACTAAAAAGCACAGTTTAAGCATAAAAACTCATAACTAGCACAAAAATTGAAAAAGTATTTATTTTAAAATATTTATTTATAATGAAAATCTATCCTTCTATTATTATGTTTTTAGTTTTGGGATGCGAGGGCACGTGCCCCTGTGCCATTTATGACAAGCCGCCACTGGTATTTATTATTATTGACTTGTGTCTTTATTAAATAAATATTATTAAAGCATTATTATTATTCTTAAAAAAATTGAATTATTTAGTGTGATCTTGGAAAATTCAGAATTTTTACTCACAGTGCATAATCTAATTATTTTAACAAATTTTATGAAAGCTTCAAAGTTTTAGTAGATTTTTGTTCAATCTCGTGACCCCCTACCATTGAAAAAATATTTTCACTTTAGCAAAACTGTTGAAAAACCCTTTTTTTTTTTAAATATGAACGGCGACGTCACAAAATCTTGCTCCATTTCCTATTGTGCAAACATAATATTATAATATGTTTTTGTTAATTGTTAGTATAATATTATGATATTCAAAATAGATATGTACAATCATGTCATAACATAACAAAAATAACAATACATAGATAATAGCTTTTATTGTACCAATAAGCAAATAAAAGCCATTTATTTCTTGTGATAAAATCTCATATTATAAAACAGCACAGTAGAAAGTAGCGTAAAAATTTATATATTATCAATACATAATTTATAAATGAGTGCTGATTGGTTAGCGCTGTGTACTATAATTTTGAGCGAAAAACTGCTATGTTAGAAAATTTACCAAGATATTTTGAAATTTGAGATCAACTGCTGTGTCTTTGTGAAAAAATTAAAAAAAAAAAATTTAAACCTGTTCAAACCAACATTATATCATCAGTATTCATGTGGTTATATAGATATTCAAGGACAAAATTTTGCAAGTGACCGTGTGGCCTAATGGATAAGGCGTCGGACTTCGAATCCGAAGATTGCAGGTTCGAGTCCTGTCACGGTCGAAATTTTTTTTTTGCAAAAAAATATAAAATCATAATAAAAACTTTTAAACAATAATTTATATCGTAATCGGTCAGAAGAAACTGAAAGTTTCTATTTTTTTAAACAAGCATATTTTTAACTAATCGAAAATTTGGAGTAAACAAATTCTGTTTTGGTTTTCTGCGTCCAATTTGTTAGTTTTTAAAGTAACAACCGTCAGCTACATTTACATACTTTTTTGGTTTTGTGATTCAATTCCATGTCAAAATGTTTAGTGTAGTTATAAAGTTATGCAATCCATTTTAATTACTGTATGGCTTTTTGGAGCATCCAAACTTTTTGTTTATTTTATATTAGAGATAATAATGTTAAAATTATAATTAAGGTAAAATGATAAAAATGAAGGTTCGTAAAATAAAATGGCTCCGGTATAGTTGGCAGGATGGAACTTTCCAATTAAATTAATTAATTTTAAAATTTTTAATTAATTGCTGGATTAGAGTTTTTCGCCATAACGATGATAATAATAAGTCGAAGTGAGTAAAGGTGGTGCTCCTAAAGAGACGCATAATTAGAATCTCATTAACATTATATTGTCCTTTAGAATAATAGAACCAGCTTATAATGCTAACATAAAGGGAGAGTTTGTGTAAGAAATGGTGCGGAAAAACCGATATGCTGTCCTTTATGTTGATGTTTTCTAGTTGAAGTCATTATAAAGACATCACTTTAAAGTAGCTATAAATAGCTCTTAAAACAGCTACTTGATTAGCCTCTTTTTGAACCAACCAGTTAGTTATTGAAAGAGTCAGTGGGAGGTGCGCAATTCATCACTATCATATTTTGATACACAATTCGCTTGACAGCTGATTTAAGTTTCCAAAACGTATGTAAATTAGATAAAATTCTACTCGAAATGGCGTCATTTGTTCAGCCCAAAACAATGAGACAGTAAAATAAATTAGTTTGATTAAATATTATACTTATCAATCAAACGCTGGTACAGAAATCCCGAATTCGTTGGAAGATTAAATCGTAACTACAAATCACGATCACTATCACCCTATCTAGCTGTCATAATCAATAACAATATAACATTTTATGGTTGTATTAATTATAGTAAGTAGGTAGATGGAAAAAATGGCAAACAATTTAACAATTTCAATTGCATATATGAAACCTCATACAAAACCAGCCTCCATTAATCATTTATTATGACATCTATGATACGACACTCATTAATAATTTAATAAGTAAAAAATTGAAGAAGTTCGACTTCACAATCTTTATCAGAAAAAATCAATAATTTATACATTAATCATGCAAGTGCCTGTGACAAATAGCAACTTTTGTCGACTCTCTGATAACTAAGTTAATGAAAAATTTCAAAACCGGCCACGTATTTGTAATATGGAAAGAATTCAGATATGAAGTTGAAGGATGTGAGCTCAGAATTCATTAAGGAAAGAAAATTACATCGTTTGAGCTTTATTACACTTTTACGAGAATTTTTATTTTTATGTTTTCGAAACTTGAAAACCAAGTGCTTTCCTAAGCAAATTATATAATTGATGTGAAAGCGCCGTTTCGCTAAGTTAAAAACAAATATATTGCAGATTTTTCTTTTCACTTGTTTCAAATTTAACTTGCCTTTCAAATACTCTCTTTGGTACCACTAACCAATAGCAGGATTAGTAGAGTCATTACTTTTAACCATTATGGCCTTAATAGTTAAGCTCTTACTATAACATGAGATTACGAGGGTCTCTCTTGTAAATTCCATTAATATAGGACAGAATATTGCTAATTACCAATTTTATTTACGGACAACACATGTTATTTGTACTGCCGATCGGCATCGATGGGAAAACAAAATGACAAATTATACCCGGTCAATAGTAATCAAAAACAAATCACTAACACATTTCACTTTTCTCTTTCCGTGTTACCTAATAGAAATAGTAAAAGCTCCATTACTAATAACTCCAACTCATGGGTTGGAAGAAGTCGATAAACCCAAACAATACTTAGAACTTACTTCTCTCCAAGATGAAAAACAAAATGAAGCTTTCAGCAAATGCGAAAATATATTAATTAAAACACTAATTAAATTTGTTTACAATGCAAAATCGATATACTACATTTGCTTAAATCCATAACAATATTAATGAGGTCAAACTACATATTATCATAATCAATTAAATTGATTAATGTATTATTTTAATAATAACATTATTACGTTGATACGAAACCATAGAGAGATAATAGTTGAGAAGAAGGAAAATTTAACAAAAAGAAAAATACGTAGCATAAGTAAAATTAAAATACTAGAAAGAGTAAACTGGAGGATAACAGAAGATATGCTGGAAAGTATTCCATGCCCTCGGATCCATACTGTCATGAATATTTTGCGTACTGTTCAATGTGATTGATGGCTTTTGTGCTTCCCTAGTGGACAGGTCGTCCCTATACGTAGCAATATTTAATAGCATAACATTAACTTAGAGATAAACATGTTTCCCCAGGGTCTCATCAAGAGGTGCCACAATGTTTACTTTTAGGTCTCGAAAATATTGAATCTGCCACTGAAGACACTCTAATATTATACTTACAGAGTAAAATATAATTCAAAATTATCTTCCTGTTAAGAAGCTAATAAACCAAAATCAACTCGCTTTTGTCTCGTCTTTACTGATTAACTGATGATTAAGTTAATTTTTCCTCAGCAATATTAAATGTAAATCTTAAAATTAAAGCAGGACGTTTAAATTTTATCAATTGTATTGTATCGATAATGGTTAATATTATGTAAAATAAGTTTATTTTTAATTAGAGAAATTAATATTAAAATTAAAATTGTGAATTTTTGATTGAAAAATGTGAACATGAGGATTAATAATTTATTGTTCGCTATAGTGCGACTGTAAATATAATACAGAACAATACATAATGCTGATAAAAGACTTCAAAAAAGATTTAAATTCCCGATTGTATAATATCAGTGAACTTATTTTGTATGGAACAATAAAAATTATTAGATATTTATGTAATCAATCAATCAAATACTTAATCCGTTAATATTTATTTTTTATCTTAAATTAAACCATATGTAGAAGCTGCTTCTTTCTCTTTAAAAAATCTTAAGGATCCTCATATATTAGGTAGAGATGAGATTTTAAAAAGGTGCTAATAGAAGCTATTTTGTAGTTTTAGGTAAGAAAAACAACAATTAATAATTAAATAATTACCTTTACTTAAAACTTTAAAGTAGCTCTAGCAAACTAACATATTTTCAATATTTTCACTACTAAGATTTTGTCTTTTCTCGGTACAATATTTATATAAATTGAAAATGGATTCTCGTTAATCCATTCATGTGCGTCAGTTGTAAAGAAATAATCATATTATAATTAGCAAACTTTAAACTTATTTAAATTTTAAAACCTCATGGTAAGCATAATTTTTATCACGGCGGGCTTCGGGGATACAATCCGAGTCATCCCTTGAGGGGGGGGGGCAATAGCCTCTTTGCCGCTCTCAAATTACGCCACTGCCACTATATCACAAGATGTTAGAGATATATATTTATACAAGCCTACTTCAGCTGTAGAAATATTTGGTAAAATGGCCTTTGCCAGTACAAATATCAAAAAAATTGTTAACTGTTTCATAACCCGGATTGCGATCCAATCCCAAAGGTAGAACTTTTAAAGCACTAAACTGTCGCCGTAGAACTGCCAACAAAGATAGGAATTCAGTTTTTGGTTTCAAAAATTTATTTTATTAAATCTGAAAATGGTTTCCAAAATTCTAAAAAATTTGAAAATTTGTACTACTTTTCAGCAAAATGTTTGAAAACAGGTAAAAATAAATGGGGTTCAGTTGACATATTTTTCTGTTAAACAAATTTTAGTTCTAATAAAATATAAATAACAACTTAAATAAGAAAGAGGTAAAAACTAACAATCTCATCTTATAATATTAAATTAACATGAAAAAATTAAATACTAAAATGTGGATATTTAATAATTATTAAAAATAAAAAATTTTTATTTTCTTTTATTTTAATGTGAACATGACAATATACAATGAAAATCATTGTTGTAACCAATTAAAATTAGTCTGAATATAAACCATAGCCGCTAGGTACCTATGTACGTTTTTCAGTTTTACCATGTAATTGAAAAAAAATTTCAGCAATAATAACTATCTATTAAAGGATATTATTAGGGCTACTAACAAGGGTGTCCAGCTTTGAACGCCTGAAAAAAATAAAAAGATGTACTAGTTATTTCGTTGCTTTAGTAGGTATATAAACTTACCAAAAAAGTATGTCACGCGGGTACATCATAGTTTGTGGCAGCATCCAGCAACAAAGAAATTATAATTGGTTTTTGAGATAAGCGAACTAACGATATAGTCCATAATATTTACTCACCCTGTGTAGGTAAACGATTTAATTCTGAATAAAATAAAATTTAGCGTTTTCAGTTTTTAAAACACAATTTAATCACTTGTTTGCATTGAATATTTAAATACAATTATTGTTGGTTAATATATTACAAAAATTTTGTTGAGATGTTTCTTTTTTGTAGCTGGAACCCTTCCAGCGTTTGTATCATTCAAACAATTTGAATTATTTAAATAAAAATTTGACTGCTGTTATATTATAAAAGTTGAACAAAAAAATGTTTTGGCTGAAAATAAAACAAGGCTATTGTTAAATATTAAATAGCAATGTTAGTAAAGACAGGGCATATAAAAAATATCGATCGGCTGTAAAACAAAAGGCGGGTAATACGAGTAATAGGTCCAATAACTGATTACCCCCCTGAGGGAATAATGCTCCGCGAGATGAGATGGGGCAACAAAGTATTCCATCAAACAGCCAATGTATCACTTTTAAGTAAATTAGTTGTGCCACATTTATTAAGCTAAATTAATCAATAAGTGTTAATCATTTGGTATTCTCGGCAACGACGACACTCACCTGTGTCCATATTGATAGTAATAATTGCTTGTGTATCCTCACATCTTCACTTCGTTTATTACAATAGTTCAGCGTCTAACGACATCCCATCCTTAAGTTTTGGCATCGTCTAGTTAACGTTTAACGATAATTTAACGATTAATATTCGACTTAAGCTTTTAGTGGCCGTATAATTCTATTAAAATTTGTACTTTACTTAAAATAATGTTCACATTTAAAGTATATCCCAGCTTATAGATTTTCTCGGCTGGTGGAAAATGTGAACAAAACCTTTAACTATTTCGTAAAAACACGTTTAACAATTTAAATTTCAGAAAAATTACTTTTTTGCGGTGATACGGCTTATGGGGATTTAATGAATTAGTTACGCCACAACACATTCGACATGTGTTTATAATGAAATCTAATTATTTAAAATATTTAGATAGGGATCCCAATTCGGTAAAAATAATGTACTTTAATTATATAATTACGTATACTCCTCGAATCACCCAAGGCATTGGCATATGTTCGCTAGAAATCTTTAAAGTACATTGTTCTTTTTGTGTTTATGCATAGTGTCGTCTTTCCTTAAGTCGCCCATTCGGTCCACATAATTTTATAATTTTTTGTAAATTTCCTTAAGGCTCCGATATTTATGAGAGAGATAAAATATCGTGATTAACATTCACAAGACGTTGGCTTGTCATCCTAAGGCGTAAGACAGTGACCTTTAGATTCTTTTAAGATAATATTAAAAATTAACAACTGAAATTATCGATTAACTTCCCTCGGGATGTATTTGACGATACAAATATTTTTAAATTTTTCGTTGCGTGGTTGCTGCCTATTCGGATGTAAAAAAATAATAGGTTGATGTATGTGTATCAAAATACCAACCTCTCATTATCGAACAATATTATAATGCTAGAGTTTCTACACCTAAATTACTATTATTACGTCTGATTCAAATTAGGAAAATTTCTGAATAAGATGTTTGAACTGTAGAGAATTTTGAAATAGACACTTTATCGTTAAATATTGTTTACTACTCAGGGTGTACAGTCAAAATTTATATTTTATTTTAGTTCAAATAATTTTTTTTCTCAGTGTATCAAATTCATTGAAATAATGCAAGCGCAGTTAGTAATCCCCAATGTTCATAAGTTAATATGATTTAAATTTTATAGGTTTCGTAAATATTAAAAATAGCAATTATGAGTTTATTCCTCATAAACCTGGACAACATTAATTTTAAAAATGCGAAAAGTAGTAAAGTGGAAGAATTACACATAGAAAAGAGTATCTAATCCAATCATATCTTATCGTGTTCATTCCACTACATGCGATTGCAGAAGAAACATCGATTGAGTTCCTACATTATCAAGTGCATTTGCGATCCGAGGATTGCAATAATTCACACAGGGGTTGAGAAAACCGCCCGATAGTGGGTGTATATATAGATGTTACATATTTTTCAATAATTTGGTTATTTTGCAGAAATGCCCCCGCCTCACAAATTAAACTATGGAAAACTTTATAATAATATAGAGAAATGTATTGAAGAAAATAAATAAATAATAATAAGAATTCCAAAAAAAAATAAATAATTTTGATAAAGCCATGCAGTGTGTTGATTCCAGTGTGTTGATTAAAAAATCACATCAATAAATTCATTGGGCTATGGAGTGGAAATTATGGATTTTAACCATGAAGTTAACGAAGTGTTTCAGCACAATATTAATTAGTATTTAAATATTCCTGAAGAATACAGGAAGATTACTGTCGAAAGCTTATGTTACAGACTATAAAATCGAATAAAATTTTTTTATCGCTTACTTAACTTGTATTATTTTGTACATTTGGAATATTTTGTGATAAGAGATTTCATAAGTTGTGGCAACAGTATTTCTAGACTATTAAAGTATTGGAAAAATGGAATGTTCTTTCAGGACGAGTGATTTGTGCTTCCTAAGAGAATCTTTTTAAAAATGTTTATTTTAAACATTTATGATTTATGCGCTTTTCTGCTCATAAATTGAACTATTTATTTATTTGTTTGTCATATAAATAACAATAATTATTGCAGATCAATGAAATATAAGCGAATTCTGCAGTTTCCCACAACTTAAAGTAGTTTTTCAAAACTAATCAGCGAGAAATTTTTTCATACGTTTTTTTTACAAGGAAAATAATTAATTGCTTCGCCAAATGACTTAGATGCAATGCATTTTAAATGCAATACCGTTCGTTCACCGGAAAGCCTCTTGCAGAGTAATATGTTACAACGTCAAATTTAGAAGCAGGAAATAAACTTGTAGCTAATTTTTTTTTTAAACCGTAATCCGTTCATCAGCTGCAAGAGCGCTAGCAGATAAAAATATTTATAAAGTAATTTTCAAATAAGTATTCCACTGTCGTTGGTTTTTCAAAACGGTTTATAACTTTTAAGTGTATTTTCTATAAACAGCATTGCTTTCTACACTTTCTTTATATGGATAACATTTTGAAAGATGAAGAAAAACGTCTAGTTTTTCAGACTGAAACTGCTATGCGTTAAATTCCCCTACTATAAAAATTGAATACTGAAGTATTTTGAGGCGGCACATTTCTTTTAATTAATATTCACTCCTATAATAATTACGCTTTAATGAAATTTTTTATGCACGAAATAGTACGGTGTCGTGATCACACAGCCTACAATAACTTAATTTATTAATTCTGAGTGACTTAGGGCAGAAATTAAATGTACGCTAAGCTTTCAAACGATCGTTTAATTAGAAAATGATCTTGGTCGTACAAAAGGAAATTTATATAACCGGCCTGAAATTTTCTTAAGAAATGTCAATTTAAAAATATATTAACTGGATGTTAAAAGTAGACAAACGACATAGCCATCTGCTAAACAAGTCTACCGCAATTTTAACAAACTACCCTCTTGCCGTGCTTCATTTCCCTGTAAAAACAGTCACACACTGCTCATTATTTCTTTCAAAGGATCTCTGTTGACAGTGTAAATATAAAAACGCTATTTGCTTGCAGTGGAATTTAAACGACATTGTAAAGATATCTTTAAGTTGTGTATCTTCACTTACTTATGAGGGGTATTTATAATAAGATGTACGTTGATTTAATTTAAATTCGTAAAGTATACACTGGCGAAATTTATTCGAAAGTTCAGTGTATAAATTTTATATAACGTCACTTTGCGTCGCAGTTTGTACTTCAAGTTGACTTAAATTCATTTATGTAGATATATTTGTATGTATAGGGAAAAAAATAAATTTCAACGTCGATATAATATTTGCACGATTGTGAGAAGAGCTTTACCTACCATAAATCACTTCGGAACCACAACGACATAAAATTCTCATATAGCATTCGCTGACGGCTACGAACTGGCGCAATAAGTCTCTTTTGTAACATTGCATCACATACAAATAATAAAGGTAAAGTTAGAAAGGGAAATTCTTTGTTCCAATTGCAACCAATTTCAACGCTCAGGATAACGAACTGTCAAATAATCTTGTCAGGCATACACAACATAAAGGGATTTCACAAAAGATTTAAATACATAGATGCAATGCAAAGCAATGCTTTCTTTAGACGCAAATCGCTTACTTTGGAGTTTAAACAAAATTTTTACTGCGATACCAATTTACTGCATATTTTTGTTAGTTATTCTTGGCGTAGATTTAATTCAATAATTTACATTTATACAAAAATAAAAAGTTACTTTTCCGCTTGGAACGTAATAAAAATTACAAGCCAAGTTTTATTACAAATGTAAATGCAGCGAAGTTATTAATGAAATAAAGAACTTACCTTTAAGTTTATATTTTACTTCAAAAATTTATAAGTTATTGTAGCACTTAACATGCAATAATAAAAACTTAATCTTCCTTTAACCTTTAATATTCTTTCAATTTCAAGTTTTCTTGTGGTTGAATCTTTTTTTGACTAAAACTATTTTTATAATGTTTTAAGTCCTGATTACTCTCGTTTCGGTTTTCCCAACCCCTGTGCTAATTATAACAATCCTCACAGCGCAAATACACTCAATAATGTAAGAACTCGAACGATGTTTCCTCTGTAACCGCATGCAGTAGAATGAAACACACGTTTTCTCCCCACTTAAATTCGGATTGTCCAGATTCACGTAGTGTACACGAACCGTCAAGTGAATGTTTTTAAAACTAACCAGAACTTAAACTTTTAAAATTTACATCAAAAAGTCAGTCGATTTTCAAAATTAAATTGTGAAGTAATCACTGAAGCGATTTTATTCATCCTCACCTCATAAGAAAGCTTAAATTTTGCTCATTCAGAATATTTATTGGTTTTCTATCGTACATTTGAAGAAAAAAAGTATAGAAGATCCACAGTAACCAATGAATTAACTTCCCCTTAAATTTGAAAAGGTAACGCATTATCATTGAATTTCAGCACTTTTTTGTTCTGATCAGGTTAACATTTTTTAAAATTTCATTAAAATTTATGGGGTTAAAAATTGATATGTCCGAACAGAAGTTTAAATTATTTTCATATCGTTTTTCCATAGACATGATTGTAGTATCCCTTGTGTCAACTTTATATACTTTTCTCTGTCCACTTGTAAGAGTTTCGTCTGATGAAATTTCGTCAAAACATCTTTAAGTTTTTTGCCTTCTAACGATAAAATAATCATTTTCAATTTCAAAGTTTAGTCCCCGTTTATCCATTTCAATATTAGCCCAGTGAAAACTTGTTAGATTAGAATTATTTCGTGTCTTCGAACAATAAACCGGCCCACCGGGCGCAGTATTTTATTAAATACTACCAAAGAGCAAGCAGTGCAATTTTCATACTCAAACCCACTGATTTACCCCCCGATCCATTTCCATGGACAGTTCGTCCATAGCATACGGAGCATCTTTCGGTATAACCACATTTCGAGTGCCTGCAATCCATTCATTGTGTTCACCGTCAGGGTTCAGCATTCCACCCTATACATCAGGATCGATCAGATCTTTGACCATAGATTGTCTTGCTTTGAGATTCAAATTGTCGTTGGTAAGAAGAGCTCTTATCTTTCTAAAGCCAGAGCAACTGAAAACCGCTGTTTACTCATTTCACCCTTTGTTGTAGCCTCTCAAGATTGTCACATATGATGAGGTTGTCGTCCGCATATCTTATGGTATTCAGCGCGACTCCGTTGACTTTTATACAGTACTGTACATTCTCCAGTGCCTCTTGGAAAAATTTGTGAAATGGATGACCACTCTATCTGTTTTCATATTTCCTATGCTGTCTGGTCCCAGTATAAGGTCCAGATTATCCAAATGAAACTATGCTCCTGGATTAGACAATATGCAAAATTAATAGTACTTAGAATACCGAAACTTTACGACTACCCAAGTCGATATTACTATTTCGAGTATATTTTGATCCCTGTCCGCGGAAATCCTAATGACCA
The DNA here is from genome assembly GCA_963170105.1 of Cantharis lateralis. Lineage (NCBI taxonomy): Eukaryota > Metazoa > Arthropoda > Insecta > Coleoptera > Cantharidae > Cantharis > Cantharis lateralis. The sequence continues at coordinate 10,611,911 of OY720624.1, forward strand.
AAATCTCAATACGTAACACGAAAACTATAAATTTATGGCCGGTTGATGCTAATATATTTGGATAAACTAATATTGGATGATTCGGGCCGAAAGCGGTTTTTTGACCTGAAAGGCTTCAATTATTTAGTAAAATTTATGCCTTTTCGGAAGAGTACCTGCCTACACACATACATTATTGTGATTAATGCTTTCTAATTTTCCATCACTAGCTCTCGCAACCGCTTCATTTAATTTCATTTTTTGAATTAAAAATTCAAATAGTTTTGTTTACATGCCCACACGACTCGCACATAAATAAAAGTTTGAAATAGGAAAAAATGCTACAACTTTTACGAGAACCTACGTACGATAAAAACTTTGTTTTATATTTTTTAGTATCGCTCCATAAATATTTAATTGTATTATAAATTTAAGACGTTTTTAGTATTTGTGCGTATTATAGCTATTATCTTATTTGCTGTACATTTACATTTCAAGTCGTTTAAAACTTTAAACACAAAACTTAACAGCAAAAAACCTCTCGGTATCTCCATTATCACTAATTTCTAGATGGATTTGCAGTCATTCCGAAACACTCTTGTTCTTCTGTTTGATAGATGCGTTTCAAGTAGTCAACCTACTTATTATTTCATTTATATAATGAAGTATAACGACAGACAAAATTTTCCCTAATGACTTTTCGAAATTACAAAATTTTTATCTCTGAAAAATACAAAATAAATATTAATCCACTTATTACATAAAAGCAAACAACTGCAATAAAATAAAATATCCTGAATGTGCATTTCAATGTAACAAAGAAAATTGTACTTTTTGTGTAAATAGTATATACCTTTATAGGAAAAGCTTCAATCGAAATGTTAGATTTAAGTATAAAGTTTATTTCTAACAAACGTCATTTTAGATACCAGCTTTCGAGCGGTAAATAGAATATAATTATGTAATTATGTAGTCATCAAGAACCAATACCGCAAAGCTATTATTCATAATCCCTTCGTAGGGATTGATACTACTCGTAATGTGGACATTTATGAGCTTATTAGAACTGACTGTTCGACAATTTGATTGTTGACTTAATATACCACCAGGATACACAGAAAACTGCTTATCATAATAAATTAAACAGTAATTGGGGAACACGAATTTTTAAAAAATTTACTTTATCATTGCAGCATGTGTTTTTTAAAAAGGTTTTTTTTCGACGCCGCCGTTAAGTGCATACGAGCTTTTATAAGCGTGTGAATACGACGTAAGGGTGCTTAATTTTTTACTTCTTGTCTTAAGAGAAAAATTCACTTTACGATATGTTTATTAAACAAAAATGATTAAAAGTCTTTTGGATTCTTAATTTATACGTCATCACGGATTTCCTGACTATTTCTAATAATAGAATTATTTTTTATATCCCAGAGCCCAGAGTGACTATGGGGGTCTGGTAGAGTTTAGTTAAGAGAAATGTTAAAGATATCAAAAATAATATGAATAAAATAATAGTGAATCAAAATTATTACCTCATCTTTAGGATAAATTTGAAATTCAAAATAGAATTTTTTAGATTAAGATGTCTAATTTATCAATGTTGTACAAGCACAACAATTTGAAAAACAAATTCATAATTAATTGTTCATAATTTTTGAACACAGGACATAAAATTTTATTGGCATATAAATAAATTGAACACAATTTTGGTACAAGTTGGTCTTTGTATATTTAGATTAGTGACATGGAAAACAAAATTGTGTTAAAATAAGCATAATAAAATATCCAGAATATACTAGGTTATAGCAATGCAAAGTAATTCCAAATAAACTAGTTATCGTGGACGGGCACTATCATGATATATGGGGGCGACCAGGCCCACCACGACAAGATAAATACACTTGTCAAAATTTCAATTTCCGAACCCGTGTTTCTATACACCATCGTATCAACATCAACATGTAAATGTATGCAATTATTCAAAGATAAAATTTGCATCGCCGTTCCCGAAGCATCTTTCTCTATATGTTTTACCTAAGACGACAACCAACGGAGGAAGATGTTAAGATGTATTGCATTAATTTTATTAATGCTATTCTTTGTCATTATATCTTTCGTTAAAGGGAAAGTGATTATGGAAAACATTGTATAATTAACGTAAATCATTCCTCTTAAATAGCAGACAAACCCATTTGTTGTGATGGAAAAGCATTAAAAAATTAACGAGGTGCTTTCATGCATTATAAATTCGCAAATCGAATCTGTCTCCTTAACAATTTTAATTTATTCACAATTGAATTACCGGCATGTTTTTAATTTCTCCATGTAATAAAGCAAAGCATGAAACAAGAAATGTTTATTATACAAAGGAACGATTGCAATAATTTTAACTTTGCAAAGCATAGCGAGATATTTCCTAACAAGTCTTTACGATACCACAATAGACATAAATGTATAATGGTTCTGTTTTAAACGAGCTTTATTTACTTTGCTTTTTTCATTTAATGTGACGTGCGGACAATTACATTTCTTGACACAGATGGACACACAATGTGTATAAAAGCCACTAAAGCCAGTTTGACTTACAATTAAAATTGACTCAATGTATCTTTTTTAAATTCCGCACAGGACTTCAATTTGCATATTAAAGTACACGTTTTAAAGTATTCACGTCTCCCTACATAAAGTTTATTACTGATTAAAGTGAATTTCGGTATAACGATTGCTTCATGGAGATTCGACGAATTTGCTTAATTACTACTATAAAGTCGTTAAAATTATATTACGCTCGCTACAAGATGATACGTTGTAAAGATTAGAATATTCCTTGCAAAGTAAAAGAAAATTCAGAAGTAAGATTTCACGATAAAGTGAAATATAAAGAAACCCCTTTTTAATTCATTGAAAAGTTTAACAAATTCTTTACAATCCCTATTTCGTTTAGTTCTTAGTCTGGAAAGTATATAAAATATTACATTTTACTTGTAAGCACTTACACACAAAAATTAGACGTAAAAGCTTATTTTGGAAATAAAAAATATTCTATTCTTCACAAAAGAAAACCAACTTAATTAAAATCTTTGCTTCGAATTCAACAATCTTTATTGATTTTTTAGTTTTAGCTTTTGTTTCACCCCCCCCCCCCCAACAGTACTTTGCGAAAAAAAAATGTAATCCTAATTTCTACCGTATTCGCAAATTTTTTGCACCGATCGATTTGTGAAAAAATTAATTACTGATGTGGTGGAAGCCGGATACATATCAAGCTTTAACGACATTACTAATTTGCGTATCCGTATCATTAACATAAAAACAAATAGATCACAATTTCATGCTTTTTGTGCATTTCAATGATACTATTCCCGAATTTATTGCTTCCACATATTGGTTATACGTGCAGAAGAGAATCCAGTTAATATAATATATTAATTACGATATAACAACTATTTAGATTTCTAATTTACAAAATCGCCTAATTTAGCTCCAGTAGTTAAAAAAACATCCTTCCAATTTGTGTGCCTTCGAAACATTTCGTTTGATTATTATCTGTGTATGAAGCTTAAATTTTGTTAGCTACTGAACGTAAGTATGCTCTTTCGATTGGTTCTAAGGACTAACGCAGCTTTTGCTTTAGTTACATAAAATATCCAAACTGAACTTTGATCAAAGAATAACTGTATGGTTTGAGATATTTTTATTAAATTGTACTCAGATTTTTACATTGTTAAAATCAACAATGTGTTCTCCAACTATGCTGTAGTTAGGGGTCTATTAATTATATGATGTCAAATTGGGGGGAGGGGGTCCGGTAACTTCTCACCAAGGGGGGGGATTAATAAACATTTCACGTCAACTTTTTAATTCCGAGAACATTAACAGATAATATTTTATATTACATAATATTCAATTCCGGTCCTAGACAATATTATTAAATATAAAATTAATATTATAAATGTTGACTATGGCTGGGATTCCCCGATTTGAAAAAAGCACGCACAAGTGTCGTATTTCATTGGGGGAGTCTCTCCGCGCTTGTTGAAATCACTGCATTCAGTTTTAATCAGTCGTGATATTTGTAACGCGTATTAAGCTGTATTAAGAATTATATTCAACATGAATTTATACCAAAATTTATAATTAAAATAAATTCGTTCTAGAAATAAATTTAACTATTTGAAAATTATATAGTAAATCTCACCGGAGGGGAGGGAGTCCCATCAAATCTCACCAAGTCTCACCAAGGAGAAGGGGGGGATCTAAATTTACGATAAAACACCTCACGTAATTAATGGACGTCCCCTAACAGGCACTGTCCTGCAAGGAAGTGTCGTAGGACCTTCGGCTTTCTTAATATTTATTAATAATCTGCCCAAAGAAATTTCCTCCTTCATCAAACTTTTTGCTGATGATTGTATGTTGTATCGAGTAATACAAGACCAAAACGATTGCGATTGCTTTGATGAATAACTGCAAGTTTAAAAACATGTCTGAGAAACTGTAAATGTAAGTCGAAAATTACAGCTCGTAATTCCCCAAAGAAGAACTATGTTAATATTCTATAAAACAGGTATTCCCCAACCCGGTTTAAGCAGCCATGGGGTTTAAATGCTTAATATTCCCCCATGGAAGAGACAGTGGGCTTAAAAAGGCTTAGAAGAAATATACCCCATAATTATTAATGTACTGTATATTTATTATTTTTATTTGTGTTAGCATTGTTCTTAAAATATCTTCAATTTAAAGAAGAGGGGGAACTACAGAAATTCGATAAATTTATCCCCAATTTGCTGATTAGATGCCAAAGTATGCCCTTGAGTTTAAAAATTTTCTAATAAAACTATCCAAGTTTTAGGTCTAAATTACCTTAAACTTTATAGATCTAATGCCTAAAACCGTGGTGCGATTATTCGATAGGCTGTCTTTGAGTAACTGAAATAATTAAAATCATCCCCGAAGCAGCTCCAATTTAAAAATTGCAGTTATAGAAAAATAGGTTACTGTCGATCTTTTCTGTATTTTTCCTTCAAAAATACAATAGAAAACTTTTAATATTCTGACCCAGAAGATTCTGGGTTCAAACCCCGGACTCAGCAGAATTTCTTAGCTCAGCCCTCTGGTGAACATCAAGCTGTGGATCGAAATACTTATAATTTCCCTTAACAACTCAATGGGAAAACGGGGTACAATAAGCTTAGAGCTTCAGTGCAAAGTGGATCTTGACCACTACCCGTTTTGTAATGATGAAGGTAAGGATAAATAAAATCGTCCCAACCTCGGACCCAATGGTTACTTCACAATTTGATTTTGAAAATCGAATTTCTACATGTATGGATACCATGGGGATCAGTACGCTGTAGCCGTGCCCGTACTAAGATACCCCTGTGCTTTAATAAATATATTATTTTAAATTGTATTCGGTTAATTATGGCTAAATTTAAGATGAAAACTAAAATCCCAGCTATCAAGTTCTGTAATTTTCGAGTTCGGTAACCCTACGGGGATGTTTTTAGCGAGTTTAGCGCTTGTCAAAACGGCGCAAAACACCCGAGTGTAGCGAGGGGTGTAGGGTGCGCAACCATGGCAAATCTCGGATGCAGGCACCCAAAAATTCACTATTTTCGAGTAAATTGAAAAATTAGGGTTTTCTATTATTGCAGTATTAAAAAATCATGGATTTTAGAGTGGATCCGAGATTTGCGTTGGTGGTGCTTATCAAAAGTTCGTCAAACACACGTACCGTCAACCGAATGGGAATTTAAGGCAGGCTTTGATTTGAAGATGTGAGAAATACAACTAAAAAGTAGATTTTCAATATGTAATTGTGAAGTAACCGGTGGACTTGAATAATTTTTCCTCACCTCATCGGAAAGATCAGAATGAATTCTTTTAAAATATTGATAGGTTTTATATCCTACTACTTTGAAGGTACTAATAAAGTGTAGTTTACTACTATTAAATCAGAATTTTCTTTCGTGTTCCCGAAACTTCTTTAAATTAAATGGTCGTTTGCAGGAGAGTGGTGGGAAAATGTAAGCCCCCACCCACGGCACATCTTTAGTTGAATTTTGTGACAATAATTTCTGAATCGTTTTGGCAAAATTATGTAGCTATGATTATTTTTATTTATGGTTTTATGATTAGTATTAATTAGGAGCAGGGGCTGAAAAATCATTCTGAATAGACTTTTTTTAGTCTAAATTTTAGTTACAAGGTGATTATAAAATTTATTTATTTTATTTTATTAATAAATTTCTAATTTAATTTAATTTGTTTTATTTGGAATTCAAATACTTTTATTGGTTTATCATAAATGTACTGTTAACTTTAATTGATTCTGAAAAACTCTCACTACTTTTTTTACAACTTCCCAATTTGTTTCAATCGGTGGGTGAGTTTTAATGCTAGCCTAGTTAAAGTTTACCACGCTCTTACTATTTGGAAAACTCATACCCGGATAACCGGTGGCCCCAGAATTGATGTAAGAATCAAAACTTATTTTTACAATTTGGAGTAGGTTAAAAATTTAAAAATAAATTAAAAAAAGAAATGCCTAAATTTTTCTTCAATAATAAAATTAAAATTACTTCGTTTCTATCATGTCAGCAATGATTTATGTCTGTTGAACGTTAATTATATAATTTTTTAAATAATTAGCAAATATGCAGATATATAGTAATAATTATTATTTAATAGTTGAAAAACAAACCAATGAACATGTAAAGTACATTTCGTAGAGTAGGTAAATTCAAATCGTTATCATGTTCAAAATCTCATTAATTTAAATTAGCGTTTCTAATCAGTGTGGAAATTGTTAATATTATCAAAACTATTGCTTGAGCTTTTCCTTAACACATGCGTCTTCTCCTTATCATCTATGCGTACATATGCGTATCGTTTTCCGTTATGTCATCCAATTCATCAAACCGTGAATATTCAGTCTTGATCCGATTTTAAGGCAAGTGTGAAATTTGGAGTCAACTGTAGCATTTCTAAAAGGATAATTTATTGTACTTGGAGTATTTAGTATACTACAGAAATTATTGTAATTGTACTAAAATTCAGAACTGGTTATAAAATAATTTATTATTAAATATGAAATTTACTTAATTTTTCCAGTGCAAGAATTTCCTTTTATCTTTTTCGCTTTTTAGCAAAAATGTTAAATTTCTTGGTTTTCAGTTTTATTTTTCTTCTTGCAGTTTTTCTCTTATTTTTTGTATATTTTTTATATTCTTGCTTTGATAAATTAATTAATTAAATCAATAGTTTGCGATTTGCTATTATTTCAATTTAAAACTAAAAATTCTTTTTAAAAATTATTTATTCAAATATGGCAGCTTTACAATTCATTTGAATATAATTTTATGAGGTAGAGTAATTTTTTACATACACATCAGATATGTAAAAAAGAAAGGAATCCTCTCCAATAAAAACAGAATTTAATATCAAGAATTGAAGTTTGAGTAAGCAGAATAAGGGGGAATGTTAGTGGTAAAAAGTATGCGAGCTAACTGAAAAAGCCAGAAGCATATTTATAAGAAGAGAAAAAGTTATTATTTTTACAGCACATCCCCAAAAATAATTTAATTATGAAATTTTTTTATTATCTATAGTTTTATTTTTTTATACGCGTTGTTTTTGCAAAATATTTTTAAACGGTAGACATTAGATAAGATATTACCAAAAGATTCCATTTTAAGCGAAAAAGTCTTCGTAACACTTGAAATAAGGAATAATAAATTTATTACAACGTGCAATAAAAATACGTAGAGGGTTTATATTAAACGTTGAATTTATGATAAACAGAGCTCTTGCACTATAAGGAAACAATTGTTGCGAGGCTAAATTTTAACGTCCTATTACTTATATTTTTTTATATTCTTGTTGTAGATAGGTTTTTTATTTATTTATAGTTGTATTTGTTGTAAAATTAATTTTACAGCGTTAGAGCAGCAATTCTTTTTGATGAACTGGAATCGATTAAAATAATATTCAATGGTCACTTCATAATAATTCTCACGCCATTCATCAAAGTATCGATTTCTAATTGGAAACATGAAAACAGAGTTTCCGTTTTTCTCTTTGTGCTACATAAAAACGCGGGAGTATGAGTCAAACGTACATCCCAAAAGCACGTTAGCACGCAAGTTATAGGGAAGTTGATATTTTGAATTTAACAATTTGATAAAATATTCAGAAAAGTTCGCGCTGTTGCAAAATAAAAATGTGAATGTTATATTCCAAAAAAAATTATATATCTTTGCTTTATTAAATTACGAACACTTAACTTGTATGGCACAGCTTGGTGTTTGTGAGGTGTAGAATATTAATTGTTAATTTACAGAACTTGTACGGAAAAGTCTCTGCGGGATGGTATTACACCTGTCAAAATATTTAGAAAATTAAGTAGGCGAGCCAGCACCTGCTGTCTCCTAAGTAGTAATCCTAGCTATTTAGGATTCATTTTGCGAGTTACAATTTGTCACAAATCCTTCTAAAACGGTAACCGAAAGGATATCGCAAAATTGTATTCCGTTTATTTTTCCATTCGTTGACCCCGGACCCAATCATGGGATGGCAAAACTAATAACATCGATTATGCAAATTAGTTACATACACGCAAATTTAATTTAACATAATGACAATCATTATTTACGAGGCAATATTTAATTAAATTCTAAAAGAAATAAAAAACAACGGCGAAGAAATTTTCAAGTTTTTATTTGGCAAATACTGAAAATTGCTTCTCTACACAAAGAAATTAGATTTATATACAATTTATTTTTAATATCAACCTAGGTAATTTCTTTCATTTGCCATATACATCACTTTATATAATATACTCTTTTCTAACAAAATGTTTCTCTTTCTGCATCAATTACTTTCATTACATCCATAATTGTTGACAACCGAATACATTTTCGAGTGCTACTCGCAGTTTCTGGAACGGGGTAATTAAATTTAAATTTAGTGTAATTTATAGAAGATTGCTTATAAGCTTGATGAATTTGTAGCATGCATAAATTATAAACTAACATGGCACACATACATTGCAGATTATGGTTTCCGAAATTTAATATAAAGCTCATAACGACGTTAGAACAAGTTTTATTGTTAGTCAAAAATTTTCGACAAATTTATTACTTTTTGAGCTATTTTGAGTTAATACGCAAGTTTAACCCTTCAGTAACGCGGAAATCTCATAGTAAGGTTTCCACGTAACTTCTTGACTGAAAAAAAGTAATCATATCTTACAATTTTTATATTAAAATATCTAAAGCTGCTATTAAAATATAATTACATTTAAATGTTTACAGCTGGATTAAGAAATCATTACGTGTACCATTAAATCATTTTTCGATTGTACTTTCATTAAAAAATATAATTTTGAAAATAACAATTTTACTTTATGTCGTCTGTAATAATCCAATTTCAAGCTAGGTATGCCATTTTTTATGCCTCAGGAATTGTACGAATAAAAAATATAATTTTGTGTAGGTACTGAAAACGAAATATTTAATTTTTCTATAAATGTATCCTGGCATTTTTATATGAAAAAATTTTCTATATCGAAGAACTATTAACTACATTTAGTGGTTTATTGAATTTAAACGTGATTATATTTAAAAATAATGATGGTGTACTTTACAAAATTACATTTAGATTAAATAAACGACATGGAAGTTAACCTAAAATTAATTAAATAAAAAAAGTAACACTGATAAATTGGTTTTTTAAATGTAAAATTTAAGTACCATTTATATTGTACAAATATTACGTAATATTTAAAAAAAAGACATTACAGACCGATCGAAAGATAATATTTTCTTTGATCCAAAAAATTTAGATAATGGGTTTTCGTTTTAGTTTTCTGGTTTTGCAATTTAATTAATTTTGTAGAAATTTAAAATTAATTATACCATCAAATCATCAAGTCAATTTCTACCTGATTAAAGGTTATCCATTCGACGTTTATAGGAGGGGGGGGGGCTCTGATGATCAGTTTAGGACAGATAGTTTAGTCCTTTAAACCCCATTTTGAAATTGGCCCTTAGCCACCGTTCAGTAGATATTTTGTTTTTTAAAATCCCATTTTCTTAGGAAAAATTAAAATTAGCGAAAAAAATATAAATATTATTCTAAATTTGAAATTTTTGTTTAAGTTTTCGTTATTCTATGTATTTTTTTTTAACAAAAATTCGAAAACTGGTTAAAACCGGTTTTATTTTATTTTCAAATTATTTTCATAATTTTTATGAATATTTTATGTATGTACAGGTGTATGGAACCCTTTAGAGCATTTTGTGTAACCCCAGGGTTCTACCGCGGCAGTTACCCCGTCAACAATTTCACTTTTGAAAATTTATTTCAATATAACACATATATATATATATATATTTGGGTTAGTCATGTATACATTTTAGATCAATATAATACATTCACTATACAACATTAAGCTGCTTTCCCAATCCCAATCTCCATACCTCTCGATCCTGTACCATTTCTTCATGTAGCCCTCTAAGCTGCATTGCCTTACGCATACCTTCATTCCACGACTTTCGGGGGCGTCCTATCTTATTTTTTCCTGGTGGTCTCCATAAGAACACTTTTTTTGGCAATCTTTTATCTTCCATACGCAGTAGATGTCCAAACCATTTTAGGCCTCTTATTTCTATCCTATGTACTACATCCTCCACCTGTGTCATTATGTTTCGGATTGTCTCGTTTCTTACTCTTTGCGTTCTTGATATCCTGGCACTGCGTCTCAAGTAGTCCATCTCTACTGCTCTAAATCTTCGTTTTTCGTGTTCTTTCATTGCCCATACTTCACTTCCATATGTGAGAACGGACTCCACCATTGTTCTACCAATTCTTTTTTTTGTGGCTTTAGAAATATTCTTGTCCCACCAGACCGAATTGAGGGATCCCAGTACCTTCCGTGCTTTCAAAATTCTTTGATCCATTTCTGCTTTTCCAACACCGTCTTTATCTACTATCGCTCCCAAATATTTAAATTGATCCACTTGTCGGATCTGAGTTCCATCACCCACCAAAACCTCAAATCTAGCATCCGATCCCATCACAAGATATTCTGTCTTTTCCAAGCTGACTTCTAATCCCCACTTTCTATATTCCGTATATAACCTTTTTAGCATGTACTCCATATCATAGGAGTCTTGTGCCAGAACTGCCTGGTCGTCTGCAAAGCTTAGGGTATATATATATGTATTGTTTATTGGTATCCCCATCCCTTCAAATGTTCTTTTCCATCTTCTAAGCGCTATTTCTAGATAAGCATTGAATAGCAATGGGGAAATACTGCAGCCTTGTCTTAAACCCTTGGTTACATATATGGGTTCTGATATATAATTTCCCATTTTAACGTAAGCCACACTATTTTTGTATAGTTCGTGAATCATTTGCAGCGTATGAGTTGTTGTTCCAATTGTTCTCAAGGCCAGCCATAATTTACTTCTCGGTATGCTGTCGTATGCCTTTTTAAGGTCTATAAACGTGACATGTAACTCCTGGCCTTTACTTATTTTTTTTTCCACTAATTGTTGTAAAATAAACAAATTATCAACGCATGAGCGACCCGGCATGAATCCACTTTGATCTTCTGCGATATAGCTTCCAATCTCTTTTCTAAGTCTTTTTTGTAAGATTTTTCCCCATAGTCTGCTGAATGTACTTGTCACACTCAACCCCCTGTAGTTGTTAGGGTCTTTTCTGTTTCCTTTTTTGTATAGTGACGAAATGTAGCTATTTTTCCATTCTTCCGGTGTTTTTAGTTGGATTATACAAGTATTCATCATGTCCAGAATTCTTTGTAGGAGTGCTGTTCCGCCGTATTTTATTAGTTCTGCAGAAATGTCTCCAGGTCCAGGTGATCTTCCATTTTTCAGCTCTTTTACGCATTGATTCAGTTCATCTATAGTTATTTGTATTGGTTCTGTTGGGTTTGCGATGTTTTCGATATCAACTGCGTTTTCCATAAATTCTTCTCTATCCTCAACCAATAATGATTCATAGTGCGCCTTCCATTCATCGATAGTGATTAGAGATAAGTTTTTTCCGTTGTTGTTTGATTTCATACTTCTTATTATGTGCCACACTTCTGTAGATTGAGCTCCACCAATATATGCGTTAATTTGGCTGCATTTGTGCTCCCAAAATTTGTTTTTCTCTTGTTTTATCATTTCTCGTAGTTCTTTATTTATGTCTCTATATCTTTGTCTATTGTTTTCCGTTTTTCTTGTTATGTACTTTTGATATATATTACGTTTTTCTTCAATCATATCTGATATTTCTTTATTTAGCCAATACGGGAGTTTGTTTTTCCGTTTTTTTTCATATTCTCCTAAAACTTCTTTTGCAACTTGATGTACAGCGGATGAAATACCTCCAAATTCTTCTTCAATGTTTGTTTTACGTGGGCGCTTATCCAATTCGTTTTTTAGTCTTCTCTTGTACATATCTCTTATACTTGGTTGCTGTAATAGACTCAATTTATATCGTTTTGGTGTTAATTTCGTTGCCCTTTCTGCTTGTTCTATATGATTTTGGTTTGCAGGCTTCACAAAGGGATATATTATTTTAGCCACTAACAGGTAATGGTCCGACCCACAATTGGCTCCTCTTTTTACTTTTGAATCTTGCACTTGAAAGGTTGATCTTTGTTTCACAATTATATAGTCAATTATAGACTTTTGTTGCATTGATGGTCTCTCCCACGTGTATCGGTGTATGTCCTTATGTTTAAACCATGTATTTGTGAGTTTTAAATTATGCTGGCTACAGAGTTCTAAGAGTCTCTCTCCATTGTCATTTTCAGTTTCATCGGCGTATTTTCCTATAATTACGCTGTCGTCTTGCCCTCTCACACGTGCGTTTAGGTCTCCCGCCAATATTACATCATGGTTAACTTTAAAGTTATTCAAAAAGTCTGATAGTTGTTCATTAAATTCATCCTTTACCTTCTTATCCGATGTATCACATGGGGCATACACTCCAACTATCACCGCTTCGAACCCATATATTTTCATTGTTATAGTGACTATTCGGTCTGATATATATTGGTAGTCTAGTATAAATTTTTTTTAACTTACTTTTTATGAGTATTGAGACTCCAGAACACGCTCTTTGCGACTTATCTACGCCCGACCAAATGTGAAAGTAATCTTCTAAGTCTTCACTTCCACAACCTTTCTTTTTTGTTTCCGTCAGTACTACGATATCCATATTCAGGTTCTTTAGTTCGTATATTATTTCTGTTGTTTTGTTTGACATTCCCCTCACATTCCAAGTTCCTACATTCACAGTCCTTTTCATTGCTAATCGTCGTCTATAATTATTTCCGTCCTTATTCCGAGGCTGAACATTGGTGTATTTAGCGGCTTTTTTCGTTTTTCCAAGTGATGAGTTGCTGGCCCATCGCCCCAACCCCCACTCCTGGAGGACCGGTTTTTCTGTCAGGGTATACTCCCTTAGTCGGAATATAACACATTAAAATGCAATAATTAGCTGATTAATATTGATATCCTTTTCAAAGCCTTTTGTTTCCTTTATTTATCGTTGTTTTGTAATTGTTTTATTGATTACCAAACTAGAACCAAAATTTTATTAATACAAAATTTGTCATTTTTAAAATGTCTTTAAAATTAAAATTAAAGTCCTAATCAAAATTACTAATGTTTGATTGAAAAAATATCCAATTCTTGATTGTATAATATAAACGACGATTATATTCTAGGTAATTATAAAAATAATTCCAATTTTATTGTATAATAATTATTCTGTTAATTTTTAAATTTTCATATTATACATATACTTCGCTCAAGGAAGTATGGAGATTTACTGGTTCCCAATTTTATTAATGAAAGCTTAAAAATTACTTTTTATTACAGCATTTTTTAAATTTCCATCTTAACATGGCCATAGCTCCGAAAATATTGATTTTTCAGTAAAAATGCTATAGTGATTTTTTAAATCACTGAAATAATCTGCAAACTAGATTCAAACCTTTGATTGTCTAATATATAAACGGCTTTCGAGTTATGAATTAAAGAAAGTAAAAATATTTAGAAAAATTCGAGTCTTTCTTACAAAAACTCTGACGCCTAATTCCGGATAGAACATTTAACGGACTACAACCTCTGTCTATAATAGTAAAAAAAATTGAAAAACCAATCCATTGCTCAAAAAATCAGAAAATAATAAATAAGGCAGCTACAAAACAAAAAACTAAATTCACAAATATTTGGTTTTTGTTGAAAAATTATTTTATTAATTAAGATTAAATTATTACATTATTTAAGTAAATGCCGGTAGTGTGGTGTAAAGCTAAAGACCGCTGTCCTGATCGCGTCGGATTGCTGTGATCTAAAGTCCAATATCGATCTAGGTGCATTTCGACAGCCCCCCCCCCATTTCGAATTTTCTATCCAAAATGGTTTAAATCGTTTGTACCCGTTTGTACCCATTTAGGTTTTTGGATATTTTGAAATATCTAAAATAGGCATTTCGCCAGCCCCCCACTTCGAATTTTCGATCCAAAATAGTTAGCATATTATAAAGCTTCCAAAATGAGGTATGAATTAATTATATTAACATCGTGTATTCTGTTTCTTTAGAATCCTTAATTTCTATAAAAAAAAAAGATAAAACTTATATTTAATTTTTCAGGAAAGAAATAAAACTATAGATAAATATTCCGCATCTCGGTTAAATCGCTTCTATCAGTAGGTAGTTGTTCAAGGGGATTGTGAACTATCTTGAAATAACATTAAAAGCTTGTCTCAGAGCTCGAAGTCAAGATTATTTCGATGGTATAACTAATATCGTCCAACATGACCTGAACTTGTGGACTGGAGAATGGCCGAAGAGAAGCTCTATGTATATAATTTCAAGCACCCTTTACCTATCTAGATGTTTCAATTTAGTTAAAATTATGTTGAACTGTATATTACAGAAATGTTGAGTCATATTGAAATTAAAATTTTTAATTGTAATTTCCGACGGCGAAGTGGCGATGGCAAAATGTTCTATTCTTCGCTCTCGATAAGCAACAATTTTCATTCTTACTTTTGTCGTGTCGAGTAGTCTACTTCATTGTATTATAAAAAATATGTTATTTAAGTTGTTGATTTCCTTTTTAGGAAAATAATATTAGTATTTCACAATATTGAGTTTCGAAAACTAATACATTATTTTGTTAAAGCACTTTATTTTTCATTTGTGAATAAATTAAAGTAAACTAAGTAAAAAAAATTTTTTTTAATTCAAACATTACAGGATTTGAAATTTTCTGCTATCTAAATAATTGCGGTTTTGTACTTTTGATAAATTTTTTTACTTATGTAGTTAATGCGTTAAATAGAAATAACGGTTAAATAACTTCATTAAAAATTGTTAATTAAATTATTAATTAAGTAAAATTGCGTAGTTTTTAATGAAATTTTATTAAATCTTTAAACATAGAGATTTAAAAATTAAAAAACTTAAAAACTAGAAAATGCGAGAAAAGCAAAATAAGTTTTGCCAGTTAAAAGCATTACAAAAATTAACGCAAAAGTAGAAAATAAATAATTTCTTTTAAATTTTCTCTATCCTGAAGCTTTACAGCTTTGATCTTTGTTTGTATCTTTTATTTTGTATTGGACTCACGCCAATAAAGCTTTAAAGCTCCAAATTTTTATGGAGAAAACTATTTTTTGTCATGCCATAATATGAACTAATGTTGCCATTTGCGGAAATAATAACAGGTAAATGAAAAATAAAGTATGGTTTTTGATTTCAAATGCGATCGAGCTTTCGTAACAAAATGTTAAAAGAGTATTTTTGCACTTAATTAGTAATTTAGCCACATCGGCATTAATTTCTACAGTCGTTATTAGCACCCCAGTCATAAAAAATATATCAAATTTTTCACAGACGACTGAACAAATTGGAGATTAGCATCACATAAATTTCGAAAACACTTTTGGACCTCTTCGATCATATCGGAACAAAACGCATATAAATAAAATTAGATAAAAAGGATTCGGATTATTTAAAAAATTATGCAATAAACATTTGAATCTGGTATAATTATTTAGTAAGCAGTACACAATGAAACATGTTGAGTATAAAACATCTACTAAGGTTTAATAAGGTCTTGGAAAGATATTTGGATTATAATTCTGGCAAGGATCAAGAACGTGGGAGAGTACATTTACCACCCCTGCTGTCAGCGCTGACAAACTCGCCCTCCAGCAACGGGATAAACACTAATGTTTTAATCCTGTTTGAATGGAAGGGTAAAACAAGAAATATACATTTCCCTGACTCATTTGTTTCTCCCTATCATATATAATTGACAATTCAATACTTATTCACCATTGTATTAATATTGTTTTATATTACAATTATAATTTCGTTATATAAATTCCGAAAGCGTACCTAACCCCTACTTAAATTCTATTAAATTCGAATACAAAATGCTAAAATATTATTTTATGATATTGTCTAACGTTTAGTTTTACGTTATGTCTTCCATTTGTTATTAAGTACTGCATAATTTATTTAAGGGCCAACGGGAATTAAGTACCAATTTAATGTAATTGAAAATTAGTAGTAGGTACACAGAGGTAAAATAAAAATATATAATAGAAAAGTTTAAAATTGGATAATAAATTTGGATAACATTTCAGACGGACTAATAAAATCATCTTCATTTAAAATAAAAAGATTTTAAAAAATCAACAACTAAATTTATGATTCCTAAATACAATACACGGTGACTATTATAAGGCAAAATGAATGTATAGCTATTATCTACTATCAATTTCTTACGCACTAATTCAACTAAATCGTTTTGATGAAATTTATAGACGATTTTTGGTACAAAATGAAAAGATTCTTGTTATTTATTACCTCAACTTCTCTCACATGCTCAACGTTAGCGATATATTTATTTAAGCAATGAAATAATAGAAAGTCCTTTCTTCTTTTATTTAACAATATCGACAATAATAAAAAGTAATTAAAGTGAGAGCTTTTATTATTCCAAAAATTGTTGCAAAACTTACTTTGTTGGCAAAAATTTATTTTTTCGACTATAAAAATAACATTACGGTGTTTTTAATAAACAAATTCGATAACTTCAAATCAACCCTACCCAGCGTAGCATTGTATATTTATTTTTATTATTATACTTACACAACAGGTATGCAGAATAATATTTTATGAAAACATTTCGGAATGTAATACGAAACAAATTTTTATTTTTAAACTTTTGTCTGTTCAACTATTTATGAAAAACCAAAGTTAAACGCAACTTAAATCTTAAGAATAATAAATGACCTTCCATTGGTGATCTTCATATTTGCACTCCACAATTTTGTTGTTTAAATCTTTTAAATTTTTGGTATAAGCCATGGTTGCAAATGGTGTGTCCAGTTGGCCCACATATAGCTGACACACATTTTGACATATTATACCAATTCCTTCATCTTTAATAATCTATAGCATGAAATCGATTGAGTTCATATTGGGAGGTTTCCATTTCAACACTTCCTTACATGTTCTTCCTCTGTATGGTTCATTCGACGGCTGAAATATCAAACCATCATGTTCGTCTGTTCTACTCCTCAAAATTCTTTCTTCCGAACACTGAAAGGTTCAGCAGTTTTATTTATATCTCCACTTGCTATGGCTTTATAGCGCGGAATTATAATTTCATGTTCGATACAATAAATCCGGTTGTAAAATGGAGTTTTTCCCACTTCTTGTCCCTCAAACATGATTATGTCGTACACCAAATATCGAGGTATACTTTCTCCATTAATTCTATCGATAACCATTTCCCCATCGACCAAAGTATTATTTATTCGTCTAGGTAATTGGCCATGAGAAAATTTCAACCCTTGCACTTTAAATATATCGTTTTTTCTATCGATAAAATACACTTTGTCTTCACCATCGATAAACATCATATACCTTGTTCCATCTGCTTTCCATGACGCATGGTACGGTTTTATGTGCAATAACGTAATATTGTTTATGTCTAACGTAACAGGTTGCAGTCCCGGAAACGTTTTTCCTTTCCATTCGCACATTTTGGCTATTCGTTGCTGTATCTCTATTACTGCTGATTCATCATTTAAATCCGTAACTCCGGGAACGCCTTCCATAAAAGTGGGAACCTTTTTTCATCTCTTATTCATCAACTCTCTTATTCATTCTCGATTTCAAATGGTGAAATTTATTCTTTGAAGAATTTTGAATCTTTTTGGATTTAAATTGACTGTGTTTTTTTTAAATTTGTTGGATGATCCCTTAAGCTAAGTCGGTATTAAAACTGTAAAACTGTAAAAAATAAGTAAAGTCTTGGTTTCAAATCAAAAACTTTTCAAGATCTGAGGATCAGAACAGGAACATAAACAAGTTGATTGATTGGCATAAAATCAAAAATGTGACAATTTTCGTCCCAGTTTAAGTTTAACGGGACAACGGGATATAAAGCTTAAATCAGAGACATAATTTCGTTAAAAACAGAAGTTAGGGTGACCCTAA
The DNA here is from genome assembly GCA_963170105.1 of Cantharis lateralis. Lineage (NCBI taxonomy): Eukaryota > Metazoa > Arthropoda > Insecta > Coleoptera > Cantharidae > Cantharis > Cantharis lateralis. The sequence continues at coordinate 10,630,445 of OY720624.1, forward strand.
AACAGACAGAATGAAATTTGAGATATATTCTATACAAATATAAGTGTATTTGCGTAGGCATATTAAATCGTAAGAGCTGAAATACGAGGAAAAGCTAGCATCACGAATTAAAAACATATAAAGTACTTTAGTGCTGTCAAAATCCTATTTTACTGAAAAAAGCAAGTTGATAAAATATGATAAATAATTATAGATTCAATTTTAAACAAAAGAAAAATTTGTATAATTAAAAAAAAAACTGGTAAAAACCCAGACAAAAAATAATGCAAGGCAAAACTCAAATTAATTAAAATTTATTACTTTTGAATAATACAATATTATTTCATTGTTTAAATTTATGATGTTTATTTATTTTAGTTTCACTAGATTATTTAGTATATAATATCTTCATTATTAGCAAGTTAAGGTAAGTAGCGTTACATCACTAGAGACCAAAGTTTCCAACAAGAGTACTTGAAAGATTGTTTGTTTGTTTTTGATTGGTCGGTTAAAATAATTCGCATAGTTTTAGTAACTTTGCTAGCTTATTGTTTATAATTGGCTATAAATAATTGTAATAAATTGCTATAGATACTTGTGCAAATAAAGTTAGGGTTTACACATTTCAAAGTTGAAATTACACCCTCTCAAGATATGTTGTACAGAAGTGGATATTTATAAGGGCTTGTATTTTATCTTTTTTTTAAATAAATACTACTTACCTATAGAATATTAAACATGATAAAGTTAAAAATATTGCACATTTGCATGTTATTGCTTTATTCCTGCATGAGCAAAACTGACTTGTTGTAGCAAGCACGGAGTAATCAAAATGATTGCTCAATTTATCTCTGAAAGCATTATTCAAAAATAGTACGAAACCTCAATATTATGTCTTAATAGACACATTAACAACAAAATAATCTCAAAGTGGTTTACGCTTGCGGCCGTTAGATGTAAGACGGCAAAATATCAGAAAAAATAAGATACACATTTGACATTTCTATAAAAATTGGCATGTTTATCCGTTTCCATTATTGAAGCTGAGAAGTATCTTGCACATCTTGACATTGATTTATTGCGTTTCTCTTTCCGACCCAGTGAGAGATGAAGATAAATATTTTGGGGAAGAGAATAACTCGGTAATGTGCATTTACTTTTTGGATCAGATTGTTTCCTAATCGTCAGCCATTATTCAATAATCCCGAAATTATATTCCAGAACATCGCAATCTGAAAATAATCTCACTACAAAAAATATTCTGAATGTAAACGAATGCGTTTGAGTGGTAATTTTATTATTTTTGTTACAAGCAATTGCTCGTTGCCTATTGTTTACTTAATTCAGTAGCTAAATTTTAATCAAAATTGTTAATCATGATTGTTAGCAAACTGTTCGAATAGCTTCCCTTGCATTATTTATCGCTGATAATAGATATGATTTTATTTATACAATGTGCGGTAAAATAGATGAAACTATTTTTTAATATATTGAAGCAACAGGGTAATCTGATAATTATTAATAACAATAACAAGTACCTTAGGCAACGATTTTACTAATCAATTACATTAGGCCTCATTGTTTATTACAGTCGCGGTAGGCTTAACCATATCGATTACAATACCGCCAATAGCTATGGTTTACTAAACGATACCTTAGAATTAAGTCTACAACTTAAACAAGTTTTGTTTAAAACAAAATAGTCATAAAACCATAAAAATATTTGTAACTAAATAGTTTTTGATCCTGATAGATTTCTGATGAATTTAATTTAAATATTATGTTGCTACCATAAAATATAATGCAACATTTTATTTTGATCAAGAAACGTAGAACACATTTTGAATTAAATGTGCTCGGTTTTGCTGGAGGCGTCTACAACGCTGTATTGAAGTAGAAAATGACGATACAAATAAAAACAAAAATTAAATTCCGGAACATTGCATTATTTGCAGATTTTTTTACAATTCTAATCAAGTCGAAATTTCATACATTATAATCTGTTTCAGTGGCTTTACAGAGGAATAAAATAATTCTACCATCCATGCTGAAATTAAAATTGGCTTTTTACGAATAGTAGAAACTAGAATTGGGATAACGTGATATAAATTTTGTTGAATATTTTATAATTACATAATTAGATAGTATGTATGTCGGAAACAAACCAATGTATAATATAGTAACGTATCCAATATTGCAAAAGCAAAACATGTAAAATATTACCTAGCATAGCGTAGCTGTATGCATGGAAACTAAGTAATGAAACAGACATGCATGCCTACAATTTAAATTTAATACTCAATATTTTAACCCACTCATAAAGCGTTTTCATTAACGTAAATAACCTATCTAGAAAAGTGGAAGTAAACACAAAGGCTGATGTATGTAAATCCCGAACTGGTGCGGATAATAACTATTGAAATAGGGTCAAATTTGAATCAGTAGTGCGTAGCGCAATTTTATGTACCGAAAAGCGTTAATAATTGAAATATTCGATGTTGTTATAGATTACATAGGAGCAACGGAATCAAACAGGAAAATGGGCTGAAACTGATTGACCATAACAATGGCGCCGATGTATTTCATTTTAAAAAGTTTTAATTTTATACGTGACTAATTTGATCCCATACCATTGGTTAAATAATAAATTCCACATTAAATGTTCCAATAGAAATTTTTAGATCGCACTAATTTTACAGTTATTGGAAGAGCTTCCTATCGACACTTAATTTTTACAAGATTCTATAAATATTCAATTTTTATTTTATGGTTTTTAAATTGGATGGCCATACTATGAAATTCTATTCATTTTAAATTACACACTAAGATAGTTAAGCAATAAGTTAAGTAATAACATCTTAATTTTAACAAAATAATTTGAAGAAATTTCGAGCATAATAAATTTGGCTATTGATTTGGTATTGGGCACTGCGAAACCTTCTGATCCCATTGGAATCTTAGTTACTACATAAACACAAAATAATGATATCCACAGTTTATGATTTTTTTTTGTAAATATAATGTAAAATTAAGTTGATTATATTTAACTTTAACTGGAATTTAACCAATGCCATTAATGAATTAATTTAATTCGATTGGCAACTTTAATTGTAACATTCAAGTGGAGTCGAGTCCATATAATAATTTAGGGTAGTATTAAAATTTAATGAAAAATTAACGTCAAACGAACGAATGAAAACTTTCCATTTTAACTTAATTCTCAGCTTAAATTTAAATTATTTCAAAATTGTACTTCCCGTCGTAATTGACGTGTTCACTCCTGGTAATTTTGTACCGGAAAAATTTACACAGGCAATCAGGTTTCTTGTGATTTCGGTATATTAAAAATTTTACACACTAACAGATTAAGTTAAGTTAAAACTGGAACTTAGGTTAAAGTTAGGATAATTTAATTTTGGTTTATTTAGGTTAGCGTAAATTTAAGTTGGGTTAGTTGGGTTAAGTTTAAGTTAGGTTAGACTTAAGTTGGGTTGGTTTAATTTTTGCTTTTAGGTTTAGGTTTATCTAAAATTTATGTTTAACGTATGCCGCCCGTTTGCACCACCTAATATATTAAAAATTTAAACTTAAATATTTTTTTAATTGATGCTCAAAAACAGTTAGTGGTTCTTAGTGATTTATGGAGCACTTACAATTTAAGTATAGGTGGTGCAAATCAGTTATATGCAAATCAATGCAAGTCTGCTTAAATTACTTCTTTGCTTGGCAAGCTTTTGCCAATTTGGCCTTTTTTACCAGATGAAAAATATAAATAAATATTTAGATTTCACTATGTACTTATAAGTAATCATGCCTGATTGGTCAACTATTATTTACCGACCTAAAGAAATCTGATTGGTCGATTTTTATTATCAAGTTAATTAAATACGGTAATCAATCAAGTTTAAAACCATTAGAGTAGCACATCAATCGAATTCAACACCAATCGAGTTGCACATCAGTGGAGTTCCACTATATTCACTGTATAAACTACTATATTACAATAATTCAATTATATTATAATTTTAGTGCAACAAAGTCGAACAAATTTTTGTAAACAACAATTCTACTAATACAGCAATGCAATAATTCAAATACCAAATTAGAACATATTTTAATGCTATTACTAAATTTATTATTTTTGTATAAAAACCAGTATATGCATTAAAATACAACAAGTGTAATTATTAAGCTTCGTTTTAATTCGCACTTTAACCCTTCAACGTCGTTGTGCTGGACTAAGACTTAACTTATTCGTGAGACTGGAGATATGGACAAAATCAATTTCGAAATTAATTTATTTTATGTTGTTATATTTTACTTTGTACATATTTTTGCATAAAACTGGTTTCTTTTGCGGTTTGAAGAAAAACCATTTAAAATAATAAAGTGATTATAAAGTAAATTTAAAACTGAAGGAAATGACATAAGTCATATTGTATGGTAACCCCCCAGGAACGACCGCATATGTCAGTTTAAGCCGTTTTAATCCTTACAGGCCAGATGGTGTTGACGTATCTTCTGAAATACCCATAGCCCGGAGGTGAATCTTAGTAACGAAACATTTTTTTAATCATAAAACAAAAAGTAGGTACCTGATTTTGTCATTAAAATTTTCTAAAGAATTACAAGTACGGTAAAAAATTAGTCTTAATATTAAAGTAATAAATATATTTACTAAGGAGAAATGAAAAGGGAAACAAGAGTGGTGACCGAACGCGAAGGGCTTCGATAACAACAAACGATGGCGGGGATAAGTTGCGCAGGAAATAGTCAAGATCCGACTGTTGTAAAATATTAACGCGGAGCGCCTTTTTTATGATTTAAGCCGTTCGTTGTAAATACCTAAATTCAATTGTTTGAAAAAATACCATTGTTTTAATGGTACATTCTAAATCATTTAAAATTAGTGATCATTATTTCAATAAATTTTGAAATTTTAATTAACAAATTATAATATCTACGCATTATTTTTGTTTTGAGGTAAAACCCACACAAATTTTTTCAGGTTCTCAGTTTCTGCAATTCAAAAAGGTCTAAATTTACCAAAATCTTATTTTTTTTGCTTTACAGTAAACTCTCGAAACAGTGTTACTCGAAACAGTAGCATCCGTACCACGTGACCACCGTTATTGTAGCATGTAGAAATGTATCGCTCCAGACTTATTATATAAACAACGTATCTTTTACAATCTAGGCGTTTATATTTCAGTCGACGCCGAATCTGCAAGTTGCACAATAATATTCTTGCATTTAATTATATATCAGTGCGGCTGCTTATTTGCAGGCATATCTGTTACCTCTCGAAATAGAAGAAAACCGCGAAACAGTGTAATGTTTACATTCCCGTGCGTTCTTCTATATCGAGAGTTTACTGTATTACGATAATTTTTACTACAATAAACGCAAAATATAAATTGGCGAAATTTTTTTTGGAAAATTATAAAATTGATAATAACTTTTAGTAGAAGTAAATTGATATTGTGTTCAGTTTAATCATGATGAAATCATCAAAGATTGAATCTGTCCAGGGAGATTTTAATCTATTCTGCTAAAGTTTTTCAATTTTGGACTGATTGATTGAATAATTTAAAAGTTACAAAGTTATTTGAGAACTAAAAAGTTTAACCTTTGATGTATGTAAACATTTACAAAATACATGACACGTTCTCTACGTACGTCCATCATCGTATACGTAAAGTTGTATTGTGTTGGAAATACGTTACATGGCTACAACAAAGTAGAAAAATGTCAAGTGGAGAAACTGTTCACAAACGTAGATAATTGGTTTGCCCTATACGTAGATCCTAAAACGACTAAGTTAAATCTAAATTTGTTAGATTTACTTTTATAGCTTTTCTTATCTCGTCAATCCCATATTGATTATGCAGGACCGTTATCGGTTTTCCCAGTTCTTCACTTTTTTTCTTTCTAAATTCCGAATAGTCTAAGATTAAATCTAGATACGGACTTGCAGAAACTAAAGAGAGAAACCTATACATATTTCAGGAAATTGAATTTTGTTTTCATGTTTTTATGAAGAATAAAAAACATCCTCTCAAAAAAAACAAATAAAATCGCTTTAGACATTTTATCAACATAATCGACATAAATCTTTAAAAAGATTAAATTTTATTTTTGCTTAATAAAAATTGCTTAAATACATTTTCAATATCTCTGCTACAGTCAAGCTTCCATTATAATTAATTGTCGGACCGTTTAGAGAACGAGCACGGCCGTGACGTATTGTCAAATAACATTGTTACAACTTGGTTGATCAAAGAGATTCACGTAGTAGGACCTTGCAACTCAATTTACCGCAAGTAACCCTTGCAATACTACAGTAGACTCGATAACATTTCAATCAATACTGATTATTACAACCCTTTAGCGCACCCCACGTCATAAAACTAGATATGTGTGTTTTATGGGCACAAACCCAAACCTACCTATAAGTAGTATATACCTTACACCGAATGTGAGTTAATCGTGCGTGACCCTCTATTTCAAACACGTTCGAATTAGGCTAACATAAATATTAGTCTTTAATTTGATAGGACACGCCGTTTATATCTCTTTTCCCAAAAGACAGCCGAATTTATTAAAAATTTAAAATTGCTTATTGCATTACATTTTCCTCCTTGAATAAATAATAATCTTAAACAATAAAACGACACCTATATACTCCAGCTTCTCGCACAATTGAAAATGAAACAATACTGCGAATTTTAATTATTTACACTTTAACAGCAGAATTAATATTAATTTTAAATGATTCCATTATTTCAAACCGCATTATTCAAAATTATATAGACATGTATTTTTTAGATTAAATTAGCGCCGTCGACGACTTAACGGTCATAACCATTTCTCAATGTCACCCCTTATTGATCTTGACAAAAACCAGGGTGATTCCCTGATTATTGAAATACAAAAGACCCCTTTGACCACAGAGCGATGCTACACAATTTTATTTCCTTTTATTCGAAAACTTTGCAACAAAATATTTCTTAAAAACCTCTATAGCTTAAGAGAGGCGCTATTTAGGCACAAATTGAATGAAGAAATAAAAAATAAAAAAAAATAAAATAAGAAATTACAATAATTAACATTTTCACTTTTCAATTACAATCAAATGTAATTTGAACTAAAATATTTCATGTAAAGCAAAGTAATAAATTTTTAATAATATTGATTCCATACCCCCCCATACCAAATTGTTTAGTTTTAATTTTTTTCCTAATTTTCCATATTTTCAAATAATCTGTTTCCCCATTGTGAAATTACTAAAATTTATTATTATTTCACGATTTCCAATTTTTCTTATCTCAATTTAAAACTGTTTTATTTTATAGTTTCCAAAATATGCAAATTTTTTTTCCAAAAATTCAAAACCAATGTTCACGAACTTCGAAGTTATTAACATTTTCCCAATTTCTTTTTGGTTTATTTTTTCTTCTAACTTTTTCTACTTAAAATCAAACCTTTTTTATATTTTAAGCAATAGATTCCAAATTGAGAGATGCTTTCAAATTGTATCTTACATTTATCTTCCAGAATGTATTCTGTTTTTGTTTCGAACAAATTTTTAAGACGATTTTACACCAAAATTCAGAGCAATAAAAAATATAATATATTTTTTCTTCTTTGGAAGTTCTTAAAACTCTCTGGAATTGCGGGGATTTCTAGAGTATTATTGTAGGAATTTCCAAAAAATTGTAGAGATTTTCAAGGATTCCAAGAACTTTCAGGTGGAGGTGAAGTTTGGAAAGTGGTAATCGGAGTAACATTAAATTGACGATTTCTGAACATCAATTGATAAATCTGAATTACAGATGATTTTTTTCTGGATATCAATTAGCAAATCTGAATTACAATTGACGTTTTCTGAATAACAGTTGACATTTTCCGAATTACTGCTGCAAAAGGTGTAGTACTATATTAGGCCCGTTCCGTTCCGATCCAATCAAATCAGATTAGTTCCGACCAAGCCACCAAATTAAAAATATGCATGCATGTTTCCGAATTTCGTGCTCTAATTTTATTTATTACGGGAAATACAATGCAATTTAAAATTTAATAATTTAAAAAAGTCTCGATTAGATCAAACAGTTTTTAAAATTTCTAATTTACTTTTATCGTAAAAATTGGTTTATTTAAAAATTTAAATAAATATAATTTTATCTTAATCAAAGGGACAATTTTGATAATGTTTAATAATTGTAGTGTAGATGTCGGTTAACTACAACTTCCTTTTGTTTGCGTGTAAAAATTATAGCTTTCATTATATGCTGAACAGTCATTACAAAATTGATTTCATATTAACAAAATTACCAAATAAACTAATTTACTGATTAAAGTTAATGATAGACATAAAGATAATTATATTATTTGTTGTATTGCTAGGTTACAAACTTGTAAAGCGTCGAATAAAAAAAAGAAGAAGTTGTAGAGTTTGCGAGATAGTGTATTTTGAAAGTTAAAAACAATATTTTACGTTAAACTACTGCTGAGTTCTGAGATGAATAGATATTGGTTTTAATTTGCAGCAAGTAATGATAAAGTAAGGTAGCATTAAATTAAATTTGTAAGGAAAACTATGACAGCGTTATAAAGGAATAAAAACTGTTCTTTCAATAATTGCAGAAAATTTTTATTTATTGCCCCATTAATAAGCAATCAAGATTGATTTTCTGTTTTAAAAATGAAATATAGCAAATTTTATTTAAAAATTTCATTTTTACTGGATGCTTGCATATTAACGTTGACTGAAGTATAAGCAGTCAATATTATTATTATTATTATTATTTTTAATGCAGAACAAACAAGTACTTAAAACTTGTAATCGGTAATGTTTGTAATTAAGTCGCAGCTATGCAAGGGTTTCTTCTTGAAAGGCATTTTTAAACTGTTAAACAATATAAATATTATTGTTTAAATTTCTCAAAATTGTACTCAAATCTATTAAACAGTTTTTATATTATGATAAAAATAAAAACTGTTCCAACTAACGCATTTAAATGGCTACAGCTCCCTTGGGACGCATTTAAGGATCTAGACTTATGCAAAATTTCTTTGTGAAGTAATATCATAAATCACCCCCCGAAGTAATTTTTGCAGTTAGAAATTAAAATTTTGTCGTGTTTAACCAGCTTTTATAAATCTTAAAAAATTAAAAATTATAAGTATCCAATATAATTCGTTTGTTGCATACTAAAAGTTTTAAAATTATATAAAGAAAGTTTGGTGGGCAGTATAGGTAAGTTAATTATTTTATTAATTTTCGATAGAACCCAAAAAGTTTAATAGATAATTTCTTAAATTTTTAAACACTATTGTGTTACAATTTCAAACTTCAGCACACGGGTTAATTAGTAATTAGGTTAGCAAAGTTGTTAAGGATATCCAATAAAGAAGAGCAAAAGGGACAATGGTCAACGGCAGTACGGTTGGCCAGCTTTCATATACCAGCTAGCACGTTCAATATTTAATCGGTTATTGTGCTTAAAGTTTTGCTAATAAGCTTGGCAGGAATAACATCTTAATTGCTGTAATTAAAATTTCTCATTAATTATTAATTTCAAAACTTAAATAAATTGAATAATTAAATAAAATAGCGAACGATCATTACTTTCTAACAATAGAAAAACAAATAATGTAGGTAATATATTAATGGTATAGTAGCGTGAAATTGTATAATAGTTCTTTTGCTTTTGTTTAATTAACTATTAATTGTAATTAGCAGTGCCGTAGTTAATTGTCAATTTATTCTCAAACTGCCTTTTTTTGTCCCCAGCGTTGATACCCAATCTAAGTAAGCGCCCACACAAATAACTGCCATTCTATTTCGGATCGTAGCGGGATGAAGGACGACTGTAATTAAAGCACCTTGTATACCGGTTATACGTGATTTTCACGTAATTAGGTCTACAGGAATAATGTAGTTAGGAAAATTAAAGGCGGCCTGTTTTCCTATTGCGCTGATGATTGATTGTCTATGAATTCGTGCTGCGAAGTTTCACATTAATTGTGCCGTGGGCCAGATTCCACGTGAAGCTTACATTAGTCAGTTGACTTGTAATTTGGTCACAAGTCTGCTGCGGTAAGTAAGGGTCACGAATCGACTCCGTAGGTAGCTGAAAACAATTTATATCAAAATATAAAATAAGTTATTGAAGTTGAAGTTTTTAGCAATGTTTTTTGTTTTAAAAGTTCTAATTTTAAGCCTCGTGAGTGTAATTTTCTGTTTCAAAAACTATAAAAATATTTACTACAAACGACAAAAATATAATTTGATCAAATAGATTCTACTCTCTGATGTACCACTCCAAGAAAGTCATCTGCTGTCATTAACAGATTCCACAAACCATTGCTGTTGTATGTATTTGAAAGTTATGCAATTACAACATGCTTACAGGCAAATTAAATTTACTATCAACTCACCCGTGTAATGTAAAATAAAATATTACATGAAATTTAACAACAATTTTGAAGTTCTAGGATTAAATTTGTAAAACTGATATCAACTATGAATAACTTTATATCATTTATAGGTGCAGGGGTTGAAGAATGAGATTTGCGTACTTATGTTGGAATCTCAAGTTAGTCAAAAATAAGAGCGGACATGAGGGCTCTATTATTAACAAATTAGATGCATTTAATATTTAAAAAATGAAAATTTTTATTCCGATATTCTACATGCTCTGTTAAATAATGTACTGTATAATTTTCTGTGGGTTGTTACTAATATTGACTGATATTTATTGAATTTCGGAATGTTTACCTATGGTTTGTTTGAGATATTAACCTACAATATAAATCCATTTAAATAAAACGTTGCAAAATTGAAATTCAAAAGAGAAAATAAGCCTGATATTGTGTGCGTATCTACTATAGCTTATAGTTATTGTTACTTGATAAAGTCAAGATCGGGTTCGTTATTCGTTTGGTATGGTTCGGCTTATTAGTAAGGACTTAGCAATATTAATAATTTCTAAAATGTAAGCAATGGATTGTGTTCATTATCTTTAGATCTGCATATTATTTACTATTGCGAAAATTTAATTATCTTGTCTATGTCGCGACGGCACAGAACAACCCTTTAATCTCGCGATGTGTTAGCAAAGAGACTATTCGTACATAAGTTCTTGTGTTAGTTTAGTTAATATATCCATCATTTTCACAAATATCATGGTAGTGCTTAATATACTAACTTGAAACAAAATGCCGCAAGCAAATCTTAGATCAAAGACTAAATGACAGCAAGCTTAGTAATGCACACGTACGATCTCTTCTTGCATAAATGAACAGCTACGTGAGAACTGGAGAACTGCGATGGAGAAACGAATAACCTTTGACCCTTGGGCTTAGACTTCATCTTAACCCATTCCTTTCTAGACTACCATTCTCATGTCTTTGAAATTTGTCGCATTCGCGAGGAAGTGACATCGCACACAAAGACCTTCCTTGAATTCCACTGTCATAGCAAAAATCAAAAACAAATCCGCATTTCAAATGTACTATCAAGGATTCTTAACAAAACAAAGTTAAAATTAAATAATATTTTTTTATGTAAAATATTCAACTACATAACTTTTATTGAGCACTTCTGCCGTAAAAATTGATATCATTTGCTGAAAAGTCTGTTCTGCTGTTAAGTTTCCCCTAATTGTTTATTGATGCTGTCTCTTTAACTCAGATCCGGTTATTTTCTCTTCCTGTTTCCTGGTAACATTCATTGCAGAAAATGGTTTTGTCCGTTTCTTCTAGAAAATATAATCTTTTGTTAAATATGTACGAGTTTTTCTTTAAATTCTAGTATAATCTAAGCGAGAATTAATTCTCCATTAGACAATGCAATTAACAAAATTTTTAAGGCAAAACTCTTATGGAATTATTGTAAAAACATTTAATGCACATGTTAATCTCGTTAATCCATTCACGACCGTTGCTAAAAAAAGTTATTTTCTTCTCAAATTTCTCAAGTAATTTTAACAGAATCGCATTTTTTTCTATCCCTAATGACTACTTTTAGCAATTAATAACAACAAATGAAACTTGATTAAATTAATCATTCCACTTGCAAAAGGAACCGAACTATTTGACTTAAACACAGTAATTGGATTGTTTATTTCGATCATAATAGCAACATGTGCGAAAACAATGATAAAAAATGTACGGTAAAATAGCAGTTACTTATAAATTGCTGTTATCTCAACAATAAAACTTCGTAATTGTTTCTTTTTTTTTTTTAATAAGATCGACAATGGAAAATGTGCTTGTTCACCATTACAATTTATTGTTAATAATAACCGAACATGTATGTCTAATGACTTGCAAACTTAGTTACATTTTTCTATTGAAGTTTAAATAGACCTGCATTATTTCCTTCAAAGAAGATTAAATGAACTCATAAATGTTATGTTGAAGATAAGTTTTAATTTTGAAAATGCTCTTTCGTAACTTTCTAAATAAATTTGTCTAAAAATTTAAAATTACCGGTTTACATAATTTTATCGATTTTTATAACATGGTCAATGTATTCGGACAACAACTCTTTTATACCCACGTTAATGCTTCATGCTTATGAGACATGCATATTTGCGATCCCGAAGTTTAAAATGTTTGATGTTCAAACTCCCGCTGTTTTGTGTACGAAAACAAGTTTAATAAATAATACATTTGGCAAATAACAACCGTAAATAATAATATTTTTTCTTAATTTAAAATTAAAATGGTAAAAATTTTAAACCGAAGCCCATCATGATACTTACGGATATTTTATGTCTTCATTGTATAACTATTAGGTATCTGATGCCGCATGTCTTATTAAGGTGGTCATTAGTGGATACGTTTCTATAATTACAGGAAATTAGTATTCATCACTTATGGATAAGAGGCACCTGTCCTAACTTTTTCCGAGTTTTAATTGTTCTTGTGCTTGCTTAACGATTTTTGTGTATTTTATTGCCTCTCGTCCTATGGTTGTTTGCAAATTGGTAGTAAAATAACCCTAAGCTTGCAATCTAAAAAAAATATCTATTACAGAAATGCCCGAGTTATTCCCCGAGGTTTTAAAGATAAACATAACAATTTTACTTTTGTTCGCAAATTATTTTAGGTTCCTTAAACTGACATTTTATCTGATTACTGTGCAGTAAATTTAATATTTCTGTTACTGATATAACAATAAAATGTGCTTGGAATAGTAAGTTGGAAGAAGAATTGAAAAGAAATTCGTATTTCGATAAACTGTCAATTGCAGTACTTTTAGAGCCGGCACACAAAAATTTATTCTAATATAAAAAGCATTGCGTATTCGAAATACTAATCCAGGAAAACCAAAATCTCGAAACGCATCTATATCTAACCGTACAATCTGCAGACAAACAAAGCTTAGTTCGATATCTGTTAGTGGACGCCCCAGGAGATTTTAGCTTCGAATGACCTAATGTAATTAAGTGATTAGGTCCTCTTAAACACGCTTGTGGAATTTGATATCTACTTGCGATAGCTTTGACAAAGTCGTTTGCAAAGAAAATTGTTATGACCAGAGGTCTTTACTTTATGATCCAATTACAATATTTAACAAGGACTTTACTTAAACTCCGATTAAACTCGTTAAAGGAGCGAACAATTAACTAGAAGGACTTTTCACGATCCATTCAGAGAGCGATTTTTTATTTTCAAAATGCTCATCAAACTTTTAAAATATAATCAAAAATAGATTTCTGCTATTCAAACAAAAAGAACTTTGCAAGACACTTATTTAGATTGATGCTGAATTGTCTATAATGCCACCAAGTTCTTTGATAATAATTAAGTGATTTTTCAAACTAGATGATATTGATTAAGTTATTTTAGTTTACATAAACAGCGGGATTAAAATAAATGGGATTTTATACGAGCTTTAGCTCTTTAATTTTTGAAGTAAATTTATTCCATTAAAACAAATCACGTTTTATTAACTTACTTTAACAAATAGAAAATTTTATTGGCATTCTATATACGTATGATAAATTTTTATCTCAAACGTGAGTAAACCTTTGATCGTATTGCATTGTGTTATTTCTCCAACATCATACAATCTTTCATCGACGGAAACGGAAATCAACACTTTGCATTTATTGAAATTCTTATTTAACTTTGTAGTCGTATCATTTTTTATCAAAGTGAAATTGATGAATAAATCATCATGGTTAACTTTAATAATCTATTTTTGGTCACAAATGAAAAACCTGACTTTTCAAAGTTTAATAGAAGGGTAGTTATTTTGAAATTCGCTCCAATAAAATAACGACAAAGTTAGTCCTCCAAATTCCAAATCCAAATTTTTACTAATACTTCTTCAAATATGATTTATGGAATGCGATGCCTTTTTTGAAAATTTATTAAAAAAGTTATAAAAATTACTACTACATAATTTTCATTTTAATTTCAAGGGTGTGGGGGGTGTAGAACTTGAACCCAGTTATTTGTTTAAAAATCATAACTGGCCCGACTGTAATAATCAGCCCTATTTTAATCTGCAGGAAAATTTTAATATAAATTTTATAAAAAAAACACTATTTGAATAATCCTAAATATTTTTTCGCAAAATATGAGTCGAGTGGTTATTTTAAATCAGTTTGAAGTGGAATTTTAACTACGGAACACTGTAAAGCTTTTTACTGGATTGATAAACAATATCTTCAGATTATGAGTAAAATACTACATTCGTCGATCAGGACATCCTATACCAGAAAATTGCAAAAAACTGAAAAATTATTATTTTGTTAAATACACTTATTTTACAATTTCTTTTGGAGACAAAAGAATTTTTGTAGCAATACGCAAAATAATTTTTTTATGGTGCACCAGAATTGTATTTTTAGCTGACACTGCGAAGGAAATAAATTTAGAGATGAATAAATTTCACTCAAGGAACTGCGGAGCTAAACCATTTGAAGCCTATAAAAATTTTATATTTTTTTCCCAACCTGGAAAAAGATGACAAACAATCGAATTTTAACCAATCATTTAAGTCAATAAAATATGGCAGTCTTCTTCAATTTATCTTCTTTTTCCATCCATATTTCCGACCATTGCATCTTCTTATTCAATCTATTGTAAAAATAACTTTTTTTTCTTTTATTTTTTTTTCTCATATAAATTCTCGTATATAATCGCCTTTTAGAATTGCTTGTCTAACATACTCATTATTCTTTAAAGCAGTGACATTTGTTTGAGGCAAAGTCTCTGTTTAAAGCAAATATTTACCACCATTGAGTTATTTACGAAATTTCTACTAAATAAATCTTTACTTGGGCCAACAAACGTTTGAAGCTCAAGTTAACAACTCAAAATTTTCTTATACAGGTATCATAAGACACTGGAAGTCTCTCAGTTAAACTAACTTGATCTAAAGCCGACGAATTTTGCAAACATACGCACAAACATCACCTCCAAAAAAATTCAGGCGTTAAAATTTATAAAATAATCACCATTAGTTGTTTTTATAGAATTTAAAAATAATTAGGGGACGGTCGATGCTTTCGAATTTCGCCGAAATTTTTGCACTGGGTGGTAGGTAATGGTCAGTATAGTAAATATAAATAATAAAATTTGCGGAATATTATCCAGTAGTTTTCAGCAAATAACAGAATTTGAAAATTGCCGTAGTTGCACTTAACTCATTAAAAAAATCGACAGAACATGAAAATTACGAAATTCGAATGCTGGGATCTGAAATTTGCCAATGTCAGGGGCAGGGAAATTAAAACGATCCTTGCTTTCTCCCCATATAAATTCGGATTGCTAAGACCCATGTAGCGTACACGTACTGTCAAGTGAATGATTTTTAAATCTAACATGATCGTAAACTTGTAAAATAACATCAAGAAGTCGATTTTCAAAATTAAATTGTAAAGGAACCGTTGGGTCGATGTTATTTATCCTCACTTCATAAAAAAGCTTAAATTTTGCTCTTTTAGAATATTTCAAAGTTTTCTATCGGAATTTTGAAGAAAAAGACATAAAAGATCGACGGTAACCAACAATTGTTATTGAATTTGAAAGAATGAACCTACATTTTTCTTATAATTTCGGAAATACTAAATCAATTTTCAAATTTCGATTTTTTACATAAAACTCTGTGAATTTCTCATTCTGTTAATGATGCACGTGGTCGACGTTAATAGGTGTAGCACTATTTTTAGTGGGCGGAGCCGTTCACAGTTGACTTCTAGCCGTGATACTTTAACATCATATTATAAACTTATTTCAAATCAAATCACGAAGTAAGCAGTGTCGTCTGCGTACAACATGAGCTGAGCAGCGGTTGTCGACGATATAGGAAAATTATATAATTTAGGAGTCATGATGGAGCCCTGTGAGACTCTCGCTTTGGGGAGACTCTCATCTACCGGCAAAACTACAAGAATTTATTAGTCATAGTCTAAAGATTACATATTTCGCTTATGAAATATAATTTTATTGTGACTAGTAAGCATTGCATAGTCTCTTAACATTTTTAGATCCTTTTCAGCCGAATTTTTCCATTGTCCATAAATGTTAATTACGCTATGAACTACCATAATATTAGTTCAATAACCAAAAGAATATTCCACAGATTGCATTAGCTGAATTATTTTGTTGTCAACTTCTTCTCAATATATTCGGCAGGTTTGCGTGGCTTTGGCAAAACTCCTAATTATATTTTATAGTTTGTAATAATCCATATCTCCTTTACAAGTAAAATTTAAATATATCAGCGTCTATCTAAGATTTTATTACATAGTTTCAATCACGAATCAATCAGTAATGAGTGGGTTAAAGCTTAGCCACTTTGATGTCTTCAATTAAGCTCAAGTACTTGTCCTTAATTAATCCATTAGAGTTTTACTATTATTTTATTATTACTAAAGCAATCTTCTCAAACGATAGAAATTAAGCCAGATGCTGCGACCTGTGTTGTATTAATTTATCAGATAATAAAAACAATTTCCTAAAATAGTAAAAATAAAACTTTTTTGGTTTAAATGGATAATAATTAAAACCCGTGCTTTATCTCAAATTTTATAAAAGTAAATGCGTTGCTTGAGCGTGCTTAATCTGTTAATAATTTGTTGACTGTGTATTTGATAAATTCGAATTTTTTTAGTGTAAATCTATGTAGCTAAACAAACAAATTCGGCTTAAACCCGAAGTGGCTATGCGGCTAATAAAATGTAAATGTGAAGTATTTCACACCATCTCCCATAGTGTCCAGTTGTAAGACTATCTTAACAGTATATCACAGATTTAAAAAATTAATTAATATGCACAGCTGTAAAACTAAATTATCAGTGAGTCACATACGCAGGCACATATTTCCTTCTATCATAAACTTTTGATAGATTTATGTTTGTCATATAATTTAAATTATAAATTAGGTTTCATAGAAAAGCAATTT
Source organism: Cantharis lateralis (assembly GCA_963170105.1). Lineage (NCBI taxonomy): Eukaryota > Metazoa > Arthropoda > Insecta > Coleoptera > Cantharidae > Cantharis > Cantharis lateralis. The sequence continues at coordinate 10,647,855 of OY720624.1, forward strand.
TGTAAAAGACATAAATTTAAAATAAAATATTAATTCAATTTTTTACGTACTTCGGTACAGGTTTTTAAGGTAAATTTTAATTTATAATTTATTGGACATGTTCGTAAAAATTGTTCCAATAGCATTATAATTTATTTAGTTATTTTATTATTAGTTTATCGGACAAATTTTACGATTTTATTCAATAGTCACAAATTTTTTTTAAACCTTTTAATTCCCGACGTCTATAAAATCGAGTGAGATTTTAATCGCTGATTTTAGAGGACAAGTAAAACATTTCCTATAAATAAATCATTTTATTTGATTAGCTTTGCCATAGGATAATAATAATAATTGTGTTTTGTTGAATGTGGGTTGTGGGCCATAACATAGTGAATGTAAATGGGGCTTATTTAAAATAATATTTATCGAAAAGTTAGATATCATCAAATTGAAGTAATTGTAGCGGGAGAGTTTTCGTCATTTTTCTTTTACATAACTTTTCTCCCTTTGAACTATATAGCTTCCAATTATTTGGTCTATTGTAATTTCTTGTCAAAGCTTTTGGCCTTAATCCTGGGGTGCAAAGAGGGGTTGTAGTAATCTGCGCGATCTTAAGATTGTTTTCAAAGCTTACCACGTTGATAGCTACTGTTGATGTAATTTGTCTGTTGTCCGTAATTTCCTTTTTTGCTTTACACTAAAAAACTTCAAAGGGGGAATATGTAATGAACTCGAACACAATTGGAATCGGAGAGAGCTGTAAATGTTATTTTTGATTTTAAGAAGTGCATTGTTTTAAGAAGTAGTAATGGAGTCGGAGTCTGTCATATTACAGTTACTAATGGAACTGCGAATATGCGGGAAATTGTCATTATTTCCTGGTGGTTAGCGTGCCGTGTGGGGAACTCATCTATCATTGTAAGCTCGCTCTATTGACTCGACTTGCAAAGTGATTGATAGGACCATTTCTCTAAATAAATTTGCATTCTGGAGTATACCTACCGTTACCTCTATCTTACTTATACATAATTTTAACCAATACATATCAATTATTATATCAAAAGACGAGAAGCAGTGCACAAATATTTAAAATTTAAACGAAATCGTTCAACGACGTATCTTTAACTTTAAATAGCATGCTTTTAGTTTCATTAAATTATTTAGAAATGCTTTCTTTAGGTATTGTTGTTATCTATCATTAAATAAGCATTACGTATGCAAATGATTACTCCAAATTATACCTCTAATATGGATTTTGATATATCATTTGCGTGCATATAAATAAAACAAAATTAGGCTAATTTTGATTATTTATAAAACCACACATTCTTGAGGACAAAAACTTCACGAACCGTTTAAATCAATCAGCCTTTAAGTTAATTAAGGAGAAATTTCTTTCGAAATTAATAAATCACAAAATTTAATATGCCAGTGGGAGTATGGACAGTACTGAACAGATTTTAACATGGTATGGGCGGTTCGTAATATGTAAATTACTACTTTAAGACAAATTTTCTTAATTATAGCGAATTTGTAGCTGCGTGTTCTATTTAATTATTCCATATTTAAAATTTGTCTTACTTTATTTTAACGTAATTCGTAGTTTTGTCTCCTAATTGGAAGACTAATATCATAATTTTACGACTACACAGGTGGTCGTACCAGCAGTGGATCTAAATTGAATCAACAAATAACTGGTCTAGCAGGGACTCATTATATTAAATGACTAGTCAAAGTCAAGAATTTCCAGTCCGGAGGCTTTTAAGTGTGCACTGGAGGGTATTCCATACCCCCCAGACCCCCCGGATTTACACCTACATTTTTTGGAACAGTCACAAGAATACATTTTAAACATTCCATTTTTTACCTGGGCCAATAACCTGCTATTATTCCAGTTTTTTTCTGAGAATTTGTTTAGTCGAATTTATAGACAAACTAAATTCACAAATATGCAGTTGTATATTTTGGTGTAAAATCGCCTTTAGGTTGTTATTTATTTAATTTTGATTTCGAAATGCGCAGTCTAGAAATTCTTGGTCAAAATTTTGTACAATGAGGTCGTTCCGAAGTGAATTTTGCTTTGAAATGAAAAAAAACTTTTTTGGAAAAGTTATTTTATTCAGTTATTGGAAATTGGTAATCGCGCTAAAGAAGAATTACAGTGCATTTAGAATATTTTTCAACAGTATTGACTAATCTAAATTGTCGAGAAATCCTTGAAGTGGATCCAACCAATAAAAAGAAGAAATTTAATAGATATTTATCTCTTTAATCAAATGAGAACTCTTATTATGGTAGATAGCCTATCATTTAATACCATAAACTGGATGAGTAAAGTAGTAATTTATTCCATCAACGAGGCTGAAATCTCAACAATATTTTGTTTTAATTTTTTTAGCTTTTATATGCAGCGTTAGAGCTGGATTGTATCTGGACTGGACTCCATTCCATTCCATTCCAGTCTTAGCATTCCATGCTACCCTTAAATCATCATTCTGTACATGATCTATGATCGACAATATTAAATCTATCATATAAAAATGAATATTTCTTGGTTTGTTTGTTTGTTCGTCTGTTATACCAACACTCTTAGATTAATTGACCGGTTTGAACCAAACTTGGCACACTTACTCAGTAAGACTTGGGGAAGGTTTTTGTGCAAGAAAATGTTAAAATGGTTGAGAGGAGAGCGAGATCTCACGAAATTAGAATTTTGTGTTATTTGGATTGGTTACGCGATTAGTGACGCGCATAAATGGATTAACGAGATTCGAATAAACCTAATAAACCTAGCCGATTTACAATTTATGATGAATTCCAAAAAAAGGCTAAAAAATTTTAGTATGGAACAAACTAGTAACGGGAAGCAAAACTGGAAAACGTTCGAGAAACGTCTCTTTTTAAAGAGACCCCGGGCGAAGCCGGGTATTCAGCTAGTAAAAAATTATTTCTATTGTATCTATTAATAGTTCGCGCTAGTAAACACTGGGGGTTCTGGGATCGGGGGAGTTTGGGAGCAAGTAGGTAATTTTCAGTGTGAATTTTAAAATAGCAATTTAAAACAAATATGGCTCAGCACTAAGAGGCCCCAAAACGGGAATATTTAGACTTCCAAACGTACTTGATTGGTCTTGATGGTCAGATTATCCACCGTTGAAAAATAAATATTATTAATTAATTATTCGCTTTCACTTTGTAGATGTTTAAATCTGCTTATTATTATTTTAACTTCCAGTTCAATCCATGTGCGAGCCTTATCGGTGATGCACCTTTCAATTTACAAAAAAAAAATTAAACATATAATTTATTCCATATTTCCCCTTTTATGGAAATCTTTTTTATTGGAAATTGGTTTTGAATTTATTCAAATAGTTTGGAAAAACAAATAAGTATTAGTGAAGGTGGCAGAATAGAAGAAGAAATTGGCAGTCATTTATTTAATCCTAAGACACAGAACACCATGGGAGAAATATTCTCAGAAGATGAAATTAAATTTAGAATATTAGATGAAATGAAAGAAATAATACATAAAATGAAAGAACAAATTATAGAAAACATCGTAAAATAGAAGTATAGGTAAAGTTGTTAAATATAAATTAGGATACATAAAAGTTGAAAATTTGGAAACATCCTTAAATGCTGAGATAAAGTAAAACAGTTGTATTTACGTTTCTCTAAATTAGAAAAACTCGGACTTCCAATACCGGAGAGATTATTAAATCGAGATGCATTGTAGCAGCAAACAGTTTATTGAATAGAATTAACGAGCCAACATTTTATATTTATAGTGAACTTTTATTGAAGAAATTGTTTATTTACTGTTTGGAAACTTTAAACTTAGACGAATTTAGTTGTTCTAGACAAAATAAAACTGCAAATCTTCAATGTTTTTTAAAATCTTGTGATAAAATTGCCTGGAGTTATTAGAAAATTATTGCAGGGTTATAAATGAAACTTTAGATAAAAATGCTCCCCCCCCATGTTCCATCACAACTTACGATTTAATGAAAGTTTGACGTGCAAATATTATAAGATATTAAGCCAATGTTGCTATATATTAATATACATACAATGGCTAAAACCAAGGGTAACGAATTTGAGTAATGAATGAAAATGTTGAGAAACTATATTTTACATTTCACTGAACTTTATTGACAGTTGCGGATGTTTCAAATAGTTTTGGCAGATAATGAACGTTTGAGAAACTTTGGAGTACATGCGTTAAGATCACATTTATCTAGATGTATGTATAACGTTTGCGTAATATTTGCAAACCTAATGGTGAATTATTATCTTTAAATTACACATGGAAATGGATTATAATTGGATGTAAGTCCATCAAAAGATTTCATCTCGTCCGCCCACCATGTTATTGTACGTAGTAAAAACCCAACTTTATGAAGTGGTTACAAAATGTTTTGTTATCCTTGCAAGCAAAAACTTTCATTTGCAATATTTAAAAGGAATAAAATATATTTTACACAACATAGCTGATGTTTTATAGTAAGTTATGAGAGTGCAATCTGATAATATGAACATGTCGAGTGTATTATGTACACCTGAACATGTCTGACTTTAAAGTATGCATATATTAAGAAGATGAAACAAAAAGAAATAAGCTCTATGTACAAGTATGCGAGTGTTATACACAAATACATGTGAATGCTGCAACAAATAAAATAAAAAAGTATACGCGTCGTTTTACATCTTTGTCTGGAATATAAAGTAAAATAACGTAACGATATTTCATGTAAATTAAATTGAAAACGGATTTAATATTTACTTCCATTACTCATAAACAGGTTTAACAATTTTAGTTATCCATAATTCCGTGCTTGACACCTAGGTTAAATATTTAATATTAGTTCAAAACGTGTCAAATTTTATGGATCAAATGAAAAATTGTAATGAGACATTTCGACTAATCACACTTTTCATTTTTCACATAAATTTGAAGGTAGTATTAAAGCATAATTACACACTTTAAACTTCAGTTTAGTTTCAAATATTTATAAGCATTTTCAGTTTAAAATTGTAATGCACAGCAATGGTTTACTGAAAAATCTGAAAAAATTTCACGTTGAACAAAAATGCGCAAATTTAATTGTACTACTTTTAACAACCCCGGAAAATCCTTCATATAAAAATGTATACAAATTTGAAGTAGGAGAAAGTGGGGCCAGTTATAACAAGTATCATTTGAAATAATTATGACCTAGCACGTCGAGAATTGATTGCTATAAAAAAAAACTAGAGAATTATTAAATAAACCAGGAGTATTATTTTGATTTCGTGTCTGTGTATTATTTATGTATAGCTACAAAACTAGAGCAATTGTTTCTGACATCCCGATGGTAAAAAATTAATAAGAACTTCATATTTTCTACATCTTTAAACGTAGACTTGTTTAAAAATATTCCCTGCGTGAGGAGTATTCACAATTTAATATATTAAATTTTTCAAACAATAAATGTAACGTAAAATAGTTTTTCTCTAAAGCCAATATTTTTATCTCAATTATATTTATCTCATAAATATTAAGTTGAACTTGTTGACTGTTTGGCAATATATTTTTATTGACTTTGAACTGAAGAATTAAATAAAAAATTTCTGGGTGCATTTTAAATAGCAAAAATCTTTCAAACCATTTTAAATAAATTTAAGACCAATTTCCAAAAGCAATCTAAAAATAAAATTTTTATTTTTATTTGATAAATTTAACTTCAAATGCTTTTTTATCTTTTATTTTAATTTTTCTTAAATTCCATCTGTTTTTTTAAAACTAAAATAATATATTCACCACAACAGCAAGTAAATAACCAAATCCGTCACGCCATCTTTCAAAGGAATAAAAATTATTTTTATTAAATTTGCCCCCCCCCCCCCCCAATTGTACGTTCTAAATACGCTACTGACGATAGTTTTGGTTATACTAACCAACAGAAATAGTTTGTAATCAATAAAAAATTAAATCAGAGAAAAGTCGACTGGTTTTTATTGAACGTTTAATTAAATTATATATAAAACCTCCTTAAGAAGGATTTTTCTAAAACAGGAAACGGACTATAAGTAACAAAAAGTTGGTACAAAATTTCACTCAAAAGTGAAAATCACACAATAAAAAATATTACATTTTAGTTGCAAATAAAAAATAATATGTTGTTGGTATTGAATCTGATAACATAGAACTAAAAAACTATATTGCGTTTTAGATGGTACCGATACTGAAAACAGTAAAAAAAGGAAAAATATTTTAAATTTACATGCACTGAGCTTTAGTGCATAATAATTATAGTGTTTGCTTTAATTGAAACTTTAAGCTACAAACAACAAAAATAATTATTATCTATATAACAATTTTAAAAGGCGTCAAGGATACCTAAGATGCAATTATTTAAATTTAATTCTACCATATGGTGTCCGTGGATGTAATGGATTTAAATTAAATTTAATAGCATACCTATAAAACGATATATTATTATTATTAAATATGTACCTACTTTTATATATTATTGCAAAACAATTATATAATAAAGGGGCATACGCAGTCATCGGGGCGAGAAAAGAAGCTTTTTCTCGATTTTTTTCGAAGAAACGGTTGAATATAATTATTTAGATATTGTTGCATAATGTTTACTATCATTTAAAAATTAATTAGTTATTTTTTTATAAACAAATATCAAAAATTGTAAAAGTTATTAACTATTATTCCTCGAGTCCAAAAAAACAGTGATTTCCCGTGGACATGACAAGATTTGGTTAGTAGTAGTAGTAATTTTGAATTTTTTAGAGAACTTCAAAGTCAAAAACACTATTTTTGTTTAAAAAAATCTACTGTTTCTTCTTGTAAAACAAGTTCTAATGATTGAAAAACAAAATCCTTCATCCACCCCCCAAGTAAATCTTACCTAAAAGAAATGTGTAAAATTGTAGAAAGATCGGTTCATTATTTTTTGAGATATCATATCCACCGACTTTGAAAATTCAGTTTTGAGATAAAAACACATTGAAAGTCTTCAATAAGAATAAAAACCTTGATAAAATAATTTTTTTAAAACTTATTACCTCTTTCATTTTTTTTCAATAATTTAATAAAAAAAAATCGATCTTCTGAAAATGCTGACTGCGTATACCCCCTTAACTGCACTTGCATATTAAATTAACTGTATCCAGATTCCAGATGATGTCTAGGAGGATATTGTCACTTTATTAAATACTTTTCTGCCCGGAGGAAGGGGGGTTATTTACAAAGTAAAAATATGAAATATTGAAAATACAACATATTATACGAAAAAGTATTAAAAATTTTGACATAAATAAGGAAAATCTTATTACATCTACTTTCGAAATATGAACTAAAGTGACTACACGTGGATTTAAAATTAAATGAAATTCCCGAATTTGTGTAATGCAAAATTCATAAGAATACCGTTAGAGATTATTTTGAAGTTTTATTAAATTTCAAAGCATCCCGTAAATTCTATGTACCTTCAAAGATGCATTATAGCAAAGTTAATTATACAATTACATTTTCACTAATAGAATTAAGCGTTTGAAGCAATTGCTAAAGGGATCCAACATGCAAAATTGTAAACCTAGCATATAAACTGTTTGTTTGGATTTATAAATTATGTAATAATCCTATTTGCCTGTTTAGATAATGCTGGCAATATAATTTTAAAAATATCTCAAACAACCCTAAAATTAATAAAGCGCATATCAAAAATTCTTTTTATACGCATAATCAAAAAGATAATAATTTACAAAAAAGTTATTATTTATACTCAAGCAAACACATAACATTCTTTTTGTTACAACAAATATTTTTGTTAAATAAACATTTACATTTCCGAGCTTCTAAAAGGTAGCTGTAAAATTTAATTTTGTTTTATGCTACATTTTATTGAAATATATTAAAATGTTTTTCTTATTTAAATTATAATCTTTAAATGCATTTACGTGTTCAAAAGAGAATTTTATATCGTAGGACGAAAGTTAAATAATTGAAACAGAAATTTAAATTAATATTTTGTCTTTCCAGCTAAGTGGCATCAAACTAATTTTTTTTTAGAAATCCTCCTATAGCCTGCAATAAATTGCACTTTGGCGGTAAAAAAAACTTGATTGCAAAGTTATGAAAAAATAATCAAGATTAAAAATTTCGTTGTAAGATCTAATTTGTTAAATTCAATTTGCATGTTCAAATTGTCCAACATCAATCAAAGGAACAACAATGCGATATTAAATATTAAAAAATTATTTATTCATTTGATAAAAGCAATTGTGTATCTCCTTGTACTTTTATTAAGAATTTACGTAGGTAATGACAGGTGACATGCCCGCAGTGGCGATTCTCGAGAAGGACGAAGAATTACATGATTGCAGCTCCAGCTTCCCTGGTGATTTCAACTCAACGGGGAACTTTTGACGTACTTTATTAATAATAATAAAAACAATGACACTAAGCGTTTTGTTAAATTATTGTGTTCATTAATCAATTATAATTGATTTACTATCGCTTTTAATGCAAATTTTTAAAAGCACCCATCCAGTCTACAATTTGAATATTTAGTTCAATCAATTACAATTTCGCATCACTTGCTAAAATAATGGAAAATAAATCATAAATTGTTTCAAAGTTTACAATGCATTATGAAAGTACAAGTTTGTTAAAGTAATACTCAAATCTAAGAAGAAAATGTTAAGTAGTAAGTGAACTTTGTGAGAACATCACAACTTATGTATAACTAAAGATAATAATAATGGGAAAATAAGTAGGATGAACATTTTAAATTCTGACAAACATAAAACGGAAAACTAATCGATCCTTGCTACATTACATATATTAAGCTTGCATTATTATATGATGAATTATTTACACTGAGGTGATGTTAAAAAAACTGCATTAGATGTTTTACTACAAATAATGTTAAATGGGTGTATTGTATTTTATCTGATGATAAAATGGAACAAAGAGCAATACAAATAGTCTGTTCACAGTATAATCGATTGATGAAACCTTTTAGAATAGGCTCAAATATGAAATTTACGATGGTTACATTTTTGCATTGAGTTTTATCATAGTAAAAAAAATGAATTAAAATAAATGGCATATTAAACTTATTATTCCCTACCTTAAAAATATGAACCATATATGCTACACGGTGCAAGGAAGGGTTAATTACAGCTGTACCAATTAGAACAACATTAAAACAAAATGATTAAATCATTTACAGATTGTAGGATGCATTTCTTCGAATGGTTTCCTTCTCTACATTTTCTCGAAAACTGTATGGCGAAACCAACAGCTCGAAAACAGCATTTAAGATTTTAATTTCACCCGTAGCTGAAAAATAGAAAAATTACGGAGATTTCAAAGGAATTTTAAAGATATCTTAGAATTTCAACGATTTCCCAGGAATTCCAGTAATTTCCAAAAGATTCAAATTGTAAGATTGATAAAACTCCAATGATTACCAACATATTTCAGTAATTTCCAATCTATTCCAGAGATTTCCAACGAATTTCAGATATTTTCAAAGGATTCCAATAATTTCCATTGAATTCTAAAGATTTCGAAGGATTTTCAAAAATTCTAAATGTTTCGAAGGAATTCCAAAGATTTCCAGGAGAATTACAACCATTGTGTACACAACTTTTTTAGGATATTTTCCCTTTGATTTATACAGCTCAATATTTTATTGTTTGCTGATTTTTGGCAAAGTATTAATTAAGGTTTTATTCATCGAAGCTAACAAAATCATAATAAATTATTACCTACACTTAATAATTTCTAATAAATTTTACGAATCTATTCTAGATCAACAAACATCTTTTGTTGAAACAGATGACATGAGGAAATCTTTGGAATCTCCTTACAAATATTTGCAATTAATGGAAATCTTTGGGAACTCTGAAGTTCCGTGAAAATTTTTAGAAATTTGGAGTACTTTAGAAATTCTCTGGAATTTCTGGAAAATCAATAAAATTCTTAGATATCATTTAAATTTTTTAGAAGTTATTGAAATTTCTTGGAAATCTCTGCAATTCCTAGGAAATCCGTGGAATTCTTTTGAAATCGTTGAATTGCCGAAATTCTTTAAAATTCCTTAGAAATCATTGGAATTCCTAGTCTTGTGTTCACCATTTACCTGGATATTTACCCCCTGGTTTAAATTTCTCATTGTTAATTGATGGTGGCGTTCAGTTGCGAATTTAAAAAATGCTTATAGGGGGGGGGGGGCAAACTGGATTATTTCGGATTCTCGTTAATCCATTCATGCGCGTCAGTTGTAAAGAGATAATACTGAAAATGTCACTGACGTTTGAGTTAGAGAAATTATTATTAATCCATTTGTAATTGCCGAGGACGGAACAACCATGTCAATCACTTCAATCACTTATTAGTAGGTCGGGGAGGCCGATAGAACTGAATGTGTAACGATATTCCTCCAGGAGGTTAAAGCCCAAACAACTATGTTAATCACTAATTAGGAGCTGATGGCTCAGTGCGGCCTTTAGGCCGCACAACCAGGGTAGTTTTGTCTAAAATATACACATAATCATATCGAGATTACTTTTTAAGAGGTGTTGGATTTCCGATCGGATAGCTGTCAAATGTTCTCAAATTTTTTGTTATATAAGCATCAAGGGTATTTTTTAACATTAAAATAAAATTAAAAAGTAAACTGCACTAACCAACAATAAAAATCAGAAGTGTTGGGACCAAGGGCTCGTGAAATAAACAATTTCCGCTATTTAGCCCCTGAATTTCTAAATTTCATTTTCACATAAATTTATTGTAATCACAGTTTTATCAATAATAGGAGAAGTTTATTGAAAGAAAAGTGACATTTTCATACGTTATAATTATATAATTTTTTTATTATAAACACTAGATTGCCCAGGTTGTGCGGCCTCAGGCCGCACTGACTTTATCAACATAAAGAAATTGGAGATTACGAAAAGTGAACCAATCAGAGTTGCGTTATGGGATAGATAGATAGAATGGGTTATTATTTGATGTTCGATAATGGTAAAATTTGTAATATGACGTAGATGCCGAGAGAATCCCACCTTTAAATTAATTTTATCAGTTGTTGTTGATTTAATCGAACTCAGTGGAATTGGAATGAAATCATTAAAATTGAATAGAATTATTGGAATTATTAGAATTTAAATATGACTATTTCAATATTTTGAAATTCCAAAAAGCAGAAAAAAAGACAAAAATTGGTTGAAGGTGGAAATAGCAATAAAATCATGGTTTTACACCTCGGAATTACGGAAAATTTTTAGAATTAAACTGTAATTGGAATTAGTTCAATCATAGTTGGTGATCAGTAATTCCCCAAAAAATGACGTCTTTTGAAAAATATATAACCAATCAAGAATGGGATCATCAGAAAAAGTCGAAATAAAGTTTAAAAGATTTCATTTTACATAGATTTTCATTAAAGACGACAGGACTGTAGCGGAACAGCATTAATTTATTTAGTACTAATTTATTTAATTTTCAGGCTTCTTCTGGGCATGCAATAAAATAGTGTATTATGTATAATATATACATTGATCAAACTTCGACCCCGCAAACGTCTTGTTTTATTACACATTTTTGGCATCAATTGAAATAGTAATATTTCACAATAAAATTGTGTGCATAGTGCAACAATAGTTGAAATTTATTTTATTCATTCACATAGTGGAATTTAATTAATTAACGCCAAGTTCGTAACACTTACAGTGTCGAATTCAATAACAAAAACATAAAGCACGATAAAATGCTTTCTAAATTAAGACTAATTTAAATATATTATAATTAAAGTTGTGAATTATCACCTATTATTCATAACACGCATTACTTAATACAATGGAGAGAAGGCGTACAGTTGTTATAAGGGTAATAAATACATTTGAATAATCAAGCACATTAAGCTCGGCGTACACTTACATGGCATAATTTTAAAATGTAGCTTTCGACCATAACCGACCATATTAGGAGTTGTAAAAATATAGCAAATACCTATTGGATAAACCACAGTCTGAAGACAAGAAATTGGAATTTGAGTAACATTGACCTAAAAATGCGACGTCAGTCTAATTTAAATTTATCACATCATGTATAACAGTTCTATTTTTTGCGTGATACTATTTAGCTAGCGATGTTAATTAAATAAAGCGTATTATAATACCTGTCCTGCATATTATGGAAAAAGGTTTCGGCTAAGCTTCAGGCGATGGCGGCTACACAAGTATAAAGACAGGAGAATCCATTAATGAGTGCACCGCACAATTAAACCTCGGCGGTAATTAATCTCACCGCGGGGGTTGTCCAGAATAAAGGGTCAGGGGTGGTGAAAACAGTTGGAACCCACCGTTCCGAAGTCATTTTTGATATAGCTCTTGTCTAATATTTTATTGGGAGTTGTAGCCAAACTCGTCGAAATTCCATCGATATTTTCGAAGTAATTGTTTTTTATTTTACATTTTTTTTGCTCTTCTTTTTACAGAAAAAGCTTTAATGCTACTCTGAACTTCAATCACTTTATTGTGATAGAAATATTATTTTTCTACCTAAACCATTACCAAATTACCAGCTATCACGCATCCATAAGATAAATTATAATATTTAATAATAGTGAATACTATTGAAATATTTAAATTTGAAGAATTAATTTCGTTTGTAGGTATTATAAATTTTATACAAAGTACCCGACAACTTTGCACTTTTCGTTAAACATTTTATAAAAAGTTTGAGCTATTGTGGTATTGTTAAAATGTCAGTCTTTGATTGTCACTCAACTCAATGCATTTGTGAATATAAGTGTTCGAAAAGCGAAACTGTTTATTTTTCTTTTTCTGCAAAATCTACTATATTATCATCCACAACAGAATATAAATTGAAATTGCAACAAAAAATATCAAAAATACATTCAAACTTCACGTGGGCTTTTGATAAAAATTGTGTCAACGTTTTACACAATTTTTCAATATTTAATAGCATCGTTGCATTGGGTAATTTATTGCTAATGGAAAAATCGAGTAAATAAAATTTATGAAATTAAGGTTTCCAAACAAAAATACCTACAAATATATCCATTACAGGTAAACGAGAAAATAGAACTACATTCGTGTAGAAATTAAAGCTCCAGCAAAATATACCATATTTTTCAACTCACACTTGCAGAGGAAAATTCAAACAACAAAATTCGTTGTAGACTAATTTATTTATTATTTAAAAATATAAAAATTGCGATACCACTTTACGTAACTTAACGTAAGAAAATTAACAGTTTAGATTTGTGGTTGAACTTTTTTCGTCTCTCCTACCAAACATTAAAAAGCATTGTTATATTATTGTTGTACAATTTTAATCTTAGATTTGGTTTGTAAAACTAGGCTTAAATTAACGTAAAGCACATTTACTTCTATTTTCTGTTAATTTTGGAAATTAATCTATCTGTATCCACATTCTGTAACTGACTGGTAAATATTATATTTTTAGTAAAAATAATTTCACGTTTTGATCTTTCGCATGAACAAAAATTACGAAACATTAATTATTTCTAAGTTGTTTATACTTTTTTAAATATGAAGTATCATAAACGATAATGGAATGTTAAATGCAAGAACAGCTCTACTCTGTAATAAATGATACCGCAATTATATGCTACCGTTTAACGCTTTCGATGCCTATCATTTTTTGCAATAATGAAATCTAAGCAGCAAAAGTTGCGTTCCATAGCAATTTGTAATAAATATAATTGAAATTTATGCAAGATTGAATTAATATTGAACTTAGAGAATGTAATTTAAATGTAATTTATCTTAATTGCAAGTATATGGACAATGAGAGAATGCAATTATAGGAAATTGTAATTAACGGTTTTTTCACGTCTACGCCTGCTTGATTGACTTTAATTTTAATTTAACTTAACATAAATGGACTTTTTTATATTTAGTCTATTCGTCCATTTATATTCTTGTAAGAAAGGGAAAAAATCATATTTTATCGAATGTACAAAATATAAAAATCATTTTCGCCCATTACGTTAACAAATTTTCGAAAGTTGTAACAACCTTTTACTTGTAAGCAGTAATAATTAGTTACTTTTATCAGTAAACTTGTCTCAGTGTACATACTAATGGGCATAATCAAGTATTGTTGAATTCCATCCTGACAGGTTACATTTTCTGTAGTTATTATTTAGATTGTCAAATATCATGTAAATAAATATAGCAACCGGTTTTATTTAAGACGTCCATGTCGGACGCTATCATCGTTCCCAAGTTCGAATGCATGTTATCGGCAATTTGGAAAGCAAAATATAACCGTCATTAAAATATTAAAAATTAATTTAAATAAATGGAAAAAATAATTTAATTTACTACCCATATGATTAATTAATTCAATAAAAATTTACAATTGTACCATAAAGAAATGCTAATTTAACCAGGACCATTAATAAAGCTTACTGATTTATTGTCACGCTCCTAAATTTAGATATTTCGCTTTAAGCTTAAAGGAAAAAATTGTAAATCTTCATCACATGTAACATAAATTGTTAAAATTTAATTCTTTACCACATAATTACTTAATATTAAAATTTCCTTAGTTCCTTCCTACTTCCCTTTGATAATCATAATTTATTTACTTGCGCTACTATCAATTTTGTCTTAATCTCCGGCCAAATTCTAATTTTGAGATATAAATCTTAAAATTTTTATAATTATAAAAATTTATAGCCGACCTGGAGGAAAAAAATAAATTAATAAAAATTTTATTCTATTAATAAAATAAAAATGTGAAAAGGAAACCAACTCGGTAATTAAATGCTTAAATGACGATACTCTGCACAGAGGAATTATGATACTAAGCTGGTGCTGTTGCATATTTTATATTTTGCCTAGCTCTCCATGTACTCGTAATATTGTCAACTCACAATATTGTTAAATTTTTTGAATTTATGATTACTTTCAAAGAAAAACGCTAATCTTCGCTAATAATTTTTTAAATTGTTTTGATTTTTTTGTGCAGCTCAGAAGCACTCGCTGGCCTTAAGAAACTGGAAAAAATTAAAAAAATAGTTTTAATTATATCATAATTGGAGAAAAAGTGTGTGGCGTCCTTGCTTTGTTATCTTGACAAGAATATTTCCTTCCGGATCTTCAATAGCAAATTTATTATTGGAGGGTGAAAATGTAATTAAAATATCAACAAAGATAAGTTAGGGGAAGTTAGAAGTAGTTTATGTATGACTGAATATTTTTACAATGCAACAGATACTCATTATCGAGTTTAGCTTTGAATGTCGTTTTACGAAATAGTTTGCACGGTGTTATTTATGCGACTGCATAAAACTGCAAAATAAATTGTCTTTTTTCTTGCAAGCGTATGCGGATAACAACTGACATATATTTTCAGTGAGCTGACGGTATTATTATGTTTGAAAGAGTAGTGCCACTCTTTCAGCTTTTGGACAGATTTAAACAAATATTAAATATTATAATTTAAAATCTGTTTTTATTTTTCGATCTACCCATATTATGTTGTTTGTTTTTAATGCGGTCTGATTATCGGTAAACCTGATGTATACACGAAATAATTCATGTAAATTATCTGTTTATTTGGTTTGATTTTTGGAGATCGAATTTTTGGAGCTAATTTTGAATTTAATGAGAATTGCAATAATTATTTTGCATGTGCGCAATTATTTGATTTTCTTTATTTATTGTTCGATCGCAATATTCGTTTATTTTGAACTTGTGGTATAGAATTTTGAAATTTTTGTTCACTAGAGCTAAATAATTAACAACACCTGAACACAATAACCTCTAGCTCTGTGAAATTAAATGTAGCATTACAAATTACAAACTAGAAAGAACAATTTGTTGTAAGAAGTTTATTAAAACTTAAAATGTTCAAAACATTCGATAGATTGCAATATATTGCAGTGTATTTTTCGTTGTTAAATAGTTCAACTTTAATCGTTGTTTAGTTTCATTTTGAACAGTTTTTATAACTTTCGTCTAAACTCTAAATGAAGTTTCATCTTTCTCTTTTCTGCATTCGCAAAATTCTTGCAATGGAGTAACAATGGATTTCAACAGGCATAATGAATTATGAAGTTGAAAGTGATAATATTTCTGGTTAGAAGCACATTTGTCCCAGAATACTCGATTTTCTATTCCCATACTTTTCTGAATTGGAAATCTCAACAAACCATTGGAACTGTTGGGTTTCTCTAGATCTATCTGCCTCTTGAATATTGTGAGAAAGATATCAGAGTGCTACCTCCTTTGTGGATTACAAGTAGCATTTGATATATATGCCTTAATTATTTAGAACAATAAGGTTTACATCAGGTTTTCAAATACATACAAAAAATTCATCCATTTTGTACCTCCTGCTTGTTTGACCAAAGAAAACCACCCTATTGAAGATCTCACGCTGCCTAAGGCATAAAATAAAGTTTGATGATTTTTGAACACGGAAGAAAACTGAACTCTGGCAATATTTTCAAGTAGAGGATCAGGCCTTTATGTATTTCCAATTTTTGAATAATCAGAAGTTAATCGAAAGAATATCCGCAATTTGCTGTTGTCAGGATCTACCTGAAGATTTCAGTTTTCTTATATTTTAAATAAAATTAAATGAAAAATAATTTATTATTGCACAAAGAACTATTATTTATTTTGAATTGCATAATAATAATAATAATTGCATTAGAAACAGGGGCAGATCGAGGCAAAGTTCATGGAGGGGGTGAACGAAGCAAAAATGTCTGTTGAAAGCCTCTTTTTGCTTATTATGCCTTTCACTTTAGGAAGATTTTACAAATTCTAACATAATTTTGGGGATTAATAACTATGAGGGAAGTAACCCGTTAGCTCCCCTCTTGTATCCACCATTGATTGGAAATCACAATTTCGGCACTTGCAAACTTTGCATTTGTTTGCTAAATAGCAACTTATCAAAATAAGAGATTAATTCAAATTCTTTTTGTGGGAAAATTGGAATATTTTTTTCCCAACCTTATTATAGGCTGTATAAGCGCTTGTAGATCACCGGTGGGGACTGTAGATTAAAGATGGATAAGGTTAGGTTTGAGTTGGGTTAGGTTTGAGTTGGGTTAGGTTAGGGTGCTTTCTTTGGTTTTTCTTTTAGCAGTGGAAGGCAGACTTTGATAAATTAATAATGGCTCCATATTTCCGGAAAGCTAACGTTCGGTTTTGTGAAATGCGCTCAGTAAACACTGCTAAAAATCTTTGTAAGCAAATTTTAAGCTGACTCTTATTTGAGTCAACTTAAAATTCCGCTGTTTTTCAGTGTCAGCAAAATACCTGAATTTTCAGCTGACCTTCTCAAAAAATAAACCTGACGACTTTGTGGATTTTGACTCTTCTATTTATTTCTAAAATAAAAACAAAAAAAATGAAAATTGACGAAATGACGCGGTTTAGCAGTTTAAATTCTAAAAACAGGATTTTTTACTAGTTTTTTAACATAAACAATACGAAGTTTTTGAAATAAAATATTGATTCTGGTTCCAGCGTTAGCCAATGATATTTTGAATAACATATTAAAATTTCAGATGATTCGGCTATATGGTTTGTATTTTTTCCACAACATCATGGAGAAAAATGTAGTAAAAAGGTTGTAGAACCTGAAATACCTTGAATATCCTTACAAAAATATAATAGTTTATTCAGAAAAGACTATAATTTTGAATTATCAAAAAAAATCGATTTTTTGAAAAAGGCCACGGCCGTAAAAAAAATTAAGTAGATACTATATCATACTATAAATATAAATTTAAAAATTACTATAATATTTCGGGTTCTACCCTAGGAAATCGTTAACGATATAATATTGCTAAGACTGATATTATAATAAATGATTAATAGAAAACATAATATATAATATATTTAATGTAATTGATTGTATAAAAAAATTGATTAACCGAATTAAAAAACCAATACATGGGCAAATAATTTTAAAATTTTGTGATTTAGCTTTAAATTAATTTTTTTAATTACCTACTATAAAGTAGAAGCTGAATATCAGCTGATTCAGTAACTGAATTGCTAATTTGGCGGCTGAAAATCAACTGAAATTGCGCTGCTTCAACTGCCAAATTAGCAATTCAGCTTCTGACGTCAATAAAAATCAGCAACTGACGCAGCTAAATAGCTCGCAGTTGATATTGCGATATTGATATTGATAGCTCCTAGTTATCTAACAGGCATATTCTTCAGTATAAGACGCCAAAGCACTGGTGCCTGCATCCGAAAGCAATGTTTCTCGATTATGTCGGCTGCTTGCAATTTGACCAACTTTGGTAGTGTCCATGCGGGTGTTCACTTAATAAATTTTGGTCAAATTATTATTTGACGAATAGGTAGAATATAATAATAATAATTAATATGATTATCATTGTTATTTACTCGTAGATTAAAATATTATTTTAATTTTATGGCTTATATTATTAGATCAATAGTTTATTACGCACTGCTCGAAAGCAGTGTTTCAAATTTCAGATTCTCGTCAGACACACCTGAAAATATTGTGTGAAATAACTTGAACCATTTTAAAATATAAAATTAATCAGTTAATCTGTCATGTAAAAGGTGGAACTTATTATGATTAGGTATATTGTTTAATTAATTAGTATAAAATCTTTTATATTATCGTGGCAAAACGAAAGGTTTAATCTTTATCTTTGGTAGTAAAAAATAGAAAGAGTCGGAGAATTAATTAATTTAATTTAAAAAAGACAATTTCGAACAAATTGATTTTGTCTTTTAAGGGATAATGTCATGAGGTTGAGCAAAGACAAGAATGGATAGAAAGAAAAGCTCCGCTAAGAGCATTATGGAAGGCCTTAATGAGTGATTATTCGCAGTGATTAGCGTGAGATTGTATCCCGAGGCAAGTGTAGGATAAATTTAAACTTAATATACATTACAACGTTACCGAGATTGAAACGAGTAAATTTCTCTCATTTATCTTAAACTTTTTCATTTGAACCGTTAGGAAAAATGTGCGCTTATTTTTAAAATAAGTTGTATAATAATTTTCTAGTGTCGTGAATCAATGACAATGAATTACATAAAATGGTTTCTTCTACTTTCATAATTTGTTCATTTATTTTATGAAGTTACGAGAGGATATACTGGCATAATTTGGTAATTTTGTAGCTACCGAAACAGGTGTTATTTATTACGTATAATGTGAACATAAATTTGAAATGTGCGAGAAGTAAAACTATTTTATCTTTTTTGAAGCAGCGAATGCGATGAAACATTGTTCTACTTTTTATTCTTTATAACTTTCAATAATTCACTTTAAACTTTCCAAAATACAAAAATAGATTACAGATTTACAGTAATCATCGCAGCAGAAAGGTGCGATAAGCGGTGCGATGAAAGAAGAATCCCCAAATTCTCATATGTACAGGTATCGACTTCATTAATTATCGCGTCTTGCATATTTTCTCCTTTACTTAATAAAAAATTAAAACGTTTCCAACTTCTCCTAGCAAGCAATTAATACTGGTAACTAATGAACATTTTCAACCAGAAGGTAAAGAACTTTCTCGGTTATATCCTACGACTCCCCAGAAGCTATACAAAGTTAACATTAATAGGTGCATTTGAAGGCAACTTAACGTAACGAATTACTCTAAATTGCAAAATTATAGCCTATTATTTCTAGAGCCGACGTAATAATAAATGACGTTAGTACAGGTGGGTTTTCGAACTAACTTGTTTTTTTATTATTTTATTTCTCAAGTGCTAATGCCGTCTTTCCTTAATGTAAACTGACGTATTTTTGGGCGGAGGTGACAATTTGTTTTTCATAAATTAAGATTTACCTTGCTAAAGCGCAATATTGAGTAATCCGAAGCTTTTGCCAACAGTATTCCGTAAATCTATAAACTGGTTTGATGCTTCCAACAATGAGTTATACGTTTTACAGGTGTCGTGAATTTATATTGCACTATTAAATGACCATATCGCAAATTTATTATGGATTTAAATTTGTAAAGTAATATTTGTGGAACAAACATTAGCCATATAAAACGAGATTCCAAATGTATACTTTTTTAAATCAACAGTTTTATGTAAATCTGTAATTAAATTATAAAACAAATGCTATGGGAGATAAAATGTGTTATTAATGTTCCACAGCTTGCAGATTTAAATGTGTATTGTTTTATAGGAGTATCCACCTAATCGGTTTTGTTAAGTTTAAATTTGCATTCTATTTCGATTTATGACGAACTGTTTTAAAATTTTCAAGGCCACATTTACCTAACTCCACGATTATTAAATTACAGGTGGTTCTTCTGAGTGTCGAGGAAAACACTTAATTTAATGGTCCCTAGTGCGTGCTAATCATAATCAAAGCCTAAACTTGTTATCCTTTTGTCTAAATTATCGAACGTAATCCGATTTCTTCCAAAATTCGATTTTTAAATCAGCCGATTTCATGGGTTTTACGCATCTTTATCAATTTTTAACTGCGAGGTGTGATATCACAACTTTTAATATTGCTATTCGGGAAGTTTGATATATCGAAGACAAGTTTTATAACGTGTCTGTATGCAAATCTAAAATGGGAAATAAAATAGCACTTGAAATAACCTCAACTTACCTAAAACTGAACTGCAGATTGAAAATCTATATTACAGGAAAGCTATGCAAGTAGAAAATAAGGTGTATGGATATAAAACCTAACGACCCCTGCTATTGAAAGCGGTAAGCAATTTTTATTTATTGGCCATCATAAAATATCGTAAAGCTTAATTAAAAAAATTCTTCCACACTAAATGTTCTACCTTGCAATGAAAAACATATTTTTATCAAAAACGAAGAGTTTTGGATGTTATGTGTTTCTTTTTCGGAACTTCGATTTAATTTTTACGTATAGAATAATGCAAAACTTTAAAGTCTTAATGTTGGAAAAACTTTAGATCCTGACAAAGTGTTTCTGTTTTTTCTCCTTAATATATTTTTAAGCGGTGTTTTTTTCGAACATCTTTTTTGATTTTTTATGGTTTAAGTAACATCTACATCAATTAATTGTAAAATATTTCATCTATTTTTTGACCAGCAGTGAGGTTGAAAGCTTAAATCGACAGGTTTTGATCTATGAGCTATGCATGTAGCAAAGGTAGCACCCTACTAAAATATATTATTCAAGTACTCGTAGAGAACAATGAGTGATTGATTTTTGATTTTTTTTTCAGTTTAATTTTTTTTTTCCAAGTTTTTCTATTTATCTGACGCAAAAGTGGTCTACAGATAAGTGAAACTAAACTCGATTATCTGTAAATATACGTATAAAATAACTAACTTGTAGCTATAATAATAGGTCCCTAGCTATAAATAACGAAGCCTTTTCTGCCCTTTATTAAATTTTTGCACATATAGCTCAATTTCAGTGCATCTCAGGAGCAATATTAATATTATCTAAAGTGTAGAATGCAAACTTTCATGTACAGAAAACAAAGAAATCGAGTTGTAAGTTTAACAGTTATGGAGACAGCGTTTCAAAATATTCTAATTTTTGGTGAAAATTATTTTTATTTTTGAAAATTAATTGTTTGTTTTTTTTTATTACGAATTTTGATTTCCACACTTTAGATAACGTTAGAATTGCGCTTGAGATACACTGACTGAATTTACTAACTAACCAAAATCATCAAAAAAATTATGTTCGAAAGTTTGCAGCTAATATCTTTAGCTACAACTTGGTTTTATTCATAGATTTACAGATAATAGAGTCTAGTTTTAATTTTCTGTAGACTAACTACTGAAAACTGTAAACTAATTTTTTTGGGCAAAAACCCATAAAATTCGGAGTGCTGCGAAGGGCTACATCTCACAAACTACACAGACCAGAATAATATCTTTTTCATATTTCAACGTAAAATTTTATCTACTTTAATTTTGGTAAGACTTATTTTTGATGTTGGATGCACAGGAAACGTCCAATTTAAGATTTTTGGGACCTTCCTCGACAAATTTCCCCGTTCTGATAAATTTTCTACATAGAAAATGAAATTAATGCAAATATTTTGGTGATTTTGTGATTCATATTAAACTGATTATTAGAAAATCAATAAAATAATATTCCAATTTGACTTATCTGAAGGAAAGGTTTAAGTTTAGCTAAAGTAGCTCTAGGAGCAAAGCGAGGAATTGGACTTAAACATCGAATATTTTCCACTACCTGTGCAGACTTTGGAATTATTTTTCACTGTTAGAAGTTTTCCCTGGTATCCAAGGAAATCATATTGCTAAACCAAACTAAGCTTTAGCATATTTCAGAATGGGAAAGTAATTTACTAATATAGTCGAATAATCAACATGAAGCTAATCAAGCGTAAATTAGAAATAAAAGTAATTATTTATAGTTTTACTATTTATTACAAACATTCTATTTTGTAAAGTCCCAATTAATTTTTATTATATACTAGATTGCCCAGGTCGTGCGGCCTAAAGGCCGCACTGACTAATCATTCATCCGCAATCTCTAAACTTTTGTAAGTTGGTAAAAGAATTGACCAATCAGAGGTGCGTTACTTAAACAGATTGAAATGGCTTTATTAAATATTTTTATTTATTTGTAATTCGGGAAAAGTCGATCCGTTGATTGTCCTTTGTAATGATTGTGACAACATGTTCCTTGGCAAAACTTATTTAGAAATAATTAATTAGCTAACTAAATTTAAATTAAATGATGAAGACGTCAATTGCCAAGCCGAGTTACCAGGTTCGATTCCGAGGGAGTAAATATTTTATTCTGGTTGTCTTTCCTCGAAAGGCCAAACTTTCTTTAGAAAAAAGATTACAACACTTCTATTAGGAAGCATATACGCCGAAGAAGAAGAAATTAAAAGACTTTTGACGTCATAAGCTGAATATGTGAAATACATTTTTGAGATATGCAATGCCATGATATGGTCATCAATAATAATTTTTTTGACCACCTCGGTGCTTCGGAGGACGCTAAATTTCTCTAATTGCCATCATTAACAATAATCAGTCTATACCGACCGATTGGGAAGCGTAAGACCGCGGTTCAAATCCTGATTGCGTCGGACTCGGATACACTGCTGTAATCGAATAAAGTCCAATATAGATCTGTGGGCTGAAGGCAACGGGAAAGGAAACCATCCAATTTATTAAATTCCTGGTACGTCATATTGGCTTTCAACCCATGGTGATCGCCAACGGCCAAAGTGGATAAGGCACTTGAAGAAGAAGAAGAACAATAAGACACGGTTACACAGATACTCATTAGGTTTGTTCGTTTGTCATGCACTAAGCTACACCGAAAAAGTTAGTGTTGCGTAGTTCGAACTACAAAGTGGAGGTGGTGTTACCTGGTGTAGAAACACCTACGGATAACAAACGAACGATTTTTTGAAATTTCAAAGTGCAATTTTAGATTGACAGGTTAGTAACGTGTGTGATCACTGATCAGTAAGATTTTCGTTATCTATAATAAACATAAGTAACTGAGAAGATGAATCCAGTATCTTTCGTTAAAAGCATTTAGTATTTACAAAAAGATTGCTGTCGATATCATCGTCCATAAAATTTGCAATACCTTTTTCTTTCCAGCAATTGATTGGCAATAGTATTTTTTGGTTATGTATTCCTACACCACTTTTTAGTACACTAGCTACACCGGCAAAAAGACGGTGTAGGTTGGTGTGACACTTTCGGTGCCGGTGTACCCGCCACTGGACAAACAAACACGATTGGTATTCTTACACCTTGACAAACGAACGCCATTTTTGACACTAATTTCTCGGTGTAGCTTAGTGCATGACAAACGAACAAACCTCCTATGTAACTGTTGCGTCGTTTCTTGTGCGCGAATTACAAACTGCAAGTTGGAAGTGGGGTATGCGCGCGAACACTTGAGTGCAGTAAGATCAGAGACTTGTAACTGACCACGTCGCAGTGCATTTTACAATTGTTATTATTTTTTCTATGAATTATATCAATTACATATGTTCAATTACGTTTTACATTAAAATATATAACAAAAATTACGTGAGATTCTATCCACACTAACACAACCTACACTATTCATGGTCCTTCGTCACGGATTCAACCACAGTTTA
Organism: Cantharis lateralis; assembly: GCA_963170105.1. Lineage (NCBI taxonomy): Eukaryota > Metazoa > Arthropoda > Insecta > Coleoptera > Cantharidae > Cantharis > Cantharis lateralis. The sequence continues at coordinate 10,671,983 of OY720624.1, forward strand.
CATCGTACATTCGAATTTGGATTCAAAAACACCGGCGCGGCTGACGTCACGGTTCACACATGCTTGGCGTATCTTATCACAAACTACAGGTCAGTGCAAAACATTTTTATCCATTTCCGTTATCCAATTACATTCCTTTCTATAAAAACATTTCGTTTCAATTTGTGCATTTTACATTACTTTAAAAATGTCTATAAATTATAATGTCCAAAGAGCTAATGCTAAAGGCGCTCTCACACGCTTCGATACATATTTCGAAACTATTAAATTAACAGAAGACATAAACTTCGAAGAATTACAATCACGTTTAAATATCGCTGAAACTCTTCTTGAAAAATTTAATGAGGCACAAACCCAACTCGAATCGGCAGATGACAACTTTACCACAAATGAAAACTTGCACTTTTTAGAAAGAGAAGCTTATGAAAATAGATACTTTAAAATCACTTCACTTGTTAGAAAATTCATCACAGATAAAATGGAAATTACAACAACGCAGTCATCACCGCGGTCAACAAATCTTTCTGTACACAGCAATATAGCTGAAGATCCAATATCTTCAACGCGAATTAAATTACCAACTTTAAATCTACCTACCTTCGACGGTTCATACGAACACTGGTTGTTTTTTCGCGACACATTTAATTCATTAATACACGAAAATACTTCGCTTGCCGACATACAAAAATTCCATTATTTACGCCTCTCATTAAAGGGCAACGCAGCTGATACAATCAAGTCATTGGAAGTGTCTGGATCAAATTACGCTGTAGCTTGGAATCTATTACAAGAAAGATTCGAAAACAAACTCCTTTTAATAAATAACCACGTCAAAGGTCTTTTCAATATTCCGACAGTTCAATTTGAATCGCACGCAAGTTTAAGGCTGATTTTAGACAGTATGGAGAAACATTTACGTGCACTGGAAGCACTCAAATTACCAACTCAACATTGGGACATTTTAATAATATTTTTAATTACTTCCAAACTTGACAACACCAGCAGACGAGATTGGGAAAAGACCATTCGCGATTCTGACGATTTGCCTACTAAAGCAGATCTAACAAATTTTCTCAAAGACAAATGCTGTGTGTTAGAATCATTAGATTCTTCCTCCCAACCATCGAGTCGTACTCACAACAAACCATTTGCACAACCGCATAAATCTAAAGCTTTTCTTGCCACGTCAACTGTAACTTGCGCGTGCTGTAAACAAGATCACAGTATTTACGCATGCCCTAACTTTAAAAAACTTGAACCCTTAGCAAAATTAAATGAAGCTAAACGCTTATGGTTATGCATAAATTGCCTATCGGCAGGACATCGAACAAGAGAATGCAAATCTGGTGGTTGCAAGAAGTGTGGTCAAACACACCACACATCACTTCATTTTAACAAACCTTCTAACGATAAACTTACACGTTCACACAATCCCGAATTTCAAAACACAAGCACCCCTTCTGAAACATCTACTTCCAATTCCAATCATTTAAATTCAGAAGATGACACAAATCAATCAGTCGCCTTAACGATCAATAATGCTTTCAACAAAACACTTGTTTTACTTTCAACAGCTATTGTCAAAGTTTATGACAACAATGGTATTTCTCATGACTGCAGAATACTTCTTGACAATGGCAGTCAGTCAAATTTTATATCACAAAGATTAAGTCAAATTTTACAACTACCCATCAACAAAATCAATTTTTCTGTTTCTGGCATAAACCAAGTAAATTCCAAGATTAACTTTCAAACAACTGTTGCAATCAAATCGACAATCAACGAATTTTCTTGTACTCTTTCTTGCCTCATTTTGCCCAACATAACAGGTAACGTTCCTGCAATTTCTATTAATAAACATGCGCTCAAAATTCCTTCAAATTTAATACTTGCTGATCCACACTTCGACCAAGCAGCACCAGTAGACATGCTTGTTGGTGCAGATAAATTTTGGGAACTATTAAGCGTAGGGCAGATCAAACTAGGCCAAGGTTATCCGATTCTACAAAAAACCAAATTAGGATGGTTGGTGTCGGGTCCTATCTTGATAAAAGCACCTCAATTTGCAGAAACAAAATGTCATCTTAACATTTCACATGACATAGAAACGCAACTCACAAGGTTTTGGGAAATTGAAGAATGCCCGAAAAAGAAATTCCTTTCACAAGAAAACATCGATTGCGAAAACCACTTTCAGCAAAATACTACACGAAACGCCGATGGTCGCTTTGTAGTTACCATACCATTGAAGGAGCCAATCTCCAAACTCGGTGAATCAAGAGACGCTGCCACGAAGCGATTTTTAAGCTTAGAAAGGAAACTCACCAAAACACCTGAATTAAAGCTACAATATGACAAATTTATGACTGATTACATCGAACTTAACCACATGACCTTAGTCAAAGATCAAAATGACACCAGCGGATTCTTTCTACCACATCACTGTGTTATGAAAAACAGTAGCACTACTACAAAATTACGCGTCGTATTCGATGGCTCGGCCAAAACGACGATTGGGGTGTCTGTAAACGATTTGATGATGATAGGACCCACCATACAGGATGACCTATTTGCCATAATTCTTCGCTTCAGAAAACATAAGTTCGTACTCAGTGGAGACATCTCAAAAATGTACCGTCAGGTACTAGTACCTAGCAATCAACGAAATTTACAAAAAATTCTGTACCGATTCCACAGCGAGGAAGACATCAAGGTATACGAATTAAACACCGTAACTTACGGGTTAGCTTCGAGTTCATTCATGGCTATACGAGCCATGCAAGAAGCAGGAATAAGACACGCCATTGAGTTTCCCAAAGCTAGCGCCGCTATTCAACGGGATTTTTATGTCGATGACTTGTTGACTGGCGACGATAATATTGATAATGTGAAAAAACTGAAGCATGAAGTTACGAAAATACTTGGTCAGCATGGATTTGAATTACGAAAATTTATTTCGAACGAAAAAACACTCAACTGTAGCGACCAGGCGAATGCCATTATAGAAATTGGAGAACAAAATAAAACCTTGGGTCTACTATGGGACGCCAACAGCGATACTTTGAAATACAGAATCAAAAACTATTCACAAACGAACAACATTACAAAGAGGAAAATCTTATCAACCATCGCTCAGATCTTTGATCCTTTAGGGCTGCTTTCACCCGTTACAATAACGGCCAAAATTATATTGCAGAAACTGTGGAAACTTAATTTGACATGGGATGAATCGATTCCCCAAGATCTTTACACCGTATGGAACAGACACACAACTCAAATGATTAAATTAAACGAGTTAGAAATTCCTCGACGAGCACTAAATTCCGACCCAATCAATACAGAATTACATGGCTTTTCGGACGCATCCGAAAGCGCCTACGGAGCATGCGTCTACGTACGACAGCTCAACAAGGATGGTAGATATTCAACAAACCTTTTGTGTGCAAAGACCAGAGTTGCGCCTCTCAAGCATACTACTATTCCTAGATTGGAACTTTGCGGAGCTCTATTAGCTGCCGAACTTATTGACAAGGTGAAAACCTCCATGGATATTCAATTCGACGATACCCTTTATTGGAGCGACTCGACCATAACACTTGCATGGATACATACCTGCCCTAGTTTATTGAAGATTTTTGTCGCTAACAGAGTATCTCAGATACAACATCTTTCTAAACCTGACGCGTGGCGTTACGTGAATACTACTGAAAATCCAGCAGATTTACTGACAAGAGGGACATCCGCTTCTGACCTATTAGAATCAAACATCTGGTTTCACGGCCCAACATGGCTTTCTATGGCAGAAGAACAATGGCCCACCTATAACCGAACAAGTTTCGAAGAGACTTCCAACCAATCCGAACATCGCATTGTGACTTCACTCCTTGTTATCAACCATGATGTTGCAGATTTTACTAATAAGTTTTCGTCACTTCACAAACTACAACGGATCTTCGCATACGTACTCAGATTCATAAGCAACATCAGGAAACCTTCAAATGCAAGAAAAAACGGTAATTTAGAACCTATCGAATTACAAGTCTCTTTGAACACATTAATTAAAATATTACAGAAGAAACACTTTCAAGTGGATTACAAAAACTTACAAAGGTTAAAAAGGTTACCTTCTAACAGCAGATTGCTCAATTTAAACCCATTCATAGACAAAGATGATTTAATCCGCGTTGGCGGACGTATCCAAAACTCTGAGTTTGATTACGATAAGAAACACCCGATATTGTTGCCTCCGAGAGAACATCTTACAACGTTAATTGGACAAGAAGAACACGTACGACTTCTTCATGCTGGACCACAAGCCTTGCTAGCTTCATTGCGCGAACGATATTGGCCCCTATCTGGTCGTTCCTTCGTTAGAAAGATCGTCCACAATTGTTTGCCATGTTTTAAATTTAATGCTAAGCATCAAGCCTATTTGATGGGCAACTTACCCATAACGCGGTTAACACCGACCAGACCTTTTCTTGTATCCGGAGTGGATTATGCAGGTCCATACTTGATCAAAGATAGAAAAACACGCAATTATAAAACTACCAAGGCATACATTTCACTTTTTGTTTGCTTTGCGACCAAGGCCATACACCTTGAAGCGGTATCAGATCTCACTACCGAATGCTTCTTAGCAGCATTAAGACGCTTCATGTCACGACGAGGAAGGTGTTCCCATATACATTCCGACCAAGGTACAACATTTATTGGTGCCAGTTCCGAATTACAAACATTTTTACGTGACCATCAAGATGAGGTGACAAAATCTCTCACTACAGAAGGTGTAATTTGGAAATTCATACCTCCAAGGTCGCCACATTTTGGAGGTCTCTGGGAAGCCGGTGTGAAATCGGTGAAATACCATCTGAAAAGAGTCATAAAAGACACAATATTAACGTATGAAGAACTTACTACTGTACTGACACAAATCGAAGCTTGCGTCAACTCCCGACCACTTCATCCATTATCCAGTGATCCTAATGATCCTAACCCCCTAACACCCGCACATTTTTTGATAGGTACGCCACTTACAAGCATGCCCGAACCTAGTTGGTTAAACGAAAGACAAAATACTTTGTCACATTTTCAAAGGCTTCAGCAAATGTACCAAAGTTTCTGGGTCCGTTGGTCCAAAGAATACATTTCCAACCTTCAAGTACGTACCAAATGGAAAGAAAACACAGAACAACTACTAAAACCTGGCATCATGGTGGTGATTAAAGAAGACGGCCTTCCACCCATGAAGTGGCGCCTGGGCAGAATCCTGGAGACACATCCGGGCAAAGATGCCATCATTCGAGCAGTCACAATCAAAACGACTACTGGTATCTTCAAACGACCAGTGGTCAAGGTGTGCGTGCTACCTAATCAAAGTGCTTAATTTTCGATTTTGCTTTTTTTTAAAGACCTTCCGGCTTTCAAGGGGGGCGATATGTTGCGTCGTTTCTTGTGCGCGAATTACAAACTGCAAGTTGGAAGTGGGGTATGCGCGCGAACACTTGAGTGCAGTAAGATCAGAGACTTGTAACTGACCACGTCGCAGTGCATTTTACAATTGTTATTATTTTTTCTATGAATTATATCAATTACATATGTTCAATTACGTTTTACATTAAAATATATAACAAAAATTACGTGAGATTCTATCCACACTAACACAACCTACACTATTCAGTAACTGTAATATGTAGACTACTCCGCTCTGAGCTTCAATATTAGGTTGAACTGATAAAATTAAGAGTTTACTTATACTGCAAACTACTTCAGTTTTAATACCTAAAATGTCTTATTCTAACTTAGCAGTTAGCAAACAGAAGAAAAAAATCACGTGACAGATCGTAACTTATACTCGCCTAGATTGAAATAGGAAATAGAATAGAACCATTCGCTATACTTCCGCTTGATAAAATTTGAAATATTTAACATTTGATACAAAATTTTATAAATGTAGCGAAACGAGAACGTTTAAAAAGCAACTACCGATTAGCAATAGGTATTTTTGTTGAGCATGCTTTTTGGACAATAATTTCAACAAAAGTTAAGAAAATAATTAATTAACCCGTCATAAACTCTGAAACGTTCAAATAATACTTCGGATTTATCTTAGCTATGTAAATGGGAAATCACCATTTTGTTGTAGACGGCAATTATTACAAATAAAACTAGTATAAAAATATAACGTTCTTTCAATGTACTAACAAATATGTTAGAAAGTTCCAGTTAACAATGTTTCTTTAATTCGCCAGTCAAGATAAGAACATAAAATAAACATAACTGTGAAGTTATATAATATTATAACTTAAACTTTAAGTACTAACTAGTAAACATAAACAAAATAGAATATAAGCAAACTGTTTTTTTTATAGTCGTAAAATTTCTTGGAAAGAAATATTCCTTTTCTTAGCAACATGTTAAATTTTCAACGGCGAAGTGTCGACGGCGAAATCTTCTGTAATAGTTCTTGTAGAAAGGTTTTTAAAATTTAAATTCAAAATAAATCTTTTTTTTATTTCCTGCTATTAGAATTCTAATTCTAGGGGGGGTCATTTCAAATTTATCATTTAATAATTTGAAATTTTTATTATTTTGCTGTTTTTTCAGTTCTAGTGGTTCCCATGAGTCCAATTGTCTACTTAAAAAAATTATATTATGAATTATTTCAGCACCGGGAGCTTTTGGGTGTTTAATTAGTTTTTAATTAAGCATTTGAAAACCGCAAATTTATAAAATGGAATAGCATATTCTGTGGGAATAATCTATCTGTGGTAATAATAAGTAAATATTATTTAATTACCTATTAGTCTATGTACGAGATATCCGAATGCAGATATTTATTTAAAATTACAAACTGAAATAAATAAAACAATTTTATGCAAAATTGTTTAATAAAGTTTGTTTTAGTGTGAGAGAGTTTGTTGGTTTAATTTATAATACATTTTACATACATTTTTTTCCATAAATCGAAAATTTGATATTCTACTCTAACAAATACTTAACTAAAAGTACTCTATTAGACATTGCAAATACCAATATCGATTTATTAATTTTTATATTAGCAACAATTTTGTAAGAAAACAGCTTTTATGAAAGTTTTATGAAGCCAAACAGAAATTAATACGGGGCTACAACAAAGTCTGGCAATTCTTTGCCAGAATTCTTTACCCCTAGGAGTTGTCCCATAACTATTTAAAAAATTGGTGAACCCGGGAATCAAACCCAAGATTCTCGAATCATAGCTAGAGGTTAAAAATGCTTTTAAAATGTCTATGGAAAAAACAGTATAAAATAATTATTCAAATTTAAAATTAATTAAATTTGAGAAAGCTGCCTTTTTCGTTATAAATAACTAATTTAGGTTTTCTCTATAATATTCGTATATATTGCTATGATTTTTACTTCATATCTTAGGTGTTTTAAATTTGAATAAATATTAGAAGTAATAACAGTGTCAAAGAACCTATTAGTCTCTAATGTTTTTTTAAAAAAAATTTTTTTAAAATTACTTTGAGAAAATTTCATTTGATATTTTAAAATCATAATAGGGAAATAGCATTGTTGTTAATGCAATTGGTGATGATTATTGTATAACCATTAACAATGTGCCTGTGTGCACGAACAGCGAGGTATTTGTGACGAGCTGCGGTTTCATTCGATAACTAAATTAGATATCCCATTATCGAGAATTGGAATCGACATGAGGGCTTCAGTGTTATAATGTATACCTAGGTAATGTATTATACAGTACATATACAGCTGTTCTAGTTATTTTTGTTTTATAACTAATTTTAGTACAGCAACTTCGTGTTGCCTGCGATATAGTTAATCAGATTGTATTGTTTCTGAAAAATAGCAAGCATAAACCACGTTTAGCTTTTTAAATTACCTATTTAGAAACGAATGAGTTACAAATCTTTTTCACGCCATAAGAAATGACCCGACCTCTACAAAAAACAACATTCAATCATATCGAAAAAGCACAGCTACAGGACCACTCTTCGTTTGGTGTGAACATGTATCTCATTTTGAAATATCTAAGGAATTTCTCAATTAAGACTTAATTATAATTAACAATGTATTTATTTTGCCTAAACCGCAACGTTAAACTTTATTACTTTTATGCCTACAAGTAAAATACACAAACTTTTAAGCTTGGAAAAGTTTTAAATATTGATACAGGCGTTGTAATTCAAAACGGGAACATTTTAATTTCCTATATTAAAATTCTTTTTCCACGACATTCTAGTGGTTTTGAACAAATGATTTAGGTAATTTTAACTCTTTACTTATTACTTAAGTATAACTTAGTTTGTTCCACGAGTTAAAATAAATAAGTTTTAATATTACAAAAGCCTGTATTTAGGGAAAACTTTGTTTACGTGAAACCCAAAATTTCAGAAGCAAAAATTTTTTTTTAAAGATAAATCGTCCAAAAATACCACCATCTTACGGTAAGTGGTAGTGTGGGATTGAGGTTTTTTATTTTGTATAATCTATTCCGTTCTGTTTCTAGATGCTGACCGTTAGATTACCAGTTTCTCTGTTGGTTTTGAGGTGTTCCGTGTTCAGCATTATACTATACAAGCTTTTATCGCAGTAATTTTTTCTTTTTTCTAGAATTCCTTACAAATTCCGCTACCAGGACTCTTTTATTTAGTCTGCTTATTCCTTGGCTTTCATTGGCAGCTCGGTCAGATGCTTTTAATTTAAATTAATTTTATTTTTTCAGTTTGATTTTTAAAATTTTAATTTAACACATACTACATATGTATGCAGATGACACGGCATATAAAAGATGGTGTTAGTAAAACTTGAGCTATTAATTTAGAAGTTTGCCTAGTGAAACAGTTGTGAAAGGAATGCACTGAAATATTTGCCAAAAGTATATAAGCATTCCTTCATAATTCACTTGAAGTGAACATATGCAATAAGTAAAGTGACTTTACGTTATTCAATGTAGATAGATAAAGTTGTTAAAAGGAACAAGGAAAGTAAATTACAGTGTAGGTGATAATTATTAAAACTCTGTTTCTGTTTGTAATTTCGACTAAGAATTACAACTTTATGTTTGATATATTGTTGTAATTAATAATACACCAAACTACTAGTGAAATGCGAGATGTTTACATCAAAATTGTTTATTAACACCAACTACAAGAAATTCATTACCTAAATAGAACTTTCCCAACTTATAGTTGCAACTACTAATTTAGCCGAGCATATTTAGTACATTGCTGGCAAAATGATTATTTTAATAAATAATTTCCGTTTAACTTAAGTACTTCTTAAGCCACAGGTGCTTGATTGTAAGCCTGTTCGGCAAGATAGTTACCAAAACTAACAAATAGAGAGCTCTTTGAAAAAGACAACCAAAACCACATTACATGAAAAGCAACTTTCATTCGGGCTTAAATCTAACTACTTTGGCGTTGTTTCCATTAAATAATAAATAATTTAACTCAAAAACCTAAGAAGTTATTGTTCAGATTTTCAAGTACCGCAATAAAAGAAGGAGTTACAATCAAGCTCTGGTTCAAATCTAAAGTTAGACTTATTTGTGCAGCATTAAAGTTTAAACTTAAAAAACGCAAACTTTTTAAAAACTAAATTAAATAATTTGTGTTATCAGTTAAAAAGTTAACTTTCGACAGTTGTACAAAATTAAAATGTTAGCCCAAAAATTAATTAACGCCGAATAAGAAGCAGCAAGTTACTAAATTAATATATTAAATTTTGTATGTATTTCTATTTTAATTGATAAATTAATTACTTGCAGGAAAGTAATAAAAAAATTACTTGATGCTTGACAAATGCTTCACTGTTATTTATTTTGTGGGCACATAGCGAGCACGAAATTAAAATAATGTAAGGGTTAAAATAAAAATTAATTAAAATTTTATAATTAAATTGATACTTTCAAAAGTATAATTTGGCAAAAAGCCTTTCAAATTTTGAAATTCGAGTCAAACTCAAGTTAATATCCATTTTAATGAATCGTTTCCAATTTCAGTTTTACATTTTTTAATTTTTCATTACTTATTGCGGAATTGGACATTTCCACAAATATAATATTATTCTGTTATAAATTTCTTTCGCCGAAGTGCTTTATTTCTTCCGTAGATAATAATTGAAAAAAGTTATTTTTAACATTCAATTTTATAAAACGATAATGGCACCATGGCCGGGATCTCTCGGCCAATCACACAAAATCCCAATTAGATCGACCAGAAAAAAAATTTCTGAGTGTGAAAAAAATGAGTTCGAGTATTTACTGACCTCTAAAATATATATTGAATTTATTCCAAATTTGACGAGCTGACTATATAATATGTTTGTGTTTATGTTTGTAAACTGGCAAAACTGTGGTTTATTAATTTTAACCGCATCATATGTTTTAATTAATTTTGTAAACATATTCAGCAAATAAACTGATAATTTATAAAATATACAGCAAATCAAAATATAATTAATATCTACTGTTGAAATCAGGCAGCTACAAGTTTTATTATTCTCAATCTCAAATATTTTTTAATTTACCCAGCATTTCATCAAAATTAGTTCTTAGTTTTTAAAATAATTTTAATATTTTTAATTTTATTTCATTAATTTTTTTTGCGCTTGGAGGTCTTTTTATTCTACACAATAATAATTGCGTTGACTAAGTTTGTTTAAACTGTCGCCAACAGAATTCTCTTTAGCCAACAATCAAACGAATGCATCCAAACTGCCTAAAGGTAGAAACTTATCGAAGAGGGGAACACAAAATTTTATCATGTTTATTAAAATACATTGTTTAATATTATATCAAATTGGTTATGTGTTAGTTTTAAAAAACATAAAGTTAATTTATATATTTGGTTGATTTCCAAGTTTCAAACGCGCACGAGTAGATTAACCAGATTATTCCTCTGTTAAACTGATACAAATTTGAGTGTGAAGCAATAAAAAAGTGATTTTGTTTCCCCTACTTACAAAAAATGACACAATTTGTGTTAAAATGTAGCTTCCCTACTCTGCACGTTCACTAAACATAGGAAAAAACACGAACAAGCGTCGCAAGTTGTATCAACGAAATCAATAATAAATCAGCACCAGGCACATCAAAGATGTCTTTCATTTCCAAGTTTAATATAAATTTTTTGGCTGTAATAGCTAATCAACCTTTTTTATAAAGGTGTCATCATTTCTCTTGTTTGAAGTTTAAATTAAGTAGCTTTCAAATTTTATGAAACTTTCTTGCATGATGTTCGGATACACTCTAATATGAAACAGTTTCAAACAATTAATTTGAATTGATAAAAAAATTAAGTGCTACCTAAATAAAAACTTAATCAAAGTTTTGGAAATAAACCCTTACCCCTTACTACCCTGTTTCTAATAATTAATATAATTTTTACAAATTGTTTATATAATTCTGGTGGAATATATAATGGAAGATGGAATATTAAGTGAGTTTTTGGGGTCCTATCCAATTAGTTAAAATGTAAAATATCTGATGAAGACCAATATAAAGGTTTAAACCGGTCAGCAAATATATTAGAGTAGTTTTATTTGGATAGAACCCAAAAACCTCACTTAATAATTCCATTTTCCATTAACATTTTATCAATTCTTCTTTGGCATAATTTTGGTCCTGGATTTAATTGTGAAGTATCTTCAAGTTCATACCAGCAGTTACACTTGTTTTATGTTCTTTTTTATCATTTATCCATGCAACTTTAAAAATTTTCATGATGGTCCGACATCATTGAAGTTGAAGAGTTGGTGTACCATACCTAGAAAAACAACAGGTGCGACAAAGTAAAGAGCTGTAAAATCAAATTGAGTGTTACAATTTCAGAAGAGAGCGATAAAATTAATAATTTACCTGTACACGGCGGATACTGAAGTGGTTAAGTATTAATGGTAAGGAATTTTTTGCTGAAACTTCAATCACGCAGTGTCAACTATCACTAGTGTTCTTTAGCAACGTTACAAATATAGATTTCAGCTAATCCCGAGGTGTCTTGTCAATGTTATGTTAAATTCATGACATTGAAAAGTTCGCTAATGGTAGACATATCAATATCACAGATTTACGATCTTTCTTTACATTGTCTGTGAATTTAATATTTTTCATCTAGGATTTTGTTTATATCAGCCCGTCAAGTATTTTCTTTTAAAACAAATCACAAATTCACTCTACTCTCTTTAAGCCGAAATAAAGCTTAAATTTCGTGAGTTTAATCCAACCCTGCAACGTCAAGCCGACACTGTAAACTAAAAGAACTTGAAAATATTTTTCAGCAATTTATTTAAAAAGTAAATATTGTACAACAAAATGTATTTTGTTTTTCAAGTTTATTTTCTATGATGTCGTTTTAAAATTTACAATAAATAAAAAATAACTTTTCAATAAGTTTATTTTTTGTTCTTAACTTTTTAAATAAATTTATTGATATAACCATCGCGTGAGTAAATAAACGTATTTGAAAAATAATTGAAATAAAAAGGAGATACTTAACCTAATAATATCGAACATTTTCCGACGTGTCCTTTCGTCTGGATCTCATGACTCGTCATGGTCAGGCTTGATGTATCCCCAGAGCCCTTCCTCTATCTACTCTAGTATTCTTTCTGCGACATTCTGCTTATTCCTGTCAGCGCATTCAGATATTGCGGTCTATAAAGTTTATGTGGAAAACTGCACGTTTTACATTTCTAAAGTGACCTAATTTATATTCTTTGTGTGTTGGAAGTCGAATTCTACACACTTCATTTTAGAATTTGCTATTGGGTAACTAACTAAATTGGATTCTGTATGCACAGGGGCAAAATAAATTATCATCAGCTGTCCATTGCAAGGTTGCATAAGATATTCCCTGCATGGTAAAGTACTTCAGCAATACAGCTCGAACCCACCACACAAGGAGCATTATATAATAAACGGATAATAGATAGTATCATTTATTGTTTGCTCAACAAAGCAAAGATGACAAAGAGGTATTGTGTTATTTTCATGAAAATAATGTCCGTGCTTCATTATTACGTAGCGCATGGTTCTTCCTATAATACCTACCTAAATATCTAGCATTTTAGGAGAACAAGGCGATTTCACACGCACGAATAATTTCAATTCAAATCGTTTAGAAAAAAGAAATTTTCTTGCAAAAGTAATTTGTTGCGATAGGTATCGCGTGCATTATACGACATTTGATGAAGAAGAAAAATAATAATACACATAACCATTTACTATTTTCATTCAGAACGGAAAATATTCTTTCACATCTTTTTTTATAGTATACAAAACTGTAAAACTTGTAAATATGTATGATTTACTTCAAAAATTACATAATATAAATTAGTTTCTAAATTTAATTTTATTCCACTTACATAATCAGATCCCGTAAGTACGAACGTTATTGTTTCTGACCAGCTTTCAGAGCAGAATGTGCAATGTTGTGACAGTTTTGAAAACGGCAAATGTTTTACATCAGGAAAACCATGAGGTTGCTTACCAATCCGTGACATCAATTTAGGATTGAAGTGAACCTAAAAATTGAGCTTAATTTATCAAAATTAATTAAAGATTTTATGTCACCTAACAATCAAACGAATGTCCTTCGTAAGGGTAGTTTAGAGCATCGTTCGTTTAAGACTAATTAAACAAACGTCAGCTTCATTAGGCTTATAGTTTGCGGTTTAGATTGTGAAAGCTTAGGCCAGTCACTTCGTTTGAGAAAATGATTTTCATTAGTCCTGTTTCGAAGTTCTAACTGTAAATAAGGATTACAAAATATAGTTAACGATTTAAACGAAGTGGCATTGTACGAAACTTTTATTACAATAAAATATAATATGATTAAATAATTATAACTTTAGTTGCTGGATAATCATTAATTTAAATTTTATAAATTTATTATAAGGACCTGATTATATTATTCAGATTAAATATTCATGTGCTTTTGTAGTGTAATGCACGAATTTGCGCTGAGCAAGCAGAAAACAATAAAAGAGTACTAACTTAAGTCTTTTTGGACTTTTTAAGTTTAAAACACAATATCACCGACTTTAGTGGACCGATTTTTACAAATCTTTCACCAAACAATTCAGCAATCTAAAATGGCTTTTTACAAGATTACATTATTCTTATTAGCACACCATTTCGCGAAATGTTGTTTTTGCACAAAGAGTTAGCAGATTTAATCTTCTCTTAAAAGTTAATGAGAAAGCTGAGCTGATGAATGGTAGCTTTTTGATTAAATAACAGCAAGAAAAATAAAATTATACCAATATTTTGTTCATGCTTAATTATTATCAAATTTAATTTTAGTTAGATTTTCGTCGCAAAAAAATTAATTGAATTTCCCTAGATCAGGCATCTAAAATCAACATAAATCCAACAAAGTCGAAAACACTGAAAAATTTATTTTATAAATATATTAGTCCCGAGGACTTTCAGATTTATTAAATAAATTATAAGTTACACTGTGAAAATTTGTTTCCCTAATAAAGCTTTTAGTAGCTATAACTTCAACAAAGTTTTTTTGCTGTTACAACAAATTTTATGCTGCCATAACAAAGTTATGATCAGAAAAAACAGTTTTTTAAATTTTAAAATTGTTCATTTAACGTTGTTTTTGTAAGTTCAGAAAAAACTTTGTTATGGCAGCATAAAACTCTGTGGTAATGACAAATCTTTTTTCACAGTGTATTAGTTTTCACCCCCCCCCCTCCAATAAATAAAATGAATAAAAGTGATGGGTTTTAGGCTCTCTCAAGAGTAAAAACTTAAATGCCAGCTCTAACAATTCTCTAATTAGGTGATCGCATAAGAACTAATGTGTTCAATGCGGTACCATCGCTGTCTAAATGTTAATCTTTGTAGTTAATTTTCGGATGTAAATGTAGTTTTAAGCTGGGTTTATGCACACGCCGCGCACCTTAATGCCCACATAATGCCATCTATCAGGCCACTTCATATTTATCCCATTATGTATATTTTAAATTGAAAAAAAATGAAGAATTTTCTGCAATTGAAAAATTTTGAAATGTAATTAATTTTTTTTAAAGAGTATAAGTGTACTTTTACCTAATTACTAACTTGTTATATATAATCTAAAACTAATTACAGTAGTAATTAGTTGCCTCTCGACTATGCCTGAATATATGCGACAGCTGCTTACGAACCTATACCTACCATAAAACATTGCAAGATATCTTAAAATTCTAAAAATTAAATTTCAATTTGTTTTACGCTATTAATAAGTTGTAAGGTGTAAACTTGTAATTAATTGCAATATTTAACTAGGGTTTCTATTATGATATTAATTATGTAAAATTAATAATTTACGACTACTGGTTTTATATTAATTTAATTATTTCGTTAGAGATACAAATTTATTTTTGCAATGGTATGTGATAATGCGAAAAGTTTAGTGAGAGTTTTAAACAAATTATACACTTTACAAATTGTGCTAATTGCAATAAAAATTTAATTACATTTAATAATCCATTAACTCAAAAGATTAATCATGCCATATACTTTTATGTATTTATACAACCATTAGACAGCTTTTTATAAAAACGAGTTAAAAGCTGAAATGTAAGAATTTGATGTGATTATAATTTAGAAATATGGTATTATAAATTACTTGTAAATTTATGACTACTACAAGAATAAATATTTCGACAATAATATGTAGTGATTTATCAGAAATACATTATTATTCCAAAATTTTATTTTGGATTTATTGGTATCATTAATTCAAAATTTATCGATTCGGGTATAAGTAAATATTTCCTTTCGGTTAAGATCCTGCGCGAAAGATGTAAATAATTCATTATTGAAATTTATTCAATTTCAATAGTGCACTGCGGACCATATTATTGTATGATGCTGTGGACTGTACGCTATGCTATGGTAAACCTAAAGATTGTAGACAGGACATACCTATTCGATATTAGCATTATTGTATTTTGTGATACGCATACTGTGAAGCAATGGTATGCTATAGCGCATACTTGTGGTGAAAATTCGATTTATTTATTTTTAAGGAGTACGAGACTGAAATAACTTGAAAATATTAAAACCGCATTGTATAAACGTTTAAAATGGTAAAGGGTAAATATAAAATGATGAAGCTATAATAAAATATCCACATTACTGTCAACGTCTTTTGAAATTTAACCGGTGCATGTAATAGTTCAACCCTTTGGACTCACACGATGAAGTAAAATTACGGAACGTGCCCAACGACCCCTCGTAATACTATAATCCAAAACTAAAGCAATAACATTCGCGACGAGCATTCACCCCTCACCCTTTTACCATAACCGCTAATTGCAGAATCACGATGGCAAGGCTGGGAATGTATTTGAGTGTACACATGTGCTGTTCATCTCTAATGTAAAGATTTTTCCGACCCTTGTTGCCAGTAAATGGCTATTTGATTATGTAAATTACAAATTAAGGTGCAGCTTTAACTGATTGATTTAATCTAAAGGCTTAAATAATTTTCTTCGCCTTTGCAGGTTTCCTGAAAATTAATTCTTTCAATAAATTTAGTAGTGCGCTCTATTATTGTTCGTTCTAGCACTTGAAATGATTAAATCTGATTTTTTATTTAAAAATAAACTACATTGTCGGAAAAATATTTATAAGCTTCAACTGCATAGTTCGCAACGAGATAAAAAATTCAAGTTGATGTTAATGAGAATAAACAAGATTCCCGACAGTCTCTTGAACTTTTTATATTTTACTTCGTACGACATCAGAGTTGGAATATTAGATTTACTATAATCCAAGCAATTGTTTTACTTTACTGCTGCCGAAATGCAGCATTAAAGTAGTACTTTATGGAGCCATCCATTCTATTGCCAGGGCCAAGTTGGAATCCTATTTGAAGGGCCCTGTTTACCAACCTGAGTGCTCGTGAGAATTTTTCTTGTCCCTTACGTATCGAAATAAAAAAGCACGATATAAATAAGCACTAACTTGTCGAAATTGTAAGCAGTCAACCTCTGAGGTAAATATGAAATTCTTATACGTACGTTATGATGGAATAAAAAACAATTTTCTACATTTAAATATTAATAGAAAAATAAGCTTTTTAAAAGTGAAATTAGTTTTTGAAAGAAAATATAAATGTAAATTTTTTCACTGATGTTTAATTATCTGTGTTTTGTTCATTCTCGAGTAAAAACATTTTGTAATTAGCGGAAGTTATAACAAACGATACTCTTACATTACTGCGTAGGAGGTTTCACTTAAATGTTTAAATTTAAGACAGGACCTGATCTGTAATTATTATGGATGTTAAAGTGGATACCTCTCAAGGCACTTATGTAATCAACGTGAGTGAAGTTAATTTAGCCAACAAAAAAATTCAATATGGAATATACCAAACCGAACCGTTTGGAAACAAAGGACTTTGTTCCGCGTACTGAAAATGCAATAATTGCAAATTAATTGACTAAATAAAAATTTTAAACGTTGTATTGTAGATATCAAATAATAAAATTTAATCTGTAAAATGACATCTTTATTTAATCAAATGGAAGAGAAACGAATTCAAACAGAAAAGCAATCAGTTTTCAACATTGGATTATTAAAGTTTTTTCTCGAATATCAATCCTTGGCTAACAAAATAAATTGGTGACGTAATAATTACTGTCTTTCAATTTATAACACGAACTTTATTTTCAATTAGTTTTGTTTAAGTTAAAATTTAAATTAGAAAAGGTGTTCAAATATTTATCTTTAATAATGAAAACTCACGAAAGTACAATCAGCCTTAAATATACAGACGAAGAGAGCATCGAATAAATTTATAAAAATAAGTTTGATTCGCCCATAAAAGCTTTTCGAATTTTGGATTTAATGAAGGGTTGTGCCCCGTTTAGCCTCTCAATAAGACCGTATCTAGAATGCATAAACAGACGGTTCTAAATATAGACGATATATTAAGAGGTTCAAACTTTGATAGTAGGCTACATCGTACCAAGGACTAATCCTAGATAATCTCTTTCAAAAAAAGCTCGACATTGTTGGAAACTAGGGAGGATAGCTTGCGTTGTTAGCCTCAGCGGGAATCTAGTAACACTCAGTCTGACAGTTATTACACGGATTTTGGGAGATTCCAAATACAATTGTTACAAGTTTGGTTAACTTTTTGGTAATAATAACAATGCAGAAAATTAAGAAATATTTTCGGATGTACAATTAATATTGCGTTGCTAGACAAATCCATGATTATCTTGTGATAACGTGAAAACTTCTATTCTACCCTATTATTTATTTATTATGCAGTATTAAACAATTATAGATTATTCTTCACAATGGCAACACAATTTATTGTGTTTGATGGAGTGTTGAGTTAAACGTAATATTTCCCACACTGATATTAAAATAACATTATTTTGAATCGTAGGTTGTAAGTAAATGTTCCATTGTTTAAAAATAAATTTACTGTTAATATTATTTCTATTATATAGAAATCATACAAATAAATACCATAGATGTTCGATAGATAAGCAGTTTTGGACTATAATTTCTTTTTAATTTCCAAACTTTTTTGTAAAAATTCGACCTTAATATTATCGAATCGGCCAGTTGTACAGCACAAAGCTTTCCTTTTATTGTTTTCATTTAAAAGAATTGTTTAAATCATTTCATCAATACTGAAATTCACGTAATTGGACTGTTATTATAATTTTTTTTAATGCGTTGAAAAAAGTTGAAAATTGTACCTCATTGTTTCTTCAGTCGTATTCAAGTTAAAAATAAAAATTTCATAAAGTTCCCGATTGAAATTCATCCGATCGTACACATAACTTTCGGTTCAAAAAACAGGTAGGTATCACTCGATGGTATTTAATTATGTTAAATGCGCATTAACTTTCATTAATTAGATAAAGCAAAATGAAACTGGCTTGGCGAAATATACGGCGAAATGAGCTGGAACTTTTATATCATGGTCAGTTAATCATCAAAATACAAAGAACGATATCGATAATGAAATCTGCAAACGGGTCACAGTATAGGAGGTCGTTTTTCAAAAGGGTGCTGATATACGGTGGTTGAACATCAACCCTTTATAACTTATAGAGCAGTGTTTATCTAAATCTAACCCTTATTACTGTTAACCCTTTTTTTTATAGGTAAACTAGTTTGCATAGATTGTCGTGTTCATTTCATAGAAAAATTAACGAAGCGTTTATTATTTTTTATTGTGAATCTAGCGATTGCCGAAGCCTTTCAGATGTAAATGTCAATTAAGGGGAACGTACAATTCTTTTAAATCAACATTTAACATATTCTTCGCACGATATGATTTGGTATCTATAGGTGTGAAATACGTAACAGCTGAACAATAACTAATTATCCTGGTTTTTGTTCCAATATTATAAATATTAGATTAACGTGAGTTCACGAAATCGATAGATATATGTATATTTCAAATGTTTGTGTTGCAGATGAAAAAAGATAGAGACATTTGTCTTCAGATATTTATTGATGACGTATCGGCGCTATGACGCTGGGTCTTCGTCTTTCTTACACGACAAAGCGTTCTAAATAGTATTTTGGCCGACGGCGACGTTCAAGGAGCTTTCACTCTAATACTTCCTCATCTTCCTCTTATTATAAAGGGAAGAAAAAAAATATAATATCGGAAACCAACAGTGTGGTATAAGGCTTAAATCGACAAGTTACGGAGCAGCAGACCGCGGTTGGAAGCTCAGTCGCGCCGACTGCACTGTTGTGATCTAATAATACTTGGTAATAACAGGACGTAGGCTATATAATGAGGAAGAAGAAGACTGGGCTTAACCCACACCTCCTTCAAAATAGCTGATGACACCTGATGACAACAGTGCTGTCAATTTTAGATACGATTAGAGCCGCATCAAGACTGTCGGTCAGACAAGACTTGGAAAGTTGACAAAGTCAACGAGTATTCCCGCATCCTTCTTCAGGCACCTCCATCTCATCAGCCATCTCGTCGGCTCCATCTCGTAATCTCCTCGCGAAAAGAGAGTTTGTTTCTCTTGTTAATTTAGCCTTTACCTACTTATGATAAGTTGAGATGAAAAGCTGAATGCATAGAATAGAGAAAATGAGATAAAATAGAATATAACATATTATCAAAAATAGCTGTACAAAATATAGTAAGGTGAAATAAGATTAATTAAGATAAAATAGTACAGAAACATAAAGTAAAAATAAGAATAAAATAACTTTAAAAATATTAAATCCAGGATCCAGGATCGATCTAGAGCCTGGTGTTTGTGGTGAACATTTAGGGCAAGGGGTAAATATCAGGGAAAATTGAGTTCAACAGATTTCAAAGAATTCCAAAGAATTTCACAAATTTCCAACCAGGACCGTAGTTAGACATTGGCCATGAGGGGGGGGGTTATGGAATTAAAAAGAGGTTGATATGCCGGAATTTTAATTTAATTCTTGTAATCAGGAAATACTAAGAAGAAATTTTAACTTCTTGGTTACAAATGACCTGCAGCTTTTATTTCTTCCTTTGTACATTTTTCAGTTTTCAGTTATTACTCAACCCATGGGAGGGGTTGAACCCCCAAAACCATTCCCTTATATACGGCCCTGTTTCCAACAAATTCCAAAGATTTTCAATTAATTCCGTAAATTTCTAAGCAATTCTAATGAATTCCAATGGATTTCATGGATTTTCAGGGAAGTTTAAAGATTTCCAAGAATTCCAGTGATTTCAAAAAATTCCAGGGACTTCCATGAATTCCAAATATTTGCAAAGAATTCCAATGATTTCCAACAGAATTCCAACCACGTGTACACAACTTTTTTTGGGGTATTTACCCCTTCATTTACTTAACTTAACGCCGCATAGCTTCAAGCAGGAATACAATAACAAACCCTTCAAAGCATTTGAAGGGTTCTTTCTGCTAAATAATGAAGTCCCAAAATGACTTACAAAAAAACTACATTGAATTGGAACGAAATCAAGAAGAGGCTGATATTAGAACTTCTAAAGACTGAAGACACTGAAATTAAAAAAAAAACTTTTTAGAAAAACACTGACTAGAAAATGATCTGCAAATTCCAAAGTACATAGTAGGTACTAAGCTATTTTTATTTTATTAAAATTATATAATATTTGAATAATAACAGTAAATTTAATCAAAATTTACCCTTTCATCCGTTTTTTCTCTCTTTTGAAATACAAAAATAAGTGAACTAGGTGATTTGGTCTCCGGTAATTTGTTCCCCTGTAATTTGATTTCCTGGTAATTTGGTCGCCGGTAAATTGGTCCTCATTAATTTGATTCCTGGCAATTTGATCCTCTGGTAATTTGATCCCCCTGGTAATTTCACCCTTTAGTAATTATTTCCCCAGGTAAATTGGTGGGGGAATTTGATCTAACCTAAGTACCTATATATTATAATAAATTTTACTTCATAATTTACAGATACAGAATTTCCTAAAATTTTAAATTAAATATAAATCGTAATCGAGTTAAATTTCCGGAGGTGAAATTACCAGGGACGAAATTACCCAGGAATCAAATTACCAGGGACGAAATTGCCCAGGGATCAAAGTACCGGCGGTGAAAATACTAAGGGATCAAGTTAGAGGGAACCAAATTATTGGGGGTCAAATTACCGGCTACCGAAAGTAAGAACATAGTCAGAATGTGGTTCGTACTTTATTTTTTAATTACTAATTCTAACCACGCCAGTGACTGCAGTAAAACATTGAAAACGTAATTATCTCTCTTTTACATATTTCAAAATTATCTTGCCTCTCACTTGCGTTTATCACACCCTTAACGCAGTAAGTACATAATGGGATAACTTAGAAATAGCTAGAATTTTAGCTAGTTTTATATTCTTTACTTGCCAGAAAATAGGGGGGGAGGGGGAGCTCAGGGAGCTCCCGAATCACAATTGGCCCTCCAAACCAGTGAAAGAGCCAGTCAAAAAAAGCAAACCTGGGACTTTTCAATCCACCTGCAGATGCTATTAGATCTTTGAACGATTAAAACATCAACTATCTGAATAATGTAATTAAAAACTTTCAATTTAGTGCTGTTTCAACATACCAAAGCTGCACAACGAGGTGCAAGCTAAAATGATTTTAGTAGTTAATCATCCAATTAAAATACACCATAATATTTAATTTGTAAATTGAGAAATATTTATGAACTGCCTAATTAGCATAAAAAAATCATGTTAATTGATGATTATGCATGTATTATAAATTAAGCTTAACAAGTAGCATGGATTTAATTAAAATGATTAGTAATTTGGCGCGCACTGTCATAATTTATTAAACCAACAATTCTTACAATCGTAACAATAATTATCAACTGCCCCACAGATCATAAAAACCCGCATCTTATGTCATTTTATGACCCCTATCATGCTTATGTGTCCCATAGGTCTCGTACCGCGTGTCTACGCCTAACTTTTGCACTTGACAACTCTTGATATGAGTAATGAACAAGTTCTTATCTCCACTTATCATCTCTTTGTTATGAAGGCGATAAATAAAGGAAGAAATGAAAAAAGATTTGAAAGATTAACCCAAATATTACAGAGAGCTTAATTTTTATTATTTTTATATTATAGAAAGGACCAGGCGTTCGATCAAAAAATGCCTATGTTCAATAATTTTAATCGCATTTGCAAACCAAATTTTACACATGCCCACATAAAAAACTACTTCGTGTAAATTAATTCTGTAAACGGCTACAGCTGTAATTATTACGTTCACTTCATGCTGTGAACTAAAATTTATAATTGAAAGTTGATATGAATTTTTGGTATAATTTTAAAAGGATTATGTGCATTAATCATGTCTAAATGAACTTCCTGAATTACTTTTGCATTGTAAGCTATCTTTAAGCACACGGAAATATTAAATTATTAGACATTTAAATGCCGCATTAATTATTACAATAATTACCAGAGAATAACAGCAATGTTTAGCTACCTGATTTTGCCGCTCCGTTTTGCTCGTAATTGCTGCTATCGGAACGCTTTTTAAATTTTTTTAATAAAAGCATTGATGGTATTACGTGATTAAAAGCATAAAGCATTTCCTCATTTCAGGAATGTCAAAATAAATCATTGTAACAATCACGTTGGTCTCTGTGCCGATTATGTTGTAGCGTTCTCAAAGAGATTCCATGTAACAACCTTTATTGGGAATTCCTCAACCAGCCTACAGTATTGTTCAAAATTTAGGTCGCCAGTTTAATGACAACATAAAATAACGTAGACAGTTACAAAGTATTTGTTTTGATGAATTCCTAGTTTTCTTTACAAATAATATTGTAAAATGGTTTTTTGAGCATTCACCTGGCAATGCACGAAGATGGCAATAATTTAATTAAATTTTAATATTAATATCCCACATGGAAGAGAAGGACAGAACAATTGAGCAAACTCGAATGTAGTACAATTAATTAGTTTTCAGGATTTGAATCTCACGTTAAAAAAATTTGGGACCCCCATGCGAAGGGGTTTGGTTTGTTACATCCCCTGATTACGACACTGTTTTAATTTCAATTTGAATTAAAAATAGGTATCTAAAAATATTTGCTCGATTAATTGTCATAATATTCATTAAATTAGAGATTTTATAATTTAACAATCAATCACTAATTACTTTGATGTTTTTTAATTAGGATACTGCCTATCATTATGGATATGTATGTGTTCATCTTTAATTACATATCGAATTTCCAACAGAATATGAGAATATTTTGTACTAATTTAGCTGGCGTTATCTCCTCGATAGCTTATGTTCTCTTATCATAATACACTCACGGTAGCTATAGCTGATTAACGCATTCAACTGAAAGGAGATACGATATCTACCACCTTAACTACAGTTTAGAATTGATTTTCCAAGATATGGAGAGTGCATCTCGTATTTTGAATCGATAATTATTTTTATATTTTGCGTTTATTAACTAAACTCAAGCTTATTCAATTTAAATAAGCACCCTTAGTTTTCATCTATGTTTTGATATTATCGATAAAGGTTATTTATGTAGGATGCTCTTCCCTCGATAGTCTTTTTCTATAATACCGGACCGAACCTGCGGAAAATGAGGTAAATTCCTAGTGGGCTGGTGTTTCACGATTTCAAGTTCTTACCAAATTCCAACAATTCTTCTTAAGTTTTTAAAGATCAGAAAAATAAACTTCAAACGAACAACTTCGGATCCTAAAGTTCTTAAATTAACTTCTTAATTCAGTATTCTGATTTTTATATTCACAGTTCTTAGATCAGAATTAAATATGCCAAACTTACAATTAAAGATTTAAAAATAAAATAAAAAATGTAATTTAATAATATGAAGTTTCTAACTTGAAACTAACTACTCCAGATCTAAAGTTCTTAACTTGAAGATTCGAATTAACTTAACAATTTGAAGATCCTTACTGCAAACTTAGTTCTCGGCTTTGTGTTCGTCCGTACGTCTGCATAAGTAAAATTGTGAGTTGTTATGTTTCAATTTTATACAGCGACGTTACCAGTAGGTAGGCGGGGTAGGCCTAAAATTTCTTGGAATGGAGATTAATTATATTAAATTGATTTTTAATCAAAATATGCAAACGAAACTTAGTTTACCCTGCGAAACTTTCTTAAGCAGTGTGGCTTTCAGTTTTATTACTTCTATCGCTTTCATTCAGAAAAAATTATGGGCAGTCTGGTACTAATTGATTATTAAATAAAATTAATATCTAAAATACGAACAAAAATTTCTAAAGTGTAATGATTCTAAAGGGTGCATTTTTTATTTTTCAATTAAATTTTTCTTTGCTTTGTTTCTATTTCAGTGTAACTATTTTGATTAACGAGTATTGCTGAAGGGGTTCTAACAATAACTCAACGTCGTCATCAACCCATTTTCTTTCATTGCTATTTTATTTACTTTTGTTTTCCTTACTATTTCGTGGACGATTTTATTTGTTTTTATCATGTAAGTGCACAATTACTGCAAGTACAGTTGAAACCAGAATGAACATATTTTTGCTGTATAATACGTAGTATATTGTATGTGGCATATAGAATTTACCTATCTTATAATTTATGAAAAATAAATTATTAAAAATAATTTTGCGTTTAAAAATTTTTCAAAATAATATTTGTTTTAAAATATATTTTATATCAATCACTCAAAAGCAATTTTATTAAAATAATCTGACATGTTTAACTTGAAATTACAGTTTAGTCTAATTTGGACACTGTAATTGCATTAACAATATGAAATTATTATGCTGTTGGATTAAACTTCAAATACTGATGGACACAAATATCTACATAAATTTGACAATAAAGCTATTCTATCATTTTTATTAGCTTTTCAGACATTAGCAAATTAAAAATTTATAAAATTTACAAAAATTTTATTTTTTTGTTTATACCGCTGAGACATAATATTGTGTATCTGAAAATTGAAAACTTTGTATATAGTAGAGGCGCGCTAGACGACATAACGTCGAAACCTCGGAATACGTGGAACCAGCTCCGATTTTGATGAAATTGGTCGCAATCGTTTTGAAATCGAATTTCAAACAAAGTTTACCACCTGAGAACACTTGCTCTTTTTTTCTTCGGAATTGAAATTTTTTTTACCATTTTATTTTATTTTTTTTCGTTTATAACAGAGAAATTGCGCAGTAAGAGTTCCTTAAGGGTACTGGGTGTAATAGTATTTTGTTTATAAGAAAAAACTTATTTTTCGTCGAACCACATTTAAAGTACGTACGTAGAGTACGTAGAGTATGAATACGTATTATGGCGAATTCCGTTTGAAAATAAGTGTAGTAGTGTAGTAAAAGTGTAGATTCAGTGGCAGACTAAGGGGGCAACGCCCCGGGCCTTACAAGGAAAGGGGCTCGATTTACGTGAAATTATTATTAAAATGTGTGAGTTAAGGTTTACTTAATACTAACGTTTAAACCTAGTTGACCTTTAAAACTCAAAATTTTTTTGTATTTTTTATACAATAACGATGCAGATCCGGTAAAAGATCCGATATCACTTCAAAGAAATGGTGCTCAATGTGGTTAAAGAACGAAGAGATAATCAAGCTCGAGCAATTCTTACGAGAATTCCAAATGAAATTAATATGAAATCACTGGAAGCCCGATATCAAGCAGATTGTTTTACTTCGTTGGTAAAGTCCTCGGAGCAACAAAAAGACAAAACCCCTAGACGATCCCCTGTCATAGTAAACGATGCAATGGAGAAAATATACAAGTATTTTGAAGGAAACGATATGATTCCCAATTCACTTTACAACAGTTGCAGAATATAATCACTAGTTCGCATGTTCCTGACGATAAAACTATAATAAAATGCCTACTGTCGAAATATGAAGATAATATAGTCATATCTAGTAAATCCGCAGATAATTTCATCATCTGTTTTGCGAAGAAACATCACGAAATTTTGAAGAACGATTGGTATAATGCACGTTTTCAAAATGACGAGAAAGAAGAATTTCGCATTCTACAAGCTGCGGCCGAAATTATCCGGAGCCGTATCAGAACTAAGGGATGTTTGAAGGAGAGTTACCTAGCGATTGATCAACCGTTCGACAATATTAACAAATCCATACCAAACTCATTGCTTTATTTCGTTCGCGAAATTATTTTAAAGGAGATCAAACTAACATCGATTCATATGAGAAGAATACACTTCTATTGCTCATGCCATTATGGCTGCAGTTAGACCACGAACTTTTTTATCGCTCCTGCAAGTTGCATTCTCGTGCCTCAACCTAGGCACGAGAGTTTCATCAAAGCAGCCATAAAAATACTAGAGCTGCTCAGTTAGCTGCCAACAACCAACCCCAGAAAATATGTTAAAAGCAATTTTTTTCAATTGCCAGAAAGGCTGTGGCCCAGACCATGGTTGCAAGATAAGTGGGTTATAGTGCACACAAATTTGTGGTGGGTGCAATGGAATTGGTTGCCTCAATTCGAGGCCGATTATTAGAACAGTAAACGTGGATACCGAGGATCAAGCCGATATTAACTTTTAAGACTGAAATTGTAAAAATAAACTGGCAATACCATATAAATTGCTTTCTATTCTTCATTTTCCTCACTACTATTATACACATTTTTGAGTTTAAGAAACTCTTACTACGTAATTTCTTTATTAGAAACGAAAAAAAAAAAAAAATTGGTGAAATATTTTCAATTCCGAAGAAAACAAAAAGCAAGTGTTCTCAGGTGGTAAACTTTGTTTCAAATACGATTTAAAAGCGATTGCGACCAATTTCATCAAAATCGGAGCAGGTTCCACGTATTCCGAGGTGAATATCTAGCGCGCCTCTACTAATATACAAAATATTATATTTTTCAAGTTTTCAATGTGTTGTTCCTCTCGATAAAAAATCGATTCAATGGTGATGCAAATTTTTAATTTCAAAATAGAAATAAATTTTTTCTTCATTTTCTGTAGTCTTATTTCTCCTCCTTTCATTAAAACTACAGCCAATATAAAATCGTGTTAATATATTATACGAAATAAACCGTGAACGCGATTGATGTTCAGTGAGAAAGCGCGTCGAGTGCATTCAAATTAGATCAAATTATAATAATACCTAATATACTCTAGTTTTAAAAGAAATGGTTTTTGAACCCTGCCCTAATTGTTAACACTCTCAGTATTTTTTCCAATTTTACGATTGGTGTATTTTCGACTATACATTAATATAGGACCTATCTATTCATTTCTCTAATTACTTAGAAGTAATTTGGGTACTTGAATTTAATCTCCGATCACCAATCTGGTAATGTAGTTTTAATGATGTACAAAAACAAATTAATAAATAAGAAATATAATTAATCAAACAAATATCTAATTACTTTACACCGATTTAAATTGAATTCTAAGTTGGACGGAGGTAATTAAACAGTGGATATTCCTACCGACCACTATGAATGCATTTGGGTAAACTACTAGAAACTCATATTAATTGTTTTATTTGAAATTTTTTACATAATCCGACGTTGTTCGATTTTCAATTACTAAGTATTCGAATAAAATAAATTTGTAAAAATAAAAACTTAAGTGCTAAACGAAAACATAAAATTTAATTTACTATGCAATAAAATAAAGAAAAAGAGCAAAAGGGATAAAACTAAACGTTGAAGTTCCTTCGCTTAAAATAAGTTCTAAAATGTGAAGCTCAAACTCTTTAATTTTAATTTGTGTAGTAAGTATTGAATATTACTTCTAAAATTAAAGTACAGAATTGCTTTTAGCTTTTTAGGGAAAAATATTATAAAACACTTTTAATAATCCATCTAAAAATTAAGTATTATGCTTTCCGTCTACGTAATTTTATTCGCGAATAAATGCGTATTTTGTTATGGAAAATTTTGTATCAAATTAACTTCGTTGTTTTAAAAACTAGAAACGTCTTCGGAACCTTGTTACATTTCAAGTGTCTACAAGTAATGTAATTGCATAGGGAGTAATGTAGCAGATCAATATTCGTATAACTAACCATCTTTAACAGTTGGCTAAATTATAAATTAAAGCAAGAATTAACTTTATATTGGTGCGTCAGCTATTTAGCGCTAAGAAATTATTTCAATTTATCTTGAGTAACCTGATTTAATTTTGATACCGAAAAAAAACTATTATGTTAGCATGTCAATGAGATTCTGCGCAAGGACGAAGGATAATATTTAAATAGTTCAGTCACACAAATGCATCTTAATGCATTCAAATTCAAATTGTTTTAAAATTAACATATTATTTACCAATTTTTTGAGGTATATTTTTCAAAAATCAAACATCTTGAGCGTGGAATTTTTGTATTATTTTTCCGATTTTTCCAGTCCAAACAAGATTTAGAGGTGGTTAAGGAAAATTCGGAAGAGATCGAAGAGTATAGTACAGGCCCTAGCAGATAGATTTTTAGTCCTAAAAGTACTTTTGCAAGTAATCAAATATAAATTTAAATTTTCAATTACTTTCTAATTAATTATATAACATCTCTATAATGATTTAACTACTCGGCGAGATAGCTTAATAAAGTTGTAAGTTATAATTCGCTTTAAACTCAATACAGTTTATATTAAACATAAATTTGCAAGTATTAACTTAATAACAATCTTTCGAAAGCAGACATAAAATTTACAAATTCAAGTGTTCATGTTTATTAATTTTGTTGTTCAAAGGACAAAATAATCATACAAAATTGCAATAATTACAAAATTAGTCCGATTAGCTGATAAAACAAAAAGAATGTGGCATCATAAAAGTTTAATAAAATTATGGTTATTTTAATAAAAATCGATTTAGTTTAAAAATAATAAATGCAAAATACCTATCAAGTGGCCTAAAATTAAAATATTCGGCTATTAAAATGTTGCTTCCCAAATAACAGTTATTATATTAAAATCGCGCATAATTGCTTGCGCCACAATGATTTTCTTGAATAATAATTTTTTTAACATTATGAAAATACGACGGCATGTGATTCTTAGAAATTAAACTATAGAGAAGGTATAAAGTCAATGGACATAGTAATTGACCAATTTAAAGCCAAACCAAATAGTAATCATTATGTGATTTAAATGAATATGTTAACGAGAATTTAAATGCGCTTAATGATATATGATTTTTGTATTACACACATAACATTTTATATGGTACTACCTACCTATACCATAATAATAATAATAATAATATATTTGTTTCACTTCTATTATAATGCTAAATTAACAAAATGAATTATTCAGTATTATTTTTGTTTATCTATAGCTGAGGCTGTGAGCATTAATAAAAGGCATGCTTTTTTGTGTTGGAAATATGGTCGAAAAAACTTGACACAAAGCACAACCAAATCTGTAAATGTTCAATGTTAATAGATGTCAATGTATCATTGCTTTATGCTAGGAATGTTTACAGAATAACTTCACTTAATTAAAGCTCAACAAAAAGTTTAAAATTAATGTAATGGACATTTCCTATTGTTTGTATAAATACAACCTTAAATCATTTTAATTTGAAAGCTTTCATTCAAAAATTCTTTAATTTAATGGAGAATTTCGTAAAATTAAATGGTACTATACTGTCAGCATAAATATAGCCACAGGCAGACAGCATTTAGTGAATTTTTTTGTAATTCAAAAATACACAGAAAGTCCCCAAGATTAAATAAAAAAATATAAGCAAAAATGTAAAAACACGCATTTTTAAAATACTAAAAAAAAGTGTTTCATTATTTTCATTTTTGAATACTTATCTTATGATTTAGATACAAATTTAGATCCCTTTTCTACTTTAACTTAATTTAGTTTTTTTAAACCAACCAATTTTTAACGAAAATAAATTTACAAAATAAGCAAAAAAATTTACAATTGTAAATTTACAAAAGTAATCCAAAATAATCAGTAATTGTCTGTTATTTGGCGAAATTTTATAATTTTTTAAAGAATTTTATGATCTTCATGCGATTAGCAATCTTTTGGTTTACAGAAACTTTCATATTATTTGTTGATCTTTGATCTACTAAGTTTTCACTTAGTTTAAAAGTGGAAGTAAAAGCTTAAGTTTTCACTTACAAGAATAACAATAAATTAGTTTTTCTAAGAATCAGAAAAAGTATTTTTAATTACTATGATTTGATGATTTTTTTAAAAGTTATATTATTATTTAATTAATTTTAAAACATTTGGTGTTTTCACATTTACAGCTGATTTTTATTTTTCACCTTAAAATAATTCCTGATCCGATAGCAGGATTCTAAGATTTTGAAAAAATATTGGTAGTTATTCTTAAAATTTTGATATAATATTATTATCATAAGAAAAATCACTGTTCATTTGATAATTTTGTAACTTTTGTATTAATTGTATTTTCTCTTACGTAGAATATTTGTCATTAATTTTTAATAATATTTAATTCAATAATTTTTTTTGAAAAACCAAAAATATTGCAAGTTTTCTCTAAAAACTTTAAGTAATTTTTCTCAAAACCCCCACTTTTATAACTTCTACAAATTTAATATATTTTGTCAGAATAACTGCTCTATAAATCTTCAAAATCCCCTTTTGGGGATATTAATGTTTTAAATTTTAAAATTATGTAGCTACATTTTCTCGTTGATAAATAAATAATATCATAATATTATAAATCTGTTGAAAACTAACTATTTACAATTTTTTTTCAAGTTTTGTTTTCCAGTGGTTAACCCAAAAGTATGGCTTAGCCAATGATATTGCATAAAAAACAGCTTTTCAATTTGTTTTATTGGATAAACCAAACTTTTTATTTTAACCTGCAACTGAAAAACTGGGTTTAAATTATAATAAATTTTGTTAAAACTTAATAGAGTAATAAATTATAAGAGCAATTAAAAAAATTGGGCATATTGGAAAATCCCGAATTTCAAAAATTTTCAGAAAAATTTCAGTGTTTTAATATTTGTTTAAAAATATTTTTCACTCGATAGCGGAATTTTTAGAGTATATCTTCCTGATGCAATAATTTGTTTAAAAAAATTATGGATATTTTGTGAAAAATACGATTTTTCTTATATGCTACAATAAGTTTTCGAAAATAACATTATTTATTTTGAAAACCTTAAATTCCGCTATAGGGTAGCAGGACATTTTTGACTTGAAAGAAAAAGCGAGTTACTTTATTTTTTACAAATAACAACATATTTCAGTAAAAACAAATTCTGGAACTTTTAGTACATTTTTTAATATTGGTGCAATATTGATTTCTAATATTGACACATAATTTATTTGCAATATTAATTTTTAATATTTCGGGAAATTAA
This sequence comes from Cantharis lateralis, assembly GCA_963170105.1. NCBI lineage: Eukaryota > Metazoa > Arthropoda > Insecta > Coleoptera > Cantharidae > Cantharis > Cantharis lateralis. Next base: position 10,703,789 of record OY720624.1, read on the forward strand.
CATTTTCCAATGTTGATATAATATTGATTGAAGCAATTGATATTTGAAGCAATACTTAAAAAGTATTTTAATAATTTTACTAAATTCTGAATATAGAGTTTATTTATGTGTCACAAGATTGTAGAATGCCGAATTTTGATTTTGTATATGTAGTAGGTAATTGAATAAAATAAAATTTAAAAAGTCTGTATTTTCTCTAACAAATTCATTTATTCAAAATACATACATTTAATTACGGATTTTATATTGCAAAGCCAGAAATACTCTTTAAATAGCTCTTAAAAGTTGAAAATTAACATAAAGACGTTAGGTTAGATCAATTTGAAAAATTTTTATTAACTGTAGGTATAAAACGCAGGTGCCCCATAGAATTTTTACAGGTCAAGTTTTTCGGTAGAAATACTACTTTCAACTAAGGTAAAAAGTTTAGAAAACAACTAATTGCTTTCAATTAAAAAATCGGTCTGTTTTAGATAGGAACTAAAATGTAAATTTTAAATGAAAACGAAAAATTTAACAAAATAACTATAACTTTTAAAATTATATTAATACTTTTCTTTTTGCTAAAGTATAAAAGATTTTTTCTTTGGCCAACTATTACCTACTAAAATAAAGTAAACTTTTATTTTTTTAATTTAGTTTAGTTCAAATTTTTTGTAGATATATCTGTTTAGCGAAGATAAATTTTGTTAGATTATTATTACATTTTTCTGAAAAAAGAAAAGCTTTGGTAATACCTTTCCTTTGGAATAACATAAATGTATAAACATATTATATTCTAGTTACAGCTATCTAAAAGTATATTTTAAAGTATTTATAAAAATCGATCAGTATTATCTTTTTTAACAAATAACATTTATATAAAAAGGAAAACGTGCAGTTTTGTGAGTTATTTTAAGGCTTTATTAATTTATGTGCTTCTGTATATTATGTAAAACTAAAATATTTATTTATTATATTTAAATAATATAAAATTCGTTTTGCGCTAAAGATGTTCCAAAAAAAGTTACAACTACCCCGAATAAAACAGAGTTAAAAAAATAATTAGTATTTAATAATTTCTCGATGTTTGCTTAAATTGTTAACTACTAAATTTAAAAAGTAGAAGTATTATTGTAAATTTTTAAATAAATCGATAAATAGTGAACCTATTATGTGGTTGTAACTATTCATGAGTTATTTAGTGTTAAATGAGAATTTTGCAGTTTCTTGGTAGCGATAAATTAAATTTATTTTACCAAGGAAATGTATGAGGTTTTCTCCTACCTGCATCAGTAGTTTCGTTACCATCACAAAATGAAAACTAACTTATGCATTAACTGAAGTTTAATGTGCATTTTAGAATTAAGCTAGGTACATCTTGATTTGGTTTTCGAATCTACAATTTAAATTTGCATGTTGACTTTTACCTAACCAAATATTACATTTTATTTGACTAACCCAGTTTGGAATACCCGATTTAAAGCTACTCGTATAGTAAAGTTGGTTGAGGTTACGCTATGCGGTGGAAAACGTCACTCAAACGAGTAATAAGTGGCATATACCTTCCAGTTTGTGCAACAATTCGCTAGCTGCCACACCGAAAAGAATAACGTAGCTTATCAAAAGACTAGAAACACTTTTAAGTGCTATTCTGTCATATTAACCGACAAGTCTGCTACTTGCAACGGAAACTTTCTACAAGAATTTTAACATCACCATTTTTGTTTTTATACGACAATTTCCTTGGTTCCAAGTTAAGCAGATTTATTACATGCAATTTAGCATAGTGTTACGAAGTACTTAGAGAATTTCCCGTAAATTTTAACGCAGTTTCTTATAATACAACACAATAACTTATTTTCAAAAGGAGGAGGCATTATGTTAATGATAAACACATCTTCCAGTGAGATGTAACGAAAATATTCTTTTAGCCTTGCAATCATAGCTCCAAATTAAAAACAACTTAGCGACTTTTGCCCGCCTGACTGGAATTTTCATTAGTATTTTACATAAAAATGCCAGATCAAAAACTTTTCTCTTTTGAGCAATATACATTTTAAATTATTAATAAACTCGAACTTAGTTTGGACATAAGCGCTGAAGCGGATGAACAAACAACTATTATTAGGTGCAATTACTGACTGGCTGTCTGCTTCACTAGACAGTTTATACTAATTGTTGTATCCGAATTATTATTATTATGCTATTAGGTGTTCTGCATTGTTAAATTTTGTTGTCTTAAGAAAGGATGGGTTCAAAGAAAATATTGAAATGCTACGCTAAGTCAACAGCTTTGAGATTTAGGGATAGGTTAATTTGATTAACAATGAAAAATGATGAATTTAAATTACAGGTGTGGGTACATAAACATGTGAAAGCATTATCCGTTGCATTTTTTTAATGTTTGGTGTTTACTAATGCAGGAAGTTTTGAAGAGGCGTTTTGAGGCTGAGCAGGTTCTCTTCTACGCTATAATATTTACTTCCTGCACTTTGTATTGTATTTTTTGTTCAAATTATGCATAAAAAATGACAAATTATCAGCTGATGCATACTCCTCTTATTGAGGAAATTTAAAATAATAAACGAATTTCACAAATTGTACAATTTGTTTTATTAAGGCCAATTAGCAGAAATTATAAAATGAACCTCATGATTCTTAAGGGTTAGATTACAACAAGATGAATGACAATACTTAGGAGGAATTTGCATATTTTATCGGCTCCGCCCACTAAAACATATGCTTCACCTATTTACGTCGGACACACGTAATAGTTTAATATTAAATTTAAATCCAGATTAAAATTTAAAAATTAACCAGATTTTGAACAACTGTAAGCAAATCAATCGGGTATTGACATCACGAGAATTATTTTATTTTTATAGTGAGGAAATAACATTACATCAATCATAAGTTTGATTGTTGTTTAACAAAACATTACATTTTATATTATAAAATTTTAAACGATTATCAACAATATACTTCCATTTCTAATTCAGGCTTTGATCGCTTGGTTTGATAATCAACAAATAATAAATAATAACAAACCCTAGCACACTATTTTATTTTCCTAAATAACACAAATTAAATTTAATATTATCATGAATACATGCAATGCTGTTTAGATTATTAATATTATTGCATGTCCCTGTTAATGTTCAATCTGAATGTGAGTCGTCTATAGAAAAACCTATGATTCGGTACAGTAAATTCTAATTCCATTTGTTTTATTTGTTCAGTCTACTGCAAAAGCAACACTCATATGGCCTGCATTTCTTGCACTTATTTTTTATTTTTTTTATAGGAAATAATTTAAATAGTTATTTGCAAGATATATTATTAATTTACAAAATATAATAAAACAGGGGGGCAATAATTATGTCTATCAAAAGTACATCTAGTATAATTATATAAATAAAATAAAAATTTTCAAAATTTTGAGATAATAGTGGATAAATTTAAATCTTAAACAAAATAACAGATTTATATTAGCTTTCAGCACAGCATAAATATTAAAGTGTACAGGTAAGTTTTTAATTTGAAAAATCGTTTAGTTATAAAGTGCATTTTGTAATATTAGTGAGGTATTTACGATTTACGAAAAAGTTTTCATCTAGTTAGAACTTTTAAATTTCAGTAAATACTTTTCTAAATTATGTGTCCTGTACAATTTCAAACTGATATTCGCTTACAGATCATAATATAACAATTTTCATCTTTGAACTTGAATAAAATTATTCTGCATTAAATATTCCATTAAAATTTCTTCCATTTAGAACTTTCCTAAGAGTAAAACAAGATCTTTTTTCATCGTAATTAGCATTGTCATATTTAAAATTATTTTCATTTCATATTTAAATTTTTTTTTTATAATTTTATTAAGAAGTTTTTAGCAGGATTTCAGTAAGTAATATGCTGGTATTTTGGCAATAATAAGTAGGCAAGTTTGGTGTCTTGGGAGATTCAATTCCTGCATGTATTAGATTTCATTAAACCAATACACCCGGAGGGAAAATAAAAGGTAGACTTGTCATGGATAGTACAGGGTATTATTAGCCAAAAGCACAGAACTTTATCAAATGTCATATATACCGAAAACTTTGCAAAGAAGTATATATTATCCTTGTGGAATGAAGGTATTATGGCCAATAAGGAGTTACTTTTACTACTGTTTACACCTAATAATCGCTTTTATGACAATAGAAGTAAGCTAAAAGTTATTTTGTATGTGACCAAAATGATAAGATTTTTAGTTATTTAACATCAAAATAAATTTTCATAAGAAACAACAAAGCTGCTTTTCTAATTGGCATAACTATTACTAAGTTTTATTTTATAAAATGAACTCACCATCTAGACAATAGCTTTAAACCGCCTTTGATTCCCTTAAGCTTTACAATGAGCTTTGGCTAAGGTTAACAATAAATTTTTATCTAAATTATATTATTATACATAAGTTTCAAAATTGAAAGTTAAAAATTGTAGATTCCTTAAAATTTTAAAGAGAGTCACTGCAATATATTGAATATTATTTATTAACTGTTTAGTTCGATTATATCTATCAACGTCGGGGTAATTATCAGTTGACATCGAGATATGCGTCGGCGTACATAGCGTCGGTGTAGCTAGCGTCTAGATATATTATATCATACTGGACAAATTAAGTAAAAAATACAGCCGTTACAAAGGTAGTGTTTTTCAATTTATGCAAAACTTTCGTCATATTTAAGTGAGCGAGGAGCTTAAATTGTAGTTGTTAACATTAATGTAAAGAAGAGATTGCAAATTAAGCAAAACAGAATTTAATTTTGTAAAAACAGTAAAAAAAACATGGCTCTTTGTCGTCTGCTGTATTTCTATCAAAGGTGCATCTTTTACGTGGCATTATAACGTTATCTGCATTTGTTAGGAACACATTTCCTACTTTATACATTAAAGCTCTACGTGCATGCAAAACTAATTTTATCATAATTCTTAGCAAATTGCATAAAAGCGTCACTCATTGTTTCAACAAACCTACAGATTATTTGCATATACAGCGCATAACACTTTACAAAATTTGAACAAACATATTTAAAAAATAAATTTTATGTAACTTTAAAATCTTAAAAATGTTTTTCATAAAATGGAATAGAATAAAACAATTTCTACGTGAAATCTGTCGATATAAATCCACCATTTAAAATAGATTTGAAATGGTCCACTTTTCAATTTGCATAGTAAATCCAGCTGAAAATTGAAAAATCTAAAACAATTTTTGATTACAGTTTTCCTATACATGCAGAGTGTCTGCTTCTTTTTAACACTGAGATTTTTCTTTGCTTACGGCTAAAGATAAATGTTTGCATTTTATACGTTTTGTGGTGTAAATTATTGCACAGTAGCACTCTGACCGCATAATAGCAAACTCATGAAGCAACATAGTTAAATAAACCGCATATAAAACTATACAACCAAGTTGGATTTATCACGACAAAAAGTCAAGTGCTTTAGATAGTTAACATTTTTTTCAATTTAAATTTATTAAAATTTTAATGTCTTAACCATGTGCTTGAGAACTTATAAGTGTGCATTACTAATTGATCTATTTAAAAATATTCCAGACACCAAATGGACTTTCTGAAATAATTATTTAATCCTCATATCTGAGCTTGATTGACGTTTTCACAAAAATCCAGCTCCTTGCTTAAAAATAAAACTTCAAACAGATATGAAATTATCGTTACAAAGGAAACCTTTTATATTCAGTTAATCTGTGACATCCTGCTACGTTTCAAGTTAAATAAAATACTAATCTACGTAAACCTGTCTGCTTACTCTTAATCCCTTTATATCAGTTACACATTAGTACACTAAGATCGGGCTCACTATTTTTTTTATTGGTGGGTTAAAGGACGTGGACGTGCTTTAAATCCATTACAACCAACAACAATTACAAACTCCTCTTTGCGTAAAATTCTAAAATCGATATTACCTTGCGTTTCACCTTTCAGGTAGAAATTGTTTGCATATATTACAACCATTGATTTTAGAAAATACGATAAATTGAATATAGACCGCCAATTTTTCACTGTCTGTGTGTATCGCCCCCTAGAGTTCGATCAAACCCTGGAGTGCATTTTCAAATCAAGTTTGATCCCCTAGGTCGACCACTTAACCGAAACACTTGGCGAAAATTACAGTTGCGTATAAATTACTCATGTAGTTTTAATTTTCCTGTTCTTTTAAGTAAAATAAAACGTCCTATTTTCATCGCACTTTGAATCTGTTGTTCTGTAAAAAGGAATAAATAAGCGAGTAAATAAATGATTTGGGCTACGGTGTTATAAATAAATGTAAACGCATGCAATCCTTCTAGATTTAATAAATTTAATCTAATTTTTTCTAAATCTGCAAATAAACATAAACAAACGTGACGAAACGACACTTAAAAAGGGTGAAATGTTCAAGTTTGTTTTAGCATTGTGGATATAACCGCGAACAATTTCACTTTAAATTCTAAACAAATACTAAAAAAAAGGAAATTTATAACTTTAGTCAGTGATACGTTTTCTTCAAATATTTATATTTCAAAAGCTTTTCAGTTTTTGTATCGACAGTGGTCGTTCTAAATTAAATAAATTTTCTCTCTTGTAGCGGTTCAGTGAGGAGCTAGAATAGCTTCGGGCTTTGCAATTTTTCAAATACAGAATGTGGGAAAATGTAATTCCAAAAATTCAATTTGTCAGAACTCGAATAGCCGATTTACCGCTTTTAATATAAAGCAAAAAGAAACATTAGTTGCAGATGCTTTTTGTGCCTCATTGCAACTTACCGATAAAGTTATAAAATGCATAATGCTCGCCAAAATCTAATAGCCGTTTAACGTAAAACGCTTTTCTTGTAATCTCTTCTCATGTGTAAAACTTGACTTTTTCCGATTTGTTCATTACGAAACACTCATGAAGTTCAAATATTTTACACCCACCGCATTTCGCTAAACTGGAGAAAAACTCTTTGGCTAGGTGGTACTTCAATTTCCCGCTATACGGAGTTTACCTGTTGGAAATAAACCATTATAACTAAATGAAACTCGTTTATGTTAAATTGTAAGTTACGAAATTATTGCAAGCCATAAATTGCTTTCATGACACTTTTTTGTAATTTTATTTATGCCACACTGAAAGGTCTCTCGGAAAATAAGCGTGCATGTACGAGGCAAACTTTTCAACTATGAGAATGGAATCAACAAGAGTAAAGGAAAACTTTAATTGAAATAATTGTCAAGAATTATTCAAGCGATTACTGGAATACAACGAAATTAGTTCCTTCAGCCTTTCGGTGAATATAAAACCTGTGATGTTTGAATTTTTTATCTTAATATCTATATCACACTCCGAGGACTCGTAAAGCATCTTTAATACATTTTCGGTGGATTTATTTAATTTTAAAATACTTTCCGCTACTTTTAGATAAAATAAAATAATCAATTGAAAAACTGAATACAAAAAAGCTTTTTTAAAAAAGGAGCTGATCTCAAATTTTAAACAAGCCACTTGCTTCTTATTCAATCTACGCAATTTTCAACGATATAACCCAGTTTTATATTTCTATTACTTTCTGTTTTGCAATTTAATTCCCTTTCAAGAACAAAATTAAAAAAATGTAATTCTTAATTATAATGTTTAAAACAGCATAAAACTTGAATACGGAAAGAGTCCTAAAAGAAATTCGACCCACCGCATGAATCAATTAAAACTGAAAAAAAAACTTGAAATTTAAATTAAATGTTGTATTATAAAATGTTAAAAGTTTAATTAGTACTTCATGGTAAGCTGTAAAATTTAATAATAATTATACATTTGATGTAATAGTTTAACACTAGCAACGGAATGCCCTTGGGTACTGAAAGAAAAAGCTTAATTTATGGAATAAATTTTGTAATTTTACAGGTTTTTGTATCTACTCATTAAAAAAAAAAATTAAATACAGCTTCATTGCGATAATGAAGCCAATATTAGCTTAAATTTTAGGGGTTATCCCTGTACAAAAAACGGGGTTTATTTTCCCTAACAAAATTTACGTGTTTTTTTGTCGAATATCGAAAAATTTAGCAAGGTAAGCTAACAGGCTACCGGTATATTTTTGTAATACATAAAATTATCTATGATAAGTAGCATTTATTGGCTAATCGGTCGTTTAGCGTGCACGCTCCATCACACTATAAGCAATAAAATTGTACAAAAATTATAACTTGCAAATTTACATCAACTAATTACCATTTTCTTTTTATACAATTCAGCATTACTTGAAAATTATTCTGTTTGGGCAGTGCAATTTTGATAAAGTTCCTGCTGAAAATCATATTTTTGTTAATTTATGGTTTATGATGGTAAAAGTCACTTTGTCAGGCAGTCGTGTAAGTGGAAAACCGAAACTAGCCTGCAATTGGAGATTTTGTAAACTTATATTTTCAGAAATGTATATATTGCTATGTTTTTTTCCGGCTTCGAATATACTTAGTTCAACAGACTCTCCTCTATTTTCAATTTGAGAGTTTTTTTTTAGTTTTCATCCCGGTTGACTTCAATAGTCAATAATGATTAATCCATTAATTTCGAGCCACGTTTATATTTCCATCGCTCTTAGCTTTTTCTTGATCCTGTCAGTAATCTCCCACACCTCCGCCCATACAAAGCTATAGTTTCCTATATTTTTGTATTCTATATTCCACCAGGGGCGTAGCGAGTATTGTTGGGGCCTTCGTGCAAAATATTTGAAGAGGCCCCCTGTCCCAAAATAAACTGGTTATAAACAAAGTCAGGTTTTGATATTTATTTCAACCTTATGACATTTACACTGACCCAAAAGCTGTCATATATTATATATTATACAATGAAAATTAAATTAAAGTTTCATTAAATCAATGAAATTTCAACCAATGAACTAAAGATTCACTTTTATGAAAAATTTAAGAGTATGAATTAAAGAAATTCATTATTTTCATGAAGGGTTCATTGTATTTATGAGTTTTCTTATTGTTTTAATAAATTTCTTCATTATATTTATGAAAGGTTTTTAAATGAGTTCATTGGTAAAAACATTTTTTCGACACAATCTACTATTATATAGGACAGGAAATGGGTCCCGTTTATGTTGTGTAAATAGCTATTGCGTAAGTATTTGAAAAAATTTCATTACAAAGCAAATAAACAGTGTTGTTCTCGAAAAATTTATTATTTTTATTAATTTACTCAATCATTAAATTTATTTTTAATTTGTCTAATTGTCTTTTTCTTTGCTTTTCCACTTCTTTTTTAAAGAAATGCTATTGATTTCTAGCAATGTATATGATTTGTGAACACACAATAACACAAAGAAATATTATTATTATTTATATGACAAATTAAATATTAAATGTTCAAGTAGGTAAAGAAATTGAAAATAATTTTGGTTAAAAATTGTCTTAAAGGTTGTTTCTGGAAGAAAGAAATTATTAAATAGAAAAATACTTAAAAAGTAAAAAAGTATAAAGAAAACAGATAAAAAAATATCAAAAGAAGTAAGCTAACAAAATTTTAAAACAAAAAAAGTTGGTAATTGGAAAATCGTATTAAAGTTATATATAAAAAAATAATGAAATCATAAGAACTTTTTTAAATATTAAGTTAAATCTCTTACAATATCTTGAATTTGTGCACACAATTTTCTTTTAGGTAGAATAAATAGTACAGAAAAATTTGATTTTATTATAAAGCGAAATTTATAAGTAATTTGACCGTTCTGATATCAATCTTGGAATAAATCAATTTTTTACTTTTTCATTTATTTTTTTTTCATTATTTATTATTGCATATTACTTATGCAAAATATTTCAATCGAAATTTGTAATTGCATAGAAATCATTAATAGCAAAATATCCTCCGGACTACTTATCTTGAAACTCCAACACCCACTTCCAAAGGCTTATACTTTCGTCCATCCACAAATGGCAAGCGAACTGCTCAAGTTTGTTATATAAAATTTCATAATGTTAAAACTTACATATTATTAATAAAAAATCCAGATGTGTTGTAATTTGAAACATTGTAACATGAAAAGTAAATGACACGTGACTTCGACAAGATTGATAATACAATTTTAAACAAAATTGCGTTAGAATACATAATATGATAGAAACTTTAAAACAAATCGCTTGTCAGCTAAATTTACCATAATTAGGTGGTAACTTTTTAAACTGTATGGCCATTTTATATATTTAGGTATCAATTTTAATCTCAAAATTATATATAAATACTTAAATTTTAATATTACTTCTTTTATGGCATTACAAGTGCTATGAATATCATGACACATATCCCCCTTGAACATCTACATATTATACAGATTATTTTTAGAAATAAATATGTTACAATATTAAATTGTAACACTTTATTGGAGTTAATACTACCTAGTACATTTATATTAAACAAAAACCACTTTAAAAGTAAAAATTAATTTTAAATTTATATAACAAAAGCATATTATTTATAATTGAAGAACTGCTTTATGAATAGCACTCGAAAAATTCCATAATTGCAGTGCAGTGCTGAAAAATGTTGCAAGCTGAAATTATAAAAAAATATAATTAGATGAATACAAAATGCATTAAAAAAATCCACACTTTAGGTGCTTAAAGTAACAGGACTGCAGGATAATACACTCCGCAGTATTCATAGAAATTTAAACATTTTCACACAATTTTTAATTTCTATAACTGTCGAAAAGTGCATAATTATTTTAATCCATTGTATATTTCTAATGCCAGCTTTTCACAAGTTGTAAGCTTAATAGGCTTATTATTAATATTATATAGCACTGCTAATAATTATTTCACACTAATACAACGAAATTCGTTCGACGTTAGTGACATCAAGCTAAATATAATTAATATTAAATGTATCGTCAATTCTGCTTGTCGTCCTATTTGCATATTATTTGATCAATGCGGCATTACTTATAAATTTAATTAGAAATAGTAGTTAACATCGAATTTATATTTTGGTCCTTTTTCAGTTTTCTCCTCATTTTCCGAGTTGAAACTGATAACGTATTAATAAATTGCACTGCAATAGATGGTTTGTTACGGGATGTCACTCTGAATCTTATTGAACTTGTTTGAAAAGATCGTGTTAATAATTTTCAGTGCACTCGAGCGAATCGGTATAAAAATTTAAAAAGCAGTTATTATTTTAAGAGTTGTAGAACTTCCATGTTAAATTGCAGTTTTGTATTTCGCAAAACTTAAAATTTATCGTTTCTCCATTGCCAAGAAATAAAATTTTTCGGATTTAGACTGCTGCTGATCTGAATTGCTGAACTTATAAAATTTTTCATATTGTTTATCAAATTACTTTTTGTTGTAACATTGTCACACTCTTTTAGAAAAGCTGGCGTTCGTGTTTATCGTCAAATGCAGTTAATTTTCATTAACGGTTAGCATTAATGGTAGTGATAATTTAGCATCAAATTTATCGGTGTATAGAAAGGCATAACACTAAATTTACACAAAACTTAGCTTAATAATGATCGTTTATGAACGCAGAATAATCTAGGTACAACCTATAAATTATTAGTTTCGTCGTTTTGCAGACACAACCGAATCTTGTATGCTTTTGGTAAATGGGATCACGGTAGCGGTGACAGTGGTGTGTCACGGTCGGTAAATTACCAAGGATTGCTATTGTGTTTACGGTAACCAGCATGCAGCTATGGCGACGCCACGGGTCGTTGCTTACCCCTGTCCATGTATTAGTTACTCTACAATCTACACCCTATACGCCTTCTGTATAAATGTTCAACCACACACTATTTATATGAACACCGACTGCTCCTACTGTTCAAATTGACTACAAAAGCAATAAAATGCCCCATCATTGTGGGCGAGTTTCAAACTAAATTAGAGATACTACGCTAAATTACATGGTTTAAATGGGCTTCACTTTCCGATTATCTTTCAAAATCAGCCCAGAAACTATTTTTATACCTTTTCTAAGTTTTACATATTGCGATATGCCGTGGTTTGATGGGCTTGAGGAACTCTTGAGCAACCATCGAAATTCATATTGTCAAATTCTTCTTACCTATTTTAGAAAACGTCGAAATTAAAAGAATCAACCGAAACCCATATCAAATCATTGACAAAGACGTGACGAACAAAGAAATCTTAACATAATGCCTTTATTATGGTATTTAAAAGTCTAAAAAATGAGTTGCAACTTTGATTGAATACTTGCATGACTAGATCATTTTATTTAATTGTGCTTGTAACTTTACTGTCATTAACTTATTTTGTGTTAAAAGTGACTTTACCAATTTTTAACGTCCGCTTTTACATGGATGATTAGGAATTTAAATGAGCATTTGTTGAATAAAAAATTGCCAAACTTAATTATTATTATTATAGAACCGCAACATTGACCCCCAACGATTGGAGTTAATCGTCAGTAATGTTTAAAAATTATGAGTCAAAATCAAAAAAAATAAAAATATGTTTATTGTTAAATTGGACGTAACAACTCCAGTAGGTTGATTGGTTTTAAATTTCATTATTTTAATTTTAATAAATTGATTTAAAAATCGTTAATTTAAATTTAAATGATAGGTGAAATTTAATAAAAGCATCAGTCAAAACATCATTTATAATAGTTACCACTAGTGTACATACATTAAAGCTTCTTATGGATTTTAACAATGTAAAATGATCGAAAGGAATTAAACTGCTGACATTTTAATTAAAACAGCCGCATTACAAAATAATTCTAATTAAACATAATATTGTAGTAAAATCAAACTTGATAAACAAAGTCTAGATTTCGCCATTACGTTAAAAATAATTCAAAATGTTGAAATTTTGCTATTTATTTCAATACTAATGAAAGAATTAGAACCAATTTAAGGTAGCATTAAAATTTAAACAGAGATTTTAGATAAAAAAATCAATCAGTGAGAACTTTCAGTTAAATACTTAATTCTCGGTTTAAATTTCTTTTACAACTGCTTGATGATGAACTCTGAATATTCTTATTTCCAATTCTGTACAAGAATATATTCTTTTCACTTAATAGTTTTGAGAACACAATGATATATTCCAGTAGTATGCTAACCATGCTAGAAAACTCGAAGATTGATATTGGGCAGAATGCAGCTAAGCAGCTGGCGAAGTACACTTCTGATCTCTTGCTATTGCATAATCTTTTTGATACTTCCTGTTAAAAATATAGACAAACATGCATAATATATTCCGTTGCATTTCAAACTGATATACCCCCAGGATTTCGGTCCAAGTATAAAGTGGATGTAATTGAGCACACAGAAAACAGTTTTATTACAAAGTTAAAGACCAGACCATTAAGGAAGAGGGCGGCTAATGTATAAATCAACAAAATAAATGAAAACGTATAAATCCAAATTCTGCTAGTTTCACCTTATTTAAATGAAGTAGGTAACACTACGTTTTCAGATTAATTAAAATTAAACTAAACAGAAGGTACACTTTCAAGTTGAATCTCCATATATTACCTGTTAAAAGCTATAGATCCCATTATTATTGATAAGATATTTCCATTCCTTTGACAAACGTAAAATTAATTACCATGCAATGTCTGATTATTGGAACGGAGATAACAGACCAGATTCTATCAAAGCTCGTCATTATCAATTGCTTTTTCAATTAAATATAATAATTATTAAGTGATGAATATTTTTTAATAATTAACAAGATCAAAAAAATGTTTATCTTGTTTTGATAGGATAAAATTATTTATTTTATTATTTATATTAAAATTTAACGTTTCATATCCATAAAAAGAGCAATTAATTTATGTACGTCTGCATTGCGGTGATGATTAATAATTTAAATATTATATAAATATCCTTTGGTTTCTCTCTAACCAGAATAACCCGAAACAGCAAGTAAGAAAAGTAAAGATTAAATATTTTTATTAACAATAGGTACACAAAGCCTAATCTTATAATAAATTGTTTTTTTGGATCTCTTCGACTTTTTGGTACAACAATACTTTAGTACTTGGGATAATTTAACAATACAAGAAAATTATTTTTGTTTGTTTACCTCAACTCCGAACTTTTGCAAATACTTATTCAAGTATGAAAAGGCCAAAATATTAAAAGTATACACAATGGTAGTACAGAATTAAGCAGCTATTGAATTGAATTTCTTGAATATCTGTTTGAATTCATTCGAAGGCAAAGTATTACAATTTCAGGTCTAACAGTTCCACCTGTTGATAATATTTTGAATTATAGCATAAGTTTCCCAAAAAAACTCCCATAAGGTTCATCTATCCGGTACTACGTCGATACAAATTTAACATATTATATTATAGCAACATAATAAATGGTTTCGTAATTGATGTTTTTATACAGACTACGAAATATGATTTTCACTTTTGGAATAATATATGAATTGTATGTACATTATGTATGTTATACGAATACATTTAATATAATATAATATTATAATGTATCCTATTTTTTAACCGTTGAATTTTTCGATTTTAATTTTCTGATTAATAATAATTTTATATTAAATTACTTATTATATAATAAATATTAAATTTTTATAACACAATGTATAGTGTAATATATATGTACTGAATAGTATAGATTACTTCTATGTATTTTAAAAATTTTATTTTTATACTCACGAATAAATCATAGAAATAAATTGCAAACTGTAGTAGTGTTTGAATAATATAATATTATATATTTTATATTATAAATTATTACAATGCTATATAATTCATGTAATTATAATTATATTTTATAATATCGTATCTCTTATGTTTGCTATAGCTGCTATTATAGTGTTACGATATCATAAAACAACGAATGGTAGTTCTGGCACTTAGCGTTTATAATACCTCTATAAACTCTACCTTGCTCTCATTCAGAATTTGTTAATGATTGACGTCAGGATTTTAATGCCCATAAAAATACCAAATAATTTATTTCGTAAAATTGTACAAACAAGTCTTTAAAATTTCAAAAATGTTATAAAAAAAATGAAAAAATAGAAATAATTTAATTTAATTAATTAGGGTATTCCATAGCCCCCTGACCCCCCGGTCAAGAAGCACTTTAATTTAATACTGCACTATGAGCTTGTTATTCTTAGAATATTTCTATTTTTCCGATGCAAAAGTTATATGCATGTTCTGCTGTGTAGCCAGATTTATATAAATATAGAAACAAGAAGAAGAAGCAAATCCACTAAGAAATTTTGTTTTTGTTTATAAAATTATCTTTTGTTATGGGTATACGAAAGTGGTGCCGTCAGCAATATTTAAAAACAATTTAAACATTTGTAGATTCTCACCGTAATTATGTATTAAAAGGCAGGGAAAATATTGATCCTATTATTTTACCCTGAGGCGCGCCGCAACTTCAACAGTTTGAATAAAATTAGCAATTTACAGCTAAAATAATGATTTTCTTTTCTCAAAAAAATATAAATAAATATTCTGCTTCAGAAAAGTGAAACGTGGTTGTGTTTTGAAAGTTGAATGGAAGATATTTCATTTTAGAACAATATTTGTATTCCTAAGTACTTAGTAATTATGTTGGTCTGAACTATTATGTAAAGCAGTAAACCTTTTATACAGATGGCCTGTATGTGGTTGAACGTAAAGTCGACAGTGTTTAACCGGAGTTTAGCAGATTTAATTGTTAGTATGATTTATAGGTAGGCTGCAACACCCCTCGGTTACCGTTCTATTGTAACTCGTTGGGGAAATTGTGAATCGCATCCCATTCTCCAAAACCGTGTAATAGCTTTATATTTATACATCTAGAAGCGAGCTTCGCTTTATTTATTGTATTTATTATATTATATATCTGTATAATAATTTTCAAACTACCTCGCAATCATATACTGTTACAATGGCTACGTCATTTATTATTTCTTCTTTCTTTCCTATAGGCGAATCTACGATAAACGATATTAATATTTCATATTTTTAGTAGGCTTCTAAAAACAGATGTGTTTCTAATTTCTTAATTCTTTGCCTGGGAATTGATTTTTTGTCAACTGCATACATCATAACCACTTACGTAATATATTAATCTTGATAAATTATGGAAACATATGAGGTATGTAAATATTGAAAAGGATTAAGGAATAACTTAAATACCATGTAGTATATTTTACTTTTGCTTGCGATAATTTATGTCAGATTATAAAATTCAATTAATCAGTAGCGGTTTACCCAAGTTATAAGCTATAATTTAATATGGAGAGACGCTAAAATCTGTTGTGATTTGCTAACTCAAAACTACATAATAAATTTTAAGGTATTAAATCAAATTTTAAAGTTATAATTAACTACATTTTGTGATTCAGGTAACCACCGAAACTTTTTTTTATTCCATTTAAAAATATTATTTATTGGTAACCGGATATTAACAAACGACAATTTGGATCAAAATAGTCGAGTGTTAAATAAAGCTGTTGCAAAAGAGGGATGTTAAATTTAGTGCGTTTACAATACCCCCAAATTCTGAGCTTTAGACCACCCATGTATTCTCACTTTGATTCAAAAACTCGACATGGGGTTGTCACTCTATTATTTCACGCAGAAAACTACTCTAATCTAAATTTTAATTTTCAAATAATTTTATTAACAGGAATTTCAAAAACGTCGGTCGTAAAGAATATTTTCATAATTTTCTTGTTTAACTGCGTGCCAGGTGTTCTTTGGAAATGTTACGTTGTTAAAAAAAGTGTATACTAGCGCACTCTGGTATCCAACACTAGAGAGTCCGTATAATTTTGATTGAAAAATTTATTATAGCGCTTTTCTTTCGGTATTTTTCTTAATACACAATTGAAGGTTGATTGCATAATTTCACCAAGGGCTTTTCTTTTCTGTTTCTGGAATCGTGGCGCTACTGCAGACACTTATAAAAATTTTGTTTCGTAATTGCGCAAATTATCCACCCTTTCGTTCGGAAAATTGATTTCTTAATTGCAAGCTTTACTTGTAAGGCTGCGATTACAAGAAGATTTGTATTTTAATTTTATTTCCACCGAATTTCCATAAATATTTTTGCTTTTTTGTATTATAAGCAACAATTTTGCTTGAATTGGCTCATGGCAGCTATTGCAATAAACTTGTCAAAATGTACAATGACAACCCCAGTTGTTAATGTTACTCCAAGTAGCAGCAGCAGCAGCTTTAAACCTCACACCAACAGCAGGTCGTGTGGGGTGAAAGTTAACCAAACGAACAAAGAGCAGAACGTAGAGTGGCTGCTTAGTAGAATGGGACATAAATTTAAAATTTTAACTAACGAAGTAGCTCTTAACATCACACCTGCAAAGAATACAATTAATGTCAAAATATTGCGGAAGAGAAATAATGAATACGTTTCCTTTTCATTACAATTACACAATGACTTATTCTTTAACCGAATCTATTAAACTTTAAAAGATTCAAATCTTAAACTTCATATAGGATAGGACAATTGTAAATGTGGCCATTTAGGGCCATTAAGGGATTTCAACTCAATCGAAGTGAGCTGTGAAGGTAGACCCTTGTGACTGCATCCAGTGATTTATTACTGTAGATAGTTCAATATTATAGAATAGCTAAAGTTGGGATAAATTTAAGGTGTAAGTAAAGAAATCACTTCCTTCTTCCATTGTTGGCACGAAGAGCCGCAACTATTTTCTCTCCAACTTTCGTCGACGAACGTGTAGGGCTCAAAATAATATACAACAAAAAGCGCACATTCCGAGCATGTAGTATCTCTTTTATAATGTTTATTGTTTATTTTATTTAATTAGTCAGAAATTCTAATGGGCTGCTTACTCAAAGACTAATGCATTATTAATGGCATCATGGTATAGTAGGTAAATATTATATTGTTACAAGTAGCTTGTATAATAAATTGTTTATTTAGACGTTATTGTTTCCGTATAATTTAGAATAAATAAATATGATTAAATTAACATCAAAAATATGCCATGTACTGGCTTCCAAAAACAAATAAATATATTTAGTTATCATACACCCACTTATGTTAATTTGATTATAAAGGTTTTTATCTAATACATTTTTAAAAAATGTATCGCTTTAAGCAATTTCTAACAATCACTGTAAAATTCCTGTAGATTACATCGCATACGAATTACGCAACGTGAATATGCATGAGAGCAATTAATAACGAGAATAAAAGTGAACGCAACAGTGCCGAAAAAAAGAATACAATGCAAAAATGTAACCGTAAGTTAATTACAGGATATGATAGTCGTGCCTATAATAGAGTTTTGCCCGAAATCTATCTGCGGAACTCATATTATCAAGTAGGTATTTAGTCTACTAAATCAAGAAGATAATAAATTTAAACGCTTTCTTGAATCACCTGTAATTATTATTAAACATCATTTGATTAATAGATTTATTACTAGCTAAATTATTGGTTGTGTTGGTTTTTTTGAATCCAAAGTTTTTATGGCAGTCAATCATTTATTGAATTCAATTCAGATATCTGCATCAGAAATATTGATAAGCACTGTGTGCAAATCATTACAAGTTATTTATTGTTATCACAGTTGCTTCCGATACTAACTTTCAGTTCACAAAGAGACGCTTGCAAACATTCGTTCAAAATTTACATTAAAATGATAAATGAACGATACCAAAAACCAACCACAATTCAAAAAGAAAATTTTTAATACCGCTCCAAATAGAATGCGAAATAAAAATTAGGTATAGATGCTGATAACATTTTAAAACCTTTGAAAGGACGGAAAATGGTTCTAGAAGCTAATTTATGATTTATTAAGTCATCTACAGAATATCTTTATGAAGAAGTCGATCTCTTTAGATGAGTTTTAAACCCCAGACGGTCTGTTTCCATTAAATAGTGCTAGTAAGTTAGCTTTTTGGATTCTGTGATATAACTTTGACTTTTATTTCAGGGCAGATTTAAAACCGATAGTTTTATTATTTAAGAGGTCTCTTTTTCACGGCAACTTTAAAGTTACATGCTATTGCAACCACATATTGCTTTTATCCACTAAAGCTGATATGAGAATCGATGATACAATGGTAAGTGGTATGTGGTCTTCCACGTAGTAAATTTTTACATGATCATTGCAGAAACGTGTCCTGCAGGAAAATGTGTCGAAAAATATTGCTTCAACATAAATTAAAATTGCCCCCCCTCCCGCTATTAGCAGAAATAGGAAAATTAAAATCTGAGAATTTTATATATTTTTGTATTTTCGAGGCGCCTCCATAAAGACTCATGTGCAAGTCTTCAATCTGAGTTTTTGTGGAAACCAAAGTGAATTTAAAATAATTAATTTAACCTGAATTGAGTGAATCTCCTAACTATTATTTAATATAGTCATACCTGATTAAGAAAAAATGACATCCAACGGAGAAATCGAAATCTCAACTTTCAAGATTTTTAGGCAGTAAATTTTAGGGCGCTTCCACAAAAACTTACGAGCGAATCTTCAGTTAATTAATTTTACATGTATTATTGAGTGAATCTCCAGAGTATTATTTAGTAATCATACCGGAATAAGGGAAAAATGACTTCAAAGGGGCTTTTAGAGCGCCTCCACAAAAAAAGTTTTTGTGGAAACCGCAGTGAATTTGAAATAATTGAATTTACTTGCAGTAATTGTCTAAATTTCCAAGCTTTTACTTAGTAGCCATACCAAAATAAAGGAAAAATAGCTTCAAAGAGGAATATCGAAAGTTCAATGCAAGATTTCTATCAGATAAATTTTATTTTAGGTCGCCTCCACAAGAACTCATGTGCTAATTTTCAGTTTGGATTCTTATGGAAACCTTAGTGCACTTCGATTAATTGATTTTCTTAAAGTGTCATACAGTATGCAGTGCGTAGGCGATCGGCAAAAGGCATTGCTTTCCTTATGGGTTTCCGAAATTCTTCATTATTACACATTTCCAATTATCTAACTTAAAACTAAAGTCAAACCATGCTATTTTCCAGGTTAACTAGAACGAAGGAAAGAATTAAACCATGAAACTAACAGGGACAGTACGAAACCAACAGGAATTTGCAATTCAAATTACTCAACAATAATGCGGTAATTAAATATCATACCAAAAGTTCGCGCATTTAGAGAAATGCAATCAATTTCGAACACCTCTGCATAATTAAGCATTATTTGCATTGTCGAGTGTTTAGTGTGAAGACTGCGATATAAGTGTAATATTGCATAATTAGGAGTTGGTTAACTATTGATGCGGTACTGAGGAAGACTAATAAGTCGGAAACACAGTGTCTACCTTTCGATAACAAAATATTAGAATGCATCCGAAAAATAAATTGGGAAAAGTCATTATCAAATAGATTTTTAATCCTTGACAACTTAATTAGACGAAATTTCTGATACTGCACTATTCAGAGAGACATAAAATAATTTCCCTGGTAATTTTATCAAAATCTGTACAAATGTAAGTCTTATTTAATGCATCGACAAACACACGTATAGAAAACTTTAAATTTTTGAAACATTAAAATGAGTTTTAAATAAAACTTTAATGATACTTCCAGTCGACGTTCATTTGGATCTTAAAGTATTTTATCAAAATTGTCAAAAAATTCAGAAAATAATATCGACTTAACTGCGGTGTCTGCAACATTTAGAGATTGTTCAGCAATGTTTAGCGGCTTGTGAAATGTAAATTTCGTACAGCAATATAAAAAATATTGGTATAATTACCTGTCTGTTTAGTAAATAACCGCGACCTTCGAGTTGCCAGCATAAACCTGACCTAAAACTAAAATCGAATTAAAACATTTCAGATGGAGAATTTTTAGTAGCAATTATAAGTAATTTTATTAAATTGATGTAAATATGTTTCTAATTATCGTATAACTGATTTTCATAATAAATAACTCAAATAGTATAATTTTAAATATTACTATTTTAGAAAATAAATTTTGTGGCACGAGTACACCTTACAGGTTCGTATTCTTAATACTTAATAGTATTTAGGTCAAATTTGCTGACATTAGTGACATCTAACGTAATTTTACGGAACAACTAAAACAAAATTTATTGCTGAATATTCTTATTGAAACCTACTATGTTAAGTTCGGAAGCTACTTTTTTACTTTGCGGTAAAACTTAAAAATACATAATAATATTGTTATAACGAATAGTATACTAAAGTTTTATTAAATTATCTATTATTTAAAGTCTGTAATAAAATTAAAAAGTAAAACTCAAACTTGCAATATCTATAGTAAAACTTATAAATAATATTGAATAGGAAAATCCGCCCCTCTATTAATTTTATATAGTATTCCAGCGTTATGTACATTGTCTAGTTATTGTTCGCTGTATAAATTTGTTTTTAATTATCGCAATTATCAAACTTACAACAATTTATTATAAACTATTCTCGAGCTTTACAAATGCTTCAAAAAAACTTTACATTTTCCGCCACGCAATTGTAAATTTTAAATAAGAAAATCCCAGACGAGAAATTTCGAAAAAACTGTCTGTTGTCTAGATTGAAATCTAGAAATTTTTTAAAGTTGTATTTCCACAGCCGAAAGGCATGTGACAGTCGATAATTGATAGGGAAACGGATTAAATAATATATTAGAAATAGTTTGGGTTCTCGATAATGAATGCTAATTATCTTTTAACGTAAAATGCCTTGCAAGTGGCGACCACTTTAAAACTGTAAAATGCGCATCTCTAACATTTAAAATTTTAATTGGACGCAATTATGAACTAATTAGTATACCGTCAACTTTATTTTCAGATTTTTTGCAATCTTCAGTGCAATTAATGAATATGATAGGTACTAGATACTTATAGAATATTGAATGTTGTCTTCAAAATATGAGCGCAAATACGAGTCATACACTCTCAATAAATTTTTATTCTTCAGTTTTTCATCGTTGCTTTCATTAAATATTGAGTTGAAATGCTTTCAGGAGCATCGCCAAGTTTGAAATATAAGTGAAATATATAGTAAAATTTTATTTTTAATTTACGTTTCAGCAGATATCCGAAGCGGTTAAATCGTTATCAAAAATCAAAATCTTTGGTGCATTCCAAAAATTAAAAGACATCAGGATTAATCTTGTACCTATTATCTCTGAAAGTATTTCAACAATGTGAAGAAAGTGAGAAGTTGATGGTCGTATTGATTTTGTATATTTCCTAGTAACGTATTATACCTTCATTAAAATTTTCTTCTCCTTATTTAACGACATGTAAATTTAAATTGAAGTACATACCAAAATGTAAATGGTTAAACCCCAAAGTACGATAAAGAACAAAATCAAAGAGCGTTGGTAAGAAATAAATAAGGAAGCGGTCTACATCAAAGAACCTCGAGCTGTTTGTTAAGATAATCAATGTGTCATTTATTAATGTTGACTGTGTTTTCCACATGTTTCAATGATTTTAAATGTATTAACATTTGTAAAATTAATAACGTTTTATTTCGAATCACGATGTACATAATGTGTGAACGGTAAGAGTAATAGTTACCACCTTTGTATAAATTACATGGTTGTTAAGATTTTCTTGTTCACTGATGTGGGAAATTACGGTTAAACAATTTAAATTAAATTTCCTTAATTCGATTTAAGTTTTAAAGTGCACGTAAAACTAAATGCATGCAAGTACGTACTTGCTGCACCAGTGTTTAAATCACTATTACCCGCCAGCCAGTTGATTTATCTTTAAATGTGCATAAAAATTGCTCTTAAATATTCCTTTCGCTACGTCCAAAGTGCCTTTTCAAGTATGTAATGATTAAATTTAAAAACGAAACTTTTAGTGAATTTCAAATAACATTTTTTTATTTCCTTTAAGTTTTTTTTGTAATAAATTTCAAATACCTTTTTTTTAAAGCAAAATTAAGATATTTGACTTTCATTTTAAACTTTTCAGCATCAAAACTTTCACAAAGTAAGGATAAATTTACGACTAAAATGGACAAAGGGCCTCTTTATAGGTCAGCAGTCGATCAGAAGCAGTTACTTAGTTCCGGACCATAATGTAGTGGTCTTTTAAAATGGTCAAGTAAAAAGTTTTATTGCCCCTATAAACTACTACTCTAGCATTTCTTGTAAACATTTTTGCTTTAAATTGCTGACCAAATAAAAAAGTTTATAAATCGTTAAGTAATTACAACTTTAACTTAAAATTTTAAGTCGTACTTCGATTAAATTGGGATTTGATAACCCTTTTCAGAATTATGAAAACAAAAACTTTAAAATTCTGTATAATGTAAGGTATAAGCCTCATCTAGTTAAGTTTGTCTTTGTAATTAATTAAAAACTTTTTATATAATTAATATCAAGGTACGCATACAAAGCGAACTGAATGCGTAAATAATTTATGTTCGGCTTGTGGATTGTCATAATAGAAATAAGTTGTCAATCAGCACACGTAAATATTTTAAAAGAAATTCGTGAGCAAATTTTTCTGCAGATAATTAAACTCCTTTCATTCTAACTTGTTAAAGACATCAAAGTTGACAAACTAAATAAAATGGTAAAATTGGCAAGACAACTAGGAATTCGCTTGTCTAGCCGTATCTCGACGTTACCAGAATAAAAATCAATTCTTAAAGTCAAGATTATATTATGCATAGTGAAATTTTCTTCAGAGGTCTTTTCTAAAAAAAAGCATTCACCCAAATATCTTTGAGGTTCAAAAGTTCCTATAATACTTTTAAATTAAAGAAAAGTACTAACTCAAAGTTTGTTGATTGGAGAGATTACATTAATACGGCTGTTACGTCAAGTTTCAGGGTAAAAGATGATGCTGGAGTTTGATGGGATTTAGTCCTTAATTGAAAAGGCTTTATTAGGCAACGTACATACATATAATAATACAGCAATGATGGGAACTCTGAAACTCCGCAATCCCTTATTGATGTTGCCCTACAATAGGGAGTAATGTTAAAGTGTGATGTTTCCCTAACTCTTTGATTTTGTGTAATTTTAAAGTGCTGTGTTGTCCTAAACATGTCCTTGATGATTTTTAAGCTATTAGTCAAATTGAATTTGCTTTGGTTAATTAATGGAGAAAAATTTGCTGATGGCTTTCTCGAAAACCTCAACGGCAACGACTCGCTTCAACAAAATTGGTGTAATTTTACCCGTGAAAATTACTTTTATAATAGAGTAAATTTACCCTAAAAATAGTTTCATTTCATGTTCACCTAGAGGTAAATTTAGTACCTGTAAAATTAGTGGCAATTCAGTTGCATCCAGTTGCCACAAATTTTAGAGGTAAATTTACGTCATGAAAACCTAAATTAATTTGCAATCTTTTAAAGAAGAGGGGGGGCAGATTTCTGCACTTTTGGAAAATATTCAGAATAATAAAAATAATTTAGATATTAAGTAATGGCATAGGTTTAATCCGTATTATACGTTTGTTTGGATGGGGCCATGGCCACTGTATTCTCCCCCCTCCCTTATTTTACCGCTCTTATTTTCCGCTTTGTGACCTGTTGGTATATGTTATAAAGCACATCAAAGTGATTTTTCGTATAATGGATTTGGCATTATTCAAGTAATACAGACAGCAGTGGGCAATTAATTTTTTTCTGTTTTCCTTTGAAAATTTCAATTTGTGCAGTACTTGAAAGTTGGAACTTTTAAGCTTGCAACTTAACACAGCTGTGAAAATTTATATGTACAAACATTGTGTTTGTTGTTTTTATTTTATTTATCAACCAGATTTGTTGTGGAAAAACTTACTAATATTGTGTCCCAATAGTCTGGCATCAAAGGAACTTGTTTATTTTGTTAAAATTCAAAGAACACATCTAAATGTCAAGAGGAGCTTACGACTTACGAGTATTATTAGTTACACATATAACATATATTTATTTTGGTATATAAATAGATAGCTTAGTTGGAAACTTGTAAGTTAAATAAAATACAATATTCACCTTGGTTTAATTTGTTTTGATTTGTTGTAAACCAGTTTGAATAACAAAAATTTTCTTTGTGGTGATGTTTGGAAAACTATTATATTTTCAAAACTCAGCATTGAATGAACAACAATATACATAGTTAATAGTTTTCTAAAACTTCCAAAGTGGTATTCCAATTTTATTTTCTTTTTATATAATCTTGAATTCTGTAAGCATTAGCAGTAATATCAAAATTTGTAATATCATAAATACCCCAGATGTAATAAAACGAAGTATGTTAACAAAAATAGTGGAGTACTGCCTGCGCATCCAAAAAATGCAAAAATATATAAGTGTGTCTTTCGAATTAATTATATGTTTTCAAAAATAAATTACACACCAAGAAGGTTTATTTTTTAATATGATTTCGATTATTACATTTTAAGAAAGTTTAAATTTTCATAAATTTTATTTAAAATTTAACTTTTTTTTATTAAGCTAAACTTTGTCAGAAAAATTAAATTTGTTACTAACATTTTAATTTAAAATTTTTCTGGAGCTAATTATGTTGTCGTAAATCAAATTAATTAAAATATTGACATAAGCTAATATCCATCAAAAGTTTAAATTAATTACGAAAATATTTCATACTTAAGTAAGTTTGATTAAAAATTGTAACGTAAAATAATGTTACTTTTGAAAATGTGTACATTATTAATTTTATAATTAAGTATTCCTTTAAGTTGGTAAATATCCCACAACCTATAAATAATTAAAAGCTTTGAGAAGTTAGTAAAATTTGTTAATTCTGACTGTAACTTAAATTAAATTTCACGTGTTGAAATAACATTATATTACTGCATAATTTACAAATTCACTTATACAGATAGGGATGATTTTAGTTAAGAAGCCTTTTAAGATACAACGCAACGTTAAAAGAAAATCAATTAGTATTACTTACAGAAAATTTCTTATAAAGTTATATTTTTTTAGTTTTATAAGGAATGGTAACTGTCAATATGTTCGATGTTAATATTTAGCTTTCGTACGAAACTTTTGGATGCACAATTTCATTTAGGCTTTTCATGACAGCTTTCAACTTCGCTAACTGCTGACGTAGTTCTGCTAATTCTACTACCAAAAGTCAAAAGTTAGTTCGCATGATAGATAATAAACTAACTTCTCAATCGGCAGTTACTTAACGGATTATCCACTTGACCACATCATAAACGGAGTTGTTTAAACATTTAAAGATTAGAAACTTACACTAAGCAATATGCTTAAATGAATTGCGAGATAATGTATAAACACCAGCATAAGGGAGGTAATAATATATCAAGTAAAATTAAATTATACTTCTTGGGTATTGCATTATGGAGTTTATAAAGTAAAAAAGTCCTTTTATTCAAACAGTAATTTAAAAGTTTTGAAAGTCGGCTTGCATTTATTCATTTGCCAATACTTGAACTTAAATTTATTCGAAAAGTTTTTCAATTGAGGTCAAGCGTCCCTTTTCGCAATTTCTTTTAAGTTTGAGAACAATTATGAGAATTAAAATCTTAATAATTTTCCGACGTCATTATTGGATTATATCGGAAGGCTAAAATTCAATTTTCTAAATTTGTTCGAAACTTTTAAAATCCAAAAATACATATTCATAAAAATAAAGTGCTTCCAGATAAATTTTATTTAACTTTGTAAGCAAGAATAAATCTTTTGTTAGTTACGATATGAACTTTAAAATTTAGATTGTAAAGTTCGTATGTTTTAAGTTAAAAGTTTCCTGCGGTTTCATAGGTTACTTACAAGATGTTATAAACTGCATATCTTTTAAACTTTTCAAACTCCCAAGATATAATTTTTAATCGTTTCTTCTTCTTATTGCCATAAAAAATCTAAATTATTACCAATTTTAAATTTCAATTTTACTAAATTTATTAGCCGAAAGGATAGTTAAATTACGGAATTTATGGATAAGATTAAAAGTTTTAATTTAAAAATTACACTAAAGAACAATCGGCTAATGAAGTTTTACACGAATTTCAAGTTGCTCTAACTTTTTAATAGAGAAACTTAAAAGGGTTAGTATTAATATGCAAAGCATTAACTATTTTTTATAATCATGATTATCTCGATATATGATGTACCCACCCACCCCCACTACAAGATGAAAAAATACCTATATAAATATTAGAAAAAGATTTTATGTTGCCATAGCAGGTTGTTCAAATATCCTGCCGGTAATTGTAAGAAAACTAAATTACCCTGACGAAGTAAGCGTGGTTATTGTTGCTGTGTAAATACAGTAATATGCAGATAATACAAATATGTGTGCAACAACAATTTCAACCAATACTAACTTATGTTTTGTAAACTCGTACAAGTTAGGAGTTTGTTTTAAATTTTAATAAAAACATTCGTCCTCTACTTGAAATAACAACCAGAGATATTTTTAATATTATTACAAATAATATGTAAATCTAAGTAATTTCCATTGTTACACAGCTCCAACCATTTGGTTGTAATTGTTCGCTGTACATGTGTAGCATTTCTGTAGCATTTATTCACCCTCAAGTTAAATTAACTAATTATGTGCTTAGTAGTATCTCATGGGAAGATTGGGTGTACCACTAGTGGGGAGATAAGAACAAATCACCCACTTAAAGAAAGTAAGTATTCAGCAGATAATAAACATGTCAAAATTTTGGATCAATACAAAGAAGAAGTGGTGTTCTTCTCTCTAATAAGAAAATAGGAAATGAGAAGTTTTCAGAAAGCTAATTTTGAGGTAAAAATGGGGTTTGAAGGTGTGAATAAATGATACAATTGGAATTGGTACGAACTTAAAAATCCATTATACAATTAAAAACTTTACAGCAACACAATTTCTACATCAGAGAAATTATAAAATAATAATTCTGTTATTAAGCAAAACAGCATTATTTGGAAATGATCCAAATGTAATACAAGCTTGGTATTCCGTTACTTGCAATAATTATTTGAATTATACAAGCATTAGCATCAAGGTGTCAAGTTTATATAATATGCTATTAAATAAAATTGTATTTGCCTCTGGTTATTATATTGTTAAGATCTAATATTCAAGTTGGAAAATTCATAATCTACCATAATCAATACGACCGTGTTTGATAAATTAAACAGTTGAGTTATGAAAGTGTGATCTATCATCGAAGATAGATACTCCCTCCATAATACATGTCCAAAGCGTGACGTCAAGCTATTGCAGCAGAAACAAACATACATGCAGATGGTAAGGTAATCACAGGCTTTACCAAGGGTTAATGTATGCCTGATGATAGAAATAAAATTAAATAAACAATAAATAGAGGGTATTGAACATGCAAAATAAATTATACATTAAATCAAATCCAAAATTGGATTAGAGAAAAATAAAAATCAGAAGATATCACAACTTTTATTTGAAGCCCAACGTGGGGCAGGTGTGCATTGCTGTATAAAAATGGCTTTAATAAATTGTAATAGATGGGATTATCGAAATAAATATTTCAAATTTTAAATTATTTTTAATAATTAATTAAAAATAGGGCTTCAATAGTATATTACGTATTGAGGTAGAAAATGCTTAGTGCAGCCGTGAGCTAAATAGGTGATC
Organism: Cantharis lateralis; assembly: GCA_963170105.1. Taxonomy (NCBI): domain Eukaryota; kingdom Metazoa; phylum Arthropoda; class Insecta; order Coleoptera; family Cantharidae; genus Cantharis; species Cantharis lateralis. The sequence goes on from OY720624.1 coordinate 10,732,331, forward strand.
GGGTTTAAAAGTAAAACAAAAGAACATTCCGCCGGTTGCAAAGTGAAGACAAATAATAAAGCATTTCCGAACTTATTAAAATTTGGTAATGGGTGGATTATTAACTGATTGTGAGTAAAAGATATTACAATACGCCTATGAAAATATATATAGCTTTTGAAATTAAATAAATGTACAATGGAGTCGAGGCGGCTTTAATTTCAATTTTATCATAACTGATAAAACGTAGAGGGTGTGTTACTTTCCCCATTTATCTCCACCACTTGATAAGACCACGAATTAATATTAGTCAGTGCGTAGCGTGCCAACTTTGGAGTGCATCGGGGTTGTCAAATGAGTTAACAGTGACAGCCCTATCTCTATTTTCAGAATGCATTGCGTGCGTTTATAAAGTATCTTCGCACCCTAGCAAGCAATTACACGTAATAAGGGGGAAAGTTACAGGAAACTTCAAATCAAAGAAAGCATGTTGATAATTTGATAATTACTCTGTAGGCACATTCGAATGCTCGTTAAAATAATCAGCAAAAAGTCGCTTAATATAATGAAAAAAAATGTAATACCATCAAAGGTTGCCCTCCTGTTCTATAAAACATAATTACTTAGGAGATGCCTTTTTATAAAATTTTCTAGGCCGAAGTATCCCTAGCATTTTTAATTTTCCTACTTTTGACCTATAATTTAAAACTTTTCGAATAATAAATTAATTTTTTATAATTTTAACTTTTTTCTTTCTTGATAATAAATCTGCTATTATAAAAATTTCGGTAAATGACTAAAAGTTTCTACAAAGTTGAACCTGCTTGTTACTTGCTTAATTTAAAATTTTAGTAAAAGTTTGTTGTATCCTGAAAATGCATGAAATTATTTATATAGTATATGTTCCAGATAAACTTGTTTTTTCTATTTACCATGGCAAAAACTGATCGTAAGATTCTAGTCAAACTTAAATCGACCAGATTAAAATAGTTTTAAAGAGAAAAAGTTTTAAAATTAAAATAGTTATATCCGACTATTCTACAACTACATTTGAATGCGAATTACAATCTCCTGCAATTCATGGCACATGTTTGAGAGAATTTTATTTATGTTTTAAAACAAAAAAATAAAATTTCGCTTTATTCACTACAATTTAGATTAAAATGTGTTCTTCCTTCTTTTCATTACGCTCCACGTATAATACGAATGGACGGCGCGCGATGTATTGAAAATTGAAAATGGAAAACTCTGAAAGGCAGATGTAATTAATATTAAAACACTTTTTACAAATATAAGAATAATTACTGTTTTTAATTTATAAAAATCGGATTTAAAACGTCAGTAAGCTTGTCCTGAAGGACACAAGTAGGTTTTTGATTGTGATTTTAATAATTTTTACGAAATAATACACTTAAATAAAATAAAAAGCCACTTTTCAAATGATTATTAAAATGTTTGGTGCGTTGATATCGCAAACGATAAAAACGCAAGTAATAAAAATTACCATAATTTTACAAAAAGGGGCAAATTTGGTATTTGCCGCTTTCGACTTGCATGTTAGATTCCCATTACATTTACACTATAAAATTCGTTAAATTAATTTTTTGATGCACAAGATAATTTTTTTAATGCTTTTAAGTAACTTTTGCGGTAAAATTAATAAAAGTAAAGATATGGTTAGATAAAATTGAAGATAATGGTTTGCTATACGCACTAAAAAAAAACGAGCAAACCTTTTCAAAATTAAATTAATTTTAAGTGCATTTTATTATTTTGGAATATCAAAATCTTATTAATTTTGAATAGTTTCTACTATTTGGTATTTTATATCAAATAACGAATCACGAATATTTAAAAAAAATAAAACCAAAAATTCTCAAAAATATTATATTATTTTTTCATTATTATTTTTTTTTCATTTTCATTCCATTGTTTTACCATATCTGGCTATTAGAATCCTTCAGGTTAATTATCTAAATATCTTCGTCCTTCCAAAATTCTTGTTTTTAACGCCGGGAATTAATATGACAACTTTAATTTTTAAGCTCACTTGGAAGATTTTAGTTTCAACTACCTATACATAATTATAAATAAACGGAGCAAATATTATCTTCTACATAAAATTCAAAAATATTGACCAGTTTGATATAGCAATAAAAAAATTCATATTATAATGGCTATCTGTATATTATGGATTTTTATATTAAAATATGTTTCAGGACACACTAAAGAAAAAGTCTATTCAATTTCCAAAATTATCAATTGATATCTTTTTGTTATGTTACGCGTAAAAGATATATGAAGCATGTACGCTCTTTTTACGCATGAAACATCACGTGCGCCTCCAGCGAGTTCCGTCATCAAGGACAAGGGCATGTCATTCCTGTCACCGTGTAGGATAAAGCTTTAAGCTTTTAAGTTCTTTGAGCGATGCTGATTCCTGTCACTTCGCTTTAGCAGGGATATCTTTCTCTGCTTTTGATAAAGAATGATAATGTGGCAGTTTGATTTTAAACAAAAACATATTTTTGATGCTTTTAATGTTAAATTTATAATTTTCATCATATAAAAGTAGCTTTCTAGCTTTTTGCTTAATGAGCATATAATTTAATTCCATCGCCCTCGACCAGGCCGATTTTGGATGTTTTCTCGATTTTGATAAATTACAACGATTTATTCATACAAATTCAGTTGAATCTCCTTTTTATTTTTCGATGTGAGACCGCCGAACAGCTGTAGTGACGTAAATGGGTCATCAGGACCCCAATTGGTCTCCAAGCGCTTGGTTGTTGTCATCCTTTTTATCTGGGATTACGAATTCATCAAAATCTGTTTTTTAAAACTAAAACTTTGAGTTTATCTTTTATAAAAAAAAAGTTTAATTAAACTGCCTACTTCACATTTTTTCACACTAATGATACCTACTTCAAATAACAATACCCTGTGCCTTCAAAGTTAAGTTGTAGTACCACAACTTTGTTAACGAATATTCTAACAGCTTTCGGTGTTTTATTTCAAAATCTTATCACGTTACATATCAAGTATTTGTTACACTTACCCCTTTAATATTTTACCGCCCATTACAAGTGTTGGAAATTGCATTCCTCTGTCAACATTCCGATATAAGCAAACTGAAATTTTGCAAGACGAGAACTACCGAAAGATATTTTATGCTTGTCTTTGAATCGAAAATAATTTTACTTACATAAAAGCAGCGTTAGAATTACAAATAATTTTCCCGAAAGTTTTTCTGGCAAAACCCTAAAAGTATAAAATGAAAGTTAGCTTGTAAAATTTAATTTACAAAAGAAAGTTTCTCGAAAATCATAATTTAAAAATTTTTTACCCGAGATGTGCTTCGTATCAAATATCGGTTGTTCATTATTGCAAAAATTTGTTGATCCTAAATAGACTTTTATGAGTTAATATAGTTTTGGGATTCGTAATGAGCACTTTCAACAATTTGAAACACGCAAAAGCTGAAATCACAAAATAATAAACTCATTAACGTTATTATGGGTATGACAGATCACGTTATTTCATAATTTGCAAGAGGAATATCAAATCCATTTCGCATTTACAAAAAATATCATTAAATAAAAAGCGTGATATAAAGGTAATAAATCTAATTCGAATTATTATTTTATTCTGCCTTCTAGGCTGAAAGTAACCGAAAGATTGATATGTTATTTAAAAACCAAAACATAAAAATGAAATTTTATTTAAAATTTCCTCCCAACTTTATTGTAAATTTACAACTAAATTATATAAATTTAAGCCATAAAAGAAAAGAAAGAAGCGCTTTTTTTCCACTTGCAATGTTGTGTAAAGTTTGTGATCCCTTATACTTAAAACTTTAAACGAATTTGAAGCTTATAGAAAATATTGGAACATTTTCGACTTTCTTTTGGATTTAAAAGTTAGAATAAGAAGGAAGCTATTCTTTCAATTTTAGAAAACAATTCCGCTTGTGAGTCACACCGGAAAACGGCATGATCAATAAAGTTTTTATGACTGGAAGGTAAAAATATATATATGTGCCCACAATAAAACAACCTAATGTATAAATCATTGGGTAAAAAATTCCTAATAGTTTCAAAACTTGGAAACAGCCATACTTTCTATTTTCACAAATGTCGCTTTTATTTGGCTGCTTTTCGAATACTTTTAAATCAGATTTACATTTTATATTTTTCTAAAGTTGGTAATCATATCGCCTACCGATTTTGTCCTGTAACAAAACGGCTAAAATCTTCTAATAGCCAGTCTATTCAGAATTTTACTTAGAATAAATTACATAAAGCCAAAGTTTAGCATAAGCGTCATTTTATCGCTGTACATTGGACACTAAAATAAAATTGCCCTAAAATTCAAACTTTGCATTGCCATTGTGCTAATACGATACTATATCCAATATTTTCACAAATAATTTTCAATATTCTTACAAGATATATATTATCTACATTAAGAGCAATAATTTCGAGTCATAATCTTGATAATACTAAAATTTAATGAATAAAAAATTAAATGAACATCGAGCAAAGTATTCCAATTATTATAAAGTTCTTTCAACAAAGTTAACTTGTAAAGCAAGAAAACCCATTGGAAATGCAAGCTAAAAAAAGACATTTTCGGTAGTGAAATGTCCGGTCACTCAAAAAATAGAGAAATTAGTCCGTTTTTTGGCATATATTTATGGTTCAATATATTGTTATTTAAAATAATATCCCTAAAAAGTTACCACGTGACATTATTTCATAGTCCTTCCAAATACACAGTGGCGATTTTTAAAAAATGCCTCGTTAATCCATTCATGCGCGTCAGTTGTAAAGCTGCTGACAAATTAACTGAAGTTTTGAAATATAGAAATTATTGAAAATGAGGGTGATCATTTTAAACATTTTCATAAATAATGTAATAGGTAGTATAACCGTAATTAATAAAATAATTTTTCAATAAAAATAAACATTTTGTGAATTTAATTTTATATTTTGTAGCTGCTTTATTTATTATTTTCTGATTTTCTGTCTAAAAACAATAGTTGTAGTCCGTTAAATTTCCTATCCGGAATGGGAGTTCAGATTTTTTTGTAAAATGTTTTGTTTAAAAGATACAGGGTTTTGAAAATAAGCAAAATAAAAAGAATCTCGAATTTTTCAACATTTTTTTACTAACTTTTATTTATAACTCGAAAACCGTTGATTTTAGACAATAAAAGGTTTAAGTCTAGTTTATAGATTATTTCATGCTCTTTAAAAAAGCACTTATTGATTTTTACCGAAAAATCGATATTTTCTGTGCTATGCCCCCTGAAAGTGGAAATTCAAAAAATGCTTTTTAGAAAAGTGTCCTCTATCACCACCTAAGTTATTTAAAGTGTATCCGGGGACACCCTGTATACCCAATTCTGATTAACTAAAAACGTACGAGGAGGAATACTTGTCAGAATGGACTCCAATCCACGACACCAAGAATAGTTCAATCTGTTATGGCGGAGTAAAATGTCTAATTAAACCGACTTCCTTGCGATTCACTATATCCTAAGATCAGTGGTTGGGGAGGTGCAAAGGTGAAATCATTTACCAACTTCATGAACAGTTGGTAACACAAGTTTTTAATAAGTTTGGTCTTTCTCTTCTAAGGCAGCACATGTCCTATTTGTAGAGTCCTCTGTGGGATGATAGTATATTGAGATTAATTGAGTTCAAAATTGAACGATCCCAGCAATACCAAGGGAAGAAGAAATTTTCAGGCTTTCGTAAAATGAAATTCCAGTTTAAATTTTAAAGGTGGCATTTAAAATATTTTATTGCCGATAAATAATAATTTTATTGTTAATTAGTAGTATATTATTTTATTTTTTAGATTTTTCTGTCACGATTTAATATTATTGCTGGTAGTAGTATCTATTTAATTATTAGGAATTAGTGAGTAATTTCTGTACTTTATTGCCGATGGTGGCCGGCACTAAAGTACTTTAGTTCCGCCCGTCATCTTCTGTTAAATTTGATAGCCGCCTAGAAAATGTCATATTTTATTTAGAGCTAAAGTACCCCACCGGGACTCGTCTAGTAAAAGTTCTACTTTTAGTCCTACTAAAACAATATACTATTTATTTTAAATTTGGCAATGAATCGATAACTTGAAATGATTATTTATAAAATATTATGATATCCTTGAACTTTTTTAAGAGAAAGTGTGTTTTAGAAGATGAACGACACAAAAGCTCATTTTTTTCTTTTTATTCAAGTTTATGCATTTAGAACTGTCAAAAACAAAATACCCTTTGTTATTGAAAATTACATTTCACTGCCTTTTACTATATCTAGAAAAGAATACTTGATCGCACACAAAAATAAAAGCATTATTGAGTATTATAATGCCGGTGTCGTTTGAAACGACGCGAATGCGACACATGGATTATAATATAGAACCAAAGTTTTAATTAGTTTAAATTCTTAATTTTTTAATAATGGACATAGCGATACAACTAAGAACCCTTTTGTAGCAATGAGATTTAAACTTGTAAAATTTAATTTAGCACAATATTAGATTTTAGAATTTACTTTGTGTTTAATTTGCAAACGTATATTGTAATCTCCTAGGATGACCCAAATACAGTCGCAACTGTAATAATACACCTGCGCCCCAGTAGACAAAAGTAAAAGGTTTTGCCCTTACGTACATAAAATTGCTCTAGAAACCAATGAAACAGGAACAACAAAAATCAAGCACGCCAAATACTTCACATAAACTCAAATCTGTTGTACTAGTACGACACACAAAAAGCACAAAATTCGAGAGAAACTTTTAATATATTTTGATATCGAAAGTTTGTTTCAAATAAATATTGGTGCTGTTATTGAAACATATCAATTTTGGAAACAGTTCGGACAAAGTCTCGGATTTTAAAGTGCCCCACCGGAGTTACTTGAATTATACCGCACCTTCGCTTTACCTAGTAAATAGATAGTTCCCCATTTGAATTGCCAATAGCTTTGCTTGTACGTCCAGAATGTAGATCCAAAGCTTCGGACCGGAAATGGATTCTGTCAATGCATCTACTGCTTTAAAATGTATAGGATAACAGAAGATGGTTACAGATGAAGATTACCTATGCGCAAAGCTTAGTAGTAGATTTTATTGCATCCCTATTTTGCATCTCAGGCAAACTAATCACGTTACGTCAATTCTCCGCAAATTTGACGGGATTACTTTTATTTCGAATATCAAAGCAGGTAACGTTTAGTTAAATTATGAGAAAATGCCGTTAATTAATTATTTGCAAGAGCAACGGAAAACCTCGATGTTTTAATTATTCAGATTGCTAATTGAACGTAAGACAACATCAATACACGACTCGACTACATTTGTTAAGACTAATTGAAACTGCAGACAATGCACCCAAGATGCAGTGTAACTCGAATTAGTTAAGCACTTTCGTTTTGAGAAAATAATACGTTTGAGGAAATTCTAATTCAAAGGAATTTTCTCATTTGCAATCACTTAAATGGTTTTGAATTTATGCGACGATAATTGCAGCACAAAAACGTCAAACCATAGTTTTTAAAAATGAACAGTCTGGTTGTATTTCTTCTCCAACATTTTCAATCTACAAACCACGGCGAAATTCGTCTCTTATGAGAAAATTGCAATAACTGAATCAGTTTGTTCAAGGTATGTGTAGAGCGGATGATTTATTTACCTAATTACAAAGTTTAAATTACGATAAAGGCTGAAGATAAAGCTTTAAACTTGCTATTCCAGTTACCAAGTAAAATTTATTAATTTTATTAAATTTCCACTACTAATTTTAGACGTCTTAATTCAAAATTCTGTTAAGTAAGGTAACGAAATAATTATATCAAAAATTTTAATTTTCGTATAAATTTTAGTTTGCTGGGGCGAAATTAAAAATTTCAGTCGTCTATGTGCTGTCGCGTCGTAAAAATAAAATCCTTGTGCTTCGTCCTGCAGGAGTACAATAGATCCATTAAGTATTAAGCTAAGGTTGCTTGCTGTTGCAGTAAGTGCATAGTTAAAAATTGAAACGCTAAATCGATAGACACCATTAAAAGAGTAAGATTAAATTATGTTGTAGTGAGAGAGTGTCTTTTTAACAACACTATTGAATAAATTCAACTTCACAATCCTTGGAAATAAGGAAACAATATTAAATTGGCGCTGTGGGGTTTTTATGTATTTTATCCACACTTTTGGGGTGCTAGCCCCTCAAGTGCGAGGGCGAGAAATTTTCTATTGTTCACCAAATCTAATGAATTGTTGGCCATTGTTACTTCTAGTACACGAGGGTAGTGATAGAAATAGCAAATAATATATTTTCTGGCCGTATTTCAATTTACCGCATTCAAATTTTGCGCTATCATAAATCCAAATTCCGAAATAAGATTTAAAGTGTAAATGCGGTTGCCATTTAGTAAAAATAATTTTTAAAAATCGCGAGGCAATCAAGCCGAATCAAATAAGCCAAAAGTTACCCTTACCCAAATAAAGGAAATTGTAGCAACGCCTGAATAGTCCTTCATTATGAGTGTCTGCCAATATCTATTGGGGACTTACACCCAAAGCAATATTGAAAATCAAAAATATTATGCTAATACTTAATACCTTAGCATTAGACTTTAAGCTGATACACGAACGTACGTGATCAGTTTGATAAATACGCTGCTCAATATCCTTAATTGATTCCATTGCAGGAATCCTCATAGGGAATATTGGAATAGAATACTCTCTTTCAGCTGCCGTATAATTTTTAGCGCAACCAATAGATCCAAATTTACACAGTTATTTTTATAAAACTACTAAACAATTTTTGTCTACCATCAGATTGTCCAAATACATGAGGAAAAAAGTTAACAATAGTAATTTATGCTTCACTCGATCGATTCAAAGACCATTCGGTAGCGTTCCCGTTTGATTCCAGGAAGAAGTGAAGTGTGTAAACACGAAATTGTAGTTTATTTCAGCTGTTACCCCATGCAGTAATTCTTTTTCACTTTTTTATTAATTTCGTTCGACAATAATATAGAAACCATTAATTTTGAGGTAAAATCTCCCATCACTATTTGAACCGGCAGTGGCTAATGAAAATGTACACTCGGTCGGAAAAGCTAATGGATTTCAATAGGTTTTCACGTTATAATTCTTAATACTCATTAATTAGCTACCCATCGCAAACACAGCACCGAGATATGGCTCTAAACTTAATTTATTGTAATAATAATTTAAACGGTTCTTTAATTTCAATTTTATTTGGTAAAATAATATCTTAGCACCTGCTAAACTTACTTATTTCTTAAGATCTCCTTAGATTTCCTCAGATTTCCACTTTCCCCGAGATTCCCCCATTGGTTTAGACCTAAAAAAATCCATAGTATTTCTCTTCTTTTCAGAGCCAGGGGGTACTTCTTGTCATAAATTGAGTCTTCAATGTCTGGAATGGTCTTCCAGATGACGTGGTGGCGGCTCCGTCAGTTAATTCATTAAAAAATAGTTTGGATTTCAGTCTTTCTTGACTGAATGAATTATGAAGAGTAGTACGCAAATTAAGCCTCCGATTTTAAAAATGTTCCTATAAACTCGATCTAACTCGAAAATTATGAATTTCGAAAAGGCGAAATTTTAGTTTTCAACTTAAATTTGGCTATAATTAATCGAATTCAATTTGAAATAAATTTATTAAATGATATTGGCACGAGTGAATTGAAACCGACTCCGCCCACTACGTCGAACGCACGGACCGTTAACAGAATGAGTTTTTACATACTTTCTATGCGAAAAATCAAAACTTTAAAATCAATTGTTTTCTAAATCAAGCGATATTTAGAGTTCTTCGATAGTTTAATCGCTTCGTTTTAATGTCTTCTTTCAAGTTCTTCAAGAATTTTTATTGTATCAATAAAAACAGCGAAGTCTACACCCTTAAAAATTAGTATGTGTATCTTTAAATCTGTGTTATCTGTTGATTGTGTTTAAATATTATTGCCTAATTACTCTGTACGTTTGGTTCGTTCGGTTTTGTATTCATTTAATTGTCTGTATTTTGACTTGATTGTATTTTAATAGCATTGTGTCTAAATTTTGTAATTTATAGAGTTTACAGGATACATCCTTAACACTCTCAATATTGAATAATAATAATAATAATAATATTAAAAAATTCAGACTGTAGCTAAATTTGAAATATTAACATTGAGATAAAAATAAATCAAAAGTCGATGGTTTAAATTTACTGGCTATATTGTTACCAGTAATTATTCGGTAAAAAACTTCAAGTTAACTCAAGATAAGAAACGAAACCAAATATAGAGCAAAAGTAAATAATAGAAAATTTTATAAGTGCAGCATTGCTCTAGTTTGCAAAAAATAATAACTGGTAGCATTACAGCAAACTAATTTATTGTAGTACATCCCTAGGTAGAACTTTTTTGTTGGAATTCACGATCTTCGAATCTCGTGTATGGGGTTTCTTTATTTAATGAAATACAGTTACTCCACTAATGCAATATATTTCATAATGATCAAAATGGAAAATTATAAATAGTAACTGAGCTTGTCGAGTGCAAGCTTCAGCCAACAATTATGAGGTTTGAATGAACAATATTGTAATTTCATCGTTTAAAATTTAAACTTGACAGTTCATGACGTCATATTTAATGTTGTAATAAAATATATGCTACAATAAGCTTGAGTAGTATCAGCATATAGGAATCAGTTGTTGTGTTGTATTATAAGAGCTTGCTCGAACCAATCATATTATAGTATTTATATTTACTACCTCTTTTACTTTAATTTGATTGACTCTTGAAAACTCTTACAATTCAAATAAACTCTTCTCTACATCCACTTTGAATGTAATTTTTTTTATTTGCTCCGGCTTATCCTTATCAAAAGTAACCTATAGATATGTTATTTTCAGGAATGACGACTTTCTTGCTGTTTATGAAATGCAAATTGTATCCTGAATAAGTGATTAGTGCACAGTTCTCCTATACGTTTTTGATGATTTCGCTCCAATTTTTAATCTCACGCCTTTGTCAGCCGCATGCCCCAATTCATTATAGCTCATATTCACCCTCTTGTGGTTTTTCTCTGTAATCAAGTTTAGTTGTTACTCATTTTTAATCAGTGGCACACTATATGATTGGTTTTTGTACTTTCAGTACTCGGTGTAAGAATAAAAATGTTATAGCAGATAAGTTCTAATCTCAAAGTGCCACGCTTTCACGCGTTACTCCCCTTTTTACTCTGCTTTTCAATTTTGATATTACATTTTTGATTTAGTAGTGAATATTCGGAACGTATAAATATAAACTTCGTACATTTCGCGCATTACAAAAACGTAAAAATGATTACTTCGCGAAAGGCCATTACAGCACTCTTGGTCAGAGTGCAGGTATAAATTTTAGACAAACCTCCACTGGACAGTCTGAACAAAAGTTTTGTCAATTAACAGAAGCATGGAAAGAAATTACTTTGCGAACGCACCTCGTATTTAGTAATAAGTTAATTTACATATTATAATATTCAAAAACAACTCTAATAAATAAAAAATAAGTTTCATCCAATCCCGTGTACTTATACTTGAGTCTATATAAAAATAGTCAAATTGTTTTCTATATTCAGGTGAATTGAAAACGTGGATTTCCATTTAATTTTCTCACTCGTATAAGTAAAGAAGGTAAATTGAATATTTTACTTTCGAGTAGTATCTTTTTTGTTCAAGTTATATGAATAAAATAGAATAAGAAAAGTGCGAAAATAAACTGAAAGTCTATGAATAGTTGCATTTTATAAATTTCAATCTAAGGAAATCACTTTATAAAGCTATTTATAACTGAAAATTCTTTCGATTAACTCCAAACTCGCTTAAACTCGTCACAATAAAGTTATTTTTAATTAATTAATGTTTATTATACAATTTCATGCACCAGTTATTTCACTTATTCCGTTTAATTCTATTTAGCAGATTTTCAAATTTAATGTGTTAAAGTTTTGAAATATTTTAACTGCATTAACAATTTTAATTAATTGTAGGTACGAGCTAATCAAAAAGTTGCCTTTTCAGGAAGAAAGGTGAGCTTTAGATGTTATTTTATAAATTTTCAATTTATTTCATCCAAATTGAAAATTACTTCCTTTAATTTCTAAATACTGTTCGTCTTATCTTTCAGTTAAAGAAAAACCTACTTTATTTCTTAATATATTGATGAAACTTAATAAAAACTTTCGATTAGTTTTAAATTGTATTTTCACTTAATTTGCTAATATTGCTTATTGACGATATAAATTGCAATAATAAATTACTTTAATTTGTAGTAAAAATTTTAGTAGTTTCTTCGTTTATAACAAAATTACTTACAAAATTGTGACGAGTTAATTAAACAAAATTGGATTTATTAAAATCCTTATAAAACAATCTTAAATTTGAATACCTCAAATATAAACTTTTTAATTTAATAATTTAATTTTATATTATAATTAAGTAAATAATTAAAGCATTTCAAACTTAACCAAAATTAAACCAAAATCAACTGCTAATGCTACAGTGGCTAATAGGGGGGGGGGGCATAAAAAACTATTCCAAAAATGGACTTGTCCGGTTATTGCATTGGACCCTTCAATTATTCCTGTTTAATTCTAACGAGGAATTAAATTAAATTACAATAAAAGGATTTTCCTAATTTTTTTAATAATATATTTAATCCCCCCTATCAGCTCTGTTTTCCAGTACTCCCAAAATGTCAGTGTTGTTTTGGCTTTTTCGAATTTTCGAGTATTTTATAATAATCTCATAAAAATCGTAAAAAAATTAAATTGAAGTGCATTCTCATTCAATTAACGCTGCGTAAATTAGCACAATAACGTAATTAATAAAGCTAGAGCATATTAAAACTTATGTATCTGTAGGGGAACGTGAGGCAAAACGGGGTAGTGAGGTAAAACGGGACATCCCTCTTAATTTCGAAAGAAATAGAGCGACCTATCTGAATTTTACTGAACTTCATGATCATGTGGTCTGCCACTATCATGCAACATTTGGCGGTTATTGCGCGCGTAACTTTATGGCATTGCATGTTGACTATAAATTTTAACCTGTGTTGTAATTTTCAAGCTGTGTTTTAATGCAAATAAGTAGAAATTACTTTGTATTTAATTAATAGCTGTTTATTTTACGTTAAGGTATCCTTACTGACTTTTAATTCCGTTTGTTATCGTCAAGTTTTACTTAGTCAATTAATTTTTATAACTATATAACCTCAAAGCATGCCTGTGGGGCAAAATGGGGCGGGGTAAAATGGGGTATGGACCCCATTAAAAAATTATAATCAATCTACTACTGGCAAGAAGCGTAACATATCTCCTTCTTCGACATCATTAGAGAGCAATGAAGAGAACAAAGACGATGAGTGCCTGTACTGCCAAGACTTTTCTGATGAGGGTTGGATTACATGCTCCTCATGCGGAAAATGGGCACACAATTCTTGTGCTGGAGTGGACGAAGACGACGAGGATGCCACTCACTTATGTCCTTTATGTGAAAGCACCTATTTATAGATAAAAAAATAAATAAAAATATTTCTTACCTGACTATATTACTGTTTTAAAAAATCTGCCCTGTTTTGCCCCCCCCCATGGGGCAAAATGGGAAAATTACACCTGTTTGAAATTAATGGTTCATATCAAAATTTATTTAACAAAATTTCAGTTCAAATAATTTTTCGTATAGATTATAGAGTAATCAAGCACGTATAGCAGAAAATCTACAGATTTTTTTTTTTTTTAATAAAATAAATCGACCCAAACTTTAAGTACCCCATTCTGCCTCACCTTCCCCTACTCCTTAACTATTATTCTGAACCCACACATTAAGTGCCATTCTCATTCAATTAACGCAACGTAAATTAGATCCAAATTAATTGATAAAAATTCACTCGTACATCTATGAAAGCTAGATTTTCAAGAATAAATAATTTTTTTTTTTTATTAATTTATTTACGTAGCGTTGATTGGATCAGAACGAGGCTTAAGTTTAATTATACTTTAACTTCTCTTAATTACATTGTTATGCTAATTTATGTAGCATTAACTTGATTTTGTCTATATTACAAATAATTTCAGAATGTTGAGTTTAATCAAACTCATATTAATCGTTTATTGATCGCCATTGAATTAACAAAATAATATTATGTACACGTATTTCGGGACAGGTATTTAATAATCAATTTATAGGAAATAGGGGCTCCGTTACTAAGCAACAACGCCAAAACAAACATTTAAGTACGTACACTTGTAATCGCTTGTAATAAACAGAATTTTGCAGAAAATAAGCGACATTTAAAATATAATTAAAATGAGGTTTAAAATTTCGTTACGAAGAGAGCAATCACATGGTGCTGCTGTTACTTGTGTGGGATGGAGCAGTACAGAAGAAGTGTATTCGGCGGGGTAAGTTTTATGTCATTTAAGAGGTTATAAATTTATGTGAAAAATTTAGAGATGACCATAAACTGCTGTCGTGGAGTGTTTCAAACAACGAATCGACTAAAATAGCAGAGTTCCAAAATGATTTATATCCCACCAACCTACATTTTTTGCCAAAAATTGGTAATTCGCTGGGAAAGCATGGAGATTTAATCTTGCTAACTTCTGCTAATGGAAAATTTTATATCATGAATCGAAACGGACGTATAGAGAGAACTGTGGAAGCGCATACAGGGGCTATTTTAGTTGGACAATGGAGCAATGATGGAGCAGGACTCTTAACAGGTAATATAATATATCTTTTCTCATTTGCGTTACAATTGATTAAATTTCAGCTGGAGAAGATGGTTATATTAAAATTTGGTCGCGGGGCGGTATGCTACGTTCCATAGTGGTTCTCAGTGACAATGCAGTGTACGATGCATGTTGGTCGCCCGATAACCTATCCATAGTTTACACGTTAGGAAAATATCTTGTGATTAAGCAACTGGCTCCCAATACAAAACCAATTCGCGTTAGTATAAATGTTCGGAAATGTTGAAACCGATTAAGAAATTCGTTTTAGTGGAAGGCACACGACGAACTAATTTTATGTGTTACATGGAGCACGGCATCGGAACTCATTGTTTCAGGGGGTGAAGACTGTCGGTATCGAGTGTGGGATAACCAAGGTCATCCACTTTACTCGAGTACATTGCACGATCATCCAATCACAGCTTTGGCTTGGTCGCCCAACGGAGATCTATTTGCAGTCGGTTCATTTAATACCCTAAGATTATGCGATTCCTTGGGAGTAAGTAAATATCCTAGATAATTGATAATTTAAATCGTACATAAAGAGTATACAGCGATAATATTAATATTTACAGTGGTCGCGATCTTTGGATAAACCAAATACGGGATGTATTTACAAGTTAGGGTGGTCAAACGATGGGACGCAGGTGGCTGCAGCTTGTGCAAATGGACATGTCCTATTTGCACACGTAATTGAAAGACAGGTTCACTATTTAAACTACACTGCCGTAGTTACAGAAAGGAAAACAATATCAATTCACGATGTATCCAATGAAACGACGGAAATTTTAGAATTACCGGAACGCGTTATACAATTAGCAATAAAATATTCCCATCTTGTAGTCACAACACCGACACAATGCTACATCTACAATACAAACAGCTGGAATACACCGAACATTTTTGATTTGAAAGATGGATCGGTAATTTTATTAACATTATGTGAAAAGTGGGTAGTATTATTATAGAATGTAATCCAAAAGTCTAGCTAATCATTTTAGATTTTTACTGCTGGTGGAACGAAGTACTATTTCGGTATATAACTATCAGGGAAGGCTGATGGCTTCGCCACGCTGGCCAAATATGCGATTGGAAAATTTAAGAAGTGCACACATAAGTTTATCGGGAGACACCATCGCCGTTCGAGATTCATTGGATTTGAAAAGTTAAAATGTTATTCATTGAAAAGTTCAAACTTGAAATTTATAATTTTAGCTGTATACGTTTTGGATTTAACATCAAACAGAAATATGACCGACACCCCGATTAATATTCAGCACAACTTACCGATCATACACATATCGTTAGATCAAGCTGGTGCACCTGCACGTCGAAATTTAGCAATTTTGAACCGCAATCGAGATTTATACATTGTGCAAGTTCGATCTCAGTACAAAAACTTCTTAAAGTTAGGTAAAATGTCTGCGCTATTGGATGCAACATATCTTAAAATACAATTTTTTTCCAACAGGAAATCAAATACAGTCATTTCAATGGAACACGGAAGAGAATATGTTAGCAGCAATACAGGATGTACAAGTGGTGGTGTGGTATTGCCCTACAGCATGCTTTAACCCTAACTTACTGCGCACTTCGTCTTTGCAATACAATTCTCCAGAACTTGGCAAGAGTCCACGAATTAATAGCTTCATTGGAAATTTCGTTTCTATCCGAAGAAGCGATGGGTCTTTAATCAACGTTCCGATTTCGCCGTTTCCTTCTTTATTGCATAGGTTGGTTAAACTGAAAAAAAAATTCGCCTGAAAAATAAAATTTTTATGTTAGGTACATTCAAGAAAATAAATGGCAAGATGCTTTACGATTATGTCGCCAAACAAGCGATCAAGTACTTTGGACATGTTTAGCGGTGTTAACAACGCAAGCTAACAATAGCGACCTGCTAGATATAGCTGAAGAGGCATTCGCAGCCATTAATCATTATGATAAAGTCTATTACATACAGCACATAAAAGTAGATATAAAAAATACTCTAAAAGTACTTAAACTGTAGTATATCAATAAATTTGTAGAACTTACCGAACAAAGCTCAGCAAATTGCAGGATCTGCACTATTAGGTGGATCGCCGGAAAATGCAGAATCAATTTTATTGCATAATGGACTCGTTTATCAGGCCATTCTTAATCACACTCGTCTACATAATTGGAATCGGTAAAAAACGGCAAATGCAACTTTCTAAGTATTTTCAAAATATTCACTCACGTCTTTATTTTTGTTTTAGTTAGATTGTTTCTTTAGAATTTTCCCCCTAATAAAGTATAATATTGCAGGGCATTGGAATTGGCAGTAAAACATAAAACTCATGTTGATACTGTTTTATATTTACGTCAAAAATACTTAAACGGTCTCGAGAAAGAAGAAAACAATAATAAATTTATGGATTTATACGAAACCGTAAGTTCATTATTAATTTTTTCTCAAGTTTTTTACACGAGTAAACATACTTTAAGGTTAATATTGATAAAGAAAAAATTCAAGAAAAATTGGAGGCCGAAGGATATTAAAAATTTTCAGGGCAAATATAATAATAAAGTTCCAAAGCAAACAAGATTATGATAAATGATAACACATACAAATAAAATATATTAAAGTTGTAATAAATTGTTAAAGTAAATTTTTGGATTTTTATATAACATAAATTTTAAATTAACTAATCAAAATAAAAAAAAAATTTTCCCTTAATTTATAAGGGAAAATCATAGCAATATATATGTACGCGTTTTTGCAAATTGGTTAATAATCAATTGATTGGTGAATTATTATTAAAATATACTTACAGAGCAGAGTTGAGATTTTGATTGTTTTCACTTTTGAAAAGTCTTGATTGTATTATTATTTAGCCATCCTAAAATACAAATATGATTTCAAATGGATTAAAGATACCATGAAAAACTTGGCCATAAGTGCGCCACTTTAATGTCACAAAGAGGAGACGCCAGGAGTAGACGGCCGACTTAACAAACTTTGATCTGCCCACCAGAATTTTGTATATTCATAAAAAAATAATATTAGGATTACAAATTAATACTGATTATTTTTTACACAAAGTGTTAATTCATGAGCAACAAAGTCCGGAGTAAATTTAATTGTGGTGTATAAAATTAATTTTTATCCATATTATAAGGTTTTTAAAAAAATAACAAGAAAACCCAATTACAAATTAAATTATCATATTATTTGATAACATTTATTTTACGATATTTCAGTAAAAAGAAAGTTTTTATCTATCCTAGCCGTTAAAATGTTACTTGTTCTACTATTTTCAATCGAGCAAACCGCACTTGAACATCTGCTACATAGAAAAAATTATTTAATTTCAAAATTTTAATCTATTGATCGACATGTTCTAGAATCTAGAAGAGCCAATGTTACGTTTTTTGATTTTATGGCCAATACACTATTTTAATATTACAAAAATAACTTTTACGAATCCCTTTGAAAACATCTTGACTAAAAGCGTAGGTTTTTAATTTTATTTGGAATTAGCATCCCACGGTTTTAATAAAATTGATGTTTTCAAGATGTCGCTTTAAAAAGTTCTAATGTATAAAAGCTCTTTTGTAAATATTTAAAAAAAATTTTGTATTAAATAAATTGAATAACATAAATTTTTTTTTAATAATTAAATTAACATAATCCATATATTTTTAACATTGCTTAAATAATATTCAATTTTAATAGAGTTTGTTCTATTAGAATATTTAATAAATTAAATAATTACTTAAAATCCCCATTTAAATACTGATGCGACGGTGATCCATAGTATTTTAAATTTGCAAATTTGACTACCCTAAATGCTGCCAATACAGCTTTTACAGTTAGTGATTCAGTGTTAACGTTCCTATCACAAATTAATTAAATCAAGTTATATCAATTCTTAATTAAATAATCATGCTGTTAGGTAGGTCTTTCATCGTAAGAAATCTAACTAATTAGCAAAATGTATTGGACTCCATCAATTTCAACGCAACAGGTCCATCCCTGGATTCCGACCGTATTATAGTTAAGAAAATTGAAAATAAACAGCTAATTCCAAAATATTCCCACTGTACATGGCCAAAAACAGAACAACATAGTTCAAATTATTTGAAGATATTTGATAAAGAAACTCATCGCTTCCAATGCAAATTAGAGTACATTATTTATTGCAAATTACTACAGTGTAAAAATGTATCAAAATTTGTAGACCAACTTGAAAAATAAAAATTACATTACATGCAAATGTTTTAGTGTAAATACATAATTGCTTTAAATGCAAATAAAGAAATAATGTAATTACGTCAGCTTAAATACAATAATGTTTAGGTATTTTTAAATGTATATCAAGTCAAATTTTTAGTTATTTTCAACTAATTTTTGGTAATCTACATATTGGCCCCTACGCATGTAGTCCATATTTTCTAATAGTTTATAATACTTAATTCTGTTATCGGTAAGAGAAGGATCGTCCTTGAGTAAACTTTCTATCAACCAGCATTTTGCTCTCAAAATCCCTAAAACATAAATATTTCAACTCAAGAAAAAACAAAACCAACCACCTTACATTTACAATCCGGTTCCAACTCAAATAATTGTTCCAAATTTTGCAACAAATCTTCTTTATGTTTCTGAGTAACACACGGATTACTCAAAACCCATCTAAAATAAAACCATGCACTGCTGTCAGCAGGATCAGTAAATAAGGCATTTTGGACTAGAGCTAATTCCTCTTCTAAATTTTCCGAGGTTAACACTTGTATTGTACTTCTATAATGCCACGAGGAATAATTTGAAAAATTTATATTAATTCGACTAGTTGAAAACTTTAGTTCTTCGTCGAGAGATTTCCCAACTTTTTTCAGAATTAACTTTCTGTAATCCCAACAATGAACTAAAATAATTCTTTCTAATAAACAATCATATGAGGTGACAAAAACTTACAGTTCCTATCATCGTGCGTTAGATATTCAGTACACAAATCAAATTCTTTATCCCAATTTGGTTTCGGATGGTGATCAAGTATCCAGTACCGATGGTGCCACGAACTATAAGACTTTGGATTTGTGCGTAAGCATTGCCTAATAAGATCAAGTTCGTTCTCTAAAAACGTAACCAGTTTCTCTTCACCATCCTCACTTTTACCACTAAAAATTACATCTTCAAATTCGATTAAAGTAATTTAAAAGTAAAACAAACCTGTCTTCTATATTTATCAAAACCACCTCTTTTCGATAATTCCATAGAGTGTAAATATCCGGATTAACGAGTAGCAATTGAACACAAATGGCTAAGCTTTGTGGATCGTAACTGTCAGGTTTTCGTGAACTCAAAACTTGCTTCAGTCCCAGCCGATAAGCTGCTAATTTTTTCTGTTGTTCCTTCTGCTTTAGCAGTTGTTGTTCTTCGGTTGTGCGAACTTTTAGTCTTCCGTGCTGCAAATAAAATAAATAAGTTCTGATATAAATTATAACATCAATAACTCACCATTATGATGAACTCTAAATTAAACTTGACGTTAAAACTGTAAGAATAAATACTTAATTGAAGGAAAACCACCGACTTTTGTTGTATTTTGACGTTGATGACAGTGACAGGGGTGACATCGGCAACAGTTTTCGATATATATAAGGTGTAGCAAAAGCACCTTGAGGTTTTTAAATGGAAATGATTTTATTTGATACCACTGTTTGCTACAAGAGAGCTACTGCGATTATGAACGTAATCTGAAAATAACAAAGTAACATAACCTACATTTTTTGACATGTTTTAAAATGTTGCAACAAATTACGAAAACTATATTATGCAGGACTTCTAAATGTATGAATCAAGCAAACGTAAGGTAATTCAGTTTTTGTAATAATTTATTGTTATAAACGGAGCGTTGACGTAACAAATTTTATAGGTGGATATCACCAATTCAATGTTACTCTCAATCTAGGGCTTACGAAGGAGAAGGAAAAATATCAGTGGATATTTTAAATAGTCGCACCGATCTAGGATTATTAATTAATGGCATTAGCGAGGTTGGTTGCTTAAAATATACTTGTGTCGTTTTATTCTTTCGATTTGTAATTTTTAGGTTGGTTTTCGTTTAAACAACGACGTCACTGTCTTGGGACCTCTTGTAGTGTTTCCACGGTAAGATTCATAGTAAACGTTTGATATAAACTTACAGGTTTGTTTTAGGGCAATTTTGTCGTGGAACGTTCAGACTCCAAACGATATTAATCCAGAGTCGTTACATCTTTTTACTTTGTTGGAGCCTAAATTAGATTTAATTGTGATAGGAGCTGGAGATAGGTTAAAAGATTTTAATATTTATAATCAGTTGTTACCTTTTATGAAAAAGCACCGTATAAATTTGGAGGTGTTACCTACCGAACAAGCATGTTCCACTTACAATTTTTTATGTTCGGAAGGACGTTACATTGGCGCAGCTTTAATACCACCAAAACACTTACAACCATCTGATAACGACATTCTAAATTCAAAGTTAAGGTATCAAAGTTTATACGAACTAAAGGATTAAATATTCTACTGTAGGGAAAATAAATTAATTATTTATTAAAAAATGTTATTTTTAAAACAATTCCCAATTCTGATATTTCAAATTTACAACCTTCCAGGTTTCATCAGAATTATCGGGTAAATACCTTTGAATATCAAATGGAATTACGCTTTCCTTAAGTTCCTTTACTGCTATTTGAAAAGTGTCTATTTCAGCGTTCCCTTGTTTCGAAGGCATTACAATATCAACTATAAGATCATCGATATCTGTTTCATCATGTTTTGATATCAGGGTTGGCAGTGTTCGGTGCCCAGTACAGATAAGAAAGAGCATGGTACCCAGTAAAAATTAATTCATAGCGAATGGTAAATTTTTTTTCGTGAATAGAACTTGATATTATTTTTTTGACCAATATAAATTAATCTGCAAAATCCGCTGAAAGGATCTGTCTGTTCCTTTGTTTGAGAAACACTGATAATTATAATTAACCGTCAAATGTGTATTTAACCTAGAAAATTATTTTTTAATCATGTTTTGATATTTTCAATAAGTACCTACAATTTTAATTACATTTTTATCGTTGCCTCCAGTAGTGTATTCGTTAAAATTTCGAAAAATCCGTTTCTAATAAAATGTAGATATTTAAGTTTTTGAGTAGGTACTTGAAAAATGTACATCATGTCTCCTCGCAAAATATGGTAAGAATGAGAAAATGAAGCCCTATAAAATCTCTTACATTTTATAACTTTAAGCATGATGTCGGATTTCTTTTATCCAAATATGGGCGGTGTGGAGCAGCACATATTTAATTTATCGCAGTGGCTCATCATAAACGGGCATAAAGTAATCGTCATAACTCACAGTTATGGAGATCGAGTTGGTGTAAGATACATGACAAATGGTTTAAAAGTTTATTATCTTCCAATTAAGGTGCTGTATAACCAATGTGTGCTTCCAACTATGATATGTAACATTCCCTTAATAAGATACATATTTATAAGAGAATCGGTCGAAATAGTTCATAGCCACTCTGCATTTTCAGCTCTTGCTCACGAGGGTCTTTTAATTGGTAACTTGATGGGATTAAAAGTATGTTGATAAATTTTTTAGGTTTCAAAATTGATTTCTTGATGTTGTAGACAGTTTTTACGGATCACAGTTTATTTGGATTTGCCGACGCCAGTGCAGTGATCACAAATAAGTTATTGGAGATATCCTTATCTGGATGCAATCACTGTATTTGTGTATCGCACACTGGCAAGGAAAATACTGTTCTAAGGGCGCACGTAGAAGACCAACTTGTGTCTGTCATACCTAATGCAGTCGACACTTACATGTTCAGTCCTCGACCACAGTTGAGGTCAAAATCCAGCAGTAAGCTATTCATTCTTTTGTTTATAGCTTCAAAGTGAGCATATAATTTGTTTTTTGCAGTAACTATAGTAATTGTATCGAGATTGGTATATCGAAAAGGTGTCGATTTAATGGCAAAAATCATATCAGAGTTGTCGCGGCAATACAGCGAAGTTAATTTTTTAATTGGAGGTGATGGACCTAAGAGATGGTTAGTCAATATTTTGTTTTGTATAAGAAATAATCAACGGTTACCTTTTAGGTTATTAGAAGAAATTCGTGAAAGAGAGGGTCTTCAAGATCGGGTTACTTTGCTCGGATCCTTAAAGCATTACGAGGTAAAACACGTGTTGAATCAAGGACACATATTTTTGAATACTTCATTAACCGAGGCGTATTGTATGGCTATTGTGGAGGCAGCTTCTTGTGGGTAACTAAATTTCTGTAATTTTGCATGAAATCTAAAACTATTTGAATAATTTTTGTCGAAGGATTATTACGGGTTTGGTTATTTGAACATTTTAAAAGTGAATTCACTTTTATTATTTTAAGTAAGTTAAGATTGGATGGGTATTCTAATAACTTACTTTTTTCATCTAATTGCACTCACTTATAAAATTACAATTTATATCTAATATTAAGTGCCAATCTAAAAGGTATATTTTTACACGCTTGGTAGTAGAAGTCCATATTTAGTAGTAGATTATTTACCTATTGCTTATTTAAGATCCTACCTATTTAGTGCTCTCTAAAAATTCCGTATGCTTCTCTCTTAAATTTCCATTTCTGCTTGCTTGAATGGTTTAGAAAACAATATAATAGTTGTAAAATTTAGATTACTGTTATTTTTAGTAGGTGTGTAATAAATATTTTTTAGTTTGATAGTGGTGTCTACAAAAGTGGGTGGTATTCCAGAAGTATTACCGAGTGATTTAATATATTTAGCCGAGCCAAATGTTCCTTCAGTGATGGCCGGTACTAAGCTTTAAATTTGTATTATAAAATTTTGTTGACCTACTGCTTAACTTGCAGGGTTAAAATCTGCAATTTCTGCATTGAAATCTGGTAAAATTGTGTGTCCCTATGAGTGCAATAATAGGATCAGAAAGTTATATAACTGGGAGAATGTGACGGCAAGAACAGAAATCATCTACGAGCGCATTTCTCACGAAAAAGTTAAAAATATAAGCGAACAACTGCAGTGGTAATTTAAATTTTATTTTTAAAAATCAAAAACTAATTTTCCTTGCAGTTATCTTTCAAGTGGGGTTTGGCCTTACCTTCTGGTGGTGTCTTTTTGTTACATTGCGCTGTACCTTTTGGAAATATTTGTACCTAGAAAAAATATTGATTTAGCAAAAGACTTGAGAATAAATGACATCAAAGACAAGGAAGAAAATTAAGACAATTTTGTATTGATGAAACAATATTTTTTTATTCGAAAATTTTTGTAATTATACAACTAGTACACAATAAAATGTATATGCCAGTGTAAAATGTTATAAATAAATAAATATTAAGCCTCTAAAAAAAAGCAAAAATAAATATCTTTCATTGCGTTATAAGATTCATTGTACTTGTTACTCTTTTAAATTTTTACAATCTCTTACAACTAAATGTCTTAAGTACATATGGCAATAAAATTAATAATACGAATATTAATTAGGGCCATTTAAACTTTTTGGTAAAAAAACCACAACAGCCAAGGTATGATACAATTTGTTAATGAATTATAATAATATAAAATTTGTTAGGCCAATTTTATACACAAACGTGTAAGGAATGTACATTTCTTGATCACATTAATTGGAATTCAATTCCAAGATAATTACTGGAAGTATCATTATTGTGACAATTTGGTCCAATACTTGGTTAAAAAGTTTCTAAGTATACTTTGTTTTAGTTGATAAGTGAAGAGTTCCTCTTACTGTCTTTAGAATAACCCTAAATCTGTACAAATTTCAAAATAAACTATACAACATACAATAACTATAAAAATCGATAATAGAATCCTGCGCTATGTCAGATCATCAGGTTCTATTGGGGTTTCTTGAGAGCTACAATTCCACGATAATCTTTTGTGAATGCTAGGATCCTTTTTATCATTGTGCTGCAATCAAAGTCATTTGAATTAATTTTATTTTTAAACAATTTCAAATCGACATCTACCTTAATGTCGTCAACAGCTCCTGCTGTATGATATCGTTTGGTATCATTTCGTACTCTTTTCAACATAGCCTGTCGGTGCTGACCTCTACTAAAAGTTTCACAAGAATCTTCTGCCGATATTCCTGAAAAAATGTTTGTATTTATTTCAATCTCATGCATGGATAACGTCATCAAGCCAACTACGGGGTTACTAGGTAAAGAAAAGTTCATGTTTACATTCAACATCAGCAATTACTGAGTAACTAATAGTGTTTGCTAAGCTAAGTGATCACCAAATGTTTTTGAAACTTTGCATTTAAAGTTATCTTAGTTTCTTGACAAAGGGTGACTACATATTTAATATGTAAGTGGTTTTTTAATGACAGAGTTGTTGTTGATGGATGTGAAAGTGTAAGTTATGGTATATTTAAATAAGAATTTCTATTTAAATTTTCGAAGAAACTAACTGTTGCAGAATTTTTAAATCTTTCCGGAAGGGAATATTCTGGCACGATTCTTTCTTGGAGAAAATGCCAAAATTTTACTGCGCATGGTAATGGTGACTTCTTTGGAGTAAAATGATAACGGACCCTTTTAGCCGACACAGCAGTCGAGCATCTGTTGGTTTCGGCCATAAATATTTTGTTGGTGTGGTGAAAATCCATATCTTAAAACCAGAACTCATCAGATATCTTCCAGCGGAAGCCAACAAGTCACCGTACACAACAAAGTGCCCAATTTACACTTGGTCATCTTTCAATATTTTTACAGAATCATTTCTTTTCTTCAATGTTTTTTTTTAAATAATAAATATTTTTGAAATTTTTTTATTTAATTATTTTTATATTTTTTCACTGTTTATTTTTTTTTAGACAAAAATTAGGGACCCAAAAATAAAATTCTACGCATCAGGGCACATAGAAAATATATTCCACTAAAATGTAATTTAGAAAAGCTTAGGGGGAGGGGTTGCTGTGAAAAAAATTATTCTTAATTTGTCCCTGTTAAATTACTTCAATGTAAAGTTTAGTTTGAAAAATTTAATCTAGGGGGTTACCATTCTACAGTTGTACCAACTGAATCATTGTACGCTATATAAGTGAGTAGATTAACCTCGAATGTTTTGTATAAAGTTGTGATAAAATGGCGGTGAGACCTAATAATACACTCTACATAAATAATTTAAACGAGAAAGTTAATCAAGATGAATTGAAGAGATCTCTCAATGCAATTTTTTCTCAATTTGGGCATATAGTAGATATTCTTGCTCGCAAAACTTTGAGAATGCGTGGACAAGCGTTTATTATTTTTAAAGAAGTTCCGAGTGCTACAAAAGCAATGATGTCAATGCAAGGATTCCCGTTTTACGACAAACCCATGAGGATTCAATTTGCCAAGACGGATTCCGATGTAATCGCAAAACTTAAAGGCACATTTAAGGAAAGGCCAAAGTCAATTAGACTACCACCCACCAAAGCTGAAAATGCGGTTCCTAAGAAGAAAAAGAAGAAGGACCCTACTCGTATACCCGGTGGAAGTAACCTTGATCAGTTACCTAACCAAATTTTATTTTTGACCAACTTACCAGAAAACACAAACGAGGCGATGTTGTCTACGCTGTTTAATCAATTTGTTGGTTTTAAAGAAGTTCGTTTGGTACCTAATAGACCTGATATTGCATTTGTTGAGTATGAAACGGAATTTCTATCGGCAACTGCTAAAGATGCATTGCAGGGATTTAAAATTACCCCGACTCACTCTATGAAAATATCTTTTGCTAAGAAATAACTTATTGAAATTGATGTAAATTTTATTTTTCGCTTATAATAAAATATTAAATTTCACTTTTGCGACTATCAATAAATTTAAAATCCTCAAACAACCAAGCTTGCAAAATATAAACTTTGACAAAAAATTTAATAATATTTAATTATAATTTAATAAATTCTTGAAACTAGTATAAAAAACAAGGGTAGATTGAGGGTTTACGTTGTCAGCAATTTATGCGAACGGCCTACATTTTTGTATTGTTTCATCATTATCAAAGGAGGAAAAAAAGATTTCCAGATTTTAAAACCAGTATTACTGAAAACTTGAAGGTTGAAGTAAAAGCCTAATTGAAAAGAGAAGATTGCAGCTCTACAGTTTGGCTATCATTATATTATAAATAATAATAATACCTCTCCTTTCAGTTTAAGTTAAAATCTATATTTTATCTTGAATACAGGGCCGGATTGCAAAACATTTTTGAAATAAATCCAACAAGATTTTTTGCTGCATAGCAAAAAAATTAGTTTAAACAACATGTTTTGTGTTAGACTAAGAAAATATTTTTTGCTGAGTACGTTTTTGTTGAAAGAACAAAAGCATGCTATAGAGAGCAGAGAGCTAAACGGCTGAATACTTTCTCTAGCGTTTGAAAAGAGAAACGCCCTAAAATATGCTAAATAAAACTCGCTCATGAAGTTCTTACAGGAATTCTAAAAACACGAAAAGTATTTTGCTGGCCTAACACATGATTAATTGCCTCAACTGATATTTCTGTTTCCAACACCAATATATTTTGTTATAACAGCAAAAAAACTTTGTTGAATCACTTTTAAGTGATAATACATTTTTTGATGTTATAGTGAAATATTTGCTGCAGCGACAAATCATTTTTCTTGAGGCCTCCAGCTACTCAGATAGTTAAATTCGGTAACTCGCCAGCCCATTCATGGTCGGTTTATGTAATATATCTTAGACAACTGATGATAAAATGTAATAAATCTACTTTACACCCTTGTTATCTAATACACTAATAAAAGTAGTATGCTTTCGCATTTAAGCAATACATTCAATACAATTTAATCAATTGTGGTGTAACTATAGATTAAAGTGTAATTTGGTGAGTTTTTAATTGCATTCCGTATAAAATTATAAAGTTGTAACTCTAAATACAAGTCTCAAAAAGCATCCAATAAATGATTAATGAAATAAAGACTCACAAAAATGAGTGAAATTACGTTGCTTCGCAATGTTCTTCTTCTAGTAAAGTAAAAAAGAAAACAAAATGAGCGAATCAGTTTTATAATCTTTTTCCTGATTTATTTACTCGCTTACCTGCTATCACGGGAACGTCAAAATCAAAACTTGTCGTTTTGTCCGCTTTTTGTCCACTTGTGCTTGAACCAACTGTTGATGTCACGTGCCGAGTTTTGAGCAAGGGTGGATTTTTACTCTGCGATATTGCGAGTCCTCTCTTTAGGTTTCCTCTTGTTGGCGATGGAGGCGGATACGATACTCCCCGATGTGTTGGACTTAACAAGTGGCTTCCAGCTTTGGCGTTAGGAACTGACAGTGTGTTTTGACTTAAGTTTAGACTTAAAGAGCCGACGTTTGGAGATCCTAGAGTTAGATTTGGCATACTCTGCCCTAAGCTACCGTACGGTTGTACCGATAGCGTATTCGGAGTTTTATTGAAAAGGCGATGTTTGAACGAGAGCTTTTGAGATACCGGACTTTTATCGGGCGGTAGAGGTTGGACGCCTTCGTCACTGGATATTGAAGCCGTACGATTTTCGTTCTCCATGGAGACAGCTCTAGAATGATTTACTGAACCAACAGACGATTGGTCATTCATTTCCACAGAACCGCTGCAACGGAAAAAATGTTTTCAAATTTCGACAGGATTTCGTCATATAAATAAATTTACCTATGACTGTGCGCTAAACTAGAAACGCGACTGGCTCTGGAAGAGGATGCTAAAGGAGAACGGGGAATTAATTGCAAACTGTGGTAATCC
Source organism: Cantharis lateralis (assembly GCA_963170105.1). Taxonomy (NCBI): domain Eukaryota; kingdom Metazoa; phylum Arthropoda; class Insecta; order Coleoptera; family Cantharidae; genus Cantharis; species Cantharis lateralis. Next base: position 10,760,900 of record OY720624.1, read on the forward strand.
GTATCAATATTGTAATCCGTACTGTAATCGGTTTCCACACTTTCTTCGCCTATATTTTTCATCTGCTTGGCTTGGGAATACAGCAATTGCGCTTTGGTTATACTGTCTTTCCAACTCTAAATTGGTCCATTATAGTTATCCGTGAAAAACGTCAAACACAAATTTCTTACCTTCAGCTTTTTCGCGTCGGTGTTTTGTAAAATAAATGCAGCGACAGGCAAATCAAATTCATTTTTGTAAATAACGGCCATACTTGGAGTCTCGCGAGTTAATTCGGTAATTACTAATCTATCCACAAGATAAGGCTGTCGAATAACACGCATGATGGCACCGCCTTTTTTTGTTGACGGCTTACAGACCAACAGCATATCCGTTAATAAAAAACAATGAACTTCCATCTGAAACAAATAATTGAAGTTCGGAAATAAGTTTGGATATTTATTGGAAAATTACCTTTGATGTATTGCTGTCTTTTAGCTTCAGATCGCCTTCCAGCAGTAAATGGCGTTTTCTTTCAGGTGGGCACCCTACCATAGGTTTATTCAAATCTAATTGACTGTAAGACTTTAGTAATTTTTCTAAATCATCATCTTTTGACTCCTAAAATTTATCGGTCGGCTTAAATTGTTCGAAAATATGATTAGAGCTTACCACAACATCGTAACTTTCAATTCTTGCCATGATACCATTTAGTCTCTCATTATCTTGCTTCTGTTTAAGACTGAAATTTACATTATTTACAAAATCATCTACAGATTTAATCTGAAAAAATTTTGTTTAATAATAATGGAGACAGACAAAATGAAAGTAATACCATTAAATTTAAGTTGTCTCTTTCGACATCGTCATCGGTGTTTCTTAAAATTGCTTTTAAAAGAAGGCCATACTTAGTTAATCTCTGCATCGGCTGTACCAAAATGTCCATCAACCTTAATCTTGAGGGAGAAAAAACGGTAAATAAAATTAAACATAACGAAATTATTATACCTATTGCATTCTTTTTGCGTTTCGCACCAAGCTAAATATGCAGTAAACAATTCGTTGTGTGTGTGATTTTCCCTACAATAATGTTGACATCTTGCTTGTTCTCCGCAATATCTAAAATATGCTTGAAACGTGTCCGCAATTTTTAAAAACCCCTGTGACATATTTTCTATACACGGAGGTTGTTTAAAACGCCTCATATCACGGACCAAAGGAAAAATGCAATTTCTCCAAAACAAGACATTTGTGTCTAGTATTTCTTTTATATTCGAAAAGAGTTTTCCAGTATCAATTTCTTTTAGCAAATTAACGGATTGTAAATTTTCTAAACAGGCTAAGAAAAGCTATAAAAGGAAAAGTTAAAAACGTACGGATTAAATTTCTTCATTATATACTTACGTCTGTTACTACTTTCAAAGTTTTTATGTACGCAACTTCGGTCTTGATGAGTTCCCATAAAGCCGTTTGCTGTTGTTGTAGTTTGTCGGGCATATCTAAAAATTGTTAATAAAATTGTTGCCTATTTTTTTAATTTCAATTACAAAATCGTTAAGAAATGGGCAGGGCATATGGATATGGACCGGAACGCACCGGAATGCCATTCCGGTCGTCGTATCCGTCGACAATACCGTTCCGTATCGTTAAAAGGTTAAAAATAGACTAAAGCACACCGCATATTTAACGGAGGACAATGGGAGGCAGAGGGAATATTGGATATCGAATTACTTACCTTTGTGATCAATAGTTTCTCTCCAGTCTGTCTCTAACTTATATAAGGCATCAATGGATTCGCACTGTCCTTGCGGATACACTTGACTGTTAGGAATCCCATTTTTGGCGTAGCTGTTCAAATGCTCTACCAATAATTCCATTTTCGTATCCTTTGAGAAAATAAGATAAATTTGATATCGTATATTGTGAAATAACATACCTTTGTATTTGTGAAAAATCCCGACCATCTCTGCTTAGGTTGCTTTTTAGTGAGATCCGAATCTTGAAATGAGAGTCTGTTTTCGTGCGGAAAACTCGCGCTCGTTGCATCTTCCGTACTCGAACTAAAGAAACTACTCGTTCGAGATCTTGAATTCTATTAAAATAGAAAAGCAATTTATATTTTATGGGTGGGTGTTTTTTATAGGTTCAAGAAAAACATAAATCTGATAACAATGACCACTTTATAAGTATATTGGCTTACACTAATCGGAAAATATAAGGCTATTCTTGGATTTGTCAAATTGGTCAATAAATTTTACGGATTACCCGAAAGTAAGAGTGTCATGTACTTCTATATTTTAGCAAAAATACGCGTGACAACGTCTGTAAAAAACAAAGAAAATTTTCTTTTTATTTTAGTTTCATGTAAAACTGAAAGTTTCATATAAGTATTTTTTTCTACAGATAACTTATTTATACAATCTATCTGGAAGTTAATTAAACATCCAATTTTCCGTTGAAATTCCCAAGGTGCATTAACCAACTTTACACCCTGATGTGTAACATCTTTAATGCTTAAAACATCAAATACTACCAATAATTTTTTCACCGGGGTACCGATTTTATATCAATAATTAAAAAGGAATAAAAAGTAATTCGAAATAAACACATTGATTTGACTGCAATTAAAATACAGGTTCGTTGACCTTCTCGCAAGTCATTTTTACTACTTATTTACTATTTTAATCATTTATTTGTTTCGATGAGCGTGAATTATATCCTGCTACCTGTCTGACTGATATTTCAGTCAAAATGGTGAAAATACGTGCATTAATTGCGGTAAAGCTAATTTTTTTACATGTTGTATGGATAAATTTCCAGTGGTTTCCCAATAAAAAATTTTACGCGATCTTAAAAATGAATGAAATTTTCTGGCATTTTCACCAAAAAGAGTTTTCAAGCTCAAGTAGTTTCCGAGTTGCAGCTCTTCAAAAATCAGCAAAATGAGAAATTTGAGAATTCCAACCACTTTTCACCCCATACCAAAATTACGACTCCTCCTGTAAGAATTTGTATAATAACTTTTAAACTAGAGTAATCGTAGAATTACTGAATTTTCCAATTTTCCAATTTTGGGAAATTTAGCTGATTTTTGAAGAGCTGTAACTCGGAAACCACTGGAGCTGGCAAACTCTTTTGGTCTTAAATATTAGCAAATTTAGTGTACTTTAAAAGAATATAGCATACATTTTCTGTCAGACGCTTACTGTGACCGCTATTTGACAAAAACTGAAAAAAACGGCGACCGCTGGAAACATTTTCATTGGGAAACTACTGAAAATCGGAAAAAAAATTAGCTCTACCGGAATTAATGCATCTATTTGGGTTTTTTTGACTCTAATTTTGTCTAGACTATTTTGATCGTCGGATTATCCATGGTTGAAAAGTGAAAATTATTAATTAAATTTTCACTTTCACCTTGTAGATGTTAAATTAGTTTCAACAAAATTCAAATTATTTTAATATTTGTCACTTCCGGCTTAACGCAGGTATAAAAACCTTATCACGTGATGACGTAGTACTTTTAAATTACAAAAAATCAAACCTGAACTTAGTGTTAGTTGAAAGAAATTATTTTATTCTAGATTTTGTGACGTAGTACATTTAACATTTTGTTTTCTGTTAGTCGTGGAGGTGCAGTTTTCGGGAAATTGTCAGGATGGGTTGGATTCAACCGCTGGTAGTTTCTTCTCGTCGTCAAAATTGAAATTCGAGTTTCAATATTAACAAGTAGACAAAGGGTGAGTGATAAAATGTTTTATTTTGCATGCAAGTTTTGTGTATAACTCAGCTCTTCGATAAACTTAATTTTGCAAGTTCAAACTTGATTAGCATTTTTCAAACAAACCTACTGTGCTTGCCGACAATTTCTTTCTTATGTAGAAAATTTAACACATATTATTTTTGTTTTGCAGGACTCTATTCGGCCTTTACGGCTTTGCTTCATGCCGTGATTGGTAGATCATCCCAAAAACTCCGAGAACGAAAAAGGTAAGCTAAAAGCTATTTATTTGTATGGAAAAGAAAATTTTGTGAATGGCTCAGCTTTGGTAGCAATTTTGTATAGCCAGTTGGATTTTTCCCATATTTTTAAACTTGATCTTTTCTTTTATCTTTTTGCCGATTTTTTGCGGGCTTTGTATTACAAATATTTCAAAATTTCCACTTCGTGGGTTTGTTAACAAATAAGATAGCAGCGAATTATTGTGAGAAAACTGAGTTTTCCAAGGTTTTCCCATTTTTTTGTGAAGTATTTACTCTCCGTAATCTTGACTTTTATCTTTTTAATTGCAGAGAAGTTGTCCGGGATCCGCGTACGCAAAAATTGTAATTATTTCGGTCAGTTTTCGCGGTCGGGAGTGTGGCGTGTCGAGTACGAATTTGTGGAAAAGCTTGATGGAAGCTTTAAACAATCGCGATTCATTTTTTATTTAAATCTTGGTTTTAATAGTAGTGATCAGTGTTCATTAAAAAAAAAATTTTCGTGGCCGTGTAAAAATTGTGCAAGTGTTTGAACATGTATTTGGTGTCCTAGGATGGAATTGGAGAAAAAACGCGTCTATTGCGGCAGGACAAAAGAAATAAAGGTAAGTTTGATTGAAAATGTGATCTGAGAACAAAATAAATGTTAACAAATTTCTCTTTCTGTTTACAGGTAGGATTCATTTCGTGGGTTTCCCAATAATTAAGGTTAGTTGACAATGTTAGCCTTGTTTTCCAAGTGTTTTGAGCAAAATTTCCTACTTTTGGTATTTTCGTGAATTTATAGATTTTCATAATAAACCATTAACCATATCATCATAAAATAATCTTTAAAAATTGAAAGTCAGGAGGGGGGCAACTGCACGTAAATGTTTAGATATTGAAGTGCAATAAATAGTTGAATGAGTGACAGTTTAATGATGTTTTAAATGTTGAAATTATTTCATTTTTGAATTATACACAGCAATAAAAAATAAAATGATGCTTGATTATTGAAATTACACATTTCTTCAAGTTTATTCCTGTTTTAAATGATAAAAAAATTAAAATGTTATGATTATCACCCAAAAGTGTCAATTTAGATGTTTTCAATATTTTCAAAAAAAAATTCCTCTCCCCGCTTCTAAAATGGATATCAATGGGATGCATAATACAAATTATACAATTTTGTAACCGGAAGTGACAAATATTAAAATAATTTGAATTTTGTTGAAGCACATTTAAACATCTACAAGGTGAAGGTGAAAAATTAAGTAGTAATTTTAAAAAAATATTGTAAGATTTAGCCGTTTAAATGCATCGTTTTTATTTTATATGCAAATATTATTTTTGATTAGTGATTGAGATTATGAACATTGTAAATGGCTCAATGTTTATCTGGGAAAGAATTGCCTTGATTCGATATTTAAAAATAAAGAATTATAGAATAGATTTTCAGGAAAAATTAATAGCAAATATTTTTTGTTATAAAAGTTTTGTGTTGACTTTAATTAAAACCTAAGTAACTGCAGGGTAAAGTAAACCAAATCTAACAACTTATTTTATTTTTAAATAAAATAAATATTAATTAATGAAAATAACTAAAAAATCTAAATTATTTTCGCTTATTTACTTTAGAATTAATGTTTATAAAACAGATTGTCGCTTAGCTTCTTTAACTAAGGGGTTGAGGTGGGATATTTCATTGACAATTTCACTCTAAAGATCTCCGATTAGCTTTTACTCAGGCGGCTTTAATACTACCAAAAACAATCATTATGCAGACGCGGTTTTAATAAGCCAGTCTTAAACTAAATGACAGAGCCGGCGTTGAATATTTTTATGAATAGTCTTAAATTAATTAGTTCGAAAGAACGAGGTTTCACTGTGCCATTAAAAAAGCTTTGACAAAGTTCTAAAAATATCTCGTTGTAAATACGGTGATCCAGCTGTCACCTTCATTCCTACGATAATAATACGATCGTAAATTATATTTTGTCAGGTATAATTTAATAAAATGTCAAGTACGGAATCAAAGTAATATGTCGTAGCAATGAAAAACTTAATAGACACGTTTTGGAATCCCCGTCTTAGAAATACAAGTGGCGAGTCTGTTTCATAATTATTTTTCTAAACTTACCGAAGTGGAAGGTTTTCGTGAATGATTTCCAAAGGATGAACTTAAATGTTTTTTATTGCTAGCTACATCTTTTGCTGCAAAAGAAACAGTTGAATGGGAGAGGTGACATTATTCATCTTGCATGACCTACCTGTAATTCTAACATGTTTACCAACAAGACATGCCGTATCTTGGGAAAAATGTATCCAAGTGTTATTATTGCTACTTTTATCTTGCAGCCAAGCATCGCAAGAATTTAAATCGATATTCCGTAACTCACACAATTTTGATATCGAATCGCTGCAAAATAAATTTTATTAATTTTCATAATTGGATAGACGTGCGAATTTCACAAAAGCAATGCTGAATGATTTAATGAGTGGAAACTTATAGCTATTGTTGTAAAATTAGAAGGAAATTAATTTATCGAGTGTGCCTTTGCTTTAAAATTTTAATCATTTAATAGGATTGGATTCGAATAGCGTGCTTGGCAGACGTTTCCAAAATATAATTAAATACAACTTATTCCGCCTCTCAGGTTAACCAGATTCTTACCATTTATTGTGAAAGCCGATAGCAGAGCAACTAAATACAATTAAAATTTAATTACATCATTGTCTTGTACTCACTTTAAAGTTATTCCACGTGCGGCAGGAAAAAATAGTTCGTTATCCCATGTTGACTCATCGCCCACTTCAAAATTAACGCTGAAGCATTCGCTGCTAGATTTCTGCAAAATAAATAAAAATGTAAGTTGCTGATGCTATCACATATCCTTTTTAGGAATCGTCGGGAACTTTTATTGGTTGTCGAGCATGAAATTTTTGGACAACCCGAAGAACGAAAACTTAATTTAACGCTTCGCGATTTTTTTAAACGCCACTATAAATTTTTGCTCTTGGAAAATCAATCTCATAATAATTTGTTATACAAAAATAAACTTAATTTAGAAAATTGATGAATTTATGCTATAATTTTTTTTATTTATGTGTAATTTGCTTCTTAATGAAGTTGAAAAATCGATACCAATTTAATTTGACTTTTGCAGTTGAACTTTTGTGATTATGATAAAGTAAATATATCGTTGCATGCATGATAAGTAGAATTATATTTTAATATTCACACCAACATACTGGAGTTTGTAATAGAAACCGTGAAAATTGGAGTATTGGCTTTAATTTTCTTTAACTTTAGAGATTAGACACGAAGAAAATCAAATGGAATTTGCAAGTTTTCATCGCACATTCTGGAAAGAATAGCTAACCATATGTTGAGAAAACCGTTGACTTTATAAAACTTTGGCAAGTTTTCCATATCTTATAATAAAAGCCCGAATACGAACTGGGGTTGAAACTTATGGCATCGATTATATTTTATACATAATAGAATATTATATAATTATCTATTTATATACCTCAAGTATAGTTTATATTACGCATAATAATCAATGCTTAATAGACAATATAATATTAAAGTTAGGAACTAGGAAAGTTTGATGAATGAAATGTTGTATTTTCCAACAATGATCATATTATTGTATAATTTAAATATTAGTTTAATTATAATTATAATATGCTTAGACAAGGTTTAAAAACCCCTGTTAAATTTCGAACCAAAGACTTAAGTCAAACATCGTGAGTCATGAATCGATCCAGATATCTTGGATTTCCCCTATAGAATATTAAATCAAAACCTAATGGCAAAATAAACATTAATTTAAGTAATTATTATTTTAACCAGCCAATTTCCTTAATATTCTGACTTGCTTGTACGTTTTAATAATATTTACAATTACATATTGCATTGCAACATAATTTTTATATAATTTTTTGAAAAGAAATTAGAAAAAAATTAAGACTAAAGAACTTAAAAAAAAAACAGGCAAATTATATAAAATATTGAAAAATATTTAGGAATTAAAATAATTCATAAAAAAATTTGGTCGGTACATAAAAGAAAAACATGGTAATATTAAAATCAGGGGTAATTATTTATTGCTCTTTAAAAATGGAAGATAAAGCTAAATAAATTTTCTCTTCTGGTTTCTTATATTAAACACTTTGTATTAATTCAAAACTATTTTTAACAATTAAAAAAGTTTTTTGAAATTCTAACAGAAAATAGTGCATAAATAAGTTTTGTAAATCCGTCAAAATTTCTCCTTTGAAATAAAAAAAAAATCGCATGTGGCGCTATTTGTGAACAAACAAGACAAGATCTTAAATTAACTAAAAGCCGAACTTGATCTAAGTATAAGCTCATTATAATAATTATAGGAAAACATGAACTCTTGAAATATTCTAAAAATATTCGAAATTTTGCAAGGAAATCTCGAGCAGCTGCATTTAGTTAAATTTGCTTTACTGATTAGGCATTTCAGTATGCTGTTTCTCTGACATTAAATTATAACATTTAATTTGTGCAAAAAGTCTTTTAAAAAATATTTTTCTACCACTCGGCCCCTAGCTATGTTTAAATATAACTGTCTTTTACAGCATAGATACATATTTGAATATTTTAATAATGGTAGAAATTTTTAGCACCTACGAATTAAAAACTTTCAAATAAAATTTTTATTGTAGTTTATGGAGTAAATTTCAAATATAAACATTAAAATTTATGGATCATATAAAATTGTTTTTTTAAGATTGGCCCCGCCCATGGCGTATTTTCATCCTATACAAATATTTTTAGGCATAAATTGCACTCTAAAATGGCAGATCTAGTTAGACGATGGATCTTATAAACATTCCCGAAGCGACCCCAACTCGAAAATTACAGATTTACGAAGAAGGCATCTTTTAGTAGCTGAGATAATTAAAAATATCCCTGTATTACCTCCAAGTCAAAAATTTCGGATTTAGGAAGATTCAGATCTTTGTTTTTAAGTTGAATTCGGCTATAATTAACGAAATCTGTAATATAATTTTGTGGTATAATGTTAACAGTTGCATGCACTCTTAAGCTGCAACTGCAACCGGTTTAAATAACTGTAGCTTTGTAAATTTTAAATAGTTTTTGTTGAAGTTTGCTTGTTTCAGTTGTAAATTAGAAAATTATTCCAAACACATATTTTCACTTTGATTCACTGCAAAACTGTGAATCGCGTCGTAGGAAAGCAGGAAATTTAAAAATTACAGTATCTACTGCTAGTCAGTTTTACGACAAGCCCTTTCTAAGTAGACCATCTTACAGCTTGTAAGCTACAACTAACTAACAAACAGTTATCCTGTTGCGACCTCTCTGTTATTGCCTTTCAAATTAAACTACCTAGAGATCTGGGACAAATTTTAAATATATAAATAATTATCAAAAAAAGAAACCCCCCCCCGCGATTATCCTTCCACACTCGCCTCGGGAGTCACTTACCTAATAGCTACTGGACACCTTCATTTAGATAATCTGCTAATAAAACTGAAACGTGCAAAGTTAAGAAATCAATGTAATGGAGCCGGGAGGTCTCAAAGCCAAATTTTCCTGTTGTTTGGAGATAAGAATTATCTTACCGAGCATCGTGTGATTGACTGAACGTTCTTTTTACAACAGATTCTTGCTATTAAAATAATTAATTTGTCAAATGCAACAAAAAATTAGTTTCAATTTCGGATTTTAGTACCAAAGATTATTATTAACTTTTATCTTACGATCCGTAGCTTTTCTAACAAAGCGTTCTCGGGAAAATTTTATTAAAAAAAAAATTAATATAACTTTTCACGACGTATCGCACATGAATAATGAATGCCTGAGTGATTTCAATTTTAAAATTCAACTTAGCAGAAAAAAAAACTTATTAGCTATATTATGTATTGTATTTTGAAAATATAAAAAGCGCTTGTTCACAACGCATAAAATTTCCGAAATACGAGTACCTACATACATTTTTAAAATAAAATTTTTCCTGTTAAGATACAAAAAGTTTTACCACAGTTCTTAATTATTTATAGTTTGCTTAAGGGAGGGTTCGGTTTTTCAAATGAAAAAATTTCTGCAATTTGGTTCTATAAGTACTCAGAGCTGTTATAAAACTAAATATAAATTTTTTTAAACACATTAAATGAAAAACTGAATTTTATTCAATCAGTTGCATTTAAAAGCGTTTACAATATTAATAAAAAAATTGAAAAGTTTGATTTTAAAAGCTTTTTTGTCGAAAACTACGTTTTTCATCTCTCTACATACGATTACTCTGTGTGTTCAACTTTTTACACAGGATTTAGCTTCATCCTTCAACTAATTTAATTTTATTTATAAATTTTTTAATTTGTCTGCTTCGGATTATAACTGGACTCGATATCGTGTTCACAATGCAGGCATATTTTATCCGGGCCCCACTAATGAATGTGGCCTGGGATGCATATAATTCACACTGTTGATCTACATTTTTATTGGCAAAACGTATTAAGTCAAATACAAAAAATCTCGTTATCCATTTGTTTAAACAAATTCATAAAACCGAACCTTCCCCTGAAGGGTTGAACCTTGAGCAATAAAATAGTTGTATGCCGATCATTATTGGATATTAGAACTATGCTGAGGTGCTAGCAATCAACCAACTTAGTTTGCGTTTCTCGTATAAATCACCAACTTGTGTCAAGTTTTGTCTATATGAAATGGCATTTCACGCAAATTTAACTAGTCTGGTATTTACAAAGCTTACTAAGCATGCAATTTACATTTAAATCAGCTAAAATTAACATTTTGAATTTGACTGGTAAAAATTAACAAGTGACACCCTTCAGTCTGGAAAATACTCGAAAATGCACGATCAAACTTTAATGCCATTAGGGTTAAAAAATGAACAGTGAAGTGCGAGTTAAGGGTAAGGGTGTATCAATATTAAATGAATCGATATAAAATTTGTACAAGTGTAGTAAGATTTATAGCTCCTAATGAGAAACTTATGGGAACTTCTAGCTGGCATCAATAACTGACAAAGAAAATAAATAGAGTTCCAATAAAATAAGAATGAAGTGCTCAAAAACAAATACAGTTAACATTTAAAGCAAAATGTCAAATATCTTTTAAGATAAAAAGCTTTATTTATCAATAGTATAGAAAAATAACACTTATCCAAGAGCTTCTTCGTGCCATTTGAAAAATACATATTTTCTATTTACTCATTTTTTATATCACACTAAGAGAAAATAAACCAAGACTAAAAAATAAGCACCAGTGGTTTTTGAAGTGAATTTGTCATTTTTGAAATCATGAAAATGCTGTGTATGCACAGCTAGACTCTTCGTGAACAGTCATTTTGATCGATATGATGCCACATGGCTAGTGCTACATGCTCAATTAAATTTATCGCAAAATCTCTATTAAATATTTGATTTATAATGTATGGTCATGGAATTATAATTACGCATCAGTAATAAAAATAATGAATACGCGCAAAATTTAGAATAAAATATGCTACTGTACTCAAAATTTATCAAAATACTTAAAAAAAATCAGAAATTTCTCACGTGCTTGCTGTCATATATGAAAGATTCGGGCAAAAAACTTACAAGTTAATGTAGAATTTAAACTACTACACCAAAGTATACGCGTCAGATTTTCCGTTCCGAACTTTAGAAAAATTGTTCAAAAGAAAATTATTCAAATTTTATTAGCTCGGAGGCTAATTGCATCAACTACTTGTCACATATTATGACTTTGCAACTTCGCAATATTATTTTTAACTCTGTTTTTTGCAGCCCTTTCTTTATATCCCGCGGTTAATTTTGGATTTTTTTTCACTCTAATGATGAGCATTTTAGCATATTCTTTCATTTATCAAATAACTGGCCTTTATTAGTAAAAAATGAAGCTAAATCGAAAAACAACATTAAATAAAAAATTAATAAATATATAACAAAGTTTATTAGAAGCTGCGGTCCGATTAGAAGTTTTTCGCTGTTAACAATAGTATATTATACTACAAAGGATAGCAATGCTACGTCAAAAATAGCATAATGATTAATTCATTATAGTCTTGCAGTTGGTGAATATATACGCTATTTTTCGCACTTTCGTTTGGGAATTCTGAACTTAAAACAAATTTTTAACGCACTCTTTAAATAATATATAAGAGCAGTAGGTAAAAATAAGTTATTTGGGTTATAAACATTACTAATAATTACTTGTCAAACTGTTATTCCACAAGAACTAAAATTGGTATTGATTTAGTATGTGCACGTGAGTGTAAACCAAATCGTTCACTTAACATTTAAAAGTGATGGTGCGAACGTGAAATACTGAAAATCAATAATATTCAAGAAAATCAAGAAATTGAACCAGCTGCTGCTGAAAGTGTGCTAAAAAGCTTTGGTTTCCTAGGAAGCGGTGGCCGTCATGTAGCGGCCGTAATCCATTATTTTTGATAAAAAAAATAGGATAAATTGCACAGAATTTGGCCTTCTATAGTTTTCAGTTACCAATTTTATTCACAGAATTTTCTTGGAAAAAGGACTATTGACGAAAGTTACATTACAGAAGTTTTGGGATGTCATCCAGCGCGACATTACCCCCAATATTTGACGAACTTCTTACTCATTGCATTCTATACATACAACCAATAAACAAAACTTAACCGTATTTATTAATACATAGTTCGTAGTTTTAATGAAAGAAATCATGGTATTAATGAATAATTAATTGTATTTACGAATTATTTGATTGTTTTGATGAATTTGTTTTTAAAATTGACCAAAAATATTTTTTCAACGCCGCAGAGAAAATGGAAAGCTATTTAAAAGAATCACCTGACAAGAAATATTTTGAGTCAAGTAATTATTAATTTTCACCTCCTTTACTTCGTTTTTTGAATTATTTTAATCATTTCTTCACCCTTTCAATTATAGGCAAAAAACTGGCACTTTACATCCGGACGTATAAGACAAAAAGTGATTCTTTTTTTATTAAATTTTTTATATTTAAATTATTGTAGTTTTGTTCTATATTGTTCCGACATAGTTTTTTGCAAATTGAAAAGTAACGCGAGAAATCGAGAAAAACCGACTGCAACTGCAGGTCTTTATTGTAATATACCAAAGCAATTTATTCGAATAGTCATGCAAAATCTTCTGTCAGCGGCCAAAAATAGTAAAATTAATTTATTTTATTAGTAATTTTGGTAAACGAAGAAAAAAATCGATAAAACAAGAATAAAAAAGTTGTGCGTGGGCTATTTAAATTAATTTCATTTTCTGCCACTTTTCTTAATGCTGTTCGTAATAAAAAGTATTTTTATACTTTTAAATACCGTATTAAGTCTTTCTGAATGTTGTTGTGCCCTAATTTTCTTCACCCCCACCCCCTTTCTGAGTTAATAAATACAATCGCCGAAAATCAATAGCAAAAAATAAATAAAATTTGCTTCACTGCTCTAACGTTAATTGTAAAATCAATTTATAAAAATTAATTTTAATGCACAACAGTATTAATTAGGGTTTCTTATCGCTTGCTGTAATGTTATGTTGGTGCATTTGTAAGGGGTATACATTGTAGGATCGTTACATAGTAAATAAATGCTGAAAATAAATATCTAATCTAAACGAATGACTGCAACATGCAAATACACAGTTAATAACAAAGGCCTGTCACTTTAACGATGCAAATACGACACCCATTTACCGTTAAATAAATAAAAATTTATTGATTTTAGAAAAGATTAACTATAGGCTTGTAAAGAAATCAAGTATTCAATTACTGAAAGCAAACGACTCGAATACCAAAATGTTTAACTCTCTGTCTAATAGAAGACCTTTTTATTCCGCTGCAAATCTTTTTTTATTTTCTGTAATAATAAATAATATTAATACTCAAAAGCCATCTCATGTGAGATAGACTCTTTCATTCTATACTATATCGAATGTGTTCGTTATTATTTATCACTAATACATCTTACCGCATTGGATTTATAATTCGATTATATTATACGCTGTTACATTTGATTAAATTTAGATATTTATATCAAATATATCATCTTTAGTCTGTTTAATAAAATTTTAAACAAATTTTTTTAAGGAAGGATTAAGGTGAAATAGGAAATAGAAAATTTACCATGTTCAGTTTCGACTGAAGAATTAATTTTTAAACAAATATAGGTACAATAAATAATACTATGTACCTATGCTTGTCAGAAATAAAATAAAAATAGAATTTAAATTATGTAAAATATTATAATAATATTTTATGTTAAGCCCTCGTTATTTTCGAGCATTACACTTAAAACCAAGTTTTAGAATTAAAAATGTTGCTATTACAATTTCCACTTAGGAATACAATTATTATTTTGTATACAGATGACAAAAGAACTTTATCATGCATTTGCAGTGTTTGTTCAGCTTTTATGTAAAATTATCCTTCCTAAGGATTATTTAGATCGAATACCAAGGTTATGTGAATAAAAATGATTTGAAATTCAAATTTCCTATTGAAAATCGAATTATTTGAAATTTGTAAATCGCGAACGAATCTAAAAAAAAGCATCCTTAGCAGCATGTTTTGTATAAAAATTTCTATTAGTTACCCCATTCGGAATTAATTCAATTGTGATGGTTTTCATAATCTTACTTCATTGAAATTTCTGTTCTATAATCAAAGAACATCCTGTATAGTTTAAAACTCTCGTGTATTTAAATCAGTCTCGGAATTAAATCTCTGCATTTCAGAGTTAATCAATGTAAAATGTTGTGACGGTATTTGTTCGGTTTCCATAACAGTTTATGTTTTAGACAAGTTTAAGTTTCATTAAACATTTAACTTTGTTTTTTCCATTGTTACATTTAAAAAACAAGCTAAAATGAGCACAATTAAAATGAGTTAATTTTAACGATGTACTACGGGAATCCGTAATATAAAATTTATCAGGTGATGAGGAATCAAGTTTCTTTCTTTTTGGGATATCCACATCATAATCGAAAGTTTTCTGAATTTTATTTCATCCCTACTTCAATCGCCACCCAATCTATTTAATATGTTCACGTTGGGTTTTAATAAATTCGCACTGCCAAGTACCCAAAAGGGGTACACACAAAGGGTATATAATGCTGATGTACCTATATATTTAATTTGAAAAATACCAGTAAATAGCATTAAGGTATCAATTACACGTGATTTTAATTATTAAAGTACAAAATTTCATTTTAAAATCTTTTAAGGCGAAACCAATTTAATTCTTAATAATGTAATATTGCATTTAAATTTCATGATACCTAGTTCGGAGTTTCCAAATAAAACACATTTATTTGGTGTTTCAAAGAGCAAATCTGTGTATTTAATTAAACAATTAAAAAGTTTATATTGACTATACATTTTTTATGATATTATTATTGTATTTACACGAGTACATTTTAAAATCACACATTCGAGATGTATATTTTCCAAACTCAAAATTTTTGATTCATAAAACAATAATGGTACCGGCATTATAAGTTCAAAAATTGTGTTATAAAATTTAGACTTTTTTATACTTCAAGACTTTTCTTTTATACGTCAAACGCGAAGTTTCCATTTGAAAGAAGTTTATTATTTTGGAATGCAGAACAATTTTTTTTAAACATTTAACAAAAATTTTAGAACTTTCAAAATATCATTCGGTAATGTTGGTGAAACCCAACTCGATACATTATCAAGATATGGAAATGTACTTCTTATCCATCATACTCATCATTGCTTCTATCTAAGTAAGTTAGCATTCGCTGGTTCGATAAAAGGGAAAGGAAGCCGACATAACTTTGAAGTTTAAAAAAAATTGCAGTTTGACCTAAATCTATAAATCGGATAAAACTTATATTTATACTGAAGTTGCTACAATAATTGATTCTAAACTGAGAGTTTGTCAGGGCTACACAAACCTCCTGAAAATGTTCAGACGAAGTTTTCAGAAATTTTTTAAATTGATAAATTTCCGTCTAGTTTATTTATAGATATTTTTATTCCATCCAAATAATGAGCCTAACTAAACTAACCCACTGGTATAACAAAAATTTTGATTGATATCGCTGATGAATCTTAAAACTACACAGCCGGGTACATTGGTTTTTCAGGCCATACATCTACATCAAAAAAATTTAAACAGAAATCGGTTAATATGGAAGATCCAAAAACCTGGGTAAAAAATTAGAAGAAGCTTACATTAAGACGACTCGACTGTGCTTTTATTTTCCTCAAACGTATTTTCTATATAGAATCCATTTACATTTCTTAAATGTAAATTGAAATAAGTTCATGCTTTTTAATTAAAATTGCCCCTTCAATTGCAGAAACAATGCGTCAGTACAATGCAGTCCCCATTTTTATATCTTAAGAGAAAATGCTGTTCTGTAGACAAATTCCGTTTTTCTTAATTTCATGATGTAATAAAAACACCATTTTTAGTGATGCATTGCAACCTATCCTCTCTTTTATATGCTATTCGTATGTATTTATTCAGAATCTGTTTACACAGTGGTTTTAGGGTACGTATATTTCAGCGTAAGTGTAGGGATTATATTTGTATTGAATTTGAGGGCAGGAAAAACATTTTAAAGTGAAAATTTATTGTTGTATCTGTCGGACGTATATTAAACGAGAAGCAATGTCATATGAATAATTAAGTTTGTGAAAAAAACCACACCAAAGTGCACTTTTTGATTGATCCTTTCCATTAAACCATTTCGGACAATGGCTTTAGATGTAATAAGATTTGAATGTGATACTTTAATGTGCGTGCTCCCTGCGTTCATAGCTATTTTAAGTATAGCTACAATTTAAAAAAATTACCAAAATAGAAAACGCGATAATTCAGCACGAAGACTTTTACTATAAAAATTTGAATATGCTTACCTGAGATCGAGTAAGTACATGTCGCTTTGTAGGACGATCAATTATCGGATCAGAAGGTGGAATTATCGCCGGTTCCGGAGTTGGTATTGTGCGTACAGGCGGAGCTAAAAGCGTCTTGGCGCAGTCTGGCTCCGATTTTGAATCCTTTAATCCAGAATCTGGGGACGTTTCAACAGATTGTCTCATTTCTATTTCATCTAGATGATTGAGACTTTTAGATCGAACCTGGAACAATAAACTTTAATTAGCAAACATGAAATAAAATATTTAATGCTTAAGTGCGAACGAAACTTTTATTATTACACCTATAATTTTAATTGCGAAAGGTGTTTTGTGCAGACAGCTAATTTAAAATTCTATGTAACGTATTAACATTTAACTTTTACGTCGGAAATGTCTCCAAATTGATATAAATCTAATTTATTACTCTGTTGTAAGTTATTTTATTGTTTAGTAGCGTGTAGAAGGTGCAAATGATTTGGAGTAAATATACAAACTTTGTTCTTATTCGTAAGTTGGAAAGTTCGTTTTTAACTACCGAACTTACCAAGTCGGGAATCCTATAAAATTAATCTTAATTAAAAGTTAATTCAGAATCCAAAAATATACTAATAGTCATAGTTTTGTGTGTAATGTTAGAACTCACTATACCTAATTATTTTGCTACATCCAGCCGTAAGAATTAAGCCGTAGCTAATTTTTAAAAAGCAATAAAACTTTTCGATATTTCAAAATAAATATAGCAAGTAATATCAAATCAATTTAAAAGCAAAGTGTGCACTGGTATGTTTAGAAAATTGTAATTTAAAATTAATTATTTTAATTAAAATTATGATGGTACTCGTAAATTAAATCTGAAGTACGTCCGTGTACGTTTTCAGAGGCTAATAAAAGCCCATGTCGTTGGTAAAATGTAATGTGGGCGGAACTACTAAAGCGATTTCAAGCAATTAACAAACCAATAAATATTAATTAAGAAATAAATTAAAATGCATTGAACCTGTTCGAGAATAATCGTTCGCTACGCTTCGACTTAATAATGCACGATGTGGAGTTTCTCAAAGAATTATTTGTTCTTTTTATTTTCTAATTCCACCACGATTATGAATCCTTTTTAGTACTATGATTTTAAATTCAAATAAATTTATATATTTCATTATTGTGTGCAATAAAAGCGAGTTGTTTGGATGCAGTACATAAGAAGTTAAAAAAATCTATTTGATATTCCTCGCATTTCTCCACTCCTTATGAATTTTGTTCCAGTTCTTCAAATATCGATATTAAAAATGCTAGGACGTCAAAACCAAATAATGTTATTTGGGAATATGTGACTGGAAAGTACGTTACGATGACTAAATAGACAAGAATTATCAATTAAAAGTAAATTGCATTGTTTGAAATGGCAACTTTTGAACTTGCTATTCAATTTCAAAGTTTTGTTTGTTCAGCTTCGAGATTTATTTATACTCCTACCGTTCAATTTGGAGGAGTTACCTATTATTGAAATTAAATTATTGTTTTTTGCTTTTGTTCTAAAATTATTTAAAAATTCAAAATCGTATAAATGTTTACCAAAAATATTTATGGTAATTTATTATGCTTTGAAATATTTTTAGTATGCTTTGCTCTAATGATGTAACGTGTAATATCAAAGTTAAGTAGCGCTATATGGTTCAGGGAATGTGTAATAAAAGCAAACTAAAATTAAATTTAAACAATCTACTTGCGGTAGTTATTCTACAAAGGTTTTAGAGTTCATAACTTTAAAATATGCAATTATTTTAAAGTTATGAAATTTTTTAGACCGCAGAGAACACTCTGTAATCTTAAAATTTATTCAAAAATGTATTTTTGTAAAGAAATACTTTTTAGGAAATCCAGCGAGACGACCCTTTTCTTATGCGATAAGTAGCATTATATTGAATATATCAAAGGAGGTAGACTTTTGCAAACTAAATTGCAATTTCTCTGCACTTAAAAGTCTAATAGATTTATATTTAAATCCTGCAGAATTCTTTTGTATTGTTTTCATTTTGTAAATATTTAAGATATATATTCTTCCTGGTTTATAGTTTTTGAGTTTGTTATATTCAGCTCTTTTCCATTAGAATTGATGAAATTGCAAAAATTCTATTATCTATTGCAAAGACGGGCTTAAAAAAACTGAATTTGGAAAATTGTGATAAGTAATTAAAAATTAAGTCTTTGGTAATATTAAAGAACAAAAAACATAATTTTTTTACTTTGACTTAAATTGTATATTTTTTATATAATTTTATGCAGTGAAGAATGCAAAGCTGCAAAAGCATGCAAAACAATATTTCAAAAACGTAAACAATCCGTTACAATTTTGTAAATTTAAATTTTATTTATATTATGGAACTTTGCCTTATAACTCAATATTCAATAATTTCGAATTTTATAGCTTCTATTCAACTTTCAATTTTAAATTTATTATTTATTAAATTTTGTTTATTATTAAATGTAATCAAAATTTATTTAATATAGAACAACTTCAAAAACCGGACTTCTACGACAATGCCACCAATTTTAACGTGTCAAACCAAAATTGTTTTAATATCATAATTTTCAAAATGATTGGGAGCGGTTTAGAAATGAAACACGTCAATATATTATATATACAAAAATATAGTTTGTTTATTAAGAAAGCACCAAGCAGATGATAGTTTTCTCACTTCTGTAGAAATTTAATTTAAACTTCGATAAGAGTTTGTCAGTAAATTAAACTACAATTAATTTTTATATCAAAACTTAAAAATAAATTAGTGTTACACGCTGGATACTTGTCCTACCGATTTATTTGAAAAAATAATCGGGTAACACCATTAAATTTCATCGTTTGAAGTTTTTTCACAAAACCACAACTTCGAGATCTGTGCTTTTAATTAAAATTAAATCCATTTCCTTAGCAATATCAAATCTCTCGTTTCTTCTAAGGTGAATACAGCTCACGCAAATACAGAATTCTATAGCATTTACAAATTACATTTCCACATACATGCGGGTCAAACTACACACACGATAATTTTGCATAACATTGAAAGTCATTCATGCATGGAACCCTTCCGCAACAAATTAAAATTTCCAAGTTATTAGTGAAGACAAACGAACAACTTAAAAAATTATTTTTCCGGTTAAAGAAACTGAATTTAACATCAAGTAATTCACTTAAAGTTTTTTCGCCACAGAATACGAATACCCTAATCAAAACGAAACTGTCAGACAACTGCTTAATCTGATTCTACTCAATAGATTTCTTGTCGACTTATTTTTATCAAGTTGGAAGCATTTAATTTGCGAAAGAAGAAAATTTAATTTGTAAAGTGGTAACATTTTCATTAAAAGATTATGAAAATTTAAGCTACTCGTTAATTTGAGTACGATGGAAATATTTATGATATTTTAACGCTGCGGTGACTACGAAGCACTCAAAATAAAATTCGGAAAACCGTACTTTTCACACATGAAACTGAAATTACTAAAGCCGCAAGCAGATACATTTGACACGTAGTACAGATAAATGGTTGGAAAGTTAGCTCGTGTTAACTTGATTTATCAATAAAATTGTAGCTAGATATTTATTTTACCTAAGTTCTATGTACATAGCTTATATACTCCCCGAAGTGTATAAATTTTCCAACTTATATTGTCACAACTATAATTTATTGTTTTAAAATGAACTAAAACAAATAATGCTAAGTGTGGACCGGTTTCGGTTTATTGAAACTGAAATTGGTATTAAAACATTTATTTTGTTAGCAAGGAAATAAATGACTGCCACTTTTAAGTTAATTGCAGTTTATAGTTATCACAATAATACGTGATATAATTTTCCTTCATTCACTTTCAACATCTGTTGTGACGTTTATGAATAAGCCTATTAAGGGAATGATAAGGTGTAACAAAAAGAGTTGAAGCCACTCCAGCAAAGCTAATTAAGTGTAAATTATATGAGATCATTAATTTAACTTAGGGTAAATCAAATTGTACCTACTTTAAGTGTCATAGAATATTCACAAGCAGTGTGATGTATAATGAAATATTGCAAACTATAGAAGCAATAAATTTCTTAAAGCAGAAAATATCATTTAATGGAAATTCCAACGAAATGGAAAGAATCAAAAATCTAATTTTTCTTAATATTCTTTGATATTAATGGCTTAAATTGCTTTAGTTTTTCAGTTCACGGTGTAAAGTGAACGGAAATCTACTATACAAAGATTTTCTTTTGATACTGAAGGTACTCCATACCTCCCAGACCTCGTGGTTTTTAAGACCGAAGGTTTGCGCAAATGCTTCGTAATTGATTTTTTCAAGTAGGGATCTATCTCTACTTTTGAAGAAGTTCTACTGCTCAATATTTTCTTGATTGATATTATAATATTGGTTGATCACATTTTGTTAAAATTATTTATATTTAATTAGCCCCAAGAAATATTTACGAAAACAAATTCCAACCAGAATTTAATTATAGCGAAATCCTAGCTATTTATTCAGGTCCCGACTTGTACGATTTTATAAAATAATATAACATTGCCTCAAGGAGACAATCAAAAAGTCCAAAGTTTGCTGTTTCAAACTGAAAATATAAAATCTACGGGATATTGTATAATTTCACCTAATACGTGACCATTCAAAACTTCTTGATTGAACTAAAATTTAGTCTGTGGTCAACCAAGCAAAAACCTAGAAATTTAATTACGTTTCATATCAAATTATCGGCAAAGAAAATGAGTTAATTTTAATTAATTAAAATAAAAAGGAATTGATTTGTTATGTTTGCTTGTTAATGGATGGGTATCAACATAATATAATATAAATATTCGGAAGGACTTGGTACTTGAATAGAAAGTTAGTGATAATTAATAACTAATCACGGTAGATAACGGTCTACTTTACTGTGTGATACCGAAGACTAAGATAGCTACTTATGCCGACGAAGCGTTTAATTATTATTAAGCTGCTCATTTTCAGTATACATATAATATTTGAAGAATATATAGTGAAATCCCAGACGTAAATAAATAATTTAACGCAAAACACGCTATGCCAGTTTGTACAGACCTTCTCGTTAGATTAATTATTTTTCAATTCTATTAACAATGCTATTCCATTTACATAATTAGAATTTATAGTATTCATCAACTTATTTTAAAGCTCCGTGGAAAATACAACTTGTTTTGATAAGAGTAGTATGATTTTCATTAATATAAATTTCATGAATTGAATTGGCGAGATAAAAGAAAAGCAAACATTTTCGCAGTGAGCGTGTAAACAGTTTTATAGTAATAAATAAAAATTTAATCAACCGAACATATAAATTTTACTTTACATTCCCATAAACATAATGACCTAATTTCGGGCAACACCTATTACAAAACAGTTCACACCAACCGCAATATTTTGTGTTAACACGAAAAACCGTTAGGAAGACATAAAAATTGTTATAAAGCTTCGTATTGGAGCTATTCATCTTATAAACGCTCACGTTTTTGAGCCGTTTCTTTTGGTTTCATTTCAAAAAGCCTTTAAGAAGTTACACCTATAAGTACTTGAAGTGAAAATTTTAAATCTGAACTCGAGGCAGATTGGAATAACAAATTTTTGTACTTTTGTGTATATCCCTAAGTCGTAACGGGTGGTAAATCTTGGGAAAATTTTCAATTTTAAACTTCGTTTTAAATTTTTTTGTTAACGTTGCGCTACAAATATGTTTGTTCATTTGAGGATTTCCTTCATTCCAACAACTGACAGATACAAATCTAGTGTGGTTTAGTATGAATCGATATGTTATTTGATTTTGTGGTGGTCTTTATTGGAACACTGAAAATTCACGAACATTTTAAGAACATTTACACGTCTGCAAAATTATAGCTTACAGAGACGGTTTCCATTGGTTATCCTTTCCAAGATTCTTGACGTAATCCAATTTACTCTAATTTGAATACGTTTTACGTTAAACCAAATATTTATTAATTTTTATCTAAAATTTTATTAAAAAGTGCTTTGTTGAATAATTTATCATTTTCTGTGAAACTCTAGAAATTATAAATTAATAATTAAAATCTTAAAGGAAAATATAACGAAATCGCTTCCATACAAATTAACAGTTTATAAAATAAATTTAAAATTTAAATATCTAGAACGTTTTCGGCAAATTCAAATTTCAATGCGTCTTGTAGGCCTCTTAAAGATATTGAACTCATAAATTTTTGTACTTATAAGAAATTCTAGTTTTTCCCAAGTTGTAAAACTGATTTTGAGAACCCAAAACTCATTCTCATGATTCGTTTTCGAACCAAGCATTACTGGTGTTTTATTTTAAGGATGTAAATAATTACCCTGAGCAGGGTGGATTTTTTTCCGACAGGCAATTTGGAACTGTTAAATAAGATGGCTTCCCACGAAAACCTAGAAAATCTCGCCGATATTCCGGGTACTTTGCGAATTAATTTTTATGTGTTCTGAAGCAAATTTTAGGTTTCTAAAAATTGATAAACTTGTTATTATAAATTTCTGCCATTAAATGATAAAGTTTCTACTAAAGTTCTGCTAAAACTCTTATATAAAGGATTTTCAACGTTTGACCTAGTCTGACCTCTAAACAAAACTCTAACCTAACCTTTATCTAAGCTCTAACATCTAACCTATCCTGCCTCGGTAGCCTAATTGATACAAGCTATTGTACCAAATGATAGGATTAAGAAGAAATAGTTGAAGAAGAGAGAAGTAGCAAACGACGATAAGGCCACTAAAAAATAATAATTTATAATCTATATTATAATAACTTGTTCAATTTAAAATTACGTTTTTCAACCAAATAAAGTAGTTTATATAATAAATTATTTACACAGCAAGGGATTATTTTTAGAAGCTTTCACATATTACAATTTCAAGTTCAACTTTTATTTTGTTGTTTTTCCACCAATAAAAATAAAAACAAGATGGGCATAAAATTAAAGCAAAATTTATTTAA
Source organism: Cantharis lateralis (assembly GCA_963170105.1). Classification (NCBI taxonomy): domain Eukaryota; kingdom Metazoa; phylum Arthropoda; class Insecta; order Coleoptera; family Cantharidae; genus Cantharis; species Cantharis lateralis. The sequence goes on from OY720624.1 coordinate 10,784,764, forward strand.
CGACTTTTTCTAACTGCGTAGTTTGGTATACTACAGAGAACGACAATCAGATATGTGAAGACAATGTGCAATTCAAGTCCTGTTTAAGATATCAATCACCAAAAATTCGGTCTTTAAGACCGGGAGGTCTGGGAGGTATCTACCTCCTTAACTTAAACTTAAATGTTAAGTTGTGCTTTGAGATTTTAACGGTTGCAGCTAATTATCAGATCGTTAGAGTGTTTTGTCTTTAGATCTAGTAAGTCGTGTAAAACTATTCCGAAAAGATATTTAAAAATTAAAGCTTTCCTTCGCCGTAAAATATAATCTTGAAAACCCTCAGATTGGATTATGAAAATTTCGAAAAGCTTTAAAGTTTTAAAATTCTTAAAATCTATTTACAAAAATACGTTCAAAGCTATTACATCCCCATCAAGCGACAGCTTTGTTGATGTGGTATTTAGGTGTTATAAATCCTATTTATGCAAGTTAAAGCTCCTTACTTTCAAATATTGTAAATAATGAGACCGATATCTTTTTAAACTCTTAATATTATTTTTATACCAACAAAAAATCCGTACTAAATCCTCATTTACATAGTTTTAAAGTCCCCTTTCCCGTTTTTAAAGTTGCACCATCATCTTCTAATTTATGGTTAGGAAGATGAATTGCATTTTCGTGGATTTAAATAACCTCTGATTGACAAGACTTGAATGGTTGAACCCAATATCGTTTAAATTTTATTACAAATAATTCCAATTCAAGTCACAAATTACGGTTACCTTTGCTATACTTCCGCAAGCATGGACGTAGGATGTATTGAGAATGAAAATGCTTTCAAACGTTGGATAATAACCAATTTAAAAATTTTATCGAATTTAAGCTTGGCTTGAAAGATTATAGTAAAACAATTTTTTAGACCTAAACATCATTACGGTAGATTGAACCAACCAGCAATTTTTTTTATTAAACTAATTTAATTTTAACAGTTTATGGCACCTTCAGTTTATATGGCGGACAGAGTCAATAAGAAAGCGATTTAAACTTTAAACCTAAAAATTGCTGTAACAATATTTTTGCAGTCATTCAATTTCAGTTTTGCGGATGACACTTTGGGTTAAAAAAGTCGTTACGGCATTCTACTATACACCGTGGAGTCGTTCACAGAACGAATTGAACAATTTTTATTTGTTGTCGTTTTATATAATGTGGAAACACGGAAAAACTAAGAAATCGATACTTTTAAATTTAATTTAAGAGTGGATGGGTCTAAAAAGCATAAGGTTTTCATGCGTTACCGTACGGCAGTCACTTTGCTTTTAAGGCTAATTGAGTAATAATAATTTTAATTAAAAATAAAAATATCATTCCATGAAATTATTACTTCTAAAAGGTTACTTTTATTGGTCATTTGGTGGATTATAATCTATCGAATATCGTGTAACACTTGGTCAATAAACCATTATTCAAGCAAATTGCTTTATTTTAACAATGACCGGTCGTGAAATAATTTATGGTATGCAAAGCAGGCAATAACAACATATGTAGTTTAACATACAATAATTATAATATATGAGAATGTAGATAAGCATGGAAGCAAAACTGTTCCTGGAGTTAACATTTACTGTAGCCCTGTATGTATGTAGTATATCCTATTACGGATATACATTCAATTTCCTACCCAAGTAGAGAAACTCGAATTTCCGCTTACTTTAATTGATTTACTGTGTTATAATATGAAATATAACTTTTGCAACAATCCATAAAAGTTTAAAACTTCTGTTTTCCAAAATTTTAGTGAAGGAAATCCGGTCTAATCATTTAAAAGTTTAAAAAAAGTTGTGAATAATTTATTTCTGATGTAGGACTTTTATTAACGCTAATAAAAAAGTTAGTTTGTTTAGGTATCAAATTTACGTCATTACAGTCATTGCGTGCGTCCGTCGATAATTATTATTATTATCAATTCCCTAAACAAACAGCTTTAAAGAAATAATAATTTTTTTATAAATAACTTAGATTTTAAGGACCTTAATGATCCATTTTCTAATTTTAAATATCGTTAATTGCATAATAAACCTGCTTTATTGAAAGGAGCTTTTATACATAGAAATTAGGTTAGATGTTCCTCTCTTCCAAATCACTAAATCAATATTGATGAAATTACGTATAAAGACTGACGACTTTAAAAAACGATTCCCGTAATCTGGTGGATAAAATATAGGTCGATCAAAAAGCTTATTATTTTTCAGAGCTTTATTCCGTTGTTATGTCTATGTTTATCGTCCACTTTAATAATTGTAATATTTCATAAGCTCGATATAAAAATAAAAGTTTTTGAAACCACCCTGAGAGAATTATAGTTTCAATATAAAACTCTAATGGCCCAATAACTATCCAGTTTATTAGAAATTAAAGGTTATATTAAAAGAAAAACCCGCAATTCATATTATAATACAAAATTTTTAAGTCCCTTATCCTTATCCCTCGGCTTTCAGACAGAATTAATCACTCTCGTTACCATTGTTTGAAAGATTAGGAACTAACTACATCCAATCCTTGGTTACCAAATTTATTGAACCAAGTATTGTAAATTATTTTTCCCGTCCGAAAAGGACTAAAAGGGTCATATATTGTACAATCGGGTCCATGCAAGAGATTGAACTGCACGCTACAACGCAGATGTTACAGACACGTAATAAATAATTTCATTATCTTTTTTTCCGAGATGGATCCCAAGAAAATTATATTATGTTACTTTTATAAATCCTCAGTTATCTTCCAAAATTTAATTTGATTGTTTTATTCGGAATATCCTGCCAAGGGTAAGTTTCCCAAAGCACCACCGACGACAAATCGTTCCAAAAATTTACATTAAAAACATTGTTTTAATTTAAATATTAATTAACAATTAGGATCCAAGTCTGAAGGATACTTTAGAAATACTGGTGACGATTGATGATTAAAGCCAAACATTAATTTAAACTTATTTTATTACCTATCTGTTAGTCTTGATCTCGAAAAAATTTCAGAAACTTTTGAAAGAGTTCCAATGTCTCATAAAATTTTAATTTAAAATGTGGCAAATGTTGAATGTCTTCTCTATTATATTAAACAGAAAAGTTAAATCTTTCTTACGTTATTAACTGGTGCTTAACAATGCTTCTTTTAATATAATTTAACTTAATGTCAAGTTTGATTTTTTTACATAAAAATTAAGACAGAAATGAAAAAGTAAAATTTTTTTAATATGTTTTTTACGCTTGAGCTTTCTTTAATAGTTGACAGAAGGACGACAGGCAGCGAGTCACCCTCTGCATATAACTCTAACGAAATGCCATTATGTTACAATGGCTCTGAGGTTTCCATAAAATTACTCAAGACTGAGTGCTTACAATCTCTGTAGGGTCAATATAACGTTTAAGGCATCTACCAAGCGGAAATTTAAATTTTTATCATAATTTATTATTTTCGCAATATTTTGAAATTTTTCCAATCAAATATGCAAATAAAAATTGAAAATTTCCTGGTTTATCACGGATATAAAAAATTCCATGGATCAGAAGGCACTTGACTTTAATATAGAGCTATTAGTACTAAAGTGATTTATCATCCTATGACATTTACAAAATTCACGTGTATTATATTGAGAAATTGCAACAATCACGAAAATCTACGTTATTGATTTATTTTTTATAATATTAAAAATTCCATTTGGTTATTGCAGCCAATTTTCAGCCCCAATTGTATATGTCCAGCTGCGAGTTGGCTACCATAACCAAATTACAGCATCAGATCAAATCAATTTATTTAAAAAAATGTAAATTATTATACTGATGGACAGGTGAAAGCGATCTAAAAAAATTATTTTGTTTTTTCCTTATTGCTGTTTATATTGAGAACGCTACCAGGAAACTTTCCTCAGGAACTTCGCTTATAATATGTAAATGTCAAGTCGAAAACTTCCACTGAGGGTTTAAAAATTTTAAGAATGTAAATTGAAAATAAGGCAGTTATTTAGTTAATTAAAAGGAGTTTCAAATTAAACCAAAATTTAAAACTTAAAAAAGCAAATTGTAAGTACAAAACTAAAAGTAATTGCGAAAACTTCGTGGCATTTACATCAAGCAAAGCTTCATCTCCACTTTCAATTTGGACGAAACTTTTGATAACAACAGCTTTTCACTAAACAAATTTAAAATTAATCATGCTTTTCGTCTTAGGTAATTTATATTTTGTATAAACTATTTAGTTTAATTTATTAGTTAATCAAACAAAATTACATTTTTGAAATTTTTACGGATGTTCTAAGATTAACTCGTAATCTTAAACTAACTTAATCAAATTAATGTCTGTTCGCAGTCTAGTTTAGCCATATCAATTGGACATTACAAATTAAACTGAAACTGTTTTAGATAAATTTTAATTAATCTACATGAAGTATTCCTACGGTTCATCCACAAACTGTCAATTTATTTTTTGATGAACGTTTTTAAATGGATACATACAAATGTAATTCGGTGATCAATCATACATATTCAATAACAGATTTTTAAATAAAAATTTGTTAAGCTAATTGAATCGATTTAAATACGACATGATTATGATTAACGTTTTTAACAATTGTTTACGATTTCGATGGCTTCACACTGACAACATTACACATTTGGAAATAATCTGAAATATTAACGCATTTTAGGCAAATACAGAGTTTTAAGGGCAACGAGTTTGAATATTACCAAAAGCAAATCAAAATTTATAATCTTTAGAAATGCAAAAATCACCAAATAGGTTTTTTTAATTCATTTCATACAAATATCAAATACAAAAAGCCAGATAATCTATTAAAATATTCACAAATTATAGTAAACGCATAAAGGCTTTTCCACATCTTGCTTTTGGCAAAGTTTAAAAAATATCGGTGGGGAAATCTGATGTCAAGTAAAGGTAAATCTGAAGAAATCTCAGGAAATCTTAAAAATCAAGAAATGCTGGAAGTATGAAAGCAAGTATGTTATTGTGTGTACGAGGTGATTGAACCGTAGATATCGTGCAGACCGCTAGTGTACTTAGATTAGAATAAAATTTAATCCCTAATTTCTATTGATGAATTGAAATTTATTGCAAGGACCAGCAGTATTTTTATGGAATAACTAATTAAAGTAAGCCATAAAAACGATAGATGCTGATGATTTCAAATAACAACTTCTTTTTAACAATTCATGTGAAATACATAGGTAAAATCGATAAATTGAAAACTTACTGGAGTGTAAATACTATTCCAAATGCCAATTGCAGGATTTATGGAAAAATTGAACTTTTGCACAGTAATAATAATTAAAGTATCTCGGGCATTCAAACGCCATGCACACAGAGTGAAAAAATTTATAATTAACAATTTGCAGCTATCAATTTCATTCCTAAAGAAGTAATGCGAAAGTCATAAATCAAATCAAATAAGCGTTAATAAATGACGATATTGATTATTAGATGGGAAAATAAAATTAAAGCTTAAATGAAAATAGAACTTTTTAGAGCAGAATAAATTATCGCCAAAATTGGATAACAAACAGCAATTTCGTTTATCATTCCCGCTTTAATCACCTAATAACAATTTTGGCCCTTCAAATGAATTTCCATCTCAGCAATCGAGGTTTTTCAAACTTAACAAGTGTACATAAACACAGCATATTACAAAACTTATCTTCGTGGGCGCGTCACTAACTACTGTATAATTTTAATCCATTCGCGCGCGTTACTAATCGAGCACGAGTTCATGTATGGTATTTTTTGTACATAATATGTCTTACACTTAATTTATACGACGCGACGTTCTCAAAATCCAATTATTAATTATGATTAGTTTAAACACCGCAAATAATTCTGTTTAATCACAATCAATCATTGTTCATTAAGATGTCATGTTTTGGTCTGGAATGCGTAAGGCTCCAATATCTTCCGTTAACTAGGTTACTGGTAACAAAGTCAGACAAATATTGCATCATATTAAATTAAGCCGGAAAACAATTTAAAATATTTGCTTCAAAATATTTATAGTCAATTTTAACAAATTGTTGGAATAATATCAAATTCCGTGTTTTCCAATTTTAATATTTTGCCTTCTACCTAAGCTAGATAATTTCCTGTAATGCTAAAATTTAAAGGGTGTGTTTTCCTTGTTTCGAAAAAATGAAGGCATGCAGATACTACCCATGTCTGCTTGTTTTTAATCTAGTTAAGTATGGTTTTATTCCGAACAAACAGATCAATTTAAAATATGTACTTTTCAATAGTGTTTGTAGTTTATTTGTAAAAGTGCCACGTACAAACTGAACATCTATAAATTTTCCAAGTATATTAAACCAAAAGGAAAGTCAATATTTGAATTGATTTTCTAAAATAATCTTTAGAAACTTATTTTTTCTGCATGACCATATACATTCAAGAAACCGGTAAGATTGCTCCAATTAACTATATAAAATGTAATAGTTTCTTCCATAATTAATAAATCCGATTAACATTACAATTATTTGTCCCGATGCCGGACAATAAATAGGCAGAATAATTGCAGTAATAAAAGAAGACTAAAATCGCAAGCACTCGTTAAATTATTGATGAGATGACTTCTCTTTCAAAGCGCTTTAAGTTCCGGTAGAGAATTGTACAAATTAAGCTCCTCAATTAAGGTAACTGACGTCGTATTCAATTTTCTGTATGGAATTTCCAGCTCATTATAAAATCTCTGGTATTACAAGTATAATCCTGTATTCCCGACTGCGCAACGATTAAGTTTAACAAAAAAGGGTCAGTCAGACCCAAGAACTGAGATGGACATTCTCCGTGTTTCTTCAACGATTCTGAAATGCACGATACGACAAATAATTTAACTGTATCTGATATGGTATCAACTATCAACCTATAGATATAATGTTTTTTTCCGACGGAATTTAAAAATTGAAAAATTAAACGCTATTTTTGGATTTTCGTCGTCTTGTTCAGATTGGAGATGCAATAGCTGATCAAGTCATAACGTCAAAACCTAAAAAATAAGGTCATTTAAATGGTAAAGCTTTCCAGATCATTAGAATTGCATGTAAATTAAAGCTAACTGTGAACATAAAAGTCTCGTATTCTAAAGGTCTAGAGCTCATTATAAACTTTTTTAAGACATTTGAATTAGTGCTGCTTCTGTGTCTTAAAATAAACTGTTTGCTTATTTCGACATTACAAAATTTAAATGTTTTACGTCCTTTGTTGTTCCTAATATTGACATGAATGTCTTAGTTCCTGCAGTTAGTCAAATTTGAAATTATTTGGGGTTTCATAATTACTATATACTGAAAGGAAGCCGAGATCACATTTGAACATGCGGTGGTATACGTTTGAACGCATTCTGATTTGCCACCAAATAAGCAATTTGCCGACAGGTTTGAACTTCGATCAAGAAATTTTTGTAAATAATAATAATTGGGGATGACTCAAATTGAATTGTAAATTTAAACCAAACTACATCAAAATTTACTTAATTGGTCAGGCTATTTTATAGTAGACAATAAATTGTTATCAGTGTCGTAGTTGATTACCGAAGTCATTTGTGTCGATGGAATTATCACATTTTCGGAGAGCAAAAGCTTAACTTCGACTTAGGTAAAGGAGATTTCACCGGAAAATTTATTCGGGTTACAATTCTACCAATTTCTTGAATTTACATCAGGTTCAATGTGGAAATTTAAAAATAAGTTAGAGTTTTATTATTTTATTACGTTTTAATGCTTTTAGGAAATTAAACTTGTTAATGTGTCAAAATTTGAATTATTTAGTTTGCGTGCAATTAAATAGGAGAATAATGTTATGCAGTATGTGGTGTAAGGAAAACATTTTTATTAGGAAAATGACAGGATTATAATCGAGACATGTTGGAAATGAAAATTTATTCCGGGTTTCGCTATTGCGTACAGGAGAGCTTTCTTCTTCAGAAAATAATACTCACATCAAAGAATTTCCGTATTAGCAAAGCGAGATCAGAAAATCAAACTGGCACGAATTTTAATTTTGAACCCGATTTTTATATAAAACTTATAGTTTTGGCGTTCGATGTTGTTTTGAAAAAGAAATATAATGATAAATCGATATCTGCCCACAAAGCAATATTACAATGCTAAATAAAACTTTTTGATCATTTATTATAAATTATTGTACACAAAATATTCATTAATCAAATCCAGCCATAGAGTAAATAGTGAAAAGTAATTTTAAGGAATAAAACAAACATATGTATAGCGTCGTTACATTATTCTCTTCGAGCTTTACTAATAAAATAGTAATTTTGTCAATTGTCGTTCATTTTTTATTAAAAAATATAAACACAATTTCCTTTTTGGAACGTCTTGTCAAATGCAATTAATTTGTCAACACATTGCGTGATCTATCAGAAAGAAAAAATTATAGAGTAACGCAAGTGCGCATATATCCGAATTACTAGATTGTGTTTCCATTTCAACAAAATTAGAATTTATTTAGCACTTTACCAACTTCACGTCAGTAGGGGAACCTGGAGCTAAATACCTGAGGGTTAGTTAAGAAATTTAGAAATTAAACCTTGGCTAGTTTTTTCAGCTTCTTATATCTATTATAAGTATTCTTATAATATTGATATTACAGTCCCGGTTTCCCCTAATAACAAATCTTGACATTTATAACATGTTTCTGGCATTGTACACTCGCAGGAGGCATAAAATAAAGCCACATCACTTACAGCAATGTAAATACAAGATTCTTAATATTGATATTAACATAAGGGTTAAGAGCCATTACTGCTAAGTTAAGACAATATACCACAATCCCCAAAGCGATTACGTCAACATGAATGCATTGTACATGTTGACCAAAATCAATAGCGGTAATAACATTATATAAATTTAAATTTTTAATTTCCATTTATGTTAATGTTCAATAATGCTCTTACTGATGAATGGAGCGCATTTGTGATAAAACGACATACTCAAAGCACTTTTGGACAATACCGATTTACCTTTTGTTTTTATCATGCAAATCATTTTGAAACAAAAAAATATTTTCAAATACTGAAAATTGTTTGAAAACGCGATAAATTATTCGAAAAAATTAAATGTAACGTGCAACAAAGTATAACATGTAAAATTATAGTTCTTTTATTACGGGGTTGTATATTCGTGGCACGTTTCCAACCAAGAAGAACTACGATAAACTTTACGTCTTCTCATTGTCAATTAGATAATGTCGTGGTGAAAATCATCAAGGTTCTGTTTTTCTTTGGTAAGCAAATAGTAATAATTGTTACTACTAATTGACCAACTTGTACAATATTTACGCCCAATTATGTTTTCCGCTAACCCAAATAAATGCGACTACATTTATCAAACTACCCCTAAAAGTTGAATTATTCAAAAACTATTTTTAGAACCACTTTTGTAGATTTCCATATTTACCTAATAGTTCTTTTAGTTTGATTGTATTTGTATGTTACTATGTTGCTTTTACCTAATCAATGATTTGCGTAGATTGATGATCTTACCCCCCATTTAACCTAAACACGAAAAATTTAATTTTGCGTGTAAACGTAGTAAAAATAACCTTTTTTTATTGTTGAAATAAATATAACGTTCTGACGTTTTCACACGGAAAAAAATTTATAAGCTGTAATGTCAGTTTAGAATGCGAGAATTTATTGTAATTCTCTAGTAAAATTGTTTTCTATTATTTTGTACCAGCAAGTTAATTTTGCGTTGTAACTCCATAAATTTTGTTCAACTACAGCTTTTGCAGTTAAATTGTAAGTGCACTTCAATTAGTGCAAAGCCATAAAATCAAAAATAAATTAAGTACGAAAGATTTTAATTTAAACTATAATAAGTCAGAAAGTAAATAAAAGTGCGTAATTAGTGTAATAAAATTCAAACGATTTTGTTTGTAAAGGACTTCATTATAATAAATTATTACAAGTTTTTAACTAAATATCATAATTGCAGACAATAAAGTTTTCTTGTAATTAAAAATATTAAGCAAAATGCCCAAGGCGAATTTTTCGAAAGAAAGTATCTTTTTCAAATTTATGTATTTAACTTGATTTTTAAGCCGGACAATGATAAACTTCTATTTCCATTTTCTTCTATTTTCTATATCAGGAATTCAATTTAATCCAATTTAAAAAAAAATTAATTTGATGTTGTAATTTTGAAATTCCACTTTGAATATCTTAGAGGGCTGAACTATTGAGGTACCTATATGCTTTCACGAACTATCTTGCTGGAAATTTCAAAAATTTGCTTTTTTAAAATGTTTGCAGTAATTAATATTATATTATATATTCTAGTTCATATTTTCATTTAAACACATCTTAAGATATAAGATAATAGCATACAACATATAAATTATCCCGTTATCACATGAGACGCGATCGTATGTTGTAAATTAAATTACAAATTTAAAAACTTATTTTCTCTTAAGGACAGGTGGTATTTACTTCATATTACGGTATGCATGTTCAAAAAATTAGTTGCTGTAAATTATACACGCACATGCAAAAATTGCATGTTTTGCATTATCTGAAGATATTAAACTAACATTTTTATAATTTTCTATTAGGATACGGCAGTTTTTTCTGCTATAAAAAGAAAGAAAATATTTCATATAACAAATCAACAATTTTTGAATGAATTTTATTAAATTAGGAAGAAATTTCTCCAAATTGATAGCAAGTCAATGGAAATTTACGCATGTTAAACAATTTTTATATATTATTTTGTTGATTGCAAAATAATTATTATTTCATCCTGCAATTTTGGCAATAATTCTACCAGAACACACAGGCGACGATTTAACATTTTTTTTTTCATAATTAAGGTATTTTGCAATAAAAATGTTTTTCAAAAAACTGTGACGTCGCAGTTTTCATTGCGAAAAGTAAAATAAAAATATTTTCTCTTGATTGGTAAACACCGAACGTATATATTAGGAGAGAGCCCTCGTGCTGCTCTGAATTGATTCAAAATACATATTCAATTCTATACGGCTATACTTAGCTACATGTGATATTTATCTTCCCAACCTAATAATTTATAGAAATATCAAGCTACCCTTCAATACGAGCACCCTCACACAGCTCATAAATATTATTTCTATCAGTTTTCTTCATATTAAGAAATTGTGTTATTGCATTTCCACTTAAAGATTGTTATCCAAAAGAAGCGGAATAAATATTATCTTTAGACTTAAGTTCCGTGCAATAATTACGTGCAGCTTTTTTAATTTAAATTTTATAACTTTAAATTATTTATACGAACAGAAAATTGAGATGGAAAATATGGGAAGATACAGATGGAAGATAGAAATTTATAGTATACTTATATAAGCAACGCAATAAGTTAAATAAATTTATTATTGATTTTGTATTCCATTTCTTCAAATAAATTTCAAATTAGATTACATGTTCCTACACGGCGATAATGTAATTTTTAATTCAAATTCAAAAGTCATACCTGTAAATTTACATTTCAGCATTTGCTATTTAATCAAAATTAAATATTTTATACCAGCTTCATTTAGAAAATGAGCTTTTGAAAATTAATTATCGCTTTCAAATTCGAAAACCACACCAATTAATTGTGGAGTAGAAAATTATAACTACCCTTTTTATTGTTGCAAATTTAATTAGCTTACTTTTTAAAGTTAACTTCAAGGTAATTATAATCAAAACGTAATTTTCTATTTCGAAATTTTTTATAACGAGAATCTTGCAATCGTAAAATGTTTTGAATATTCGTTATTTTATGTGCAAACTTTATTGCATGCTTAAAGGTTTGTACGTTTTTACAAAAAAATTGATATTCATTAAGTTCGTTAATTAACAAAATGTAGATATTCGTAAAAGCAATTAAATTTTATGATAAATTACAAATTAACTTGCAGGTCTTTAGAAAGGTAACCAACTATAACCCTTCAATATACAATCATTTAATTGTTCATTATTCAATTAGGTTTACTTTGTATTCGATACAAGAATGGAACTAATTTATGACTCACTTTTGTCTTGCCTTAATTATTTTGAATTTCGCAAACAAATTTTAAACTGAAAAACCTTTATTTAAAAAAGAATGGAGCTTCCGGACGAGTTTTACAAAATATAACAAAAAAGAAAACATAACCTAAACTTATTAGTTATGCCTATAAGTATTAAAATGGTAAAAATCAATTTCCTTGGAATATTCGCTGTTAATCCTTTCCGAATTGAAATGTTCTACTTCAGAAGATTCTACGCCTAAAAAAGTTCTGAGACTCTAATAGCAGGATTTTATGATACCTACATTTTTATCACTCTTATGATCATATTGTGTTATAAGTCCTCTTTAGAAATCCTAAGACACTATAAGATTGTTATTATTGTCTAAAGTATTTGAGATAATATTAAGGTATATCTAAGAGAACTATAAAGGTTTCGCTTTACCAGCACTTTTATTTTATTTTCAGCGATCTCACAGACTCTGGAATAATAAAGACATCTACATTTTTTAAAATGTACTTCCTTAAATGACTATCATTCGGTAGTTACAAAATATACAAATGTATATTTACAAAATTGACGTGAAAATTTTTCAAGGATAATTTAAAATTTTAATTCTCAAAGGATGAATTTAAGAAGAGTTATTAATTTAATGCTAAATGTGCACTATTAAATTCGAAGCTTCCCATTTGTTAAAGATGCTTAAAATTGTATGTAAGATTATATGGATAATTACAGTAATAAAAACTCCCAACAAAACTGCAATAATGAGCGCCAGGATTTTACTGCCCACGGCCTTTTTATCCTAGATACTTCTTGCAGTATCACTTTTTTTATTTTCTGAAATGTTTTCAAACTTTGCACTAAATTAAATTACAGAATGTAATCTCAAAATTGATAAAAAAAAATATGTGAAAGGTTCTGGTTATAAGGATGACAAAGTAAGTTTTAACAGGTGGAAAGCTTATAATAGCAATATATACAATAAGTTTTCGTTAAGTGCCTAATTTTGCAAACTTTAAGTAGCTGGGAAACAGCTTGTACAAATTCTTACTTGATTGATTGTTTATATTTAGTAAACATTGCACAACACATTTAACTTTCAAGTAATTAATTAGCATATAGAAATAATGTGTAACATAACACATTTTCATAGGAAAAATTATATAGTATGATTTTCAATCTGAAATTGCAGTTGCTTAACCATTTTTTTTTGCACTGAAACTGTGGAGATTATGAAAAATAGAAACTGGATTTTTGAATTTAACGAAAATTTCTTAATTTTTAAACCAGTAGCCCAATTGAGGAAAATTAACATGAAGTATCTTAAAGTTTCAATTAAGTTTAACAAATTGGAGTTCGCTAGTTTACATAATAAATGAACGCAATGGGTCAATCCGTCCTAAGTATACGTCCTTATTGACTAATTTATAAAGACTACAGTATTTAACAGGAATTTTAGCAAATTAAAAGTTTCCTGTACTTGAATTAAAAATAAAAATGTTATTTTTATCCAGTTTATTACAACTCAGAAATTCCATGCATTGATTCACTGTTATTTAATGCAGAGTGAAGCACAATTCAACCGTTCAAGTTTTGATGGCTTACCTATATTTTGTAACTCATCGCTTATGAAAGAATTCTTTCACATCAAATGATAAAATTTGGGTTGCACTCAAACTTCCGACATAATTTTACGTACATACAGGACTTGGCCTTTCGTGAAAGGATCCTTTCATAAGGGACAAGTTAGGATATATCCCTCTAGTCTTTCAGTCATAATATAGCTGGTATATTTAATTTTCATACAGCATGTTCTGCAAGATTCCAACATTTTTTGAACCATAAAATAAGTTAGTATATTTTTACCAACTTTGGAAAAACTTTTTTCTAAAAAAAATAACTTACAATTAAGAAAATTCAAAAAGTGATTTAAATACATATTAGAAAGATCTTCGCTAATTTAATACAAGTTTGTTCTTTCATGTCTATAGAAAGACTTATTCCTTCTCTAACTAGGGAATTTTGAATGACAAAACTTTTGAAACTCTCTTGCCTTCAAAGGACGAGGACAAAAATTTTTGGATAAAAAATAATCTTAATTTATAAAATATTAACTCTGTTATCCACATTTTTTTAATATTCTTGTATTTGAAATATAAATTTCACATTACTTGAAAATTCTGTATTTTATAGTTGAAGATAACTTGCTCGAAAGTTATACTGTTCTGCTCAGGACTTTAAAGGTATCAATGTTTCGACCTTCCTTAACATAAAACCGAACTTAGCCTAAATAAACACTTTTCCATCATTTTTCAATCAGAAGTATCATGTTTCATCCGAAATAAACGGTGAAGAGTTGATAACTTTTTTGACTAAAATTGTTTTATAAAGAATTGTTAACTGAAATTAAATTCTTTCGTGTTAATTGAACTTGACTGGTGTTGAAACAATTCGTACTTGTGTTACAATTATATGGATTACAAAATATCAATTTTTCGTCCAATTTTAAGGAAAACATCTCCAAATAATAAGGCATGAAATAAAAATTTTGTTCTAAAGAAATGAGTTATGATGAGATAATAATTTAGTGGGTTTATGTGGAAATCTTGAAGTTGTCACCGCTCGACATATTTCAAGTTGACTCTAATCCGACAGCGTTGTTGAATTATTTATATGCTTACAAAAGATAATTCAAAAAAGCAATGTATTACATTATATGATAAACCTGGCCAATAAAAAATTAATATAATAAAATTAGTAAATAATTTACCTGAATTTTTCCAACAGGAGGCGAAACGACAAGAAAAATTCTCATAGTTGCTTTTAAAAAATCGTCGCGATTGGTATTCTTATCTTCTTTTAATTTTTGTACAACTTTTAAACTTTTCTTATCTTGAGTCATGTTAGCTTTAGAACTAAAATTACCACTACACTTTGGATCACTCTTTCGAACACTTTTATTTAATAAAAAAGTTCGTTTGCTTAATTTAGGGGAAATTAAGGAATCTATATTTTTAATCGAATGGCTACTTTGCTTATCTTTAAAAGTTAGGCTTTTAAAATTATTTAATATCGAACTTGTGGTAGTCAATTCCGGACCAACACTTTTTTGTTTAGTAAGCGGAAGAATCTTTTGATTTTCTTTTGTTTCACTTTTATCGGGTTTAGTTTCTTTCTTACACTTTTCCAATTCGTCTTTACTTTTATCCCATTTAAAGACATCGAACTTGTTGCGAGTCAAAGAGTTCTTTCTTGATTGACTATTTGAAGTGCCCGAGGACTGACCATTGTCGGGTGTTGCTTCTGATCCCGAAGTAGATGCATGTCTTTGAACCCGCCGTCTTATAGATCCGACTAACTTTCTCCACTCATATTGCTGCCCCTCTGGCGACAAACAGGACGGCTCTTCCCTCGTAGGGCTTTCACGAGCAATTTTTGAATTTTTTGTCGACACGTTTTTCCCTAATCCGAACAGGATTCTGCTGTTTATTATAATTATATATTAATAAATTACAAGTGGATCTCATACATGAGGTCACATATTATTATAAGAGTTACCTAGGTTTAATAAGCGTATTTGCTTTTCACACCCCCGATTTTTAAACTGCTAACTTAAAACACAATAACCAATAAAGTACATTTATTTATTTTACATTTGCCATTCATAACCACTTAAATTATAACAATTGTAGGGTACGCTATCCAAATTATAATTAAATATTAATAAATTTTCTTTCAATTCGATTCGATTACAATTTAATTCGGCGACAATTTGATAAATTAAATGCAACACAAACGAATTTTTGGTATTTTACTTTTTTCAATTTTAAAAAATCATCTTTATTGCCTGTAATCACAATTTTAATCTAAACTGGTTGGCGAGAATTAATAGTACTTGTAATTCAATCAATATTTCTGTTGCCTGTAAATTTAATCCTTCATGCATAGTGCAATTGCTAGTTATCCTTAAAAGTTTCAAATTTAATTTTAATTAATAAACTTGCTAAACAAAATATTTTAATTTTAACTATAAGTACAGAAATATTTAAAAAAACTTAATTTAAAACCAAAAAATGAAAACCATTGGACGATGAATTGCGAATTGGAATTCATAGTTTGATGATGATGCTGATAAAGTATGGCGAAGTTTATACTTCCATTGTGCTTTATTTGTGAAAACTTTGTTCATTTCAATTTAAAAATTTATCGTTTTTTTTTTAAGATTAATTTTAGTAATACAGAAAAGTTTAGATAGTAGATACTGATTTAAGAAATTGTAGAATTTGAAAGATGACATTAAAATAAAGCGGTTAAACTATGGATGAACCGAAATTTTGGAAATAATCGAATTTAAAGTTTCAATTTTGCACATAGAAATTGGCATTTTGCTCATTCTATTGACGGTACGTGTGCTCGATGTAAATATTATAATTATTGCAAATTTTTTTACTAAAATTAATAAATAATATAATTTAAATGTAATTTAGGCGCTTACAACTTTGGTAGTAACTCACAAATTTCCAAATTAATCAGTTGAATAACATAAAGACACATTATGGGCGGGGCAACCAATCGAATAATCGCATTGGTTTGTTTGGTTTTTTTTATCAAAAAAGTTGTAAGTTGTAAAATAAAAGAGAAAGAAATGAGAGTTGATTTACCTAGACAAATGGACTGAGAAGATTGCGGAGAAGCAAAGTAGCTACATATTATTCCAATGGAATGAAAGCTTAACTGATTTGAATAATTCTATGCAAAGCATTATACCATTTAATCTTTTTAACAGCAAAGCTAAGTGTAGCGCAGAAACTAATAAAAGTAAATTATGTATTAAATACCATAATTTGTTTGGTTTTTGCAAGCGATACAATACAATACTACTAATCTTTATGTAAATACCTCTTTAAAATGTTCTGATTATTGAGATTAATTCAAAATCTATTCGTTTACTAGTCTCGCTGGCTTTGATCATAAATTATTATACTTCGATGCAGTTACTCTAAATAACTGCGCGCAGTACGACTGAATATATAAAAAGTTAGCAATAAATCAGAAAAAAAATGATATCACAAAATATTATATTCCTCTTGCCTACCCTAATAGTTAAAAATCACATCTAGAGTTACGTAAATCCTGGAATCTTCTGAATTTAGATTACTGAAAGTTAACCGCACCGTAACACCAACTTTGCAATTTTCTTGCTGTATTTTTGTCAACGTTTTCTTTATTTCTCAGTTCACTTCCTGTGTTTTAGTTTCATTTTAATCCTCTAAAAAATGGTGGGTTACTTTAGCAATATTGCTGCAATATGGATGCAATTTAAAGGGTATATTGCTGGTTACCGCAGCTGATGAAGCTGTCTATCTATTTATTAGCATCAAAATGTTGCTTGGGATATGTCTGCTATCTGATCAAATCCTGAACTTACAGTTAACTCGAAACATTTTAATGTCAATTTAACTTTTAACTAAACGATTGAATTAAATATTGATTAACATTACCTGTGAAGTTTTACAACAAACTGCATGATATAGTCGAAAGTTTATGTTATAATAAATTTTAAACTTTCGTTTTAAAAAAGTTTAACGTTGCTGCCCTTAATATTTTTCATCGTATATTTTTTAAATTAAATTATTTTTTAATATATCATCTAAATTTGTAACTTCATCAGATGTCGTGCATGGTAATTGGAAAAACTGTAATCATGCAGTTTTTTAATTATTTTAAATTCTGCAGAACTTGTAATCATAATATTCTAATTTCTATAGCTAATTAAAATCGTAATACCTAAGCATGCACTTCATAACTTCATAATTGTTCCAGAGATAAGCTTGTCGCCACGACGAAGTATGCAACCAATAAAATAATTTTCCTCCTAGCACTGAAAATTTCCTCGCACCATAAAATAATAGGTATCTTGCTTCAAATTGTGTTAATTATGTTATTCTTGCAATTCGTATGGTAGATGAGAAATTTGCTATCATATCCCACGAAGAAGAAAATTCAACTTAATCAGATAAAAATTTTAATTTTCACATTTTAATTTCAAGAGAAATTGAATTGCAGACACTTTAACGTGATACAATTTTCAATAAAATCTTGTCAACTGGAAATATGTAAAAATGATTTTTAAAGGCCAAGTGAAGTAATAAATCACCTGATGGCTGGTCTTTAAAATCATTCAGTTCATCAATCAATTGGGTAAAAGCTAGTCACAGCAAAACACATTGAGCAGGCAAAGAAAATTCAGTGACAGCCATATTATTTTACATTTTTTTCAATGTAATTAAAAGATATATTTATTTACTTATGTTTAACTTGATAAACAAATATGTAAAATTATATTTTCAAGTTTAATAAAAATAGTTAAAGAATAATATGGCAATTTTCTTACGATCATTTTTAATATAAAAGACGGCTGCCTCGGGAAATTCTTAAACGTGAACTTTATTGTGTTTTTCTTTTTGAAACCCCATAGCAATTTTAACTGTAAAATTTGCTTTATTTTTACTAGAGAAATATTAGTGCATAACCGCTTTAAACAATAGAACTATACCGTAAGCGACACATTAAATTAAACCAATCGGCCGCCAGACGTGCGGTCACACCAAATTATTAAATAATGTAAACCAGTTTAAGTTAATTTACTAGTTTATAATTGCTAAATTTAACGAACTGTTGATGTTTTACCAAAATACATTCGAGAATCCTATGCAAAGCAAAAACCTAGTTAATCTATTTACTTAAAGATTGCACAATAGGGACAAAAAGGAAAATGCTATTCCGGGGATTTTTAATCAGAAAACAAAGATATAATCTAGATTTCACAAATTTAATTTGTCCTAAATTGCGTAGAGAAATAAAAAAATGAACCTGATTGATCTTTTAAATTATAAAGTCAACACCTCTAGAAGTTTTATCTAAGTGAAAAATCTTTTCTTAACATTTCCTTTTTGAATAACAAAAGTAAACTTTTTTGAAATGTTCAGAAATCCTGAAAAGTTTCTCCTATTTGTTGTCGTAACAATGATCTGGAAATACATTGACCCATATTATTTAATCAAAATATCTTCTATTATGTGTTACAACAAAAGGTAAACTAATAACTTTACTTAAGATTCTGCCACCAACCCTTCTCCATTACTTGTCAGCAAACTCGAGTTACCCTGACATTAATCTTGGGCACAGCAGGAGTGCAAAAGGTTTATTGCACTTTTATGCCATTTTAATTTTAAATGCTACAAGTACTTCTGAAATTGCGAAGAAAATGCGAAATTCATGAATTAACAAAACAACAATAAAATTTGGAAAATTTGGTATTAGCTTATAGAGAACGTGAAATGTTGAATGTTGTTATTAAAGCAGACATTATTATTGTGAAGCTTATTTTATACACAAATTCTTTACCAAAGAATCTCAATTATTTAACTTTAAATAAAAGTACATTCTCGTAAGTCATATAATTTCTAAGTCGTGCACTTTGACTACAAACTTGGACAAATTTACGAGTGAAAACACTTAAATAAAATTTAAAATGTAAAGTGGTATGAAAGTATCATTAAATTTGAAAAATTAACTTTACTGCTTGTTTATTCCCCAAGAAAAATAAATAAAAAGTCGATAGTGCTATTGCTAACAAAAGAACTAAAGTGCTGTTACCAATATCTTACAATTATGGGCGACATTAAAGAAAAGTTACTACAAAAGTTTAAACAAAAAATTGCACTTTAAAAAATGAACATAATTTGTAACGTATAACAGTTTCACAGCATAATTATTTAATTGAGGGTCCTAAAGAGCATTTTTGATTACCTCCAAGTGTTTATTATTAATTTATTTGCAGCACTTGCTTTTTGGTTTTTCCAATCAATAATAAACGCTTTTCCAAGCTCGAATTTTTAAAATGTATTTGAACTTCTATTAATAGCATGACAGTAATTTAAAAAAATGAGATAAGTAGAATAATGGATGAGACGCAAGCAAGAATTTCAAATAAAATATTCAGTAATAAGCGTTTGAAAAACGTAAGCTCTTGCAGAATTTTTGTAATATTATTTTCTAAATGTTAAAACAAAGTAAATTGTTATAATCGCTTTCAGCTATGCTTACTCAAGAATTATGATGTGCCGCCTCCGCGAAACCAATGAGCGTCACAATTTTCAATTTCTAGATATTCGAAAATTTGTCCACAATAGTTATAAAATTATAATTGAGGAATAGACAATTTAGCAGTATATTTTATGATAAATTATCAAGCTGTCAATTTCAATTTTAGAAATAAATTATTACAACGCGACGGGGTAAGTTCGCCCTCCTTATAAAATTAACCAATCACAAGAGAGATTTTCCGTGTAAACTTAACTGAAAGCACCTATGCCAGGGTACTCACTCCCGAAATACAAATAAAAACTCATTAAATCGAATGATTAATCCAATTACTACTTTACAAACGAATAAAGCAAATTAAAAAATCCTCCTATACAAAACATATTATTTATTTTGATATTTTATTCAACAGAAAAGTTGAATAACATTTCGTAAAAATTCAGTACATCTTATAAATCTTTTAAAACGAATTAATAATTAATGAATAATTCTGGTTTAATTAAAAACAAACTACCTGTATTTAAATTTGCCTTTAAGCCAAGTTAAAAAAATTGAAAATAATTTTTAAACGCTTCAATATTGTTCAGCTCAAATTTTCCAGGCTTGACTCATCTTAATCCACTGTGTTAGAATCATCTGTCATGCTTTCTTTTGCATCTTTTCATCTGGGGTAGCGATTCCAATTCCTACTAAGTACGATTCCAACATGAAAAACCGTGGGAACACAGCCTATCGAAAGTGATAAATCATTAAAAATATTTCCTTGTACGGAAGTAATTTACACTGGAGGCTAAAAGTTTGGATGCAGTAGGGTAAATTTTCAAAATAAATAAAATAAAGCTTAGCTTTTGCTGAAGTAGATTTTATCTAAAAACTCGGTGAATATTACAAATGAGTAGTTGTATTTTATTGAATTACAGTTTGAAATAGCTTATTAATCGCGAAATGGATTGTGCACACTAGTGCAGCATATCAAACACAGCTGTATATTATAGCATTTTGATCTTATATTTTATAACAAATTATTTCGTGTGATATCGCTCGTGTGCCGGTGGCGTTGCAATCTGTTGAAAATTATACAAATTAAGATTTCATAATTAATTTTGTAGTTTTGTTATTTCAGAAAATTTTTTTTAAAATTTTTAATATTAATTAATAACGAAGCGACGCGAGGGCGACGTCGGCGTAGTTTGATATAAGATTTCTATAATAAAAATGTTTTAATATTTTCTATTCGAACTAATATTACTAACAAGTTGATAAAATAAACAATAAAAGTTTTTTATAATTGCAATTAATTTAATGTATAAAAGTATAAAAATAACAAATTAAAACAATAATAAACTATGACATTTTATTCTGTATTTCAATTAAATACTATATTATTTTTACATGAATTTGCAGTTAACAATAAAAAGTGTATTATCTCAAAATGTATGCTAAAAAATAGTAGAGTTATTTAGTTTTAAATTGACTTTTGTTTTGGTAAAAAAAAAACGAATCGAATGTAATATAACGAAGGAAATATTGTTATAAAAAAATTCCAATTAAGAAGGTAAATAAATAAATTGAAATAAGAATCACTAAAATTAGATTGAGCAAAAAATAAATCGGCAGCCAACGTGGGACCTCGTCTGAAAGTTTTTTTGTTTACTGAACAAACGTATACTTTCAGATTTATAAAAAAACAAAACTAAATTTCGTAAAAATTATTAAAAAGAAATGGCATATTTTTAAATATACACGAAAAACAAATGCGATGAACAAAAAGAGTTTTATTTTAAATATTTAAAAAAATATCAAACAAAAAAGTTAAAAAAATTTACTTATAGTGTTTGTACCAGGCAGAATTGTTTTAATAGTTTTCAAGCAAGTCGACTCTTGTGATATTGCAAAATACTTAGTGTTCAAAACAAAACGGGGTCTGTATAATTAAATATCTCATTAACAGTTTCCTTATTAATTTCATATTCACGTTTAGGTGATATAACCACAGCCCATATTATGGTTATGGCGTAAAAAATGTAATCTTCCAAACATACAAAAGCAAACTTAATATAAAATTGAAAACATGCTCATTTGGAGGATTAAAATTTAGGATTCAGCTTTGCTTTTTTAAGCCAACGAGCGGCTTTTACACAGTGTAACCTTTAATAATGACAATTTCATGGCAGTGATCATAAACTTTGTACTACGTAAAGTGTAGTATATGAAGGAAAATTTTTTTACAGCTGCTAGTTCATTTGGTGTGCTAACTTTACATTGCAACAATGTCAACTCTCTTCAACCATGAAGTACAGAGTTTACTTGAGTCCTTCAGTTCTATTGCAGTGCTTCTACAATTTTTCCATCATTTGACTTCTTTGTAAAAATTTTAATATAGTATTTACACTGAATAATTTTAATTCAGTTTCCCATTCAATATTAAAAACATTCTAAAGAAAGAATGAATTTTGAATTCTTTTCAAGTAATTTTCGTTTATCAAAACTCGCATTAATAACTCCGTTCTGAAGCCTAAAAATGTTCTTAAAAAATAAAACCAAACACAGAAGTATCTTAAATTCATTGCGAATATGCTAAAAGCACAAATTTAAAATATATGATGAAAATAATCGACATTTTAATAGAGCAGCTTTTTCAATATAATAAATTAAGAATTTTTAAAATACCACAGAAATCCATGCAAATGTAATTAAATATTTTTTTTAAACTGATAAAAAGTAATCGACGGCCAATAACAGGCATCTCGTTCATTCAACGGCAGATATCAGATATTAATTTAAAATTTGTGAAGCAATAATATATTTGATACCATTTTTATAAAATAATTGAAAATATTTTGAGTAGAAGTGATAACCAAATTTTTCGCTGGATATTTTCTATTGTCAGGTCAACTATTAATTAATGCCTGACAATCTTGAAATTGCTGAATAGATTCGCTGAAGCATAATATAAAGCTGATTGTTTTGACTCCGCATTTTTTGTGAAATTTTGAAGTAATTCATTTTTTAGAAATTCGAAATAAAAGAGGTTTTTTAAATTATCATTTATAATATCACGAATGTATTTAAAATTATTGAATTAACTGTCGAGAGAAATAATAAAATTTACTAGGCTAGCTCTCGTGACTGAACATTAAAGCTAGCTGCCTCATGATTTAAATGTCCTAACATTTCAGAAATTTTCCGATAACTAGGGAGCTGATTAAACTCAAAAATTTCAAATTGTATCAAAAGGTGCAAGGTAAGAATTGATTCGAAACTTAAAAAGTACACTTAATTAGAAATTGTAATATTGGGTTTGATATAATAAGATTCGGTAATGAAAACGAGCAATCATTAAAATTATCATTAGTAAGACCTACACATTTAATTGATTGTGTAACCTAATTTTTATTCAATTTGTACAGCAAATTCGCCCCTAACTCCATATCCAATCAATGAAAATTTATTATTGTGAGTAGAAAAATTACACAATGTTGCCTATTCCTTTAGGAAAACCGACATTATTACATTTTAGCGCAAATATTTGAGTATCTTGCTTTATCCATTTCTTTATGCGAGGATGAAAACCATCGGTCGAAAATAAACGATGGATAGAGTTGTAGATTTATGCAGCAATCATTTTTTATTTGCGTTCGAAAACTACTTCAACAGCCCCATTATATGCATTAGCCTGCTGGAAGTTGATCTATTACCCCAAAATTTGCATAAAAAGTTATACACGCAGGAGAAACTCCTAATTTAAGTAAACTTCAATAGACGTTAATTTATGTTTTGATAAATCACGTCCACGATTAAAAACAGTTTTTTTGTTCCTTTATTGAAAAACACCTTCTGGTAAGTGCACGACCCTTTTTTTACTGACGAAATTAACAGAGCTATTGGAGATGTTCTGTACGTGAAAGATAAACAGCCGGCGTATTCGCGAAGGACTTTTTGCATTTTTGATGAATTTTTCGACAAATATTTCCGTGAATGAAGTAGGTCAAAGTGTATTCGAAACAAAAATGAATTGTTCCCAAAGTGATAACCTAAAGGTTACACCGGCATTTTAGAACTTGAGAAGCATATTGAAAATATCCACAATAAAATTATTTTTATTTGGCCACGGGGAACAATCCAACTTAAATATTTTTGTTTTCTATCAGAGCGAGAAAGAAAACTTTACAAGTTCGATTTGCATATTTATAGCCCTTCTTATTGGAATAGATTTACACGTCGTTATGTACAGTGTTAAGCTAAAGAAAACACTCGAGGAGAGCCATTTTCAAATACAAAGAAATATAGCGTTAATTTAAAAAAATAACATCTTTTTTTATATGATATAATTAAAGGTAGAAAGAAAACAGAAAGCTGCTTATATTATGAAATATTAATGAACTGCTGCTCCTTGAATAAAAATTTTGTAGTCTCAAAAATTTGAAATTTTTGCTGATTATCTCTGCATTCAGAAATGCAAATCAGTTGTAGGTTGTTAAGCCATTGAAAGGGTTGTGTTGGGAATAATTTTGCTATGTATAATGAGAATCGACAAAGACGTCATCATATTATCAAAATAGAGTCAATCAAGCCATGAATATATAATTTAATCTAAAAATTCTAAAATATTATTAAAATCAGAATATTAGATTATTTTACAATCAATTTAATTTTAAAATCGTTTCACAATAAATTAGCTCTTACGAAAGCTTTGTGCGTTTTTGAAACAGGAGATTTTAATTAAAATTTTATTAATTCCATACTCTTAGAAGCCTTCTAGTCAGTTTTCACATTTTTTATTTAATTAAGCATTACAACTTTATATTACCAGCTTTTTCTAATTTAAAATTAGAATTTGTTAATGAAATTATGATTCATCCTAATGTAAAGAAATGTCAGGGTGGCTTTTAAAATTGATAGAAATCGTTTTATAAAAGAAAGTTACATGACAATCAATTTTTATAATGCCAAGACGTTCGATAATTTAAGAAACAAAAATTAAAATTTCAATTTAGCAAATGAAAACTTAATTGGTTTCGTTATCCGAAACTTCACCAAGCCTTAACTATTCTAATTAAATTGTTATTATAATTATTCAATAAAATAAATTTTTATGGTTTTTCTATCAGATCACTAATTTTATTCTATGATGCAAAGCGCGTACCACTAATTTCATCTAAACATTCAAACTAAAATTAACAGATTTAAATTTAGTTAAATATTATTAATTTAATGCAAATAATATTGAGGTTAAAATCTTATACTTAATCAAAATTTCAATGTCATATCAATTTCGATTAACCTCCAGTTTTGTTTACAAGAAAAGCACAATTTAATGATTTTTTTACCTTCTCGTAACACTAATTAAAATTCAAATTATAATTAATCCAATAATTTAGTGTTACGATAAGTTGGTGTGTTGCATTTAATTAACAAATCGTCACCAAAAAATTAACATAATCCTTACTTCAAACTTGTTTAGAAAAAGTCGAAAAAATTTATTAACAATTAACTTGTAAACAATAAACCGCTGGTTAAGTATTAAACATTTATGGAACCGCTGCTTATATTTTTTATCAGAAACTTTTTCCGAAAACAATTGAATACGAAGCGCGCGTTTAATTTTCAGTCAAAGTAGAGATGTTTCTACCCTCGTGTTCGATGATCAACTGACTGTTGACGCCACGAGCGTTGGTAGCGTCCCGACGTACGTTCACCCTAGCAAAGGCGCCGCAGAAACAATACCGTTTTACTCCAACACAAAAGAATTAATTGAAAATTAATTTTAAAAATATCAAATTAACTTGATCACTCTTTTAACCGAATTTTCGTTACAATTTAAATTATCCAGACTATGCCTTAATACAAGAATGTATGTTGAACTATTTAATTCAGTGTACTGAAAGAAAGAATGACATTTTCTTGCGGTTACAGTAGAATAAGTAAGTAAAAAGGAATATCATGTTTCGGAATTATATTTCAAGATGCTCTTATTTCATATCACAACAATAAATTTATCTAACCTAAAGTGAACAAGTATAAATTATGAAAACAATAATAAAATTAAATTAACAATATGCATTTATTTTTGTAAAATACAATATATAGACAAAAATTAAGATGGCTATAAATCGAACAATTTTTACTTTAAGAGCTTACAAACACTTTTTAAATGCTCTTATTCGACTTTACTTCAATGTTTGTTCGTTTCCTTTCCATTATCAAATTTTCAATCACTTCCAGATAAGCTAATAAACTCCTAGACAGTATAAAAATAATATAGCCGTCTAATTGCAGTTTGTTTGAACAAACTATTATTTTACTTGCATGTGGTAAGTCTATTAGCAGGAAAGCATAGAGTTTTATTTGAATGATGTTTTTCGAGAATTTCCTATTATCTTATCAAGATTTATCAACAAGATTTTTATAGACATCTAATTCATATTTACAATTTAGTTGGAAACAGTAAAACCGGATACAAAACTGGATAAACTATCAAGTAGAACCTAATTTCGTATAGAATCAGAGCGTCTCTTGCTTTTTCCTAATTTTATGTTGACATATTTATCTTGACTTTAAGCATTTTCAAATTATTTTTTACTTTTTGTAACTACTGTTTTTAGTAAAAACTCTCGTATGTTTTCTTGTTTATTTTTGATGATGAATGCTTTTTCCAATTGCTTCAATTTAAATAAATCGATTTATCGTTAACAACAATTTGAGAAGTCAAGGTTTTCCCACCACTGAACAACAACCGAGTCTTAAAGGATAACAAAAAGCCTTTGTTCAAAGTACTACGATCGTAAGATTCCTTCTGTAACTTCTCTATCTTTATCGATATTTTCTTAGGGTATTAAAATTTCTTACCCCAGATTTTCCACTTTATACTGGATCAGTCTCACAGTATAAAGCATTTTCCAAGACCTACATGTAATATAATAAGCAAACGTGATTCAGTTAAAGCAAAATTGTTCCTTTTCCACAAGAAAATTGTACGTTTGTTAGGTAAAATTATATTTGATTAGAATTTAAATTATATTTTACCATAACACGTTCCTTTTGAATGAATGCCACTGGCAATTATAGTTATTCCTTTTACTGTCCTTTGGAAAAAAATATTTTCATCTGATTTAGCGTGCCTTAAATTCCACTTTAAGGTATATCTGGGATGTTGTATTTATTGTTATACTGAAGTTTAAACCAATGAAAATTTATCAATCAGAACTTTAAGAGCTCCATAACTAGCGAAGTGAATTGAATCAGTGGACCGGTTTTTCTTTGAAATACTTGAAAACGAAGAAAGTTTTTATTTTTCGCTTATTGAACAGATTGGCAAATCGATTTTCGATTAAATTGAAAGAAATTGTCTGTGTTGTTTTCCTATGCAAATTTTCTTGTTAAGCCCAATTTTTGTCAATCACAAATATCCAGATAATTTATATCATTTTAGCATAATCGTAAATTCCTTCGTTAAAATTAATATCACCACAGTTATGGCTGCTGGCTGTAACCGCTATTTGAAATTTAGCACCGAAATTCTGAATATAAATTTCAAAGAAGTTTTTATTTCAAGACATTTTGTACTATCAATGCGGTTGAACGATCAAGAACTCCGTAGACAAATAAAAATTGTGTAGAATATAATTATCGATATTTTACATTAGTTTTTCTTCTGTCACGAAGTTGTGATACAAGTATGCAAAAAATAAAAGAAAACAAATGTAGAAATCTCACAAAAGAAGATTAATAGTTTCAGAATTAAATGAATTTATAAAACTACATTTCATACATACAAGAAAAAGTATGCCCCACGTTGGGAGCCAAAGCAATGATGTTATAGCAGATCAACCAACTTCACTACAAGAACTTCATGATAAACAGAGAACAAAATGAAAACATCTCTGGTGGTTTTAACTTCGCAGCTGAAGGCAGAGAGCAGATGAGTGCAGAAATAAAGAGAAAAACACAAAGAATAATATTTTACGATATCAGGTGAACTAGATTTGATAGATCCCGTCATTCGTACTTGAAATATTTGCACTTCTTTTTCACAGTGCTGAATATAAACGAGGAAACGATTATGATAGTAAATTTTGTCGAGAAATAAATGCTTTTGAGATCTTTAATGTATTCCGGTAGGGTATGGAGCAATAAATTTTGTTTTTACCCAAATATAGTTAAATAAACAATTATTATTGTAAATAGGCTCCTATTAATAAAATTTAATGTCTTGTATCTCTGCAATTTAGATTCAGTCGGTGTAAATAAAATTATTTAATTATTCACTTAAAGCCTTTAAATGATACTAAATAATTCAATAATTGTATACCTATACGCAAGTAAAAAGTACTAATCCAAATAATGTTGCTTTTTTTGTTGAGTATGAAGTAAAAAGGCACGCAAATAATTAAAAGTGTGCCCTGCGGGGAGTCATAAAATGAAAATTCGTTATTTATTGGTTATTGTGAGGGCGTAAAATACTTTTTTAAATTAACTGGAATAACAACGGCATTATCTAAATAAACATTATTCCATTTTGTACCTTAAATACGAGAGATTTTTCTTAACTTACAAATACTACAACATCGCAGGGATAAAATTAAAATTGGAAAATTAAATTAGGCAAGTATTGATTTATTTTTTATTAAAAATAAAAGAAATATAAAAGTTCCTTACGGGCCTTTTTAAATTTTAATTAAACCAGAGGAACATCAGGATGTACAATAAAAATAAGAACATACATAAACTGCTGCTTTTATAGTATTTATAATTTTTTTTATTTCTCGATTCTCTCGTGTATGAAAACCGGAAGAAATTTGAAATAAATATTAATTTTAATTCCGCTTTTCTTTTTGTTAACTTTTTTCGAACATATTTTTTAACCGAAAGTACTTTTTCTGAGCTTTATAACCTGTCAGGTAAATATTTAAGGGTTCGATTACATACTTTTACGTTTATAGCAGCATTTTATGTAATCAGAATTTTTCTTCCAGAAAATACAACGACGCGACGCCACAGCTAATTATATTTACATATAAATCGGTTTTCCAATTTATTGAATGTAATAATCTTTCAATTAAACGTAGGAAATTTACTTTTTTAGCAAAAAGTTAAGTGAAAAAATTTATTTTGGCATAGATACCTTTGTAAATTTAACTCTACTAACTTAAGCCATGTACAGAAAAAACCAAAGATTGCTTTTAAAAACTCTGTCTTAGTTTGCTTCCCCAAAAAGCAATTTTAATGGAAAGATAAATATAAGTAGTGAAAATATCCAAATGATTGAGTACGAAGTCGATAGTGCAACTGCACTGTGACGTGACCAAATCCTGACATCATTTCCGGTTATATCATTTTATGGTATTGGATAAATTTTCAATTTATCAGGAAGTACTTGAAGACGATGTTACACAAATTGTGTTAATCAAAAATGAACAATAAAACTAAGCAATCTATAACAACGAAAAAGCGAAAACTTTTCTCAAGAAATAACGTAAAGTTCAAAATAATTTCAGTAGGAATTGAAAACTACTTTTATTATTGATTATTTCACACCCTCAAATGTCTGACCCTTAATGGTGTGACTAAAGTTTTGCAAAATCTTTTAAGATCATCGTCTGAGTTATAGTTTTGTCCGACACCTGGATTAAGAAAAGTTTCTTACAGCTCTCAAATATTGCTAACGATTTTTAACATATTGACAGAAAACTTCCAGATTTTCCTTCTAATGTATTGTTCATACATAGGTTTTACATCAATCTGGTAATAAAAGTAATCGACCATTATTATCTTGAATGCCAGAGACTATTAACCTTAATTATTTTAAATATCTCGATTTCCTTACAGTAATCAATTAAGGCTCAACCCTTACACTTAAACTTATTAAAAGGAAACCAATACCTTCTATCCTATTTAAACTACACGAAAACCACATTTTCAGTTTAATTGTTGCAAAATATTCAATTAGATTTTAAATCACAGGCTCCGATTAAATTTATCGAAATTTTATATGGAACACAATAAGAAAACAATTAAATCGCGAAGGAAATATTCTATCCCTGTAATATCCGGATCATGGGAAAGAAATTGAAAATTGGCAAGGATTATTTTTATATGAAGACCTGATAGTTGATAAATGATGCACGACAAATCCAATTCGGTGTAAAAGTACTTGAATGTTTATTTGACGATATTTTCGACTTCAGAATCCAATTTTTAGTTTATTTAAATAAAATGTGTAAATATTCCCGTTGTACAAAGTATGGAACAATGTGATAAATCTGGTTTAGTAAAAGAGTACCTAATCAGCAAAATTTGATAGCTCATAAACCATGTATATCAGTATTCCGTCTAGAAAAAGCATTTTTACTACCCACCTTTTCCAAATAAAACAAAAAACATTGTTTTATAGTGCAACCCCAAATTTAATTAAATAGTATGCTATGTATTAAGCAAGGAAAGTGAACAAAAATTCCCCCACCTGTACCCTTGGATTTCCACTGTATTTCAATACATTTTTACTGAACTGGTCGAGGTTAACGGACCGGTATGGATTTTTTCAAAGACCCTGTACAATTAAATTGTATGATTGGAGTAGACAAAATCATATCTAGGACGACTCAGTTACCCTTACGCGGTATCATTCTGATCTAAGCCTTATTCTCGTCTTAGAATTAATTTCTGTTCTTGTCCTTTATACTATTTAGTTATTCATGCAAGCTTTCTGTTATATCCTGATCCAGAGATTTAATTTTCAATAATCTACACACATACAACATAAGAAATAAATATCAAAATTTCAGTTTTCATTTAAATAAATATTTCGTGAAAAGTACATATTTTTAAATAAAAAATAGTTCTAAATAATTTAAAATCTTAATTTTGCAAAGTTCAAAGAAGGTTGAAAAAAATATTAATGAGCTGAAAAAATTTTCGTGTTGCAGAATGAGTCATTGCGTAGTAAAATTCTAAAAAATAAATTTCTTCGTGATAAATTTGTTTGCAAGGCGTAATTATTTAAATTGCTTTCGCCTCGTAGTCCTAACCAACTCGACAGATTCAACAAACCATAAGTGAAAAAGCGTCGACTTCGGTATAGCATACGATAGTGATAACAAATCCGATTAAACATTTTATTCGTAAAAAGTTAATGGCACAAATTATAACTTAATTATAAAATCAAAATTTTACAATAAATTAAATACATCTCGAAGCGCGTTTATTTTTCTCTGACGAAACTCCATGAAATGTGGGAGATTGTTAATAAAATTAATTAATTGCTTACGTGAGGCTCTAAATAAAAAATATCTTTAGTTGATTATAATCTAAAGTAACAAACTGTCTTATTTGTTTCTTTCATTTGTACACAAAACGAAAAGAAATACAATTCGGTTGACTTTCTCGTTTCGTCTATTAAGAATTTATAGTATAAAGCAGTGTAAAGGATAAAGTCAGTCGGTTTTGTACGAGAATAGCATTGTTTATATTGGTTTGTTTATTTTCAGTGCACTTTACGCAGATCAGACTAAATTTGTTTTTTAAACAAAAACTCAAACGTAAGGAAACACAAAAAGGGATTTCCTGATGTAGGTTTCAATTTATAAGATAAGGAAACCACAAAAAGTGTGGCGATAAGTTGAAAATTTCATTTTCTTCAAACTTTTCAGCTCGCCCTCTTATTTTTTGAGTCGACCACGTATAAATGGAAAACTGCAAGCGTAAAATATATCAGATAAATTTTTATGTTGTGAGACCTAATTGGTCATTTTCATGTTTAACAACTCGGTATAATAATTACCTTACGGTTAACGATCGAACAATAAATTTAAATTGGATTAATTAAATGGACATGGAGAAGTAAATGCACCCATCAAAGTGTTAAGGTAGAATTTTTATCAAGTTTTCACGATTTAATTTTACGATAAAATTTTATTTGGTGTAAAAAAAGTGTAAACTAATATGAAAACTTTGAAAGAAGCTTACCGTAACCACAGTATGCCAGTGTATTCTAACTTGAGTAAATTAGGAAGATTGAAAAGTTCAGATAAGGCTTGAAGCCAGTGGAAGAAAAAGGTCCTTTGGCTTTCCCTTCGGTAATTTCTAAGATGACAATTAATGATAATGATTTGGTAAAAGTAAACGCATTAAAAGGCGAACCCTAAAGTATACTTTTGTTTACTGGAACGTTGTTGTTTCACAATCTATGGGGTTGATTTGTGCTAAACCGGAAAAATAAAAACCGCTTGGTGCTTTTACAAGAATGGCCATGCTTTGGAAAGTTTCTCCTAACAATCAATAAGGATTATAGGAATTGAAACGAAACGACGACACTAATATGTCTGCCGTGTGACTGTTAGTACGAAGACGAAAGATCTTTAGCGTTTTATTACCCAGAACTTGTACTTTTTCATGTAAATTCAAGTTCCTTTTGAGATGTATAGAATTTATTTTTATAGACAATTTACTTAAGGATAATTTAGGAGATAGCCATTCCGACTATGATGTTTTCAAGAACTTCGAACATCGCCGTTCTGTAGTATCAATTTCAGAAAGGATATCTCAACGGAAACATTTAAAGAACGTCAGAAAAAATGAACAAGTCGAAGAAATTTTGTTCGGTTCAAGCGGTATATGTAGGGTGACCATAATTTTCGGAACAAAAAAGAGTACAATAATGTATTATAGTGGATTTGAATTCTCCAATGCGCCGCAGGCGAAAATTTACGACATTTCAAGGTCAACGAGGTTTGAAGAAAAGTTCAAAAACTACTGGTAACAAGGCACAAGGCACTTTGGAAGCAATGCCTCTAAAACAATTGAATAATTTAATTTTGTTTCGTTCGAACTTTAATTTTTATTTAAATATAAAATAAAATGCAGTTCGATACCTCAGTTTCAAAGTGTAACAACTCAAAAAGAGTTTTAGTTTTGAGATAACTCAGCTTTTACATTTTACTATTTCGTTAAAATTAAAATAGTTTTTGTTTGTTTACAGATTTGATAATCCAAAGAGTATATCAAACAAAGACTATGTAGTTCTTGACCATAATTTTCCTAATTGTTGGAAAACTGTTGTTTGTGAAATTTCCCATACTTATCTCATTTTTACCAATTTCGGACTTGTTACACTTTGAAACTGAGGTATCGAGTTGTTTACTTTTCGACTTTTTGCATCTTAGGAAAAAAGTACATTTAAGTGTACTTTATAAACCTTTGAAGGACACTAGGACATCATTCAAAAAGAAAGTACTGTCCTACTAAAATAAGTACATATGGTCACCCTAGGTATATGACATTAATTTCATCACTACGGCTACGGGACAGTAAAATGTGCAACCAAATAATTTAAGAAAATGTGGTAATTACAACCCGATACGAAATAACCAGGGACGGACTATGTAAAAATCAATCACAGAATCTGCACATAAACCTTCTCTGCAACCAGGAGTCCGAGGGGGGGGGGCATAGAATACCATAGACACGGTGTCATAACTTCAGGAACACCGCATGTTTTAATCAGGACGTTGATTTCAATAGCAGGATATCAAGTCAAGTAGTAAATTTTTGAAAAGCTTGGTTTTCTAATCAAGTCAAGTGCTTTATAAAAAACATGGTTGCTCTTGAAATTTCATTGAAAAGGTCTATTAAGAAGTAAAACGACTTTTTGGCGTTTGGTTTCCGAAATATTTCGCGTTGAAGGTTATTAAATGAACACCCAGTATAATAAATGTATTTCACATTTATTTACAGGTGGGAGTAAGTAATTTTCAGTGTGAATAATAAAATTGCAATTCAAAAGAAATATGGCTCAGCACTAAGGGGTCCCAAATTTTTATAAACTATAGGGTTGAAAGTGAAAATTATTAATTAATTTTTAACTTAAACCGTGTAGATGATTAAACCTGCTTCTAGTGAACTCATATCATTCAATTTCTTTAACTTCCGGCTTAACACATGTGCAAATCACCTTATCGGTTTTATTATATTACAACAAATTTTAGAAATAAAAATTACCTAAAATGACTAACCATATAGTCAGTCTTGTTCTAAACGCCGTCAAGGTGTGGTCTCAAAAATGTATTTTCACTTGTGTACAAATTTTTGGGTTTATGATAATATAACTTTTATTGAATTTTCATGGAGAATCAAAACCGAAGACAGTGTAATTTTTGTTTTGCAGAATTCCATTCAGCCGATATGGCTTTGCTTCGTGACGTGTACATTGTCCAACTGTAGTCAGCGTCGTTTGGAAGAAGGAAATTTAGTATATTATGCATTTTCAGAAAAACTCCAAGAGCAAAGAGTGTAAGTAGAAAGTAATTGTTTATTCGTATGGAAAAGAAAATTTTGTGAGTGACGCAATTTATCACCTGTTGGTCCAATTTTTTAAATTTGATCTATTTTCCGCCTACGCCTAGAGAAATTGCAATCCTGTTCTTACACTAAATTTTTTTTTTCAGAATTCTGTCGGGCTTTATGACGTGGAAAATTTAACATTAAATTTAATTGTCAAATATGATATTAGCGTCACTTCGAAAGATGCGTCACTGGTTGAGTTGTTGTCCCGGATTCGCTTACGCCAAAATCGTAATTAAATCGGCCAGTTTTCGGGGTCCAGTGCAAAATTTTGAGTACAAGCTTTATGGAACCTTTAAATAATCGCGATCATTTTTATTTAAATGTTGTTTTTAATAACAGTGATCAGTGTTCGTAAAAAAATTCTTTCGTCACCGTTAAAATGTTGTGCAAGTGTTTGAACTTCCTGTTTGGTGCCCTAGGATGGAATTGGAGGAACGAAGACAATTGCGACAAGACCAAATGGATAAAGGTAAATTTGATTAAAAACGTAAACAGAAGAAAATTAATTTCTCCTTCTTTTTACAGGTAGGGTCCACTTCGTTGGTTTTTAATTATTTAAGGTTGGTCAACAATTTTTTAAGTGATGTAGAATTTTTGTGGAAAATTGTGAAAATTACAATTTTTTTTAAATGTAAACTGTGTTTACAACTGTTAAATTATATATTTTTCCATAAGTATCTTATACCTTGCTTTCCAGGGGTTTAATTTTAGTTGTTTGATAGGTTTTCCTCTATCCCATATTAGGAACAACTGTGAATTTTTTACTTATAGTAATCTTTACAATTAATATATTTAATTACAGATAAATTGTCCGGTAACCGCGCACGCGAAAATCGTAATTAGTTCGGACGGTTCTCGCGGTCGGAGGTGTAGTGTCGAGTACGAATTTGTGGAAATGCTTGATGGAAGCTTTAAATAATCGCGATTTATTATTGATTTAAATAGTGGTGATCAGTGTTCATTAAAAAAAATTCTTTCGTGACCGTTAAAAATTGTGTGAGTGTTTGAACTTCTGTTTTATGTCCTAGGATGGAATTGGTAGAAAGAATACTATTGCGACAGGATTACAGTTATAAAGGTAAATTTGATTGAAAACATAAACTGAAAAAATTAATATTAATAAATTTTTCTATTTTTTATAGGTAGGATCCACTTCGCTGGTTTTTAAATATTTAAGGTTAGTCAGCAATTTTTTAAATGATACAGTAACCGTGAATTATTGTGGCAAAATGTAAAAACTACATCTTTTTAAAGTTTGAGTTTGGATGACCGTGAAAATGTATATTTCAAATTAAGTGGAGATTTTACATCCTCAATATAAAATCCGGCTTATCCGGAAAAATCCTTTACTAATTGAAAAAACTTGGTGTTACTAAATTATCTTATTTAAAATACATTTTTGGAACAACTCACGGTTTTACCATTGACAGCTTTTTTGACCTGAGTTGATTTATCAATAATCTTGCCCTCTTTTCAAGAAGTTATTTATTAATGCTATTAGGAACTTATAAAGTACGTACCGCTAGACATTGCAAGGCTATTTCAGATAATTGAATAGACTTATGGGTTTGCCCTACTTGAAATTTTAATTTAACGTAGAAAGTAGTTTCTTCATTAAATGGAAATTTAAGAAAAAACAAAATTTTGTTATAGATTCATTGCCAAAAATTTAGAAATTAAATGTAAATGAAGTAAGCTTGCAGAATTTCCTGCATTATTCACGTAGCCAGTCCGCCCCAAAAATTGACTTCCATTAACGCAAATTCGTTGCAGTAATATTTTAACCGAATACTAAATCTCTTGTCATTTCCTTGTCAGTTAGCAATCTTACTTTGATCGACGATAGTTTAGTTTTCCCCACAGATATTAGATTTTAATTAATGTCAAAACTACAACAGTTAACTATGTACCACGATCAGTCATTGCTTAGATAACATCACTGTTATGTAATTGATGTATACTTTGTTTTCGTAAATTTTCTCTATCGAATTCGGTGTCCAAAACTGAAAAACTTCTAATATCAAAACTACTTCTAACTTTTTAATTGCTTTCTGACATTGGAAAAACTTTAATGATATAGAAGTCCGTTCAAATTTCACAAAACGACTTGAACGTTTTCATGAAAAGGTTAAACGAAAAATTAAGAGGTACTTACATTTTCATTTTCCTCGTTAGTTTTTGAATCACAATGAGCTGAAGTAACTTCGCGGTTTTTTTGTCTGCACGCATTATGTCTTTTTAACTTAGCACAACAATTTCCGGCAGTCTTGAAACTTCCATTTCCTACCAGACGTGATTTGCTCCCTTCTTCAGAGCAGATGCTTGCTTGCCTCCTACGACTGCAACACATTAAAAATAATTATATTTTATAAATAATCCAAGCCGTTTTTCATTAAAGAAAAGACGAACAATTTTTTTAAAAGTAATTTTAAGACTTCCATTTAACTAAAGCTTCCTAAGCACAAAACTGGAAACAAAATCACTTCGCATATACATACAACAGTAATTTATTAGAAACGCATTGATATTACAGTTCTAAAGTAACCCAAATGAAAAACGTAAAACCTTTTAATCTAAATTGTAGACGAATAATAAAAGCGGTATAAAATAAACTTTGGATTTTTAACAGGTGAAGCGTATTACATAATTACAACTCGATTTGGTTAAACAATTTGAAATAAACGTTGAAAATTTCTAAATGGTTAAGCAAGTTCGCTTTCAACTATCAATTAAAGTTTCCACCATAAATAAGTTCAATTCAAGAAGGCATTACTCCTAATCCTTTAAGATTCCAATTAAGTCGTTCACTATCGATTTATGACTGAATGCTGATTTCTCAATTGCATCCACCTTTTGAAGCCACTAATCTTTATTGCTTTAATTTCTTTGTCAAAACGTAGAAAATTTAATGAAATTTCTATTTATTTATTTATTTATTTATTTATTTATTTATTTATTTAGATATCTCAAATTTTAAGTTATTTACTTCGGAACAAATTTGTTTACATTAATAAGCTTGTTTATCTCAGCAAGCCCAAGGGTAAAATTTTTACTTGATAAACTAGAAACTTGCTTCAATCAAGAAATCCTTTTCACTGAAATCTCTCTTTAATCAAGAATTCAAGCAGATATAATAGTTTTTATTTTAAGACTTAAAATTAAAAAGGATACATTTTCAACGTATTGTTTCTAATGTGATCCTTTATATTCTTTTAAGTTTTATTTATTATATTAATTGAGACAGTAGCTCATAGAAGCGCGTTAAAAAGAATAAAGAAATGTCTTGTTTAAGAACTTTGAATTCTTCGAAAGTATAATACTAAGAGGACGAAAATATTAAACAATAAAGGTAGATTTTCCGACGATATCGTAAATAGAATAAAACATAAAAATACTGTTAAGTGGAAAACTCTAGCTGTTATGCAGTGGAAAGGTTAATCTGATCAAGGCGATAAACTCCAACAATTTTAATTTACTTTTAATTTACTATATTTTATTTTTACAGCGTGATAAATTATAAAGTATCAGCCATATTATTTGTTAATTTCTATTGCCACATTAATGAACATTAAATTATTTATGGCGGCTTGTTTGCAATTTTTTAATTAACTATTTTTTTTCTAAAAAAACGAATATAAAAAATAAATATGCAAATCCATCCTCAGATGAGCGGTTTACTCGGTGCAATAATGTACCAAGTTTACATTTGGAAATCATGGTCTGTATATCTAGTAGGGTGCTAACCTTGCTAGATGAGTGCCGCTTTACCGTCTTTACACACCGCACTGACTACATAATATAGCGAAAATATTGACGTGTTTTTGTATTTTGGTTTATAGTTTCAATGTCTTTAATGTATGCTGAATGGTTAAGTTTTGCAGTTTTGAGAGAAAGCGGTTAAGTTTTTGGTTGAGAGCGAGAACTTTTCATCCGCCCTCGAGGGAATAAAGATGTCATGTCTAATTTATAATACTCATTAGTGTTTATAATGTTCATTTGTGTTCAAAAATTAAACTGAAGATTATGCTGCAACTTAACACATTCTTACGCGTATAAAGGCTGAAAAGAAAAACTTAAATTTTTTAAATTATATTTTATTAAAATTAAGTATTTTCAGTAAGGGGTTTCGTTTGTACATTATTCAATGCGATCTTTTTTGTACGTGAGAACAAAATTTGATGGTCTGACAATACTGAAAAAGTAAAACCGGTAATCCAAAATAAAGGAATTAATTCGCATAAATATTTTTTAATATTCGTGATTTTTAATTAAAAAATAAGAATAAATATTTTTTGCAACAAACGTGATAAATAATTAAGATGTTTAATTGACTTTCCTTACATTAAAACAGAATAAAACAATAGTATTAAGCTTATTGTGTCGAAAGAGATTAGGAATCTTATTACATCTCGTAGGAGGAACTGGTGGGAATTTTATATTAGTTACGACAATATATTTTTGTAAAAATCAAACAAAGGAATATTATACTGTTTGTTCAAAAAAAATATATATACAAATTTACATGGGTGTAATATAAAAAAAAAATTTCATTAATTTTTCAGTCACTTAACAAATCCTCTCAACATTAATGTTTATGTAAATCCTTGCGTTCTTATCCTATTTCACAACTTAGAAGCTGTAGAACTAATCCTTAAATTGGATATTCTATTGGGCAAGTTCAGTGTATTTGAGCATTCCATCTAAAATTGTTAGACTTTATAATAACACGGCTTATCAAATTAAATGAGTATTTATTAGGCAAGTATCTCCACTCGGCAATAATTAATTTAAATTTTCGTTTATTCAATTTCAAAAACTATCAGCTAGGAGTAATATCGATTTCAATTGACGTTGAAGTTAATCGAGAAAAGTTTTGAGCGTAAATATTTAATTATATAAAATTGTAAGTTGATTAATTCCGTTACTCGAATGTAGCGTCGCCATCTAGTGTTTACGTTCCCAGAGCAAATTTTCTCCAAAAATTTAAAAGAAAAAATATTCGAGCCGCACAAAAAAGTGTTTGAAAATGAATTAATTACTATTCAAGCTTTTTAAATTAAGCGATGTTGTTTCTTATGATTAAAAATAACAGATCAAAATTTTCTAATTCCAAGCTGGAAACCTGAAACCATAAATAAAGAACTTGAAGGCAAGAATCTATAGGTGTCGTAAAATTGTCTTCCGTATACAGTTTTATTAGGCTACAAATTCTACGAGCTACATCTAAACCCAACTTTATTAAACTAACTAAATTTTGGCGACATTAAAATAAATAGAGAATTAATTTTCTACTTACTATTTATGGGAATGGTTCAGACCCTCCGATATATTTTCCACATTTTCTTCAGGTAAATAATTTAGTGATGGCAAAGAAAACGCTGCACAGTTTGTGAGATCTGCAAAAAAATACCAAATGAAAAATGTTATTTATTTTATGCTTTTGTTCAGTTTTATTTATTTGATTGTGGACAAAAAACAGATACAAATGATAAATTTCAGGAATAAATTTCATCGAAGCTGAACCGTATATTATATTACAGGATTTAGTAAGAATAATGCATTTTGCTGGATTTATTTCAAGTGTAGTCGTAGTAAAAACTTGTTATACTTCATAAAAGCATTGTGAGCATTTATGATTGAACCACTTAGAGGACTGTTACAAATTACGCAATTAAAATTATACTCGCAAAATAAATGGAAATTATAAATACACCAAGATTTTCTTGTTTCATGAATGAAAGCCATTGTAAGCGCCGAACGATTATGTAAAAACGACATTTTTAGCTTTAAAACTTCTATCCCCAGCTTATTCAAGTAAAAGGTAACCTTTAACAAAAATTTTGAGCACTTTTGTTTACGAAGAAAGCCTTTCAGAAATTAAACAGTAAAATAATGGTTCTTTGTAAAACTTCAACAAAAAGCATATATTTTAACTAATAATAATTAATCATTTCACAATAGCGAAACCATAAGTTGAGCAAGGAATTTGGAAAATCATTCCAAAAACAAAAATAGAGTGCTTTTCGTTTTAATTTAAAGTATTTTTGGTTCAATTCCAAACTAGCGGAAGGATGCTTTGTAAGTAACTCGTTATGTATGTATCACGTTCCATTGACTTATTTGCAAGATCTTCGTTTAATTGGGACATATTTACTACCTCTGCTTCTTCTAATTTGTACGTGTTACATTGGCTATACATTTTTAAAACAATGAATCTTTAAAGTGGATACATAATATATTTCTTGTTCTACTGTTTATAAAACATTTTCACGATATGAAATATATTAATTTGCTGATTCTGATGGGTTAAAGCCCGATACACACGCTCAAGCAAGTCGAATGAAAATGTGTTCGCAGAGTTATCACACGTACCGACTTACTTGACGACTTTCAATACAATTTGAATAAAATGGTTTTCGAGTTAATAAAATGAATGCTAACACAATTCAAAATATTTTTCTGGCAACGAAACAAGCTCACTAGCTGTAGTTGCCACAATAAACAAACTTTTCTATTTTTATCCAAAACAGTGCTGCATGGAAAACTCAAAACAATATTAAACTTTTACCTCAATTCCTACTGAAAATAAATTTTAAAAAATTTTCAATTTCATTTGTTTTTGTAACTGTCAAATCCCCACAAATATTCAAACGAAGCAACAAACTTTTTAACAAAATAAACATTGAATCGTTAAGAAATTTAATCCGGTTTACTAAAACAGTTTTCACTTTTTCAGTATTCATCAAAACCGTCCAAGAAAACTTTTACGTCTCATTAAATTTTAATTCTTATTTTAAGCCACATTTAACTTTTAATATAATTTTTAGCGTAATTAATTCGAAAAAAGTAATTAAATGCGAATCGCTTACCTAAGTGTGCTTGTAATTTTTCGAGTTTTCGAAAATAAAGTTCGGTCTGTGCAATAACTTTAAAAGTACCAACTACTTAACAATAAATTATTAATAATGAAATTACTTGAACAAAACGTGCCCAAGATATCTCGGGATGTATACAGGGTGAACCAATATTACAGACTTATTTCGGTGATATGTTAGTTTAGTTCTAAATCCTGAAATATTGATGAAATGAAACAGAAAAAAACCTAGCGTTATTCTGGATATTCAATAAATCGAGGTTTGAAAAATAACAAGAAAGAAAATATTCACCACAAAAGCACTTATCTTAGAATCACTCCCATGTCACTCCACTGGACGCCCCACAAATATTTTATAAGGATTATAATAATATATCAAAACGATAGCATAAATTCCGACAGTTGATTTCGGTATGACTATTTGAATTCCTCTTGCGAATACCTGATGTTTTACGATGATCGTAACAAACAAATGTTGCAGGGAACAGGTTGTAAATTTGCATGCTAAATAATTATAACGTATTTGAATATTTGAGAAATGACCTGTACCTAAATTATAAGGAAGTCGCAACAATCAGTTAATAATTAATTATATGAATAAGAACATAATATCCACCCTTATCCACCCTTAAAGCCATATCAATATTTTGGAAAGCCCATAAAATGCACACATTGTTTTTAAGTTATATCACAAGTAAAATTCACTGTAAGTATAATTCCTCAGATAATTAGATCAACTTTTAAATTTTTCTAAAATTAAAAATTCGCTCATTATTCGATATTTTTCATAAACCAAGCGGGGCAGGATCTGTATGAACACTACATTAAATTATTAACAGATGATGACTACTTATCCTTACTTAATTATACCCTAATATTTGCAATAAAACTAACTAAAATTTTAATGTCATTGCAAACGGAAAATCTACACAAACTACAAACGGGGAGGGGGTTATTAAAGTTTAGAGCAAAAAATTAAAATTTTACCATGCAATAAAATTTTCAAATTAAAATATTCACTATTTTTATTTATTTTATTTAACAGTCAATTTGATCTAAAAAAAATCACCTCTATTAAACAATTTTACTAAATAATAAATATTACCTTTTTTTGTATTTACAAATAATATCCCCCCTTTTCTTTACCTATAACCAAGTACTTGTACTGTTTACTAATAGTATTCTTTTTCTACCCCTATCCTAGTATACCAGCCCCACAATAGATCTTCTTCAAAAATGCCCCCTTTCCCACCAATTTCGTTTATTCTTACAATTCTAATGATATTTAGCGGTATTTATATTTAGATAAACCGTATTAATTTTTTTTTTCCGATTTCTCTCTACTTTTCTTTCTAGTTTATCGCCTGATGATGCAATAGTATGTTGAAAATGTTTGCGATAATTATACTTACAGTGT
This sequence comes from Cantharis lateralis, assembly GCA_963170105.1. Taxonomy (NCBI): domain Eukaryota; kingdom Metazoa; phylum Arthropoda; class Insecta; order Coleoptera; family Cantharidae; genus Cantharis; species Cantharis lateralis. The sequence goes on from OY720624.1 coordinate 10,827,520, forward strand.
ATTTTATTTGTGAAATCAAAAGCAAAAGTTGAAAAAAGTGTGTGTATGTGTAGTACATTTTTTGGGCTTTCTAACATATTAATATGGATAATATAAAGTTACATTACTTCGACCACGTATTCATCGATTACTATCCTTAAAGGATTTCCCAGAGATTAAGAAGAAGTCAATGATCGGTTTGAATTATTTTATTTAAACTTACTTACTATAAATCTATCCCAAAAATTTGATATTGGACCAAAGCTACTGTATCTAATGCAATTAAGATTATAACCGAGGTTTCCTGCCCTCTAATCTTATCTATCCTAATAAATAACATTAAAATGAGTAGAATAAACTAGGTATGGGAAAACTCAAAATACGGATCAATTCAGGGCCGACTGTAGTTCACTTGTAGTCGTGATACTGCTAACATCATTTCATACATTTATTTCGTTATTTATAGCCGAATTTAACTTAAAAGCAACCTAGTCGTCTTTCTATATCTGAAATTTTCGAGTCAAAACTACTTTTATAAAATTAAAACACGCCATTGGCGCGACTAACCTTATAAAAGCAACCAATTTCAGTAGCAGTTTTCAAGTTTTTACGATTTTTTCGTCTTTGCCACCCGAATTTTTAAATGATATCTAAATTTTAATGTTTATATTTGTAATTTTCGTCATAATGTAGGTACCATAATTTCATTAGAAAATTTTTAAAATCGAAATAGAAGTTATCATACTCTCCCCAACTTTTACCGATAAATATATTTAAACTGTCGCGAACTATTTTATAGCTTTCCCACACTTGCAGAATTATCAAAGTTCCAATATCCAATTAAATTTACTTCATTATTTATTACTTAGCTCAAAACTTGTGCTATACTCGAATACAAGTACTGTACTCTGTACATTTTCAGTGTACTCAATCTAGAGTCTAGACTAGTGTTTCCCAACGGGAGTCTACGCTCCACTGGGGGGCAATTCAAAAATTTAAATAAACTTATCATTTGAATTTCTTCACTGAATAATGCAATCTAAGAAGTACTAAAAAATATGTTACATAGGGGATATAAGAAATTTTTAAAAGGCTTTTGGGTGGGGCATGGCACAAAAATAGTTGAGAAGCACTGATATAAATAAACTCTATACTGAGTACCGAGTAGAGTTTCAAAAAGTCTAAACTCTGAGAGTACTTTTTTTAATTGTACTTGTACTAGAAAGGGGAATGTGAGGAAATCTATGTAAGATTATCTTGCAAAATTAGAGGAAATCGTAGAAAATAGGAAACCCGAGAATATGTAAAAAAATCTTAAGAAATCTCAGGAAATGTTAAGAAATCCAAGGATATGTTAGTAAATCCAAGGAAATTGCTACCAAATTTTGCCATTTGACTTGCCCTTCGCTTGTACTTTCCGTATTTAGAATCTGGAAAATGTACTCTAGTAGTTTTTCTGTAATCGAGTAACTTTCACTGTACTACAATTAATTTTTTAAATAATTTATTGTTTTCAATAATAATTAAGACAGCTACTTTTTCAAAAGGTTGCGCGATAATAAAAAACAAAAATTAACATTTTATTAGATTAGGTACCTTTTTACTGTATTAGGAACAGCTCTGCTGAAAGCAGACTGTTTTGCACTGCCAGAAATGAAAATAACACAATAAATAATAAATGTAATATAAAAAAAAAAAATTTTAATGGAAAGCAGAAGTAAACTTTGTAATGAATTTTAAATTAGATAATTTTAATATGAGGTAATTAAAATTCCTTCATAAAAGAATTAACGTAGCGCCAAGATATTACATAGATTACTGTGTTTCATGTAGTTCAATTTTGAATTTTTTATTTTACTTTTAAATAACAGTAATCCCAAATGCCGATAAGATATCTCAGAGTATTAATGCTACACTTTAAAGTAATCCCAAAGAATAGAACCGGAAAAAATATTTTATTGGATTTCAAATTTGATTACGAAACTGACAAGTACCTTTTTCTATTTAATTAGTTTATCGCAAAAATTATCACAAATAAAGTAAACCGAGGTACCTACTCTTTTTATTCTAAACTAAAAGGTGCAAATCTACACAACTGTCGGAAAATTTTTTTTTTAAATAATATACATGTAATTAAAGGCTTAATATGTTATCCATGTTTGTTTGCGCAATACTTTTCTCATAGAGGAAGGATTTCATTACGTATTTGATTTGATGAGAATAATAATATAATATTTAATCTGCCATTGTTGTAAATCTAATAAAATTTTATTGCACAGCAAAAATCTCCGAAAACAAATAGGAAAAGCTGAATCGATAACGTAAAAGTAAATAATAATAACTTGAAAATAAATTCTTGCAAATTTTTTCATTTGCATTTACATGAACTAATTTTTTTATTAATCTTGTTGATTTAGTCCAATTTTGTGATGTCGCGCTGTATCACAGGATTTATATTAATTCTGTTTTAATTAATGATTCGATGTAGGCGAAGTAGAATTTCGTTAAGAAATTAAACAAGAAAAATTAATCATTCTATTTAAAACGGTTGAAGTTGTGACGAGAGACAAATTTTTTCATAAAAACTTAATTTTGCACTTCGCTGGGGCTTTTACCGCGTATGCCACTGAGAATAGGTTTTTCAGGAAGGATGGTTTTTGAATGTTCGAAAAGGCGCACTTCCTTTTTGCACCTTTTCCACAATTGCGAAGTTGGATTTATGAATGCGAGTAAGTAACGTTTATTGAAAGATACCGTCAAAGTTGCAGATTTAAAAAAAGTTAAAGCAAGACTTAAAATAACTTTTCTCTAAAGTTAATAAAGATTTTTAAATTGACAAAGTTTCTGCGTAAGTCTATTTAATAAGTTTGCCCAAACTTATTGGAACAACCAAATCGATAATATTATTATTATTAGTTTCTATTTAATAATTTTTTAGCGTGTCTTTTTTTTTCTTTTTTTTGGAGTATTCAAAGCTAACTCGAATCGCTACAATATAATATTTATAATAATATACTCAATCAAGGTTTTGATATTTTGATCATCAATTTTGGTCTTGACAATGTCAACACGACGTTACGTGACCAAATTACAGCTATTCCGCTAAGAGGATCTGCTATATGGTCTAACTTAATGTTTCTATAAATTTTAATAATTTTCCTCTAATAAATTAATATGCTCGGATTTCATATGCAACGATAAAATGAAATTATATTAAATTACATGGCATCACAGTAATAAACCGTATTTCATTAAAAAGTTTGATATTGCAATATCTAAATAATTAAACGTTTTTCATACAGTAAACTAATATCTGTGTTTTTAACACAAAGTTAATTAAAGCGGAAAACATCCATTAAAAGCACTTAATTTTTTTACAAAACTTACAAATTAATGATAAACCCACCGAATATAAAATTTAGTATTGCCAAGATATAAATAATAAATAAACAATGAAATAATTACATAATAAAGAAAAGCTCCACACAAATGAGGGTAAACAAACATTACTACCTTTGAAACTAAAACTAACACCTGAAATCTCTCATTAGGATAACAAAAAAGTAATACCTTTAAATTATGAAAGGAACGGTATTTCAAAGTGAAAATAATAGCCTAGTATTTACTGCTAAAAGGAAATTCAAGAAATACATGTTCAGATGACTTAACACTTAAAAATTATAATTGCTCGATATAGAAATTATTAAATAAAATTCTTTTGATGATAAATTTAATTGTTTAGGGCAAGTTTTCTTATTGATCATACAACTGGCAATTTTCTTTTTACGTGCGGAAATTAACCAGTTCATTGTTCGTTTAACTTTGATAGGTATTTTTAAAAAAATTTGATTTCGAATAAACCAAAAATTTTCTTCATAATATCTATTATATTAAGGAAACATTCAGCGCAATTTCCTCTGAAAAACTTGAAATCTAGAACCTTTTTGAACTTTGATTTTTGATTGGGTATTTGAAAAAATTATTGTTGTCTAATTTGGAATACCTACAAAAAATTGGTAAAATAATAATTTATATTATTTTATATTTTTACATTATTTACGAAATGAAAAATTATTTCAAGTCGACAATATTATTAGTTCAGAGCGATTTTTGTCATTGCAGCTCAACGGAGTGATTTTAAATTTTAAAAATATCTTAATCTTTCTTTTTTTTATTCAGTGTCCGTCATAGACCTCCCCAACGTATGTTTTGAATTGGGGCTATTTTGGCATTTAAACGCCGAACTTGCCGCAGGCATTTTAAGTAAAATTTTGTGAAAAATTTGTCCAGTTGAGTTAAAAATTGACCGTTATGATGTTTTGTAAATAGCTATAACATGCCAATTTTTGAGTACAGTGCAACTATATAGATTGCCTGTCTCCGATCGGAAGGTTATGAAAAATTAATAAAAATTTTGCTTTCGTAATTATTATGCGTCTACATTCTAATTTACGATAGTGAGGTCGTAAAGTTTGGAATAAAATTAATAAGCATTTTAGAAGGGTTTCCACAGAAAATCCTCGGATACACCAACCTTACGTCTTAAAATGCCACTTTCTCCTGCCGGCATTGACAATTTTTGAATGTGTTCCGAAGCAATAATAATAATTATTATTATATTATATATTAATTACATATTAAATAATAATTATTATTATTATTATTACAAGTAATGTAGGCAGAGGTACAAAAGTACCACTCGTATTGCTCAAAATGTTTTATAATACAAAACAATGGCAAAATAAATGTACAATAAATTCAGGGGAAGCAGTCGGTGAATTTGTCAATTTTCAAGTTATTATCCCCCCCCCCCAAGCGGCCGTCTCTTAGCCGTATTTATGCTTAAAAAATTTAAATTGAATTTTGAAATATGATAAGTTATAGAAATTATAATAAGTTTTCACCTAATTTCACCTAATCAAACTTGATGAACGTAAAGGTTCTTTCACATGGAACGGATACGTAGGCAAACTTACAGAAAATTTTAACTTTTAGTTCTTATGTAACTTTTCACTTGAAGTAGGTGCCTGCAGGGACGAATACAATCCCGTAAAGCAGCAGTCAATGTAGAATCGTTAGAAAAAATAATAATATACACGAAAATGCAGACCCGGAACTAACTATAAACATCGACCAACGTTATGCGAATCTATAAGTGAAGAAATCGGGCATGAGAAAAAGAAGTTCAATTACCAAATACTTCGTAAAAATAATTGAAATATTTTAAAAAGTTATCAAAGAAGTAATTCAATTAGCCAAGTAATTAAATTACTGAAATTAAATTAACTCCATTACCCAGAATTCAAGTAGTGAAAAAGTACCGATGAAAAATTTAAAACCTAATTACCAAATACTTAAATTCAATTATTTTGACTATTAGAATTACTTTATCCAAACCTTTTAATTGAATTACTTTCAGCCCTGGCGTTAAGTGTTCCTTAAGTAAGGTTGTTTTTATTTCCAATTTGGGTTATTAAAATTACTTTTTGATATTCTAATCCATTCAGTCTTAAATTTTTCTTAAATAATTTGAATTTAATAAACTTGAAAATTATTAACTAGTGAGAAAATTATAAAATATTTAAAATATTTTAAATATTTTATAATTTGAATTTATGTAATTACTGAAAAAACTAAAAAAAGGAATAAACGTGAACATCCAATCCTGGGGGCGTAGGCGGTAGAGGTGAGGGCTGAGGGTTACAAATCCCAATTCTTTCATATAAATCCACTAAAACCTTACGAACCCTTACATGAAGGGTAGGAAGCAGTTGAAAATTTCAAAAATCGTCCTTGCGTAAGTAATGGACACTCCCGAAACTAGAAATATGTGATTTAATTTTAACTCTTTCTATGACAGTCGTATTATTTTTCCGGTATATCCCCGGGGATCATATTGGTAAAAGAAATAATATGTTAACAATTTGTGTATCTACAATTTAGTTTACGAACTAATAAAATTCTGTATTGTCATATTTACATTCTAAATTCATATTTGCGTATGTGATATCTGCTACCCTTCAAGTAATCAATGTTGAAATGCAATTTGCGTAACACGGTTATGTGGTTTTATTTACATCTCGACATATAATTGATAATAAAATAAAACATTCAAACTCAAATTTACCTTTATTGTTTCAAAAAGTTTCGGTCAACATTCGTAAGTATTTTTATTTTACAAAACAAATAATAATTCTACCAGAACAGCTAAAATAGTTTGAATTGAAAATTTGTTTCGCCAAAAAACCAAAAAGGTGAAGATAATACCTGACAGTAAAATAAAGTACCGCCAGAACAAGTAAAAACTTTTAGTTTGTAAAAAAATTTTAATCTCATTAGGTTTTTTTGAAGGATCATGCTGAATTTATAAATTTTATTAACATTTGAGAAAAATTTCTCTACTACAGTTTGTCGGTCTAAATAAACTTTGTTTTTAGAGCAGCACGAATATGACTCAAAATTATTGGACAAGGTATAATAGCATCGCCGATTGAATCAATAAATCTAATAATATAAGGTATTTGTCCGAATATAGAAATATCTTCATAAGTAATATTTTCAAAATTGCTAACAATTTTTTTATACCTTTTATACATTATAATTTTCTTGAATGTATAAATTACGGTTGCAGATAATCCAGATAACCATCTTTTTTCATCATATTGAATAGATAAATTATTAATTAACAATTTTACAATTGTAAAAATTGAAATCTTTTTATATAAAAATAATTTTATGGTAATAAATCCCTTCCAGGACCTTTCAAAGAAAATTCGATTTGTTAACACTTCCCCTGTAATACTGTGCGGAAAATTTTTTGAACACAATTTTCTGCTGACCTTCCGGTCTCTCATTTGATATTTACATAATCAAGATTATTAAACACAACATAATTGGGAACAAATCGCGTTGCAATTTTCCGTCTTGATTTGGAATAAATTAAAAATATTTTCCTATTCAAGTTATGAGATGTATCTGTTATAGGAATCCAACAACAAAGTAAACCATAACCTACAAGACATCATGACTTTGACCTAGAAAGTTACCTACATAAACTTTCATACCTTTACATTTAATTATTACATATTAGCTGCTATAAATTTAAAATATGATGCAGCATTACAATGTGGGTGTACTAAACAACTATTTAATCTTGTTGGAATGTTCGTGCAATAATCAATTATATATTTAAATAATAAAGCTGTTTCCATTAAATCAATTCCGGTTTTTTGTTGTAAATGATTTTAAATTTTCAATAAGTATTTCTCCAACTATTATGTATTTAAGAGGAATGGTACCATCGCATACCACGCACTTTCACTGATGATTAGGATCTTTTTATAAAAAATTATTACATAACAATTAAAGAATTATTAATTAATAAAAAATGATAAGTGAATAAATTGTGAAATGCATACAAATTTTATTCTAATTAATTTATTTAATTTTATTTTATGTTTGTTTTGGTTTTCACCATTTCCGACTTATTAGCTAAAAACTGTGAAAATTTTAGTCTTAGTGAAAACTCAATTTATTTTATTTTTTACAATTTCCTTCAAAAATGATATTATTTTGAATGTATCTATATAATTTACAACGCCAAAAGTCAGTTAGTTTTTTTTTTAAGTTACAGATCGTTTTAAATTAAATACATAATTGCTTTTTAGCGCTAATCTTTAAACAACAGCTGTTAATATAAATATTTATTTTTAATTTTGTTATATAGGTACCTACGCTAAAAATAAACCACAGTAGGTAAACATAAACACCACGGTATACTTGAAATAAATCAGCAACAATATTGCTGGGACATTTAATTTTTTATTCCTCTTAACCGGATTTTTAGTAACAATTTTCAATAATTTATGAATATTTTATTCTTAAAAATCCAACCTTTTCATTTGAAAACAGTTGCATTGTAAAAGTACATTCCCAACTTTGTGGAGGTGTGCAGAAAGAGGAATGGCCACAAAGTTTGACTCGCTCAGATCAATTTTTAACAATACATTGGTGCACTCAGAGAGTACTGGGAGACCCTCAAATATTTCAAAAACTGTCAGGAAAAGTTTATTATGAAACTGTGACAATGAATGTTTAGTTTGATTTGAGTTAGGTTAGATTAATTTCTTTTATTTTATTTTACGTTACAGCAATTTCAAATAATCTAACATTTACGAAAAAAGAGTAAACATTTTTTTATTTATTTAATTTAAGCTACTACGAATTTTTCCGGAAAAGAACTAAACCCCAGGGTATATGGTAAGTCATTCTATTGATTTTGCCATTGGTTGGTTCATTAGCAGCGGTAATATAGACACATTTCTGATTGAGAACTTTCACGACAACATTTACACAAAAGATTCATCAATCTCGACGAATAAAATTTGATGAGCTTATTGTTTAAATTTTAACCTTAAGACAAAATTTTTAATAATAAAATTTATTTTGTACAATAAGAATACCCATATCATATCGAAGTTCCAGAAAAGCGCAAATGTTGGAAACATGTTTCTTTATAAAACCTGACAACTGAAGTAACACGCTTTGAAATAAATGATCTGAATTATTGGAACAAATACAAATACGGACATGAGGTTTTGTATCCTAGTATGGCTTTTCATGTATCTATACTAAAGTTTTATTTAACAATATCTTTGGCAATACGCATTCGTCTTGCATCAGTCCTAATCTTCCGTTTTGTACAATGTCAACTACGAAAAGTTTTAGTTTGTAATACTTGCGTTAAAAGTCACGATTTTAATTCCAATACATTCAAATTAAAAATTTTAATCACTCCATATTCACTATTAACACCATCAGGAAAATCAACACAGGCGGTCCTAAATTGCGCGATAGTTATTTAATTAAGCCTAATCGTGCTGTCTTTTATAATTATGTGCAGAACTGTCTGTCAGAATCACTTGCCATATTTTACTATAAAATTAAGTTTTTAATTAAATAAATTAATTACTATTAAATTACATTAAATAAATTAATTACATTTAATTATTGAACCTTAAAAAATAAATTTACAATACTAACACGAGCGATTTAAGTTTACTCTGAAATTTCTTTTTGAAATAAAATCCCTCATTTAATACTCGTTCCGTAAAATACTATTATTTTTTATTTCAATTAGCTTCATCGTCAAATTTCCAAAGTTTCTGAAATTTTAGTTGACACTTCCGATATCTAATTACGTAAAAAAATTTAATTATGCAAAGTCGATTCGGAAACAATCGCTTGTTGTGATATGAAATTTTCTATGGGATGGTTAATAAATTACTTCTCTTTTTATTTGTTTGAGTAAAAATCGGAAACAAACTTTTAAAAGTTGGCTTACCTGCAGAGGATTGATAATCCCTGGGAAACGAAGTTCCTCGTGATAGATTAGACTTTCGATTAATTAGAGATGAATTCTGAAAGAAAGAAAAATTAATATACAGTGAAGTATAATGAAAGCTAATTATAAAAAATGTATATAAATAGATATCAATTTTATAGATTACGAAAGTGTCAACATTCTTAATTTTATAGAAAATGCCGGAAAAGAAAATTCTTCGCTAAGAAAATCTTGTTATTAAGATTAATTAAGATTGTAAAATACAGAATAATTTCCACGATTTTTTATTTTATAATTCGGGCAAAAGAAAATTTTACTTCCGAAAAATTGAATTCAATTAAGTAATTAGTGTTATTTGATTAAAACTAATTCGTTCCCATAATTTGCAAAAATAATACTCAGTCTCTTCCAGCGGGAAAGAAATATTATGCAATAAAAACACATTCAAATTAATGTAAATGCAATAGATTCTAATTAATGCTATCAGCAGATTTTTTTAATTTAAATGGGTTAAACATTTTATTTCCACACATTTTTATCGGAGGTCAGCAATCTTTTCCGTCGTTTTAATATTCGAGTTACGATTCAGAAAGGACACTCTACTCTACAAAAATGTAAGAAATAGTTTCATATTTTCATTTTTCCTCTTTTTTTACTTTTTTTGTAAATTTTATAAACAAATTTGATCAAATGGGATCATTGGATTGGCGATTAATGACAAAATAAATTACACGTCCGTGGTACAAAGTCTCTGTTAAACAGTAGGTCCCCTAAATTTATAATTTTATAATAAGCATAGTATTGAAAGTGGCAGAGTCAAATACATAGGTAAATGCAACTGACAGTATTCTTATTTTTATTAGTGCTAATTTGTGACACACAAAAAATCAGTACTCTGTGAAATTTATAAAATTTTAAAAATTATCCCCCGTTTTATATAAAACTTTTTTAATTCTGTTACAAAGTGTTGTAAATTAAATATTAAATTTGACGTTTTTAATTTACAAGTTTTGAATTTTGAATATATTTTGCATTTTCAAAATAAATAATATAATTAATATTTATTAACCAAAAGACTGAAGTGTCACTTTTTGCTTTAATAGCGCAAATATGCACGAGGCACAGCTGGAAGCAAACTTCACATTAGGAAGGAATATTTTTTGCACTTTTACCAGCAAATTTTTAAATAAAATTAAATTTATGATTAAATTATTTTATTTATTTTAAACTTAAAAGATTAAAATTAAATTGTTGCAATAAATAATAAAATAGTAGTTTACTCCTTTGAAATGAATACTTACTTCGCTACTGAAAGTTTTGCAATAGTATATTATTCATCTAAAGACTAAAGAAGAACTCTCAATCTTGTGATGTCTCCGTTATTTTTCACAATTTCAAAATTTCCACCGTTTGATATTTTCGTCGCTGACTGGTTAGGAAAAAATTTTATTTTGAATTACCTTACTCGGCGTACCTCAAATTCCCCAGGCGGATTTTTTTAATATTCACCGTTTTCAATTTTCGGCGTCAAAATGACTAAAGCACGACTTCGTGGTTTACAACAAGTATATTTTTCAAATGTCAGGGACAGCTAATTTTACCTCATTCAAACAGCAGGGTTGAATGTTTTAAATTTTTTTCTTTGCCGACGTCGTCAACAACAAAGAAAGTTGTCGGACTCAACAAAATCTACAAACTCGTCACAAAAAATGTACAAATTCTCATAATAAAACAATGTAATATTATAATATATTTTAAAGAGAAAAAGGTTGATGGTCCAGAAGAAGACTGAAAATCTGATGACAAATAAATGAGTGACATCAGTAATTGTACTTTTAAAAAATTCTTAGCAACTGTCAGGATCATTAAAATTCGCATGATTGACTTTAGATTTTTTAAAATTGCTTTTTAGCTTTACAAAATAGCATTTTCTATTCGGAGCAAATGTCTACAACTATTAATTGTGATCGATCTTAGAAACATAGAATATACTGTTTTATCCTGTAGAATCTTTATTTTGTCGGTATATCAAAGCATTCCGACATCCCTATTAGCTTAAATAACCACAGTTTCTGTACTAAATAATATTTAAAACAATAGAAGTTCCTTTTTACCGGGTTTGAAAGAAGTATGGATAAAAAATTCTTTCGAATATTGAAAATATATTGACCGGCGTTCAGGTGGACCTCCAAAAAAGGATAGCTGAAGTATACGATACATTGACTAATAAAACTACTATATTTAATATCCGAAAGAAATATTTTATAACTTTTTCTTTTAAAACCCGAAAAAATGAACTTCTATTGTTTTAAATATAAATTCTAGTGTATTCATATTACTTTGTCCCTGGATATTTGATTTTTTGTGACGAATTTGCAGGATGGACAAAAGGCGAAGCGAAGTTTATTTAAATTAAGCAAAAAGACAGCGAGTGGCGCTAAAATACTTCACTGACTTTTGCTTCAAAGAGCAAAATCAAATAAATTTTATATTTTTACATAAAAAAACTTGTTGTAACAATCAATGTTATCAGAAATGATTAGTGTATTTTTAGTAATTTTATTGATAGTCATTTTTACGCACTAGTGCCGAAAAGTAAATATTTGCAGTTGTGTAAAAGAATTTCAAAGTTACATTTTAAATTTTGCTGGTTATTTGTGGTTTTCTTTAGTTAATTGAAAGTTGCTCATCCGATTTTTTATTTTAGTTAGTTACTAGTTAGTTATAGCATTCTGAATAGTACTTCTACTCTAGATATAATATCACTAGTATAGTAATATAACATCAAAGCACAGCATAAAGTCTTTAGCTATGTTTAAAGTAGACTCTGCTGAGCACAAACGAGAATATATTATTAGTTATATCTGATGTGCAAGTCTTAAACTACTCAGCAGCTGAGTGTCCCTGAATACGGTTATTGTTTATCATATTATAAACTATAATTTCATATATGAGTACACATTTATCCCACAAAAGTCCCAGCTTTTCTGCCATGTTGTATAAATAGCTATTTTTTTACCTTAACCCAAAAATGACTATAAAACTGAAATAATTGTGTTGCAAAACAAAAAGGTTAAGTGAATCATCCAAATATTTATTTTAATTTATAAACAAAGAGGAGACATTGTTTATACATAAGTAGAGTAAATATTAATTTGAATACGTACAAAAAAAACACTCTAACTAGTCCAAATGTAGGACTTTTCGTAAGTAGTCCGTAAGATTGGCGAATAAGTGGATTTTCCCGTCAATTGCAGATGAACAACAAAAAATCACTTTTGCTTGGAATAAAATATAAAATATGGCATTTCAATAAAATTTGCACCCAAAGGCGGGCTTATTTAATTTATGAAAAACAGTAGCTGAAAATTTCTCTATACGGTTTTTCTCAAAGAAAATTTGCGACTTTGTGAGGTAGCAGTAAAAAAATAATTTAAAACCAACTTACTTTTTCGTACAAACTTTGTGTTCGATGTAGAGCAGTGATCGATACGACTGCATTGGTTTTTCTTCGATAAGTTATTTCATTTTGGGTATCGTAATTAATAAAACTTAAGTCTTTATAACTTATCCCGAAATCACTTTCGACTAAAGATTGCAAAGACGAAGCCCACTCGAGATTTTTAATTTCGGAAAGTTTCTCGCGGGATTTCTCCTTTTCGCGCCGTTTACTCAAATCTTTGAAACTGAACGACCGTTTCAGTAAACTCGGTGCATCTTGATTAAGAAAATTAGTTAATTTTTTACGAAAGGACGGGGTTCGCGAAACCTGGACACGTTTCTCACTTTTTAAATCGTTCACGTAATTTTCGTTATTGTCATGGATATAAGTTTTATTCGCTTCGTTTGAGTCGTCCAAGTCAATTTTCTTTGTTCTCTTTTTAAACACCGCGGAAAATATCGAGCTTTTAACACTTTTATCGTGAATTAATGCTTCAGATTTGTCGTTTATACCACCAGTAGTTTGAAAACGTAAATTACGTTTTTTTACTGTTCGCTCAGACACGTCTTGTTCTTCTTCGTGTTCCTTTAATGCATACAAGGAATCGCGTTTATTGTAAGCAATTTGCTTTTCGTCGTCGCACGTTTTATGATCGCTGTAATCGCTCTCCAAAAATACTTGCGTTTTCCGATTTATAGCTTTCTGCGCTTGAAGCATGTTTGATTTTTCTATTAAATTATTATTTGGTACGTTAAGCTTTTCTTCCTCGCGCCGTGAAGTTGCCTCCTCGAATATGTCGTTCAAGATGCTTTTAACTAAGCTGGCAGAATTTTGATGATATAAAGCGTAATCCACTAAACCGGTATCACAAATTTCGAAATCATGCATTGTTTTTTTTCGTCACTTATTGTTACACACTTTCCGTGGGTCACTCCGAAACAAATCTTTTCTTTTTTCTTTTTCTGTTTTTACGGTTTTTTTCAAAGATCATGACCACGACTAAAACAAAGTTAGTTTAATCCACCGAAACTACCAACAATAATCCTTATCAGCTGGTTAGAAGTACAAAAAACCTCTAAACAAATAAGTGATACATTTCTTATCTGGACTATGTAATTCATGTACTTAAAATAAAAGTTATTTAAACTATTAATTTCAATTAGGTGATGTGATTACAATCTGTGCACAGTTCAAGATTTTAATTTGCCATTCTTGAATGCTACACAATTATTCCATTAATTCTATTGAAATTCCGCAAATTATTTTCTTTAATTTATACCATTGTTGCTGACCATTCAATTAAGTGTAGGTAGGTTTAATTACAATTAAAAAACGTGTGGCAAACAAAAAAAAACAGAAAATTTGAATTTAAAAATATTTAAAAAATTAATTGTAAAAATCTAAGGAAATTTCATTTAAAAAAAGCAAGTTATTGTTTTATTTTTTGCTTTAATTGCATACTAAATTGAATGGTAGTAAAATTTCAATCAACTTTAATTTGGTATGGGTAAATTGAATAAAATGTGCATGAAGGTTAATTTTGGTTAACATGATTTTGTGTGAATAGGACACTTTTTTTTTAAATACGGAAAGCTATGAAATAAAGCACATTTTGACCAGTTACTAATTTTAGATGTGAAAAATGTCTGAAAAACTGAAAGGTCAAAACTAACACGCTATTTATATTTGATTGACAATATTTTCAACATTGGTGTAATTTCCAGAATGTATAACTTTTATTTTTTTAAGTAAATAATTACATTTTATCTCACTTGAAAAATGATGGATTAGTGAACAAGACTTTGATTAATTGAACATTTTAGTACGATTGATTGATAATAATAAAGACTGAGATAGTGGCAAATATGTCAAATTACATACACAAACTAAATTTTTGTCACTCTTACAGCACATGTTTATTTATACACAATATAAAATATTAATTACTGAAGACACACACACAATATTTAGCTTAATATATACGTAATCGTTTAGTAATAATTATAGTTACTTAACGAAACTAAAATAGACATTGCAATTCGCGTTCTCGCACGAACTTGAAGACCATGTGACAAAATTCAAAACTTGGTATTATTAAAACGGACTAAGCGATAAGAACTATAGAGGTGGGAATTTATTATTATCAAGATATTTACCTATACTTCACTTGCGATTTATTAAACCTTATCACAATCGACCAATATTATTTTATTATACAGGTGTACTAACAGAAATTTCATTACAAAAATTTAAAATCCTCGATTTCTTCAAGCAAATTTTTTAACACTTTAACAACAACAAAAAGGTCGGAATAAAACAAAATTTTGCAAAAAAATTAAGTTTCATACATAAATTTAGACGTGATGTATGCTGCATTAAAACAAACCTGTTTTATGTGGTAATAACTTTATGGAAATTAAAATACAAAAACCAACTGTCACATCAAAATTAAAATACAAGATTCGTTCTAAAATTAAATTTAATTAAATTTAACTTTTTAATGTAGTTGTTTTATTGAAAGAAGTTAATTTTGAGCTTGTACCGTTCTACCCCGCTCGGGGGATGTATGATACACTTTAAGCCGCTTAAACTGAATTTATTTTTATAAATTTGATACCAGGATCTGGTTGTTGTGAGATAACTTATTTTATTTTAATCCTACACCGAAAACGTTGATATACCAAAGCGAAGTTAATTTAATTCTGTGCAAGAAATATTCTATGCATGTTTTACTTCTTTACGTAATTATTCTGCACTAAATTAAAGTGCATTTCTGTGTAGTGTAATTATAATATATTATGAATAAACAATATAAATCATTCTATCTTACGCAAGAATGATTATAATAATCGCATTTTTAACAATTATTTATAGTTGATTGTATTTTGTTAATGTTACTTATGTGACGTTCTGTGAAACAATAACAGCTACAATAACACAAAAAATGTTTTCCGACGAGAAGCACCAGAATCATCTCTTCTGTATGGTATGATATTCTATATTATACAGTGTTGTTTGTGGTTCTTTATTATTAATGTGCGGCGACTAAAAATGTGGAGTAATACGGAAAATTTTTAAAAAACTCTTATTTCAGTTGACTCTTTCAATTCACAGTGAAAAATAGACTATTATCTACCATGCTAAGAGTTTGTCTTTGGAATACGGTATCGAAAAAACCGGGGGAAGATCTCCCCTTCCTGCAAATATATTTATCATGCTGGAATAACCGTCCAGTTTATAATATGAACTAAAAGAGAAAAGTAATAGTATGTGCCCAGTTGTTTTGTTTAGGAAGGGCGGTGCTTCATTATCCTCCCAGTATTTGCCGCCACTGGTATCATATAAATGTCAATGTCCTGACTGACTAACTCATCAACGCCCAGCCCAATTCCACTAATGGAAAAATATGAAATTCGAAGATTATGTACCTTCCAACACATAAGAACAGATTAAAGAAAGCTTTTGTCAAAACCTCATTTTCTACAAGCATTTAATAGCGTAATGACCAGAATGGTGATTTGGACTAGTGGAATAAAAAGATTTTAACTATTATAATTTCATAAATCAAAAAAAAACATATTAATAAGTTCCACGCCTGAGGCGTTCAATCGGGCTCTGCACCTTCCCATATTGCACAAATATTGGCGCAGCATTGAAAAACAACATTGGTGTAATATTCAAAAACAATATTGGTGTAATATTCAAAAACAATATTAGCCCAATATTTAGATGGACCAATAAAACAATGTTGGTCCAATATTGGCTGATTATCTGCAGGCAATATTGGTTATCGATATTAACCCAATATTGCAGAAAGATACAGCCGATATAGGTGCAATATTGATATCCTATATCGGCTGAATATTGAAAAACAGTATTGGGCTGATATTGACTAACTATCGGTAGACAATATTGGTTACCAAGCTACAGCCAATATTCGCTAAATCTTGCAATATAGCACCAATGTTCAATATTTCACCAACATTGTGTGCTACATGGGTTTTTGAATTTTTGTTTCGGAACCGGTGAGGTGCCATCTATCTGAAAGGCATTACGTGTGAGACCGCTTTCCAATATTCCAATAGTCTCAGAACCTTCTCATCATCTCCATCCTATTAGTATTTTAACACCATTTGCAATAATGTATAGCAGGGTCCTTTATTATGGGTGCTTATTATGTGAACACTTGGCACTCCACCAGGTTTTGCCACACACTACTGCGACTTCTTTGTTGGAGCTCACCTCGAATATTTCTTCATCGGTCAATCGTTCCAAAGTTACCTTATTCTAAGACCTTTAAATAGGTTGTGCATGCATATCTTTGGGCTAAATTATACTGTTATTGCCGTGATGAATCACTGTATAGGTTAGCGGGGAAATGATATATCCCCCTCCCTTAAATTCGCCATTGGGACCAGGATCAAGATTTGTGTGTGGCGGGCCTCATGGCGGTTGAGTGATTCTCACGGTGTTCCTTAGGGAAGCATTTTTGTCACTCTCTTCATTGAAGAAATAGTTAATAAAAAATTCATCATTTTTGTGCCGATGAACAAAATTCTTCATACTGATGAAAAATTCATAGTGTTCATGAAAAAAATCATTGTATTCATGAATTTGTTTATCAATATGATTAATTTTGTTCATCGGTGCAAAAATGATAAATTTTTCACCAAAATGATGAACCAATTTTTTTAGTGTTATTCATATTAAATACAACTGACTTGAGAGAGCGCCGGATCCGAATTATTCTCTCAATCTTTACTCTCTCGATACTGCGATGGATGTGTTAAACCTTCGACAGTGAGCTTAATTTTTGTCAACATATGAGCCGTTAGCTTAAGGTATGCTATTACAAGGTGGGATCCCTATATCAGTTCAAAACTGTATTACCGTCTCATATGAAGTAGTCGATTGTCAGTACTACGATTCTAATAAGATTGCGGTTTTCTCACGCAAGAATATATAAGCGCAAACTCTAGTTCTTACAGAATTCGTGTCTGCGTTTTTCATTTAACACACATAGGTACGTTCACGTCACCCCTTCGTATCGGAATCTTGACATTCTTGATCAAAAATCTAATTTTGTTGGAAGCCATGTAATTAAAAAAATGTATACGGTTTCTTATTTAAATGAGCGTTAATAATAAAATAAATAAAAAACTACCTACCTCATGGTGTTTGATCAGTTTTATCAAAATCATACCCGAATATGCTAAGTAGGTTTTCGAATACTGGTAATAGGAATAATATAAAGATTATTATTTTTTAAAAAGTACTTCTTCGCATTAATCTGTAAATATGTATTTTATTTATTCACAACATGTTTCGCACGAATTATCGTGCATCGTCAGGTGTCTACAGAATACAATATAATATTAGTAAAAAATTAAATTAGAAAGAAAACGATTTTACATACCAATTAAATTAATTCTTAGGATAATTAAATATATAAATTAGGATGTTATTGTTAATTATAAATAATGTGGAAAATTTTTTTAATTTAAGTTTGGTTTGGAATGTTTTAAAATTTAAAAAAATTTTAAAATTTTTTTGAAGTTGACAGTTATATTATAATGAAAGTGGAAAAACAAAAATGCGGGAAAGTTGAAAAATTTTTTAATGTTTAAAAATCTAGGAAGTTGTATTTAAAAAAGTATTATAAAGTGGTGTAAAATTCAGTAATTCATGTTTGTTTAAAAGAAGTTCATTTTTATTGGTGGCTTTTTGAATTTCATAAGATTCCCAGATAATTCTTTTCAAATATTTATCTTCCCTATGTAAAATTTTTGTTTTGTTGTGATTAATTTTGTGATTTTTTAGTTTTAAATGTTTCGCAACTTGGGAAATTGAGTTAGTTCGTTCGTGTTCGGCTAGTCTAAGTTCTAATCTCCGGCCAGTTTGTCCAATATAACAAAAATCGCAGTCATTACAAAATATTTTATATACTCCGTTTGATAAGTTATTGTTAGGTTGAAGTTTAACATTACATAAAAGGTTTGTAAGATTGGAAGTGGTTTTTTCTGCTAGTGTAATATTGTGTAGTTTACATATATTAGTCATTTTAGTGTTTATGTGGCCGTGATATTTAATAGCTTTATATATTTTGATGGTTTTGTTTGTGTCGTTGTTATTAAAATATGGGTGTTCTTTTTTCATCTTCACTTTTTTTATTAATTTGTCGATTAATTTGGTTGTGTATCCATTGTTTAGTGCAAGTTGTTTTATTATGTTGAATTCATTGGTTTGGTTATAGTTCGAAAGAGGTAAATTAAAAACACGTTCAATATGGGATAGAAAAGCAGATAATTTATGTTTGTAAGAGTGGTGTGATTGTGAAGGGATTAATGTGTCGGTTAATGTGGGTTTTCTGTATATATTGAAATGTAGTGAATTTTGTATTATAGTTAGTTCCAGATCGAGGAAATTTAGTTTGTGGTTGTTTTCAGTTTCTAAAGTAAAAGTTATGTTGTTGTGAATGTTGTTTATTTGTGTAAAAAAATTATTTAATTCAATTGAGTTTCCGGTCCATAGAATAAGAATGTCGTCAACATATCTATGCCAACTAAGACAAAGTTTAGATAAGGGTAGTTTATGAATTTCAGTTTCAATAAAATCCATAAATATGTTGGCTAAGAGAGGTGAGATAGGTGAACCCATGGGTGTTCCGTCTTTCATTTGATAAAATTTTTTGTTAAAAGTAAAAAAATTTTGTTGGGTTGTTATAAGGATTAGATTATATAAAGCATTAATATCATCAGGATCAAGCCAGGTTGTTCGTAAGAAATTTTGTATTAAATTTAGAGATTCGTCAATTGGGATGCTGGGATAGAGGTTACAGACATCAAAGGAGATAAGTTGTGCGTTGTTTGGAAGTTTTAAGTTTTTTATTTGTTTAGTTAAGTCATATGAATTTTTGATCGAGTAAGGAGATTTATAGTCGAGATGTTGTGTGAAAACGTAATTTAGTGATTTTGCTAATTGATATGCAGGTGATTTGTAATTCGTGGTAATGGGTCGTATAGGAGTATTTGGTTTATGTAGTTTCGGTTGTCCATATAGTTGTGGAATTATTGGGTTCATTGGAATGAGTGTTTGGCATTTTATTTCTAAATTTTCTAAAGTTTTCTCATAAAGTAAGATAGTTTTTTTAAGTTTGTTTGTGTATTTGTTAAGAGGATTTAAATTTAATTCTTTACAACCGCTATCTTGAAGATATTTTTCAGTTTTTTCTAAATATGTGTCTTGATTTAATAATACGAGACCAGCACCTTTGTCAGCCAAAACAACAACAATGTTATTTTCTTGGAGTCGTTTCTTAAGAGACGTTAAAATACTTAGTTCAGTTTTTCGATTTATGGTTGAATGAGACAGAGTTTTCTTCAAATTTAAGAGTTTTTTCTCTTCTTCAAACAATTTGATAGATAGGTTCCTTAGTTGGGCTTCTTCAGAGTGGTATCTAATAGCGTAGTCCATGTCAATGCTAGCTTCAACTAAATTGATATTGTTGGTATTTGGAGCATATTTGTGACCTTTATTAAGTAAAATTTCTTCTTCTTTAGTTAGAATTAAGTTACTATTATTTGTGTATCTAGGGAAAAATTTATGATAAGTTTTTCTAGGTGGATTATTATTCATATGATAATTATGTTTGATAAGTCGTAGTGAATCAAGTTTTTTACTTTTATTGATTTGGTCATAAGTTGAATATCTAATGCTATCTTCTTGTATTTTTTCTAGAAAAGCTTGTAATTCAACAATATGTAAATTTGAAGTTAATATGGTATAAATGTTGAATAATTTATTGTTTAGATTATTTAGTTTGCTATAATGTTTATGTTTGGCATTAAGCATTCTAATTAAATAGAATTTCCATTTTTGGTTTTCTGTCATATCATTTGGTAATTTATAATTAACAAAAGTAGGAATTAGTTTTTCATTAATGCAAGAATTAATAAATTTAATATGTGAATGTTCTTTGGTTCGTTGTAGATGGAATTTTCTGTATTTTGAGAGACGTTGAGCCGTACTTGCTATATTCATATTTGAAGTGACGTCAAGCGAAGTTTATTTATATTATTATTTTTTAAAAAGTACTTCTTCGCATTAATCTGTAAATATGTATTTTATTTATTCACAACATGTTTCGCACGAATTATCGTGCATCGTCAGGTGTCTACAGAATACAATATAATATTAGTAAAAAATTAAATTAGAAAGAAAACGATTTTACATACCAATTAAATTAATTCTTAGGATAATTAAATATATAAATTAGGATGTTATTGTTAATTATAAATAATGTGGAAAATTTTTTTAATTTAAGTTTGGTTTGGAATGTTTTAAAATTTAAAAAATTTTAAAATTTTTTTGAAGTTGACAGTTATATTATAATGAAAGTGGAAAAACAAAAATGCGGGAAAGTTGAAAAATTTTTTAATGTTTAAAAATCTAGGAAGTTGTATTTAAAAAAGTATTATAAAGTGGTGTAAAATTCAGTAATTCATGTTTGTTTAAAAGAAGTTCATTTTTATTGGTGGCTTTTTGAATTTCATAAGATTCCCAGATAATTCTTTTCAAATATTTATCTTCCCTATGTAAAATTTTTGTTTTGTTGTGATTAATTTTGTGATTTTTTAGTTTTAAATGTTTCGCAACTTGGGAAATTGAGTTAGTTCGTTCGTGTTCGGCTAGTCTAAGTTCTAATCTCCGGCCAGTTTGTCCAATATAACAAAAATCGCAGTCATTACAAAATATTTTATATACTCCGTTTGATAAGTTATTGTTAGGTTGAAGTTTAACATTACATAAAAGGTTTGTAAGATTGGAAGTGGTTTTTTCTGCTAGTGTAATATTGTGTAGTTTACATATATTAGTCATTTTAGTGTTTATGTGGCCGTGATATTTAATAGCTTTATATATTTTGATGGTTTTGTTTGTGTCGTTGTTATTAAAATATGGGTGTTCTTTTTTCATCTTCACTTTTTTTATTAATTTGTCGATTAATTTGGTTGTGTATCCATTGTTTAGTGCAAGTTGTTTTATTATGTTGAATTCATTGGTTTGGTTATAGTTCGAAAGAGGTAAATTAAAAACACGTTCAATATGGGATAGAAAAGCAGATAATTTATGTTTGTAAGAGTGGTGTGATTGTGAAGGGATTAATGTGTCGGTTAATGTGGGTTTTCTGTATATATTGAAATGTAGTGAATTTTGTATTATAGTTAGTTCCAGATCGAGGAAATTTAGTTTGTGGTTGTTTTCAGTTTCTAAAGTAAAAGTTATGTTGTTGTGAATGTTGTTTATTTGTGTAAAAAAATTATTTAATTCAATTGAGTTTCCGGTCCATAGAATAAGAATGTCGTCAACATATCTATGCCAACTAAGACAAAGTTTAGATAAGGGTAGTTTATGAATTTCAGTTTCAATAAAATCCATAAATATGTTGGCTAAGAGAGGTGAGATAGGTGAACCCATGGGTGTTCCGTCTTTCATTTGATAAAATTTTTTGTTAAAAGTAAAAAATTTTGTTGGGTTGTTATAAGGATTAGATTATATAAAGCATTAATATCATCAGGATCAAGCCAGGTTGTTCGTAAGAAATTTTGTATTAAATTTAGAGATTCGTCAATTGGGATGCTGGGATAGAGGTTACAGACATCAAAGGAGATAAGTTGTGCGTTGTTTGGAAGTTTTAAGTTTTTTATTTGTTTAGTTAAGTCATATGAATTTTTGATCGAGTAAGGAGATTTATAGTCGAGATGTTGTGTGAAAACGTAATTTAGTGATTTTGCTAATTGATATGCAGGTGATTTGTAATTCGTGGTAATGGGTCGTATAGGAGTATTTGGTTTATGTAGTTTCGGTTGTCCATATAGTTGTGGAATTATTGGGTTCATTGGAATGAGTGTTTGGCATTTTATTTCTAAATTTTCTAAAGTTTTCTCATAAAGTAAGATAGTTTTTTTAAGTTTGTTTGTGTATTTGTTAAGAGGATTTAAATTTAATTCTTTACAACCGCTATCTTGAAGATATTTTTCAGTTTTTTCTAAATATGTGTCTTGATTTAATAATACGAGACCAGCACCTTTGTCAGCACCACTTTATAATACTTTTTTAAATACAACTTCCTAGATTTTTAAACATTAAAAAATTTTTCAACTTTCCCGCATTTTTGTTTTTCCACTTTCATTATAATATAACTGTCAACTTCAAAAAAATTTTAAAATTTTTTTAAATTTTAAAACATTCCAAACCAAACTTAAATTAAAAAAATTTTCCACATTATTTATAATTAACAATAACATCCTAATTTATATATTTAATTATCCTAAGAATTAATTTAATTGGTATGTAAAATCGTTTTCTTTCTAATTTAATTTTTTACTAATATTATATTGTATTCTGTAGACACCTGACGATGCACGATAATTCGTGCGAAACATGTTGTGAATAAATAAAATACATATTTACAGATTAATGCGAAGAAGTACTTTTTAAAAAATAATAATATAAATAAACTTCGCTTGACGTCACTTCAAATATAAAGATTCCCGAAACGCATCTTGGAGATAGGATTTTTTTTGAATTCTTGTAATTATTAGGTTTTCTAAGTTTTTCTTTAATTATTTATTAAATAATTAATAATGAATGTAGTACAATTAAAGAGTTCGTCAGTGAATTATTTGTATATAATTAAAGAGTTTACAAATTTTTGATGTTGGTGTTTAATATAAGCCTATCAACTGCTCCAAAGAAAAACATAATAAATAAGTAAAAGTTGAAGAAATACAAATTACTTTGAAAGATTAACTGTAAAATGCAAATACGCCAAATAAAATATTAGTTAACTCTATTTTTCCTTCAGCAGCCGATTGTCCAAATATGCCTTTCCAAAATTAAACAAGACGCGAATATTAAATTTACAAAAGCAATTTAACTAAAGCGGGATCGGTGATACACAGTAGTTCGGAACATCTTTTTGGCGGCTTTCTTATTTAACATATTTAACTGGAATTCCTCTAAGTAGAGCTGATTTTAAATAGAAATTAGATGGGATTAAATTTATCGCGATGTTCAACGTTAAATTAAAAAAAAAATTTATAATAATGCCAAATCAAGTTCACCTTATTGTCTTGGAATGAAATCTTATTAATTTTTAAAATTCAAATATGCCCCCCTCCCCCCAACTTAACTGATGGCTTATGGGTTATTAGTTTTTATTTCTATTCCTGCCCTAGTAAACCCTTTCCAAAAAAGTACGGATAATTTTATGATTTTCGTCTTGTTTTCGTATAAATCAAAAACAGAATAATAAGTTTATTTCAAATAATAAAATCCCACGATTGTTTATTTAGTATTTTATAAAATATTTTATGTCTTCCAACTAAAATAAATCATGCGGCGTGTAAACCAATAAATCTTGTAAAATGTCGACACCGGCGATAAAGTTGAATTATGCAAAAAATATTAAAAATTAATATATTATTCGAGATTCTTTTTGTTTCCAAGTTTTTCGTTATAAAGTAAGCATGTGGATTTAGAAACACATATTTTAATACATAAAGTTTTTCACTATATCAATATTAAGCTTTCCGAACAAACCTTTTCTAAATCTATTTGTATATTCCAGACGTTTTTCTAGTTTTTTAACGCTTTTTTTACCTGTTGAAAATCATTTTAGTAAGCGCCAGTACCACAACAGTAGCTTACCGGTGGGTTATTTTATACTTACATATTATTGTAAAAGGCAGTTTTCAAATGTTCGAGCTATGAAGAAAACCTGGCGTGTGTTGAATTATATTATAAGGTTGAAAAAAAACAGGATAAAATGTCAAGTGTGCAATTTAATATTGTAACTTTCATTAAATTTGTGTAGTATGTAATTACATGTTGAGCATTCAAATATGGTTCAATTTTTGTTTAATTTTACATGCAGTAGCATTGCAGTATTATTTATTTGCGACGTATAATAATTTGCTATTGTAAAGGTTTTTTAGTTTTGATGATGTGAATAAAAATTAATAAATGCTGAAATTTAATAAATTTAAATTTAAATTAATTTTTCAATAGAAGTTCAGTTATTTAAATGTTATAATTTCACCTAGCACTCAATTTCGTGTCTCACTTTGGTATACATTTTAGGCATCGCAAATTAAATGGCTTTAAAAAACCAAAACTGAAATTATTATAGATATAAAAATATAAAAGATATAAAAGATTATAAAAATTATAGATATTATTCCTTTTGTTTAATTAGTTTATCGTCCCACTCTCTCCTAATATTTAGCATTACATTGTTGAATCACATTAGATTCATATACTTTTACATAACTATTTTTTTTACTTTTAATGCCTATACGTTAATTATTATCACTATTTACCAATTTTTATTTACGACTCCTTCATTTAGTCGATAGGTACCAATTCATATTAATTCTGAAAATTTATGGTTATTATGTTGCAGACAATTACTACATAGTAGTACATTTAAATTGGTTGTTAATTTTCTGCCACAAATTCAAATTAATATTCAATAGGTAAATTATATTGCTTATTATTTACTTAAGTACTAATAAATAATTTATACCTATTGTGTAAAAAGTAGAAATTGAAATCCCGAAATGTTTTCAATAAATCATTTCAAAAAGAATTATCATTTTGATTGAATTGCTGTATGTTTGCTCTAAAATGTTTAATAAAATTTATGCACTTTATTTATTATTAAACTTTTATATTTAAACAGTGTAATCTTCTTATACAGTGGCCGTAGAAAGTATTCGTACACTCCTATATTAGCAATGTAAATTGTACCTTTTGAAGACCATTTATTTCATATAAAAATCGATATTACAGCAAAACTTCTTAAACATTTTTTGTTGTAAATTTCATTGTCTTCAATTTTGTTTCTATACATTTTTCTATTTTGTCTCACTGTTTCTGACTGACAGCGACTTAAACATTACTCTGTAAAATACAAAAATTATTGTCATCTATATCTCAGAAACGGTGCAAGGAAATAAAAAAATGAATAGGAATGTTTTTCTTGGAAATTTTATTCTCTACATTTTTCTTCATATACCTATTTCTATTTTATCGAACCGTTTACGAGATATATGACAATATTTTTTGCATTTTACAGAGTCTTGTTTATATCGCTGTCAGTCAGAAACGGCGCCACAAAATAGAAAAATGTATAGAAACAAAATTGAAGGCAATGAAATTTGCAATAAAAAATGTTAAAAAAGTTTTGCTGTAAAATCGATTTTTATATGACAAAAAAAGGTCTTCAAAATGTATAATTTACATTGCAAACATAGGAGTGTACGGATACTTTCTACGGCCAGTGTATATAAAAATGAATGTGTGTTTGTTTGTATGTTATGTACTCTTAGACCCTTTAACCGATTTGAACTAAACTTGGCACACTTATTCAGTAGGACTTCAGAAAGGTTTTAGTGTAAGAAAATGTCCTCCCTGTCAGCCTGAAGATTTGAAGCATTATTTTAAATTTGAGCTAGCCCCTTAACCGCTTTCGCTCTTTGATGATTCACGAATGAGCAAAACTCGAAAATAGTTTTTTTATTAATTGTTTACTTCCGTAATCGATAATATCGATTTAGATAATGCTGTTTACGTTATAACCGGCGGATTTCTGTTACATCGAATACGTTGTAAAACAAGCTGACGAGGATGCTGACTCATTAATTAAATAGCTCAATTGCATTTGTAACGCACTCCGAATTTGTGGCTCTTGGCACAACTTTCAGCATTAGCTGTGAAAATTGTGAAAATTTTCCAAGATGAGCAAACCCATCCAGACGACATAGATTCGGAAAGACAGCAATTTATTATGACTATAATAAACATCGTCTGATCTCCATGCTACGTGAGAAATTAGTTGTATACTACAATAAGCTGACGAGAATGCTGACTCATTAATAAATTATTAATAGCGCGATTGAATTCGCACTCAAGAACAGCGAAAATTCTCGACTGGATAAATTAGAATTAAACTGGAAACGACAAGAATCCCTTACATTACAGTGCTAAATAAATTCAAAACATAGACTACACTAAAGATCCAGCTCTGCAAGCAAAACGGTACTTTTTGTTAAAAAATGCACTAATTTGTATTAAAATTACAAATTATTTGATATAAAAATCAAAATATATGAAGAAAATCTGTAAAGTACGAGAACATCGCTGACTTCGTGCGGCTATAACTCGATAACATTTCATTTTATACTAAAATCCTATAGATCTTTTTTATACAGAAGTTTATTCTGAATAATATTTATAATAATCCTTTTTTCCGTAGAATAAACGGTTAACGAGATATTAACAACAAAAAATAGAATTTTGTGGCCACCTTTCCAAGATGGTGTTGAATACAGATTTTTTAGAACGGCTAAATACTTATAGTCCTGGAGCTGGCGACACAAATTTTGTAAGATTTTTTAAATTAGTTTTAGTTTATTTGTGTCTTATTAGAGCTATGTACAAAAACCTAAAATCGACTCCTGCAGGAGTACCAGCGGGACAGCGATACACAGCTGCTTGCTAGTTACTATCTAAGTTAAAAAATAGGTGAAAATTAAAAATTTTAAAAGCTGAACCAAAAAAATGTTCTTTTGCCACTTCCCCTGTAAAAAATCATTTCTGTAATTCATAATAAAACAATAAAAGCAATAATTATAAAAAAAAAACGTGTGAGCCTCATCCACATAAGCTCGCGGAGAAAGTGACACTTTTTAGCAGTACACGCAAAGAAATTTTAGTTTTAAGTTTAAAAATCTCTACTTTGGAATGAAAATTAAAAGGATTCCTTTTATAACGAAAATTATTTAGGGCAAATTAAAAGATATGTATTGTTTTGTCATTTTATAATTTTATTGAAATATTAAATAATAGAAAAAGTTTCAGCTTTTAAAATCGTCAACATTCTCCTTTTTTTTTTAAACATAACTGGCAGGCTGCTGTCTATTGCTGTCCCGCCAACGAGGTGGCTGGAGTCGATTTTGTTGATAAGTTTCATTAATTTTATAAAATAAAAGATAAATCAAGGTTTCAAAAATGTGACAAAGAAAATGTCACCAGCTCCCGGACTATTAGTATGTCATTCGAGACCTAAAAACAAGTGATTAAAATAATATTCAGATTTCCTCTAGTTATTCTGAAATTCATACTCCAAACCACTGGGCTACATTATAATTTCGGATTCAAACCTTTAGTAATAATTAAATTAGGGAGCGTCCATTAATTACGTAAGGATTATTTTTGTAATTTTTTACCCTCTACATAAGATTGTGGTACCTCCATATCTTACTTAAGGATTAATTTAACAAAATTAATTTTGACCATCCCCTTTGCTCCCCTTACATTTATAAAGTGCACGCAAACTCCAGTTCGCCATCCACGTCCAATCTTAACAACCAATCGAGTTGCACATCAATCGCTTCACAAATTTATTCTGTTCCTTGAACATGAAATATCTCCGAAGTCAAGACTTCCTGCTGTTGCAATTTTTATCTGGGGTCTCTTACTTGACCATGATTCCTCCTCATTATCATATGATTTCACTGCATTTGTGGTGAATCCCAGTTTAACGAAAATCTGTTACTAGTTTCGGTGTGTTCGTGCTATGTTGAAAGTCATAACCGGTATCGTCATCAATTTGCTTATCTAAGCCGAGAGGATTTAAAAAATTTGGAATTTTTGGCCAGGGAGGTAAATACTACAACCGGAGATACGATTTATTTAAATGAAACATACTTTCGATGTTCGATTTATTTTGCCAAACTTCAACCCCTTGTAACTTCCAAACGACAGGTTTTTAAAGAATCCATTGTGCATGTTGTTACTTTATTTCTTACATTGAATATGTAAAGGAATCATAACAAAATGTGAGACATTGAGGTCAACTTTTTTTAAATTCTGTTCAATTGGTATGGAGTGGTATATTGAAATGTATTGGAACTTCAAGCTTTTAATCGATCGCATAGATTTGAGGGCATTGCATTAAAATTATTTTATAATATTGATTAAAACTGTGCATTTAATTATAAAGAGTTTGAAAAGCAGAAACTTTTTTATAATAATTATTGTAATATGATCTGCTTTAAAAACAAAACTCCTTCTTCGGATATACAAAAAATTGTTTTTCGATTTAATTTTGACTTTCCATCGGCTGCTGATGATAAAGTGCAACCAATTTCCAGATGCAAGTGGAAATTCTTTATTGTATACATATAGCTGAAATTTATTATTGCAGGAAAACTTCTGCAGCGGAATTATATTGTGCATATAGTGGAACACGGTGGAACACTAAAACATAATTAAATGCGGTTTACCATATTGTCGTCTTGCTGCAGTGCATTAATGTCCAATGTGTTATCGCTGTTTTGCAATATTTGTAAATAATTCCCTAATTTACCTACATTTATGCAAGTCCTAGTATTACACAAGAGCTTTATTTTATAAATTGCGATTTTATTACCAAAGCTGAATTGTTACCTCCGCAGCACGATAGGGTTTCCACTGTACACATTTGTGTATTGCTTATATACAGAGTGGATCATTATAAAGGAATCTTATGATTCAAATAAATGGTTAATGTAATTATCACTAAAGCCAATAAAATTTTCCTTTTACATTACAAAAAGGTATACTAAATGCCCATATTTAAGAGCAGTTATATCGTAATGGCCAGGGTAATTTTAAAAGAAATATAAACACAATCAAAGCAACAATAACCTTAATTTAACTATAAGTGTCTCGCAATCACCTAAATGTGACAAGAAATCGCTGAAATTCAATTATTGGATTAAACAGGAAGCCTTTTAGAAAACAGATAATGTTGTGCAATTTTCTTTAATTATAGTGAACGTTACTCAAAACTTTCTGTTGATAGCAATGACAAAAGAAATAATTTTATGCTAACGACGAGCGCCAAACAATTTTAATTTGATTTATAAATTTTTTGCATATTAAGCACTCAAAATAGTAAATGGAGCGACAGTATTAAAGTTTTGCAAACTTCAATCTTGCAATTTATCTTCGAGAGTTCAACTTTATCAGTACACTAACTTTCGTAAACTTTTTAACTTTTATTTTTCAAATAACATTTTAGAAATAAACAAAAAATTGTTTTTATTTCTGTTTCGGTTGAAAAATGATGTAATTCTCTTACATTAGTCCGCAACATGCTTTTCCTGTTAAAAATAATATACTAACGTCGAATTAAAAACCCTAAACGTCATTTTTGTAGTGGGCGATAATAAATGTTTTCAAGTATTAGGGATATTTTATTTTTCTCAATGACCGAGAAAACTCATCCAAATCGCATTACGAGCATTTGTGTGTTTCTGTAACACGTGGTGGGCAGTGGGCTAATTCGGTTATGAAATGAAAATTAGAATAAATGAATATAAATTCTCCAAATTTGTAATTTAAATCACTTAAATTAGGTATTATAATCTTTAGCTCGAATGAATTTTTGTTATTACAAACAATAGTTTGCATGGGGTTGATAATGAGTTAAAATAGTATTTCCGAAACGTCGCGTCGTAATACAAATTCATGTTATTTGTGCAAATAATAAATAATAATCTTACCTCTATTTCTATAATCGAAAATGGTGACGTACAATTTGGTTTCGTATCTGAAAATAAATTTGTTTTAAAATACATTGTTCTAAAAACCAATTCAAACAAAATAAATAAAAAAAACTTTAAAAAGCTGTAATAAATACGTATAATGGAATAATATGCATTGTTCCTAACAATGCCTTGAATATAATAAGTCGCAGTAATTAGCGCCTTTGCATCTGATATATTGATAAAAATACAAGATTAAGGACAAAAAAGCTCGAATAATTCAGAAAATATCAAGCTTTCTGTGCTTTTGTTTATACAAGAACGGATTTACTCATAAAATACGGTTGAGCTATTATATTATAAAAAAAACTAGGTATGTTTCCATGAACGTTATTTTCTCAAATTACTTTTAGTTTAATAATTTCAAAATTGTTAATTAATTTCAGTATCCACTTACTACGATTTTGTATTTACAAAATGTCTAAAAACGTTGAACATAGTGCTAAATTTTTATTACTATTTTAATCCAAAAAAATTTCAATAATATCAAAAATATTACAATTTTTGTCAAAAAACTAGAAGTCGTTTTTCTCAAAAATGCCATTTTTGTTTCTTTAAAAAAGTTAATATGTTCTGGCTGAATATTTACTTAATATGCCCTCCAAATTTCAATATTAATTATTTACTATTTTTGGAGATATTAACTTTTTAAGTCTAAAGATTGCGTATTGTTAATTGTTTCTCTTTTGTTGTTCCAAAAGCTAAAAATTACCGAATTGCCAGAGATTTTTTTATCGTACCTACTATATCGAATTTTTAAAAATAACTTTATTTTTATTTCAAAATTGCAATCATTTGTAATCTCAATATTGTAATAAAAAGTATTCTTAAAAGAAAATCAAAATTTTGCAATATTTTGAACAAATTGAAATACTTACTCTGTATGTTCTTATACTTCACGTACTTCTTACTGTATGTTGAACTGCATTTTAAATAAGTTTATATTATAATGTGGGATTTATAACAGTGAAAATACAAGAAAATAATTTTAAAAATTGAAATTTTCGAAAATAATAATTGATCAATAGTGAAATTTAGAGGGCTGCTTATAAAGTATTTATTCTGGCAAAATATACTACATTTGTTGAAGAAAACAACGTTAAGATTTTGAGAAAAACGAATTTTAATCTTTTCAGAAAAATTCAATATTTTTGGTCCTTTTGGAAATTTTTTGGATTTTTATATTTTTAAAAATTAAGCACGATATTCCCCGCAATGAAAAAAATATCAATTAAATAGCTACAAAATTATCGAATTGGCAGCGAATTTTCTTATGGTAAAATTAAATTAAAAACTTTTCAAAATTTTAAAATGCTCCTATTGGGCATAAGGAATTTTTTAAGGCGAAAAAAAAACACTGGTTTGCTTATTTTGTATAAACAACAACATAATATTTCAGGGAAAGCAATTTTTGGAACATGAGCTCTGCCAGCCTGCATGATTTGACATGGATTCAGTCAGTTCAATAATAAAATTTCAAAAATTAATATCTCCGAAAATGATCATACATAAATCGATATTGAAATTTAAAAGCGGTATAAAATTAGCTTCACCCCTAAACATTAAATTTTTTGGAAAAAAGTTTGTTCTTTGAGAAATATTATTTAATATTTATTTATTTAAACTTTTGCCTATGTATTGAAAAATGCAAAGTCATATGAATAACAAAATAGCAACAATTAACAATATTTTTGGAAATTATATAAATAAGTACGATGCTCCATGTAAGAAAAACATTCACTCCAAAAGCTACGAAATTATCAAATATTGGCAGCGATTTTTCTTATGGTATCTATACACCGAATTTTCAAAAATTTTGAAATGTATCTATTGGGCAACAGGACTTTTTTGAGGTGAGAAAAGAATACGGGTATCCTCATTTTATATAAATAGCCATATATTTCAGTAAAAACATATTCTGATACTTTAGGTTCACCTAGTCTGCATGATCTGAAATGGATTTATAGTAATTTTCGAACATTTCAATAATTAAATGTTTTTACTAAGACGGTTTGACTTCTAATTACATTTTTACAATAGGTTACTGCTATATTATTGGAACAGCTACCATCAAAACACCCCAGAAAAAGAATTGTTGCGGTTTTATTTATTTCAATATTTATCGTAATTTATTTGTGAATTTGCATGGTGCCGGCTAGTGTGGTATCCATACGGCATAAGTTACTACTCTACACTTTCTGTTCATGATCTAAAGTGGACACAGCTAATGAGATACTGGAGGGTATTCCATACCCCCCAGACCCCCCGATTTCGGAAGCTAAAAGTTTGTGTGCAAGTTTCTTGACTGATTTTAATAAATAAGAATCTTTCACTCAAAATTTCAGATCCAATATTAAGGTATCTATTATCCAAACAAATGTTTAGAGTTTCTCATTTATTTTATTTTAATTTAATAATAACCAATATTAAACTACATACAGGCTAAAAGTCTAATTACAAAAAAAATGCACATTTATAGTCATGAAAATGCAATAAAACAAAAAGCAAGCTAAACTAGAGAATGGCGCCCGAATCATCGGTTTAATTTTTTTTACTGTAGACAGGATTTGTCTTTTGTAATTTGGGGCACAGTCAAGACATCCTGGAGAGGCAGTACCTTGACATTACCAAGCCGGAGATCGTAGACATTAGATTAACCGTGAAATATGGAACATAAGTATTTACCAAACTTTTCAGCCTGATCTTAATCCCTTATCTCAGTATCAATATTATCGATTATTACAGTAAACTTAGTGACAGAATTTTTGATCCCATTCAAGTAGTCTCAAAATGTTTTAGTTCGTTCTTACAAATGCTAGAAATAAAATTTAGATATTCTTTGTGTTTAGCTCTAGTGAGATTATTTCCAGTTATCTTTGCGTAATGTCGTAAACGTTGGTGAAATTAATAAGTTTTTACTATACCTTTTTTTGAGATTTAATACTTTAATTATTGTTGTCTTGCATTCTATAATTTAAAAAAAATTACTGTAAATATTTGATTTTTTAGTCCACCAAGTAGACTGCTATCAAAATTGTCAGAAACTGACTGCGCACAGTACCAAATTAATTTTCTCGCGATGCGAACTCACCAGCGCCTTCAGCATTCAGAATAATTATGAAAATAGTTTTTAGGAAATTTCAATAATTTAGAATAATGAAAACATGCAATAGGGCATTTGTTGTGATTCGTCTAAAGTACTGATATTGTTAATATCGAATTTCTCTGCACAAACCACAAATTTCGTAGTTAATCCTATTCGTGCTATTAAATTACAAGATGGGTTAAATAATTTTCATTGTTTTATCTAAAAAATAGTTTTTAGTCCACCTTGCATTGTGATTGCACAATAAGAGGGGTTTCTTAGATGTCTATCATAACATAGGCATCTATAATGTTATAGGGGTCGAGAGTTTTTATTTGTAAGTATTGATGAAATTGAAAATCTAATCTATAGAATTCCCAGAGGAGCGGAAAGCTCGTGATGTCAAATTGTAAATTGAAGAAAACATCGACATTGATATTAAACGTGCAACGGTAAAGCGGAATACGTAGTTACTATAATATTTTACTACATGGTAAACAATTTAATTTAAATTAAAAATATAATACGGATATAATATGGAATAAAAATATTGCTTCGACATATAAACGATTTTATATTGAACGGGTCAAAAATGCTTCAAATCAAATTTTTCTTTATGGAATAAACTGACAGCAACCAAATGATATAAATAATTTTTATACAAATAATAAAATTTTTATTCATTCTGAGAAACTTTCCCTGAGAATGGATTTACATTAACTAGCGCAGTAATGAAGTTACTCTAATAAGTAATTTACCTTAAGTTACCCTTTCCCGTTAGGCTTTTAAAATTAAACGACTTGCGTTTACATATTTTCACTTTTATTACTTAACTTTTGTAATAAATTGATTATACGATAATAGTTTACTTAATATTGCTATAAAGAAGTTGGAATTCGTTTCCATAATTTACGCCACACTTATTTTTTGTTAGGTGTTATCTAATGCTTTTATCAAAATTTTTATAATTGCAAAAATATTACACAATATAAGGAACAGCACTTGTAAGTTTACGACTCTACATTGTAATCCGTATTAAATTAATTTACAGTTTATAAAAACCGTTCAAACTTGGTTGATAATATCTTCTTTCTACAGGGTGTCCCCGGATACACTTTACATAACTTTTCCTTCGAATGGATTGTTTTTTCAAAAATTTTTACTAGACAAAAGTTGCAGTCCGTTAAATTTCCTATCCGGAATGGGGCGTCAGATTTTATGTAAAATCTTTTGTTTAAAATATACAGGGTTTTGAAAAAAAGCAAAATGAAAAAAATCTCGAATTTTTCAAGATTTTTTTTCTTACTTTAATTTATAACTCGAAAACCTTTGATTTTAGACACTAAGAGGTTTGAACCAAGTTTGTAGATTATTTCAGGCTCTTTAAAAAAGCACTGATCCATTTTTACCGAAAAATCAATATTTTCTGTGCTATGGCCACGTGAAGCGCTTTAAAGAAGCCTAACTCTCGAGAGCTTCAATTTAGAAAAAAAAATTGTTAAAAATGTTTCTTACAAAAGTATCCTCTTTCACCACCTATGTTATAATAAAGTGTATTCGGGGACTCCCTGTATAATAGCAGAGAAAATATCCCGTAATCTAAAAAAGTTGTCAACAGAGAAATTTAGAAAGATCTCAATATGGGCTGCAGCTGCTTATATTTTAATACATCCAATTTTATCAGCTTTTTGGAATGCATTCTTCATCTTCATAAACCATCATAGTGCCAATGGTATAAGTAAGAAACCATATTAAGATCTGCTAAAGTTCCCATAAAAAAAATCTTGCGATTCAACAGAAGTACCAAAATAGCAATTTAGTCAGTGTACGAAATATATCATAATTATTATTTTCAAGAAAATTATCTAAAATTAAATAAAAATAAATGTATTTTTATAATAAATAATATTGGTACTTCAATCTAAATTATATCGACAACATCGTGCATGTTAATAAAATTAATTTTGTAGATCATATTTATAAAAAAAACTAGCACACATGAATTGGCCTCGCCTCGAGGCTACTAACCTAACACGATTAGTCCTTTAGCCTTGCCAGGGGGCTTTAGCATGCTTCCGAATAATAGCAATTCAATTTTATTAAAAGAATTATGGATTATCTGCCAATGCCATAATTATGACTTACGAAATTTTAATCTGTTGATTGGTTCAGTATAAATCAATCACTAATGGCTTCATTAGTAAGAACTCTTTACTTTTATGCAAGTTGTTAGAAAAACAACGGTACAAATGAATTTGTTTTATTTATGTCCTAATCTGGAACCCGTAATGATTTGTTTTCAGGTTAAAGTGTATTGTTATGCCTTCCAAATTAGTGACGCCATCTGTTGTTAATCTTCAGTAATATCGCTCCGTTTTATGTTTCTTCACATAATTTCAACCCTTCTAACGCTTAAATAGTCGGATAATCAGATTTAAAAATAATGGATAAACATCTCAAATGATTTTATAAAATTATTATAATTTTTAAAAAATATTAAAATTTAAAACGGCCCGGAGCGGACGTGCGTAGTGTCGCATATTACTTCTTTCATTCCCTACGTTGAACGCTAATAATCTCATTAGCAATAATCAGTACCAACTTAAAAATTCGTCTATATAAAGAAGTGTGGTTAATATTAAAATTAAATAACCTAAATGTACTCAGAAAATACCATGGAAGTGAGCAACAATTTGTTTAATTTTAATAGCAATTTTACAGTAACGGATTTCAATTGTCCACAAACTGTAGTTGATAATACCTCAAATGATTCGGCTAGCAGTTCCGCAACTGACGGTGATTCAGACACAGAAGAAGGTCCAAAATTGAAACGCTTTAAGTATGAGTTGAATTCCAAAAATATTTCTAAGCCGAAGACAATATATGATATTCGTAAGGAATTCATACAATTAGATATGCTATCACTAAGATTATCCCAATGTAACATCGGTGAAGTTGATTATTCTCGAAGTATGGAAACACATCCAGTTAACAACGGACTACCAACTGTGAACAATAATAAACGAAGGTTTCATCGAGTGGACCACAGGAGAGAATTCCGTTCCTGCTATAGACATAATAATATGAAGAAAGAAGAAAATCTTTTGACAGTTCAGGATGTTGCAGTTACATCTGCCGATAGTGAATTTATTGTTGCACAGGAAATTGCAAGAAAACTACACGAAACAAACTTGGAAATAATTTTTAACATAGTGAAAACAATCGGAAAAATTCCGGCTTTAGAATTTTTCCGAAAAACTAAAGCAATTGAAGAAATGGGCGGACAGCCCACCTTTGACAACGCAAGGCGTCGTAAACCTGGTGGCGTTTTTTTACGACTGGTTAGGTTTAAAGGAAACCTAACGCCAGAACAACAAGAGGAAATACTTCCTAAAATTAATTATAATAATGAAAGTAACAGAAAACGTAGACGCGCTAAACGTCAAAGAAGAAATCAAAAATGGATTTCCAAATTTTGAGGTGACCCTTCAAATTAAATTATTAAAACATCTTATAATTGAAAAATAAACTAATTATAATTTCGTAATTATTAAAATTAAATAATTTGTAGCAACAGGACGAACATTACTACCTATTTAAAAAATCAATCTATTAGCATAAAATTCGGATAAATTACTTATTTTAATTGCATACTTTTATGATAAATTTCTCTCATTATTATTTTTTTTATTATTATGTCGAAGTACAAGGGCAGCAATTAATTTTTAATTTTTAAATTTTCTTAACTTTTATTCGTTTTCGCCAAAGCAAGTGGGTACTCGACTCATACGGCTAGTCTGGTCTGGTTGATTCTAAATTGATTATAAAATTTGATGAAAAGTAATTATAAACTTTTTAATTTGACTTGGCAGTATCAACGTTATTGTTTAACAACTTTTGCAAAAATATGAATAATTTATTCTGTTTTGGTAATAAAAAATTATGCGTTGAACGTACCTACTCATTACAAATCCATAGCGACATGAATTAATGGAAAATAATAATTAGGTTAATTGAAAGCACTTATAAATTAGTAACGGTTCCAAATTTAATAGTTTGAATTTTTTTGTGTCCCCCGAAGAGTAATTATATTGTCTTGTAATTGCCAGCAAAACGGAAGAACGCTGTTTGCTTAAATGGAAAATAAAGCCAAGTTAAATATATTATCAATTATTTACATGAAAATAAAATTTAATTACTTTTAAACATTGAACAGCGTCAATTCGTTTTTCTCGTTAGCAATTTATTTATAAAGGCACGAGCAGGAAAATAAATTTAACTTTTTCGTTAAATGCTTAAATGTTCGAATTAAATACAAGGAAACAAAAAGTAAAGTTATATTTGCAGAATTTTACATCCAAATTAACATATTATTCAAAATTTCAATTAATATCTTCTTCTAAGCTGTCGCCGTCATGACGGTTTCCTGTAGCCCGATTGTGAAAATAGTTATAACCAATAATTTATTGATTTTCACCAAAATTTAGCTGATACTTCCAATAATGTTGCCTCATTGTAATTTCCACAACAGCTAATTGACGAAAACATATTTAGATGACCTTTGAAACTTCATTTCTTATTGGAAAAATCAGGAAGTTTAGTTTGAAATTATTGGTTTATTATGGGGTGATCAGGTATTAAGTATACAACTCGGTAATAACCAAATCAGTATTTCAAATCACCGAGTTTCAATGTTTTCAATGGTCCAGATAATTTAGGAGCGGAAAAGCCGGCGGTTTTCGAAGTGTGAGAACTAAGTTTTTCTGAGCGAAATCGTCAGTAACGGCCCTAAAGAACATTTTTTGTCATTTTTGAGCATGTTTTTCAATTGTGACCATGGATTTTTTTATTTTACAAAGTAATATGTCAAAATGAGACCCGGCAGAACTCTAAACGATGTTTTTCGTAAGTAGAATTTTGTTTTGAAATAGAAGTGTTTCGGACTGGAACAAATGAATATCTCGGAAACATCTTGATTATTTTAGCTAAAAAAATTTGTGATTATTTAATACACAGATAGGTATACTTTCACCAAGTTTCGTAAAAATTAAATTAGTTTTGCGGAAATAAAAAATGAAATACGAAAAATAATAAAAAAGACGATTTTTCGCAGTTTTCTCCGAAATTTTGAGGTTATGTTAAACAGTGACCTCTACAAAAGTGGTAGATTATTGCATGATCTATAACTTTGGTTATGAGATACTTTTTGTTTTGACGTTAACTTTCACCGGAAATCGCTATAATACCATTTTTCACCACTTTTTTACCCCCCAAATCAATCCTGAACAACTCAAGCATGATTTTTTTTTATTTATTCTAAGCTGCTTGACAATTTCCATATAAAAAAGTCCAGATAACAATTTTTTTTGCTCTCTAAATGTGATATTTCGATCGTTTTAAAATAAAAAATTTCATTTTTCTAATTTAAATTTGGTTGAGTTCCCCAAATTTGGTATAATATAACCGAAAATATTAGACTATCAACACACGTGTACTATTTAAATTTAAATAAAATAACCTGCATTAACCCTTCAATGCACGATTTTTCTTTAGGCTTAAAAAATATTTTTGCGCTTTTTGTGGTTTTCTGATATATGGAAAAATATTTAAAATAATAATTTATCGAATAAAAACGTTTATTTTTTTTATGTAGCAAATATGCAACACTGCACTGAAATTACATAGTATTTTTCAGTATCTACAATTAATCTTCTTTTTTTTTATTATTATTTTCATAAGATATAAAATTTAAAATAAAAATAACTCTTTTAGTTAGTTTTCTCTCATTTCTTGTAGTTGAAGTCAATAGATTCTTCAGAAAATCATCTGAAATGATTTCTTGAAAATAGCGGTCATCTTGGATCCCAATGGTACCAGAATGTGGCGTGCCTTCGAAAATGGTTACTAGGGCATTACAAATATAATATTTGTACTGAGTGGTAACATTCTTTCCGCCGTTTTGTTATGCTTTGCAGTTCGACTAAATTGCATTGAATACATGCGATGATAGAATACATTATGATGTCACAGTATGTAGCTCATAAATCTTAACGCGTACAATTTAGATCAAGTCACTACAAGCGTAATTTTCACTTATGTAAACTGTTAAAATCAGTGTGAATTTACAAAATTTTGTTGTAAAGTTTTATTTACAAGCACTGAAATAGTAACGGTCTCAGTATATTGCCCTGTGGAACCTGCTGTTGGTTGGAAAATGAAAATAGGCATTTTTTGTTTAAAAACTAATCTTATCAAAAGAAAATCGTAAGATTATGTTATATTTGCTAAAATATAAGGAGTTAAATACACGTTCCTGTCATAAATGTGTTGCTGTGCAACAAACAGGATGGTCACCTCTTTTCAAAGAATGGAGCTTTGTGTATAATTATCACTAGGTCATATTTTTTTGTCGAAACACACAGTTTTTGGTCACTGTCGGTAATCACAGTCCCGAAAAAAGTCTAGTTTTGCAGAATTATTTCACTTTAAAACTTTAAATTTAATATAAAGAGTGCCTACCAACGACAAGGTTATAAGCTGCCTTAATTACTGAAAATGAACAATAATTACATATTGTGTGTTGCTCGTTTTGTTGCACTAATGGTAAACATTAATCATTCTCATATTTTTGTAGTTGCAGTTGACAAGTAAACATTTTAATGG
The DNA here is from genome assembly GCA_963170105.1 of Cantharis lateralis. Taxonomy (NCBI): domain Eukaryota; kingdom Metazoa; phylum Arthropoda; class Insecta; order Coleoptera; family Cantharidae; genus Cantharis; species Cantharis lateralis. Next base: position 10,867,686 of record OY720624.1, read on the forward strand.
TGGAAAATTTTATTTTAAGACATGTAAAGCGACGAAATGATACTTTTTAGCAACCTACTGTCTCCAATATCGTCCATTCATTCATGTACTTCAAGTGGATTCTGGAGAAGTCAGAAGCACTAGGTGTTTGTTCGATAATCCTTACCTCTCAGGAAAGATTTTCTTTAACGTAGTCATTTACATTCATTCAGTGATTTTTCGCCCTTTAAAAAAATTGAAAGCACTTTTATCAACCTTACCCTATAGTATAAGTAGATCTCATTGAACTTTGAATCTAGAATTGCGTTAATTTAATGTAAACGTTCTAAAAATTAACATGAAATAGAGAATCGATTTTTTCTGCCAAAATTCCTGACTTTAGGTACTACTCTACGGCGTATTAAGTTGCAAAATTAATTCTAACAAAGAAAATCCTTTAAAAAAATTGAAGCAATTTTCTATTTTTAGCGTTTATTTACGTAACCTCAGAGTTGGAAGTTATATCGTGAATTAATCTAACCTACTTATACTAAATTGGATCACATCTAGCATCTAAGATTATTCCATGGCTTACATGGTACACCGTAGTGCATTAGTAAGTCTTTGTAAAGCAACAAAATTTGTAATTCAAATAATTATAAGGTTTATTCATCTATGTGCCACACATTTGCAAATGCAGTAATTTATGGTCGATATTGAAGTTTTCTAGCTTATTTATACACTTAGAAATAAAACTGCACCAACAATACAATATTTGTCGGTTAAACAAATATTTTAGTTGTAGTAGCAAAAAAAAATTGTTAGTACTATTTCTACAGTTATAAACTTAACAGCACTGCAATAAATTGTATTTAATGTCAAAAATAACATTTACACTTATGGGGTTTTAGAAATCTATGATTTGATTAAGGTACCAGCAGCGTGTACATTAATTGCCCCCAAAATAAACAAAAAATGTATAAAATGAAAGGTTTCTTTTCATTCGCTTTTTCTTGAAACTAAAGTAAACCTATCATCTTACTGGAAGTATTTGACCCGCTCTTTAAAAGTTAAAAATATTTTAATGTTTACTAAGCATCCCCATTAGAGAAAAATTTAGAATAAAAAAATCCAAATCTTTTATATTTTTTAATGAAATACAAATTAATTTGTTCAATTTCTCAATGTTGCGAGATTTTTTTGTTGCGCTCTTTGTTTAAAATTATTTGTACCCAACTTTTCTCTAACTTTATTATTACAATCAAATGTAGGTAAGTTGAACTATCGTATCTACACCAATCTACACTTAAACTTCCCACTAAAGTTTCTTTATTTAATTAAAAATAAAAAATTAAATAAAAAAATAATAATACGTGTGGGTTCAGGAAATATATTGTTTTCATTTGCTAGACCGGTTTTTTGTTTTGTATTTCTACATTATTTCCATTTGGGTTTCTATTATCTGGGTAAGGGGCTTGGTTTTTCCACCCGCTAAGTTTTCTGTGCTTGATTTCCTTTTTCTTAATTGAGATTTTTACACACCCTCAATGAGGAAGGTAGAAAGTTGATGAATGGCAACGAAAAGGAATCACCCGTCAAATAAAATGTTAGTAATCCGACTTACTAGGTTCTTAAATTGTACGGAATATCTCTCTGGTATTTGAGCATGTTACCAGTAGATTGCGTCAGAGAACACCTCGTACATTTATTGCTGGACTAATAGAATTGTTGTTTTTTATTATACATTTTAAGCTTTTGAATAATTGTGCATCACAGTGTAGTTTAAAATTGTTTATAAACAAAATTAATGCGGCTTAGGATACAAAATAAAATTAGTTTAACGTGTACTCGACAACCGCACGAAACTGTTTTTACGTGTTAGAAAATTCATGTCAAATTAGGTTAAATCTTTAAGCGCGGGAAACAGCCCCATATTACAGCAACCGATTTACGTCACTACCAGACTGTACCTCTCTACCAAGCAATCGCTTCAAATCACGTGAGCAATGATAATTATCACATTCGCCTGTAATTAAACATTTATCATTTTTGGATCTGTCTGATTATACCCAGGATGGGAAAGTTTGTACACCGGCTCGGTGTAATTTCAGATCTTATCATACATATATTGCTATGTTTCAGATGATCACTTTTTGTTTGTTACACAACTGCTTCAATTGTAAAAACAATCAAATGTCCTGTATACACATTATCAGATTGTTACTGAACAAGATAGGTTTTTATTTTATATAACGAATAATTTGTTTCCTCAGAAAATCGTCTTAATTAATTAATCAAAAATCACTTGTAAGTTCTCATCATATCTCATATAAAATTTAAAACGTAGACATTGATTTTCTACCAGCGATAGTTTGGCTTAAAAAGTATGCAAATGCTTCTAACGCAAAATATAATTTAAAAGCAATTTCTTTGCTATACATCAAAACTTAATGCGCTTTTAAATAAGCCATTATGCAGGAATAATTAACTCTGAATGTTTATACCCAACCCTTAATATCGCACTTATACCATAGAAACTTTAAAATATAATTATGAGTCGACGCTAATAGAACTAATAATAATAATTATTATTATTATTATAAAAAAAAGTTTGAAAACTTTTATTAAACATCCTCAACGACTTTTGGTCATTTTATACGTGTTAATCGATATTTAGAGAAATTTTAACAAACAAGTTTTTACGATAATTAAGAGACGTACCTACGAGATTTTCATTTGAAATTTGTGAACATTTAATGATGTAAATATAATCACGTGACTAAGTTCCCGGTTACCACAACAGAGCCTTTCGACTCCTACCAGGCGCGGGTTAGCACTAACCCATATTTATTACAAGTCCACAAGTTATCCAAATTTATTCCGATACACGTAGGTATAATAGGATTTTCCGTGTCTGTTCAGACGAGTATGTGCATGAAAAAATATTGCGAATGAAGGGAAATTAGGCCGCGATAGCGTTTACAATAGCACAAATGAAGCGACACGAAAGCTCTTATCTAAAATAATATTGAGAAAATTACTGCCACAAGAGTCACCGGTAGTTTGTAACTATTTTAGGGTTGAACTATGCTTTCCTTTAATAATAAGGCAAAACAAGATACTTAATTACGTTTAAAAATTAATATTACTTTTAAACATGCATTTTTACGTTTTCAGTGGTGAATTTACCGAAAAAACATTGTTTTTCCATGGTTGATAATTATTGCGAAACATTTCAGAAACTAGTATCGATTTTTATCTGTTACGACATTTTGAAATTGAAATTTAAGTCGCATCAACATTTTCTTATCCCGGCAACACTTCCAGACTACGAATTTATTGACATATTTTCACGGAATGTTGTTTACAGATCTATTTCTTAAATACTTTTTTGGGAAACTCTTTTCCTGAAAAGTATTCGCCGATATTTCACCACTAATAAAAATAAAACATTAAATTTTTTTTGAAGGCAAGCATGATACGTTCACGTATTTTTAACGTGAATTTAAAAACGTTAAATTAATAGAATATAATATAATTATTATTACAAATTCAAAATCTTGGAAATTAAAAATCGTTAAATTTAAAATTCAAATTTGAGAAAAGTAAACCTACTTGAATAAATCCTAGAAGAAGATTCGTCAATGTCAAAGCGGAAAAGCATGGGCATTTGAAAGAAAAAAAATTTTAATTTAATTTTTTAGCCTACATTTAATTACACTTAAAAATTGATTTGATAGGTTATTATCCTTGGTAAGTTAAATTATATTTGGATAATAAAAACGTTGTCACTTATAATCCAGTCATTAAGCGGCAAAAAGAGGTTCTACGTGAAAATAATATTAACCCTTTAGTTCAGCATCGTAAAAAATCTCATAAATAGATTTATAACTACTTTATAGTTTACAGTTTAAATAAATTTATAAATAGGTATAATCAATATATGAACGTCATCAGCTGGCCGGTTCCTATGCATTTTATGTCCAAAATAGTCAGACAAAATTAAACTACATGAAATTCTGTTTCAAATTAACGTTAAAAAATTATTCTAGCAATAGTAATTTTGGCTACTGGGCCAATAAAAGAAAAAACTATGTTTTTATTAATTAAAAAATTATATGAAAATTAGGGTATTTTGAACTGCTATATCTTGAAAAATATTAAAGTTGTAATATCTTTTAAAGTATTTTTGTGCAAAATTTTGTTCTCTGTGCTTTAGATTACGATCATTTTCCATCTCAGATGCACTGAATCCAAATTTTTTGCGAAAATATTAAAAGTTAAACGATGAGCAACTCAATGAATATATGAGTCGAGTCCTGTTTAACCTGATTTTTCATTAAACTTAATAAGTTGAAAAGAAACAGAGCTACACATATTTACAATATTTTGCAATATTAAATTAACCAAAATCAAGAACGATAAATCCTAACCATCCTGCCAAGTGATTGAATTGGGTATTATGGAATGGCGGTACACCAGCGGCGTATTTAGGGGTGGGCAAGGAGGCGAAGTACCTTCCCCTCCCAGGATAACTTGGGTTATATCTCTGAAGCCATCTGTGATAAAAATAATATTTTCTATGAGGTTTCTATGAGTTGAAATGATTTACTATTAGCACCAATTACAATAGGATTAACGCTTTCGTCCTGATCGGTACACATATGTACCGCAACATGTAAATTGTCCTTAGACTAATATTAATATTCAGGGACGAAAGGGTTAATAACAATTTCTATACCTCAACCCTCTCTGAATCTTACGGACCCTTACTATTTTATAAATAATAAAAAAAAAAATTTTAATTACATTTCAAAATTTAATATAATTTTTTTCTTTTTACAACTGACCTTTAATTTAATCACAAATTTTTTGTATTAACTTTTTCCTGTAATTAATGTTATCCTTATGAACCTTTTTTTATTATTAATTTATAAATATAAGGGGAAAAGAGAAAGGGCCAAAATTAATCTTTTTTAAATAATCCTTAGGTAAGATATAGGGGGAGGTACCAGAATCTTACATACCCTTACGTGGGAAGGAAGGGGTCAAAAATTACAAAAATCGTCCTTACGTAATTAATGGACGCTTCCTTATCTCTTTACGACTGACGCGCATGAATGGATTAACGAGAATCTGAAATATGATCTGGTTTATCCCTCATAAACATTTTTTAAATACCTCACTGGGTTGCAGTTTAACCCGATTCACGAATTTAAAAATTATCTAATGAATTACGGTGTCTGAGAAATTAATTTGCAAACATAAACATTAAATTTTTATTGATCATTCAAAACTACGCGTAAAAATGGTAAAAACTGAATGAGACTATTCGATTGGGTGTTTCCATAAGGGTTGCCCCGCCCATAGCTTGTTTCATTTTATACAAATATTTTTTTGCATAAATTACACTTGGAATAGCGGATCTGTTTAGAGTTTAGACAGTAAATCTTCGAGTCGTGCCAGTCGTTAAAAATATTTCTGAAGCAGTTCCAACTCAAAAATTACGGATCTAGTAAGACTCGCGGATATTTTTTTTATTTAATTTTTCTTATTTGGTTGTAATTAACGAAATCCTATTTTAATTAAATTTATAATATGTTGTTAACCGTACCACGGCTAATAGTCAACTGTGACCGGCTCCGCCCACTAAAGAAATTCCGATTTTTATGTAAAATGTAAAATCGATTATTTCGGAAATTATAGGGAAAATCGTTTAATCGCTTAATTTTAACAGCATCTTTCAAATTCTTGTTGAATTTATAATAAACGTGGGCCGGGATAACGTCCTAGCCAGTCACCGGCAAAACTTATCAAGAATCAAAAACCAACTAATTGCCAAATGTTTTTGAACAACTGAGTAAATCGCAAACTAATTGAGTAAAATCCGTAACTTCATGGTTCGACCTAACACGCATGTGCCACAAGGCGTTAGAATTCGCCGAGCCAACTGTTTTTCAAACCAGTAAACTACCCTTAAGCTACGTCATATATGTTAGATAATGCTAAGTTTATATGAAATTTCAGTTTATAAAATTATTTTGGTGTGAAAGGGCTTCAATTAACGAATCCACAAAAATTAACTTTACTTATTTAAAGTAAAGTAAGATATAAATATTTGCAACTACAAAACAATACATAGGAGGGGTGGCTCATTTTTTTTTTTAAATAACGATGCCGATATCAATTTTTTTTTAATTTTATTAATTTATCGTTCACTTTTGATGTCAAATCAATCAACTTTTTCATGCTAAATTTCTGTGAAATAAGCAGCTGCTCTGCACCTAATTGACATGTCAAATTTTATATTGCTTTTAACTTCCTAGTAAATATTAAAATAATTTAAACTGTTTTTAAAAAAACAGGAAGGAATCAATACAAAAGTGGTTTCAAAAACAATAGACTGCGGGAATATATTATTTTGCTGAACTGAATTGAAATGGGACATCTTATTTGGGATCAAACAGTTCACAGTTATCAACAGTCCAGCGACCCTTATTGGCTTAGCGTCCATAGAATTACTTCAGGTCTGAATTAGGCTAACATTATCAGTTGAATTTAATCCTAACATTGAGATGAGGGTTCCGAGATATTTGTATATTGGATGCTATATTATTATATAATTCGTTCGGTTAAGCAGTCTAAGTGAGCGTAAGCTTGCTTAGCACCCCTTATAATCTACAATCCACGTTTTGGGCTTTCTCATTATAGCAAAGTACGCTATTATACGCTGCAGACGTGAATTGCTCTGCTCTTCCTATTTCATATTCTACTATATTGCACGAAAATTTTACATTTTAACCAAAAAAACAACGTTAAATAAATAAGCTTTTCTCAGTTAAAAGCATCTGACAATTTTCTGTTGTGTTTATACTAAATCAAAGTCTGCAACTACAGCAACAGCCCAACATAATAATAAATGTTGTTTTGGAAAATCTGCTTCATTTCTAAGTGTGATATAGTTATGTGAAACGATCCATCACATGTTATATCACTTTCTAGTTGTCTTGTCATCATGTATTGTGGATGTTTCTGTATTCAAGATGTAAACCCAATTTTTCAAAAATTTTCACACTTGTCTAAACTTTTCTATTGCATTTATAAAACCAAAACAAGCAACTAAATCTGTACCTACATTTGTCAGTTAATTTTCTGTGCAACGGCATTATTAATTATTTCATTTTAAATGAAAATATGGCAAAGGTTAGAAAATAAATTACACAAAATTCTAATTGATGATGCGGCAGTATGTTACATTTTACATATTTTGCTGCATTTGCTGATATAATTTCTAGAATTCATCATAAATAACCTTCCGAATATGAATCAAGTATAATTTATCGATACACTCTAACAAAAACGTAATTATGTTTAACTATTACACTGTAGATTGAATTGGGATAAATTAGTGGCAACCTGTGATTGAGTGGAATAGAAATTACATTAGCTAGTAATTTGGAAGGAAACTAAAAAATCTCATTCGGAAAATAATGTTCGTCCTTTTGCAAAAACTTATATAATTTTTATATATTATACAAATATTTCAGATGCTTTGAACATTCGGTCTAACGTGGAATTTAAACCACGGCGAAGATCACATTATAATTTTTATTAAGTTATAATTTGATATACCTTGAATATATTTGACTTTAATATTAATTTTTAATTCCAGAAATAATAATAATATCTACACTTAGCAAGCAAGCAAATTTCTTATTTATTTTTAATTAGTTTATAAATTAAATTAATAAGAAAAGTTCTCAAGTTATTATTTAAATTAGGTTTTAAGTAATCTTAGGCCTTTAACTATAGTAATACCCTAAAAATGTTCTTGAATATATTAACTTTGAAGCAGCTTTATTAAGTTGCAAAAAACTTTAAGGCATCATTATTTGGGCAATAATAAAATAATTCATTCAAATATTTTTAATTAGTAAGATGAAGTTGTAAAAATGTTATGTAAAATATTCGGAAAAACATTTCCCGATATTCGTTAACACGAAAAATGTAAGAAATCGCTTTAAAACGTACTTATCCACTTATTCAAAGCACGTCTTTTTACTGAACACTTCAGTTAATTTTGGTAAAATTCTAACGTCGAAAGAAAAAGTAAAGGTTTTAAGAGGAAACGCGATCCGTACATCGCATCGTGGGAAATAAACCGATACTTTTTACTTTCGCTTCCTAAAAGTTAAAACATAAAAACAATATCAAAAATAACTATTTCTTTAAAAGAAACATTTTGGAAACACTGCACGCAACATACAAATAACCGAACGCTATATTCCTCCATTCGGTTTTATTTTTATTTTATCAAGCTTTTAAATTTTATGGATATTGGGTCCCTCCTCGGGCGCTAAATCCGTAATATCTTCCGAATCGGTATTTTCTTTGCGTTGTGAAAAATTATGTGTTCTAAAATTTTTGTGTTTTTGTACACGAAATAATATATTTATATAAAATTCGCAAATAATTTGATATAATATTGTTTAGAAATCAAAGCGTGCAGATAACCTAAAAATTTACCTACAACAAACTGTAATATTATAATGCTTTATCGACGTAGAACTTGCTTTTTCTTATAATTGTATTAGATTACAATTTAAAAGCTTTTTTAAGTAATTATCTGATCGCGTGCAATTCCTACGTTTTTATTTTTAATCCCAAAAATATTTAAAACATCACAACAACAAAATTAATTATAAGACAATTATTCTAGCTAAATGTCTATGAGTGTACATTACATTGTAATTATGTTTATATAAGTAATTTACATAAACATTAGCTCCGTCATACATCATAACTTCCTTTGAAAAGTGAAAATTCGTGACATTTTGCAGCAAAGTTAATATAAAACGCTGATTTTCTCGATAAGTTAAAGCTAAAAATAAACACGAACGAAAGCAAATATCGCGTCCTTGTCGTGATAGCATATCTGGTAGCCATTCAAAATTTACCAAATATAAAAGATCATTGAGCCCTGGGAAATTAGATGCAGTCAACATTCGAGTTTGTATTTTTTACAAAAAGGAGCTTTTGTTGGTAGATATTTCGAGTTACGCTTTAAGTTCATCAGTCTCTAAATTACCTACCCATCTAGCGCTAGAAAGCGGAATGGAATAAATTATTATTTTCCTAAATTTTAAATTTACATTCGGTGTATTTGTAACGCAATTTTTTGGTTCACTAATATCCAAGTAGAAATCTTAAATATTTGGAATCAAACTGAATTGAATCACTCAGCGAATCGAGCAGATCGCCTTTTACCAATCACTGATTTAGAAAAACGTTTTCTTGCAATACAATAATACATATTATGTTATATAAGACTAGATTTTCAAAAAGTGCTGTTTAACATCGACCGCTTTGTAATTTAATTGTAAATTTGGAAATGCATAACAAAAGAAAAGCTAGGTTAACCTTTCACCTACGTACAGATAGGGGACTTGAGGTGTTTATGTATATCTGAAGGTTTTCAATGCGAAGGTTTTAGAGATGGAAAATCTATTCGGTGTAATCCCGAAACCGGTAGAACTGTAAAGCCATGGCAAAAACTTCTTTTGCAAATTGGGCTGGAGCCACCAAATATTTTTTGTATAAGCGGACGTAGAAGCAATGACATTAATTAACTGCCAGGCAAAGGGTAGGATAAAATTATCCTCTATTTGATATAAGTCATTATCGTGAGCTCTTCAAATCACTCTTGGACCATCAGCGTTCTTCCTTTACGAGGTCATTGGCCTGGTGAGTTAGCACAGAGAACTGCTAACGCTAGGAACTCGGTTCTAATCCCGATAGAATCTAGCTTTCTTATGATCGTCTCCATGCTTCGGAACCAGCAGTAGCTTCGAAACACCACTTTCAACTGCCGGTTGAAGTCGCAGAAGTGAAAACGTTTCACTTTTTGGGTCTGATCCTGGCAAATTTGCCCTATTCACTTCAAGCAAAAAGTAAAGGTGATTTACTTAGTAGCGGTCATAAAAATGTACTCACTATAAAATTTTCAATGTAAAAATAATAAAATTACGACTTACGAGTATATTCAACTTTAAGGGCTTAAATAATATTTTATCGCTAACTTTTAAGGATAAAAGGCTTTAGCTTTTATGTTCCTTCCAAGTGAGTGCACTAGTATAATATAAGATAACGATTAAATAAAGAAAATAATAATTTCTCCAAATTCTACATTTCTATGACCGCTACTGTATTGGTACAAATTAACAGTTCGTACAAAATTTAAATTTCTAAATGTATATTGAAAATTTCATCCTTGAAGTTTATTTTGGTATAGAATTCCATACTGAGGTTTAAATGCTCTAATGCTAAATGCGGTGTTTCTAAACTCACACTGACCTAATTGCGATGACGATTTGGATCTTTTGAACCTGATTAGTTAATTAATATTTTTTTACCACATGAGATGAACTGCTATCCACCATTTATATCTGATTCTGGTCATGTTGGTATTGTTTCCTGTGATGGATGTGATATTGGATCATTTATCTCCAATCAAGCTTACAATGATGAAATGCCTAATTTACTACAATTTGATTATTGCTATGTATTGCATTTAGCCCATTCAGCTCGAGTTCAGTTAAATACGTACCAATTAGTCCAATGCCAAACATTAACTGTGACCATTGAGTCTGTACTTTTCGTAACCATTTTTCAGTTCGGTAATGTAAATTCTGTCAATGAATCTATTCATGATTTATGAAAGTCGTTGGATTATGAAATAATTCATTGGAAAAAATATTGTTTTAAATTCAGATTTGCAACAGTATTCGGTACACGTTGACGAAATGCAACACAATTTTGCATTCTCGCTGCAAAAAATTGGTATTAAATTAAATGTATTACGCTGAGGATTAGAAAAACACTTGTTTGAAATGTTAACAGAACCACGCAAAATATCAGGTGCATTTAAATATATTATATTGATTTTGTAGCTAATGTAGAGATTTCAAAAATGTTTTCAGTAGTTTTATTTTTTGTTTCAATATTTTCCATTTATGAAAATAAGTATTTACACAATTCGATGGAAATGGATAGGACAAAAATAATTTCCTTTGGGATATTGTGCATAAATTGCACTTTGCAGTAGCATCTTTTCACGCTCCAATGGAAAATAGTAACATTACTTTACGTCCTTTACGTCCCCTTTAAAACTCGATAACAATAAATAGTAAGTGCAGTCCACCATAATGCAAATAAAGAAATCTCCAAATGCAGAGAAAAGCTAGTTAGGGACAATCTTGAAATCTAAATTGGATTACCTACAAAATTAACTTTAATAATTAAAGATGCTAAATATTCAAAACTAATCACGTGTAAAAATCAATAACATTAAATGGTTAAACGAATGAGCTTTATTGCATTAACAATGTGTATGCACAATTATTTATAATACCGTTTATGTAAACACCCTTAAACCTCGCATAGTGAATTTACAAAGTAGTTGTCAAACCGTAACCAGCAAACAATTATTCTCGCTAATGGAACTATTAGTAACACTTTACTAATAAATATTTTATGCCCGTTCATACCTATTATTTAAATCACAAATACAGTTTAGTCACAAATACAGGACGTTTTAATGCTGAACTTCCATGCAGGAAATTATAACTTGATCAGAACTTCTGAAAACATTTCGTTCTAATTCGTTGCAGTAGAATGCTGAAAAATTTAGAAAAAAACTAAATAGTATTTGACTTTTGTGAATTGCAGTCAACTCCACGCTTTTATTGCCAATCATGACGGACACATGTAATAAAAGCTTTCATAAAGTACATACATAGCATAATAAAAATTACACAACTTAAAATTGTAGGAAATTAATTGACTCTTAAATATTTTTGTATTTATGTTTTTGTAATATTTGAACTAAATATAAATACTTTTTTATTCAGAGCTCAGAAATTTTCAATTTCAAATTAAATTCTGATAAAGCAAAATACATACCAAAATTTTATTTATGATCTGCACTTATATTTAGGAAGAAGACTATAAATTTCCCCGATGAAGAATAAACTTAATCTTTCAATTAATTATTTTTAGACATTTGTTTAGGCTATAAGATAATATAAAAAAAGCTCAACTGAGATGAAAAGGGTACTTAACCTGGGCAATTATTTAGAAAAATAATATTAACTACAATTTATAATTCAAATTGAATGAATAACAAACAATAAAAACCGGATAATGTAAACGCTAACAATTTTAGGCATCAATCTAACTTTCAAAACTTTGTTGTGATTAATGTTTTCTCTTTGCTTATAACGTAATATTTATTATGTCACCAAGTAATATAATGTTGATTAGTTTTTGATATAATACGAAGCTATGCTTTTACATTTTCAAATTAACATTCATTTATAATTTCAAACTAAAAGAAATTAGTTATACAGATAGGATACGCACGCTTCTGAAATTATAAAATATGAGTTGGTATATCCAAAACTTAATTTTGCGGTTTAAATTTATGGGGCTCGAATTTTGATTTCCAAAGAATTTTTTGTGCATTATACCAGAGACGATGCAAATTTATACTATAAATTCTGAGGTTACGATCTAGATCTCTTCGACTTTTTTACTCTTGAATTGTTGAAATTTTACTTTTGAAATGCCAGGTCACAAAACTCTTACTTTCTTTTAAACACTTATATTTTTTAAATTTTTGCTGCAATCTGATCGAGAATAATTGAGTACCACAGGTCGAAATACTCAGAATTATCATTAATAATATTAATGGTATATTGTGTACCTAGGACAGAAAGTAACTTTTTGATGAAAATTTTCAATAGAAATTAATTCCAGATTAATATTATCTAGAAATAGATTCTGGGGGTGGTTTAACACTGCTCAAATTTTTTATTTCAATACCGCAGGATACTGGATTGGTCACGATTGAAAATTAAATTTATAAATATTTAAACTTATTCCGGTACCTACTCAATAACTCAATCGATCATTGACCATCAGAAATTTGTAACTTTTTAAACTTTGTATTCTCAAATAGTTAATTTATAAAACTTTCCACCAAATTTTTTATTTCGCAAATTACATTAATAAAATAAATTTTTTACTAAAAATAAGTTTGAAAATATTATCCAACTTTTATTGCGTTCAAAATACATATTTATGCTAATGAAGTTGACTTTAATATCTTGGAGTTTTATTTGGGAATTGGAAAGTTTTTACACTCACGGGTGCGTAACGACGCATAAATATTTAAATTTTCTTACCACTGGTATAAAGTAAAGCATCCAGACGTTGAATCGAAAGACTATGAAGACCCGTGGTGGAATCTTCTGAGTGGCTTAAAAATGTTCCAGAACCCAATCGCCACACGTCGTTACTTCGATCTCGCATCTTTTAATCTAAAATAAACAACTTTATTAGTCAAAATAAAAGTTTACAAATTTAACGACTAATTTTGTGCGTGATAATTGGACGCTAAGGAGTACTAATCGAAATGATTGCAATACATCTTTATCACGCAATTTTTATCAAAATATTACATCTTTTACTTGGACAAATTGTAGGTAGTTCATAAAATACTAAATTTTATGATACATAATGTATGTATTAGTCTCAAGTTAGGATGTTCGTTCCATAAAAAGTTACATAATATCCCCATAAAATGTACTGCAAAAATGATTGAATGTGCAGTAAAAATGCCATTAACATTTAGTAAAATTGATACCGTTTAAAAATATTTTATATTACATAAATGAATATAATCAAAATTGCGAATATTCTGGAAGGATAACAAACATTATAAATTAATTTTGACTTTAAATATAAGCAGATGTAATGGAAGCGATCAAAATAGTGAAAGCTCCTGGAAGAAAGTGGAAAAATAAGCTGAATATAAGTGGAAGAAGCAGAAACATCCACGAAAAAACAAATATAAATCCATAAATACCAGCACAAAATTACTTGGAGGTGACCAGAAGGAGATTTTGATGATGGTAACCAGATCGACCATATCACGATAATAAAAAGGCAAGAAAACATGATACTAGATGTAAGATCACTTCGTCGGAACACAGCATTGAACTCTTCACAGACTTTGAGCAGGTTTTCGACAAAGTGAAGAGAGGATAATTTTACAGGAGGATGGAATGAATGACGATTCCGTATAAAGATGACGATGAAAGGCATTATAGCATACGTCAAAGTAAAGGAAAGCAAAGCAAATCGAAAAACTGTCGGTGGCACTTTTCAATATAGTTCTGGAGGAAACCATAACTGAGTTGGATGATTCGTCGCTTATGTCGACGACATCGTCATCCCAGCATAAACACGAAGGAAAATGGAAGAAATCTTTAAGAAAATGAGAGCAGCCTCAAAAATTATGCGATTATTGGTAAACGACCATAACGTTATACCATAGCGAAGTACCTGGTTTGGCTTGGGTGTTAAAAATATTATTTTCGATTCAGTCAATTTACAATTAAGAACTACATAATTTTTATTTACACAATATGTATTGTTACATACATATTTCAGTATTTACACCAAATGGTGAATGGGCCAAAGTCAAAGTTCAAATAGAAAAGATTCAAAAATGTTTATAATAATGAAATAAAAATTTATTGCACCCATAAATTAATTGACAAGATTGACATAATCGCATAACGAAGTTAATTTCAAACTAATCAAGTTTTGGTTTACAGCCAAAACCCGTTAGTACCCGTTATAGCCGTTCCAATTATGAGGAAAACAAAAATTTTAAAACAAATAAGTGAAACTACTTAATAAGCAGATGTGCAGCTGGTTTATAAAAACTTGAGATAACAAATATAAAAAAATTATTTGTTATTCAGCTATTCGTTTTCGTTTTGTACATTTACTTTCGCAATTATTTTAAATTGGACAAAATTTCAATACTAACGACGAACCAGCTCAATAAGTAGATACTACTATATGGAATTTATTATTATTTCAGCAATTAAATACGTTATCGGAAAATGGATTAATTTCATTAAGACCCCTTCGTTATACATACTAGGTACCGAGGTTTATGAAATATTAATCAATGTAAACTGATTGAATAGTTTAACCTTGTTAAAGTTGTGTAAATACTAAACTTTTATTAATAATGAAGTTAATCTAGTGTTAGCGTTTTCTACTTGGAGTTACAGAATTCTGAAACTGTCAACTACTGAAGAACATAATTTCTAATATGAACAATCAAAATCAAAGAGGTGGAAGAGATACGAGCATTAATTTATCATAATATACTTTATAATAGAGCGTGCACAAAATATAAATTTTATAATAAATAATACCTCACACCTTTTAAGTACCGTTAATTAATTAATTAATTTTATTTATGGTATAAAAGTTTTAACAAGACTGTAAAATTTACACCAACGAGCTGACCTAACACCGGAAGCAATTTTACCAATAACGGTCCAGTAACTTGCAAAAATTGCTGGCACAATAACAAAGCAATAAATTTGGAATAATAACGTAAGTTGAAGAACAACTGCTGAGAGTATTTTTAGGTTAAGTATGATTTTTATCAAAATCTCAGAAAATATTTATTATTTAACTTTCTTAGCTTTAACGACGATGGAATCAAGAAAAATCAAAAAAAAAATTTATAACTGGGGGAAATCCCGAATAATAATTTTTTATAT
Organism: Cantharis lateralis; assembly: GCA_963170105.1. Taxonomy (NCBI): domain Eukaryota; kingdom Metazoa; phylum Arthropoda; class Insecta; order Coleoptera; family Cantharidae; genus Cantharis; species Cantharis lateralis. Next base: position 10,883,294 of record OY720624.1, read on the forward strand.
TATCAAAATGTCACACTGAAAAATGAAATTTACAAATGCCAATATTATACTCAATTCAATAAGTATTGTTTGAATATAGGATAAAATATACGAGGATTTATATCATTTTAAAAACATTACATCGAAAAGTAGAATTTCAGTCCCAGCTAAAGAAATAAAATTGCATTTGAAATTTTCTTTAAAAAAATTCCCAACGTAGTGTATGTAATACATTTTATATAAAAAAATATAACGATCATTCGGGTACGATTGTATAAAAGGCAATTAAAAATAACAAATTAACCTTTTGTTTCTATTAATTAGAGATTGCATACATAGGTTTTTTATATGCTCACTTTTTATGAACTAATTGGGTAACTCTAGATTGTAGAATACTGAATATGTGAAAAATCAACTTTGAAGTATACAACTTAAACTTTTTAATTATGCAAACCTATAATCATACCGAAAGCTTTAGATTTTACGATTTTGTTTTTTAAATAAATTATATAGTAACAAAAAGTCGAAAAAGCTACGTAAATAGAGTAGGTGCCTAAAATCAATATTTAGTTTTCGATTTACTTATTCAGTGTAAATTTATAATACAAATCAAAATATAATCTAATGGTTATTTATGTAACCAATTATGTAATGTGACATTTTTTCAACAAGCATAAATTGTGAACTAGATTGTCGGATTTGCATGTGTACTGCTGGTGATAGCTTATAGTCTAGAAACAATGGCAAAAACCAATAAAGGCGCCGAAATATTCAAGAGTTGTAAAAGGTCAGTGGCGGATTTCCGAACAGGCACAAGAGACGCGCGCCTGGGGCCTCATGCATCCAGGTGGGCTCAAAATTCAGCTTTTTTTTTACAAAAAAATTTTATTTTGAAATAAACCGTATGCAGGTGGTCCAAGAAAATATGGTATAGGGAAAACAATTAACTTATATGGGTAGTGAAAATATTTAGAGGGGGGCTTCAAAATTGAATTGCGCCTGTGGCCTCTCAAGTGCTAAATCCGCCACTGTAAAAGGTTAATGATGGGAATGAGTTTGAGAGATTGAATTAAAAACGACTAGATTCAAAGCAGAACCAAGATAACAAATGTTAAACAATATCTAGCACATTTAAACTAAAATTGAGCTGATCATATGGTAGCACGTCAATTCGAATTCACCAAAACAAAAACACCAAAAAACAAAAACACCGAAAACAAAAACAACGAAGCAAAAAAAACAAACATTAAATGGAAATATTTTTGGTATTTTTGTTTTCAATGTTTTGGTTTCGGTGTGTTTGTTTTTGGATTATTTTGTTTTCGGTGATATTGACTTTCGATGTTTTTGTTTTCGGTGATTTGACTTCAAAGATTTTGTTTTCGGTGAATTGTCATGGAATCGATCTTATTACAGAGAGTAAGTTGGCATACATACATAATATGAAGGGGTTTAATAAAATTATTTCGACCACAGGTTTTTACAAATTTCTCAAAATCACCATGTCTCTGGAAATCATTGGAAATCACTAGAATTCTTTATAAATCACTATAATTCTTTGGAAATCAGTGGAGTTGTTTGGAAATCTCAGGAATTCCTTGGAAATCTTTGAAATGCAGAGTCTCGTGTATACAAATTTACCTTGATATTTACCCCCTGGATGGAATTGTATGACTTTTTTGGGTTAAATGAGACAAATCTGAAACGGATCGAATAATCAAATAAAATAATTTTATATTTAAATTTTTGAAATAAATAATTTCCGTTCTGAAGGTTTTTTGAAAATCGAAAAACATGATGATTTAATTTATATTCTTCGCGGTTAGCTGATTTATTTGACACTTGAAATATTCTCTCTAGATATCGTAATAACAATTTGCATACGGATTGTATCTTGCAAAATAATATAATTAAAATCTAACAATGCTTAACAGTGCGGTTACAAATTTTATACAAACATTCCGGATCTACTTTCAGGAATTACATTGTAATGTGTAACTAATTCATTTTATCCAAACTTTAACAAATCTCGAAGTAGGATTTTTAAGCTGCTGCGCGTTTGGTAATAATTCAAATATTTAAGTTCTTAAACTAATGCAATTTCTTGCTTCCTTCCTACGTTCTTTCATCAATAAAAGGTTTCCGCTCTTTGACCAAATATCAACAAGTTAAAATCTGTCTGGGTTCGTAAATTACGAAAACGAACAGAATGTGAATGAACTGACCGCTTATTCAAGTACTGATGCATTCAAAGTGCCGCTAGCTGTTAGCTGACCTAAGATATTTCATGACCTCCTTCCGCTTTTTAAAGCGTTTCAAGATCATCAAAGCTACTCAAAATTTAAGTGGATTTTTCGTAGCCGCTTATAGAAATACAATCCAATGGGTAGCATGTAGTAACTAATAGTTTAATCGAGAGCAAGATTAATTTTATAGAAATGGAATCGTGAGTGCCCAATGCATAATTAGATTACTGCAATTACTCAAAATGCTTACCATAATAGTGCGGTCTCGAGAGCTTAGAGACGAATTCTACCGTGCGCTTAAGACTTTAAATTTTTAGGACTAAATAAATTGCTTTACCTATAATAATAAATTTAAATATGCTACTCAAAATTTTCAATATAAATTTGAGTTTTTTTCATTTTGAATTTAATAAAAATAAGTGATTTAGATCATTTTTACCTAATTAGTCTCAAGATACGGCAAATTTTTTAGTCGTCACAAAGTAAGGCTTTGTAATTGAATTACTCTACATTTTTATCAGCCCTCGACTCTATTAACTTTTGTATAGTCAAGAGCGGAATAAATTTTTCCTTTATCTCAAACTTGGAGAAAAACACGGAAACATATTCAAATTTGCATTAAGTTCTTGCAAAAATAAAATTAAAATAATTGGATATTCAAAAATTACAGTCTATTTAACCTGCATAGCAATTTAAATTAATCGATAGGTAATTAATGAATAATCTACTGTCAGGACAAAAATCATTTGATAAATGAATACGGAAATAAAAACGAAGTTGACATTTTATTAACCAGTCTGTTATTGAGTCACAAAATAGCGGTATATTGAAAAGTAGTTGATTTTTGATTTTAATATAAACCTGCTCGGTTTCTAGTTCGCATTTTTATTATATGTATAGATTTACTTTTTAGCTGGCAAATTTGAAAATCATATGAGAGAATCCTAAAAAAAATTGATTATTATTTAAATTTATTTATTGAAAAAGGAAAATAAGAATGGGCTGTGCCAATAAGTTATTTTTTTATTAGTAATCTTGTATTGTCTAATATTTTGTCAACATACGAGGTCCAAGCAGAAGAATCTGCATGGTCTGGATTATCTATATGGAGCTTAACAGAAAAATTATGTAATACAAAATTTTAACAACAATTTTTTTTAACAATGTTCATTTTTTGATGTATATATTTTGGTAAATTTGCCCATAACATAATTATGTAAATAAAATTAACATGTGAATTTTTATAACTCCGGACAATCGAATATTATTTTAATTTCTAAACGTAATATTGTACGAATATGGTACCATCAATTAAATTTTTTCTATTCCCATAAAAATATATTATAAAATACGATTGTTATTTTCATTTTGCAATTTGCACCACTTCGCAAACAAGATTTGCCAAAAGATGTCACATTACATTTAATTTTTGGTTATGTACTAAAAACCTGCAAATTAAATTTGATGCTTCCTGATTTATTTAATCCTAATAAGGAGATTATTTCATTAATTGTAAGTGATCTAGTTCACTTGTAATTAATGAAATTATCTAAATTCAGCTAAATTAGTTTAATTTTGTTGCTAATAATATTTTCAGACTTTTCCTGTTTTTTTATACTTTTTCACCACTTCAACTTGATAATTTGTCGCCCTAACAAAGATTTTTTTGTTGAAAATAAAATTGTACAATGAACTGATTTGAAAAATCGTTGCATCAACTTATTATTTTTCTTGGCAGAAAAAACTTCGTTATGGCAGTATAAAATTTGTTGTGGCAGCAAAGAATCTTTGTTGACACTATAGTTACCAAAATCTTTGTTAGGGCGACAAATTTTTTTCGCGGTGTGGCTTTGTGGCTGCGGTATTTATTATGAAATTGTTCAAGATTATACGGTTGTTTCGCATCGGTAGGTAATCGTTTTTTTCCAGTCTCAATCAACCGTAAATAATACATATTTTATTTTATTGCTCTGTTTTACACTATTTAATTTCCTTATTATATAATATTATTATGGATGGCTCAATATACGGGTAGCACAATAAAATATTAATGGTTCAATTGCGCAAGCAGTTATTTTCCTTGTTGTACCCTACATTGGCAATCACTATAATAAAATATTTAATAAAAATTTTATTTTACCATCCGTGACCTCTGTAATAGATATAACATCACTGCATTTCCAACAATCGGTTTTAGCAAATCTGAAAATTTAAGCTCATTAACCCAATGGCTGCGATTGGACTGATATTGACTCTGGTTAATATGTTTAATTGGCAATAAAATTTAAATAAATTTCAAAGATGTTCATTAACTAACCACAAATAATTAAACTAAAACTTTTTTACGTCTTGTCCTGAATATTCATCTATAGTTTTATAGTGTCACCTCAATAAGAATAAACCAAAATTAATTTCAAAAATTGGAAGATTTAAGTTGCTTCATTATAATATCTACAAATGATGCAACTTAATTTTAGTCGCACTAACAGAGATTTTAACGAATATTCAAGTGCTCTCCAGCTTTAATATTACATTTGTAAATGTCCAAATTATCAGATAAATTAAATCTGTTCAGAACTTTTAACCTTATTTTTAACCGACAAAAAATGAAAGAGGTCCTCAATTCGACGCATATATTTTTTCTATAAACAACATTGCTTTATTACTTGCACTATATTGGCGCATCTTAAAAACCTAACAATTAATTAAATTACATAAATATTTTTTGCTGCTAGAGCAAACACAATAAGTGTTCGAAACAAAAATATTGGCTAAAACAACTAAGTAGTTCTGTGTTGCTCTAAAATATGGGAAATAATAGTTAATTAGTTGTACGAAGTTCGGGTTTAATATATATTCAATCAGAGCTGCTTAAAACTTATACCTTTGAGTCAAGCTTTAAACATTGAAAATTAGTAATAAATTTCCACCAATAGTGTGGCGTAAAGCATACGCCGGAAGGCTAAAGAGCAGGAAACAGTGGTTCTATTCCTATTGGCGCCGGATAAATTGCTGTGATTATTTCAAATTTAACATCGATCGGTGGACTATGGGACAATGAGAAACTATCTCATTTATATACATAAATCACAGATGTGATTTATTAATGAAATAATTTTACATTCGTGTGGAAGGTTGTGTTTATACCAATTTTTTTTGTTAATTTGCTAATTTCATCCAGAAAAACAATAATATGTCAGCTGAGGACTGTTTTATTCCGAGTTATTGCACAAAACTACACAACTATGCCTTCTTACATATACTTTTAGATCAATTCTTAAAGCTCTTTCAAGATTAAACACGGCCAACATTTACGATACGACATTTCGTTTATGATCAACTTGAACTACTCAAAAATACACTCAGCAAAAAGTATTTTGTTGACCTAACATAAAATTAGTTGCTTCAAATAATGTATCTGCTTGCAACACCAATATATTTTGTTATTACAGCAAAAAATCTTTGTTGAATCAATTTTCTGCCTGTCAAGAGGTACTATCGAGTAACCGACAGTCTTGTATGTCTCTTTACACTTCCTGTCAGTTATTCTCAGATCAAGTACCAGACAATTATAGGAGTAATTTGGTGTCTGTCTCAGTTTTTCACGTAAACGACAGTTTGGAGTTTGTTATATTTTAATTATGTTTCATTTTTCTACATTGTCTACTTCATTAAAGTTGAGTGAGCAAAGTATTGGATTTAATTTAATAAGACTATAATAATTATAAACACTTCAAATCTTAGCTTTAAATTAAAACAAATATTATATTTAAAACAAGGGATTGGTTGAGCACACTTTTAAATTAAAAGAAAACAGATGCACCAGTATTATAGTGCACTTGTTTTCTTTTTAATATCTTTATAGCTAAGCTGGAATAAAATGGCTAAAAACTAATATAAATTTTTAATCTGCCTTGCATTTACTTTTAAGCTCTAGTGCGCAAAACGAGTCAATTTTACGTATTGGTATCTATGTACAATTTGTATATTTCAAATCATTTGAAAGATAATCAAAATGTTATTTCTCACTTGGTGTACAAAATGTTGTATTGTAATATTGACAAAAGATTTGTCGTCCTAACAAAGCTTGTGGTAGATACAACCTCAACAGAGATTTTTTGCTAATACAACAAATTTTTAGCTGTAGTAACAAAGTTTTTAGTTATTTCGACAAATTTAATTTTTTCCCGAATAGAAAAAAGCGGCAAATATTCCGTTTGGTATTATGAGATATACCTTTTGATGTTTACAAAAAAATATAAAGAAACTAGGATATAATTAACTCTTTCAACAACAATATTTCTAAAATTTTTGGTCGTCGTTTTGAAGTAATGAATAGCAAATTATAGAATTAAGCTTAAGTTTATTAAATTTAAACATAAAAAAATGTTCAGTTACAGGATTTTGCCATATTATTATTTGTTCAATAGGCTTATCAAAATTCCGCACAGCGTGTTTTTAATGTACGTTAATTTTGTAACTTAGCGTTCCAATTGTTATAATTAGCATAATTATTTAATAATTCATTCTAATTATACGTAAATGCAAATCATGATCAATCCTTTAAAGTTGCTAAACTTGGAAGTTTATTTATTATAAATTTTAGTAGGTCTGAGAAATTCCAACAAGTTTTGAGAAAGTAGTCAAGTTTTAAAAACTAAATCAAGTTTGAAATGGTTCCGGCAAAACTATTTTTACTTACGCATAAAACTTTATCTATTGTAATTAATTGCACGATATCTTGAATAATTTATTTAATTTAATGCAAAATTATACACATTTATGCACAATTAACACGTTAATATTTATTTAATCAATTTATATTCCTGGTATGCTTCACGATTTTTACGCTTCGTGTTTTCAAAATTTTTCAACAAATTTCAAAAAGCTTTGTGTCAGCTAAAATATTACGGTTCCCATGAATAGAAAATTTCGTCACGACTTATTTCGTCGGTTATAATGCACAATTTTAGAATAATTTAATCACATTTGATTGATCTTATTGTTGTATTCACTTTGTAATTTATTCAGATGAGTTGCAACTTTTTATAACATGATTTGTTCAAAAAGTATTATTATTTTTAAAATAAAGTAAAAATAAGTTACACCCAGGAAAACATTAATTGTTCTTTCTTTCGTCATTTATGGAGAAAATAAGGAAAAAGGCAATTATATATTTAATTTCTCGTATATCCATATAGCGCATGTACATACATAGATAGCAATTATTATTATTTTCATTTTTTATAATAGGTGAAGTAAACAATTATCTTTTACTTATGTATTAGAGAAATTGTTTAATTGCCGATCAATGCGGAAATGTAATTTATGGATAATTGATATTAACAATAAAGTTGTGCAAAAGCTATACAATTACAAATAAATATAGTATGTACGCGTATATGTTAATGGTATTACAATAATACAATTTTCAAATATGTAGGTATGTGTTACGGGTTAAAATGTCTGCTTGTAGCCAAACCAGTTATTATGAGATCAATCATGTAACCAATTTTATAAATTTATTAATTATTAACACAAATATTCCATTATTTATAAATTAATTTAAATATCCACATGAATTTTTTTACGACGGTTATTAAAACTCACCTTGATTATGTGTAATCCAAAATTAAATAAAACGCACAGTTTAATCAAAATTAATGTAGTGTACACAAAACTTCAATCACACACTTCCATATAAAATTCATAATATCACAAATAGTCGATAAACGCAACACCGATTACCGATCACATCCTAAGATGCAGTTAATTTCACGAAACGCGAAACCCAACTAAATTAACGTAACTACATATTCCAATCGAGAAAGTCGTCAAGTCTTCAAGTTGTAATAACGTTACTTTTGAAGAAAGTCTCGTAGATACCGGCACAGAATATGAAAGGATACAACTTGAACAAGTTTATCGAACAAAGATTTATAAATGGTTACGCATAAGTTCAATCAATTAATACATAGATTACAATCACATTGGCCAACACCTTCTTTCGCACTGTTATATTATTAGCACATCTACCAGCGCTGAGGAGCACAGCTCCGATCGAAATTTTTGAAAATGATAATGCCTTAATTTTAGGCTTTCCTTTCAGCTAGCTCCATAGTTCCGTTCTCACTTTTTGAGCCAAAATCAGAATTTTAAATTCCTGCACAAGGTAACTTTTGATTAGTTTACATGCAATTCGCTGACGTTATCAAAATTAAATTATAAGCATCGGTGGTTCAGTGGTAGAATGCTCGCCTGCCACGCGGGCGGCCCGGGTTCGATTCCCGGCCGATGCATATTTTTTCCCAAAGCTACCCGTACCTATCCTTAAAGGGTTATAATATTCTTTCCCACAATACAGCATTTTTTTTAATCAAATTTGCTTTTTTGGAAGAGATTATCCTAGGTTGAGCGTGGCGTTGAATAGACGCAATTTTGAATAATTGTCTAGGAAATACTTAGTGCTTATTTTTATGTTAATAATTGTAATGTTTATTATTTTTACTTTGTAAAAATTCATCCGTCGTAACATTAAGATAAGGGTATTTATTTTGAAAAAAATTATTGTTTATGTTCAAAATTAGCTAAGCAAGCATCGGTGGTTCAGTGGTAGAATGCTCGCCTGCCACGCGGGCGGCCCGGGTTCGATTCCCGGCCGATGCAATATTTTTGTTAAACTCATAATAATAGACAATTTTCTGTGGAGATTTTTTTTATTTATTCTATAACTAAATACATCTCAAAGCATTCTTCTCGCTCGAGATATGAGCTCGCTTGAACGGCTGATGCGATATTGCAGTCAACAAACAAGATAATGGCGAGCTGCTTGAAAAATCCAAATCTTTGTAAGACCATGTAAGACTGGCTTTCCTGAGAAATTGTATAGATTTCACAAAGAAAATAAAAAGAAAAACTAACATAATACAATACTTTTAACCTGAGGAACTACTTACTATTTTCGAACGTGTGCATTCATAAACTGAATAATATAATCTACACAGTGAAACATCATAAAAAAGAGATGTACATAATTTAGATATGCAAGTACATTTCATCGTTACTTGGAATTAGCAACACACTAATAAAAGTATAAAAGTATCATTAGCAGCAAGTACTTCACGTCTAAAACTTTTTTTTGACTTAATAACTTTCTTCTGTAACTTTTATTCTGTAGAGATAAGCCATACAATCTAACAAAAAGTAAGTAAGTTATGTCTATTTATTAAATTACTTAAGACGTTCGTAATAAAAGATTTCCACCTTTTTGAATTTTTATGACACTGAAATTGATACATCTCGCTTAAAAAGATTGACTTTATCTTTCTTGAAGTGCTTTCAAGTTAAAACAAAAAATATTTTTCTTTTTCATTCTTTATTTTACGTCGTGAAAAATAGTATATTGTTTTATAAGGACCAAAGAAGAACTTTCGTGAAGAACCTACATATAGCTAGTCAAGGTTTTTAATATTTGGAAAAACATAAAATTTTTATTCAAAAAAAAAAGCAACTTTTAAATTTTTTTTTGAAAAGTTGGAAAGTTGTAGATTTGTTACTATTTTGTGACGCAAACTATATATATTTTTTCATTTATTAGAAATAACAATTAAAATTTTTAAACAAATAATTCTAACACCTACAATATAAAAATTTGCAATTTTTGTAGGTGAAAATAACGGCAATCTAAAAAAGTTTAAATGGATAGGTCAATAGATTTAAACTTGCGCTTGTGGAGTCAAGAACCATCTCGTGGTAAAACTAGCGAACTTACAGAAGAGAAATGCAGCCATAATATTGTTTGAATCTTGAACTATTCTCTGCACTTACATGGTTAAAGGAAAGTCTAACCTAAATCCGTCTGTTCAATATATTTTTAAATTTACGTAATTCGAAACAAAACGTCAATACTATATTCGAGTTTAACATGAAAATATCACACTTTCCAATGCTATAAATAAAACTAAAATTGTCTATCACAGCTATTTAGTGGCTAAAAGTTGTCATTTGCCCTTACTTGTATCAAAGTATACAACTATAGGAAAATAGTGCTTATTATTTGTTTTGTCTGTAAATTTACATTTAAAAAAATGTAATTTTTCATTAAAAATTATATATGATCTTATGTACAATTTATTACAGTAGAAATGCATTGCATCGCAACCTACAATGAATCTATTTCACTTTCAATCAATTTGAATCGATCTACTTTTATTTATTTTAATCTAATTGAATTGAATGTAAATTAATCAAAATTCATTTAAGTTTGTCAATTGAATGGCAAAATGGGTAAAAAATAATACAAATGTTGTACAATCTTCCAAGTACGATAATAAGACATTTCTATCATACAAAATTTTATTTTTTACCGGATTTTGGTTGGTGCATTTTATTTGAATTGACGTTTCCCATATAATTAAAAATAATATGATCAAGCTATTCAAATAAATGAATTCATAATGAAAATTGTAATATGTACAAGAGACGATCTAGCCAAAATCCATGGGGAAGGAATTTAAACATCTTATAAAAATAAATATTTGGAGAATTTTCTTATTTTAAATTTAATTTTATTCACCGTAAGAATTAAAAGGAATTAAAAACAAACCCCCCACCCCTTATATTCGCGCTTAAATTTATATATAGGTATTATACTAATTTGTTTATTAGCGTGGCAACGGTGCAGTATTAAAAATAAGTTACTTTCCGCACTAGTGCGTGAAAGTAGTTAATTATGTAACTCATGAAATCAGTGTGGAAATGTGGAAATTACGTAACGGGAGTAGAAAAAGTATTCCTTTTTGTAGGTTACTTTGTAGTTAAATATTTGATGATGAATGCGTTAAGATTTAAAATTCCAATCTTTTTCTATGTTCCAAACTTTTTTGTCAACAGGTTGCTAAGCTAATCTATTATTTCAGTTCAACTCTATAAATTTTTTTTAATTTAGCAGGCTCTGTTCATCTGGCTCCGTCAAAAACCGCAAACTTGATGACAGAAATCGTTGCTCATATCACAAGAATGAGTAGTTATTTCGTTAAAAACAAATTGAAAACTCTTAAATTCAACCGTGCATAATTCCTTCAAAAATATGTGTCATAATACACATAATTCAAAAACTATTACATTGTTAAGCGGAAGTATCTGGTAGAAAATAAATAACATTTTTTGGCACACCTACTCGACCGCATAGTATTATTTTTATTATCAAGTTTATTATTACAAAATTTTGAAATTTACTGTGTATTATTTTTATTAATCGTTTCATTGCCTATTTATTTAGACCCAAACTATAAATAAAAGTTTTGAAGAAGAATGATTGGTTATTTTGTGAAGTTTGGAAATATCTCCGGAACATTTTCTAAATGACAATAAATTATTTGGCTAAGTGAATGGTTCTTTGTTACGAAGCTACCTTTGTCGTAAAAAAGACATGATTATGGTTGTTTTGCTATATTTTTGTCACCATTTTGCTGATATATACGCCCACACCGATTCTTGTTTCAACTTTATTTATTTCTTCCTGTCTACTATATAGGTGGAGCGTAGAAATGTTCATTTCTTTTTCGTTTTCATTAGCGTTTGATTTTTTATAAAAATAATTTTTATGCTATTAATCTGGTATTATTTTTATATACCAAGAATATTATTTTAGTTTCGGAAAGCGTCCATTCAACTATTCGTTAAATTGGCTTATAATGATTTCTACTGAAAAACTCACCAGCGGCGGCGGTTTATCGTGGAAGCCACCCATTCTCTTTTCAAAATTTCTTACATAAAAATGTATGTATTTTGCTAATTTTGACAACGAAGCGGGTACTGGGCAAACACAGTTTTGCTCTCAAAATCGGATTTTGCTTTTAACATTAGTTATTTAGTTTACAGCAAGAAAATATTTCTGTTGATTTCTATTGATTTCAAAAAATATTATATTGAGTAAATTTTGTAAAATGTACCTATATTGCGTTGGTGATCTTCACTCTAATTTTATTATATTATTAATTAACCCTTCGTTGCACCGTGTAGCATACATGCTACATAATTTTGCCGCTAAACATTTAAAATTTCTTGTTTCACTTGTGCGCTTCAGTTAAACAATGCTACTATATAATTACTTATGAACTCAAATATTTTCATTTTTACCGAGAAGATTGGTTGTTGCTATTAACAACGAATATCATACAAACCTATAGGGGTCCTTGATGACATTTGCTACGGTTCCTAGCAATTTTTAAGAACAGTTAACAGTGGCGTAACCAGAACATTGCCTTTTGAAAAAAAAGGTTTAGTTGGTCCTATCCAAGCTGAAAGCAACAAACGATAGGGCATATCAGGAATATTCTAATAATAAATAATCTGATTTATTTTTCATAAACCCTCTTGTCAAAATATCACGAACGCCACTGCGTCTCGCGTCTGTCTGTTGTTTCGTCTCGCCGATTAGTATTTTCCCATTGGCTCATCACAGCATCAAATTTATAAATACAACCCACAATACTATTATCATTTTTATTTGAACTAATAAACAAAGCATCGACCATCTTTTTTCAATTATGTAAATGTTCTGTAATTTAAATTTAATTACAGGCGATCTAGAAAAAATATTTTAAGACTTCAAAATTGCCTGAATTTAATGATACAAGATGAGGAATATGTGAGTGTATGTGTGTCTGTTCCAAGCCATCTCATATCCGCTGCACTAAATGACAGGTGGCAGCTGACACCGACAACTGGTGAAACGCATTTTGGCAACTTAAAAAAAGACAGGAGCACTGATAGACTTTCAATTTATCATTTTTTTAACTGATGGTGTAGGTTATGAATTTTGCAATAAGGACAATGTTCGAATTGGATCCCATAATTGAATGTTCCATGTGCCTGTAAAATTTCTCTTTTATAAGGTTTTTGTGATGAGTTCTGTGGTGTATCAACAGTTGTGGATAAATAAATAATGGGCCGCAACCATATTTTCTCACTCACTTGAATATTCTCGGTGTTTTCGTGCATCTTATATAGGATCCATTAAATTTTTATTATACAACCTGTCGTTTGATATAAACAACCTCCTACGTGGTATCAATTTTTGGAAAGGTTTCCTTTAAAGAAAATTTTGTAAGTGAAATCGGTCAGGTGGACGAAATAAAAATGAACAGTGGCTTAACAATACATAACTGTGGTGTTTGTTATTGTTGTTAAAAGCAGTGTCAGGTTACATTAACGTTGTGTTTGTTTGGGTTAGAAGCTTTTTCGGCTTCCTAATTATCTTTGTCTTAGTTTATGAAAGTTTATATTAAAAATGGTTTATTTTTATTTACATTTTAACACCCTACTGGTTTTGTCTATGTCGCTTATGATGTAAACTCGTTCCAACTATTTCTCGTTTGGCTTATTTCTCAACGATCTCTTTGGACGTATTTTACGCCAAGGTATTTACTTTATTGTGCTATCACGTTGTATATAAAATTTAATTCTATTTTATTGAACCATAAAATAAAGTATTTGGAACTAAATTACCAACTCAAAAAATGATTTATAGTACCGTACTTATATCTGATCGGTGGGTTTAAAATTATACGACAAACTTAATTTTTCACTTTATATATTTAGACTTAAAAAATGAACAATATTAACTTAAAATTAGAACCGTCGTTGGAGAAATTTTTATGACCGAAATGAGAAAATTTAACATAAACAAGAATCAAAGCCGGAAGCTATATTCACTAAAGTGTATATATTTTAAGTCAATTGTCATAGCAAGTCACTAGCTGTCAAGTTATACATCCAAACAACCCAATTATGTTCTGTTTACGAGCGTCTAAATTCGTACTAACTTAAACAGCAAAATCCTTCGTTCAGAATTAACTAATTGAAAACCAAACGTATTTTGAATCTTTCCAATCCAAATCAATTATACCGCAAGTTTAAAGTTTATTTTAGTCATCACTAACAGCTTGAAGATGATATTTCAGTAAGAAACGAACCAAAATTACATTAATAAAATCGTAATGAGGTAACCACACCCCCTCCCCCCACGTTCCTAAAAAAATACTGAAATAAAATCAGTGAAGTGTACTAAATTGCTTACAATTTGGAAAATAATCTTTGGAGAATTTTTTGGCTGTATCCGCTCATTGAAAATGATAAAAAAGTTTGCATCGGCCGGGAATCGAACCCGGGCCGCCCGCGTGGCAGGCGAGCATTCTACCACTGAACCACCGATGCTTATTGAGAAAATGTACAAATGTTTACATTACAGAGAAGAATACTTATAGATGTAATAACGATAACCTACATTTTTTGAGAAACTTGCTGTTGGATGTATTCAATTGGCTCAAATATAGCTGATTTAAGTTTTTCCAAACAATTGTAACCTAAACCAAAGTATTTTATTTTTAGTAAGAGCCCGGGCGAAGCCGGGTATCCAGTTAGTGATTAATAAATTTGTAAAACTGTTTTTTGACTTTTTGACTATTACTCCGTGGGACAAAATAGATGTGACCAAAATCGATTTGTGTTTGCTTTATAACAGCAAAGGGACGTTTAAAAATAAATAATAATAGCGCGTAAAATATTAAAATAACTTAAACAATAAAAATAAGTAGGTACATCATTTTGGCATAGAATGTTTGAAATTATAAAATATTGAAAATGTGTACAACTTGTTAACGCAATATGTAGAAAATGATAGGCACATGTCGATTGTATTGGCTTCGATAAATAACAAAACCACACTTGCAATTAATATGTGTAAAATGTGCTAAAAATAAAGAAATTATTTATATTTCTTCGTTCTTGTTCGATTGAGTAAATTTGGGTCCACATTTCGAGTGCAACCGTTGAATGAATTACTCAATATTTTAGCAAACAAGCTGTAAATATCGTAAATCAATTTTATTAATTTTTTATCCAAAATTTAATAATAATGAATTTAAAATAAAAAAGTGAAAATGTCGTTGTCTATTTTCGATTTTCTTTTATGCTTGGGAGACCCATAAAGTTATCGAAAAATTACAAGAGCCAGATTATACTATTATTTCTAAATTTTCTATTACCTTATGAACTCAATTTTATAAGTTAGAAAAAAAGAGATATATTTCAAAAAAATTGTCATTTATGAAATAAATAAAATTTGAAAACATCAACTTTGAAAGGCTGTAGCGCATTTTTTAATTATTACTAATCGTTGCTACGCCAGTAACTGCAGTAAAACACTGAAAACGTATCTGTCTCTCTCCTGCACATCTCAAAGTATACTTGTATCTCACTTATGTTTATCGCACCCTTAAGGGGGTTTATTTTTTTTCGGCCGCCGTGACCTTCTAGTGTTTGAATGATGTTGTAGAAACTCCATTTAATAAAATATGTTTTATGTATTTAATTTATTTTTTGCTGGCAGGAAATTGAAATTCTTGTAGGTTAAATTTGTCTATACGAAAAACCAATCACAAGCTTTAAATAATTAACATTAGCGAATTAAACATTTCTTAATATAATTTAATTATATTTGATATTTGGTAAAAAAAAATTAACCAATCAGAGCTGCTTGTTATGAGTAGATACATAATATTATGTATATTATGTAATATGTAATATTATGTAATATTATGTATCTAACATTATAAGTCATTATTGTATTTAATAATACAGAACCATTGATAACCACACATAATTATGAAAAAATTATTTTCATTGCAAAAATCGTGAACAAAATTTGAACAGTCAATTGACGGGCTGATACTTAATATTCTGCACTAACGTAACAATACAAGCGTAATTTAAACTGTCACAAATTGAAGAGCTTGGGGAATAAGAAATACCCTCCAGTAGATTATAATCGACATAGTAAAAAAAATACAGTCTAATTTTTTTATTTTTTTTATTAATTTTTATAGTAAGTAAATATTTAATTGTAAGTGGCAAATATTAAATCCAAGTGGAATATAAATTAATTATAATTTTATTGTCAAGTGACACAAACAATTTTTTTATAGAATGCAGCTGTACGCTATAAAAAATTGTACTATTATGTTACTAGTAGCGATCATGAAAATTGCATCAGAAATTGTAGGAAATGTCTGGGATTGATTAAATTTAAAACAAAATTTGCCACTATGATTTAATTTTACAGATTTTCAAAAATTGTTTGAATGGGAGATTTTGTGCTGGAGAAATTCACCCAACAACACAAGTTTTAAATGTGATTTAAATTGTAATAATATTGTAAAAATTTATAATCAGAATGATTTTGGCATGGTTCTGAAAAAATTAATATTCAAATCAGATAATACATAAACAGGGTACTCTAGATACATTTTACATAACTTAGGTGGTGAAAAACGACATTTTTTCTAAATACAAGGCTAAAAAGAGGTACATGTCGCTGCCCCCCCCCCAAATCGAATTTTTTACTGAAATTGGTGCCAAACGTTTGAGCTTCGTTTGAGCCTCATTGAGCGTTCATTCCCGTCATTTGAGCTTCAACCGTCGCAAACCTATTCACAAAATATTGGGGGGGGGGGGGGGCTGTAGACACGATGGACCCCCCAAGTCAAATTTTAGGCTAAAATTTTTGTGAAACGTTTGAGCTTTGTTTGAGCTTTAATGAACTTCCATTCCCGTTGTTTGAGCCTAAACCGTGGCGGAGTTATTCGCAAAATGTTTGGGCGGGGCTGTGGACATGTTTTTCAATTTTTTGTCCTATTCAAATTTTTTACTTAAATTCGGTGTCAATCGATAGAGCTTCGATTGAGCTTCAATGAGCTTCTATATTCATCGCTGTAATTTAATTATTTTCGAAGCTATCGGTGTTTTCATTTTGCTTACCTCCGAGCAAGTGGCGCGTGAAACCGGTAATTTTAATTTCGTAAACGATTTATTGTTGAGTGTGTGAACAAATGAATTACACTGCAAAAATAATTTTTTAGGAAAATCTTATTTAATAATTTAATGATTTTAAACATAGACCGACCCCTTTTTTATTTTACCTCACTCTACATAGTAAACTTATACAGGGTTAGTCGTAGATAGTTCGGCCAAAAAAATTCTGACAGTAAAATCATGAAGATTTCCTGAAAATTACACTATATCAGTATCATTAGAAGGATCTTTAAAAGCCAAACAAGTTTTGTAAAATAATAGGTAGGTAATACTATATTAAGATTTGGGAGGGGGGACATAAATATAAATGCAGCTCAAACGATGGGAGTAGATGCTCAAAGGAAACGGAAAAATCGGGGGGGGGGCATCGTGTCTACAGCCCCCCCCCCAATATTTAGCGAATAGCTTTGCGACGGTTGAAGCTCAAACGAAGCTGAAAACGTTTGACACCGTTTTCATTAAAAAATTCAATTTGGGGGGGGCCAGCGACATGTACCTGCTAAAAGGTTAGGCCTCTTTAAATCATTTTTTAAATTTCCTCCTTTACATAGCCATAGCCCCAAAACTATTGATTTTATAGTTTAGTGCCTTTTTAAAGAACGTAAAATAATCTACAAACTAGATTCAAACCTTTTATTATCAAAACTCAACGGCTTTCGAGTTATAAATTAAAGTAAGTAAAAAATTGTTGAAAAATTTCAACTTTTTTTTTGTTTTTTTCAAAATCCTTTGCTTTTTAAACGAAATATTTAACAAAAATTCTGACGCCCCATTCCGATAGGAAATTTAACGAACTACAACTTTAGTCTAGTAAAAAAATATGAAAAACCAAGCCATTTTACAAAAAATAATAATTATAAGATTACAAAAAAATAATAAACAAAACAAAAAATTAAATTCACTAATTTTTTATTTTTATTGAAAAATTATTTTATGAATTAAGTAAATTTAAAAATAAGCACTCTCATTTTCAATACATTGCCGGGATCGTTTTAAAAGATTTTAAAAAAATTCTTTTATGGTGTGCCGATAAAGCGTTGGTCTACAGTGTAGACTCTACAGCAACAGAAGAAAGCCCGACACCAAAGAGGAATTAATGGAGAGAATAACGAATGCTAAAGTGACTGTAAGTCTTAAAAAAAAACAATAAAACACTTAAATTTTTCAACATTTTTTTAATTATACTTTAATTCAAATCTCGAAAGCCGTTAATTTTAGACAATCAAATTTAAATCTAGTTTGTAGATTATGTCACGCTCTTTAAAAAAGCATAAACCATATTTTCTGAAAATTTAATAATTTCGGGTCTATGGCCATGTAGAGGTGGAAAATTAAAAATATGCTTTAAAGAGGCCTAACTCTCGCGGGTTAGAATGTAGAAAAAAAAATTTGTTAAATATTTTTTTTAGATAAGTGTCCTCTATCACCACCTAAGTTAAGTAAAGTGTATCCGGGGACACCCCGTATTTAATGTGTTTATTTTGAATTGTTAAGTAAGCTCAGTTTTCGAGATAATAATAAATTACTCTTATTATCGTTTTTTATTTAGGTGTTTACTTTTACCTACTCTATGGGGTAAAAGTAAACAAAAAACCTTTTTTACATTTTACAAAAACATTTATTTTTTAAGGCCTATGCCCCACGTATGATTTTAAATTAATTTTTATCTAAAACTATTTAAAAAATTAGATTATTTTCTGTTTTTCTATTCGAGTAGTGAAAAACGCGTGGTCAAAAAAATAACTTTTTTCTAGAGTATTGAGATTCTTGGTACACTAATTCCAAATTTAATTTAAATCACCCCCCCCCCTTGATTATTTCAAATTCTAAAATAACACTTCTGTTCTTAATTTTTAGTATGACTGTATATTTTTAACAAAATTTTATTTTATTTTGAAAATTGAGAAGTTCTAAATTGATCGTGTAAACGCGTCTAAAGGGCATTTAAATATTAAATACTTCGAAAAAGTGCATAAAAGCACAACTGTGCAATTTTAAAACATTTTTTCGAATAAATTTATGTCAACAAGTTTCCCATAAGTTTGCTTATCGTGTTAAAACTTTATAATCAATTATCTTGAGATTCAAGTTGAAAATGTGAAACAGCTCCTGGGTGTTCAGAAAAAACTTGTTGTTCTTATCAATATAATGGGATTGCACCGCCCTCCTTTACGTTCACTAAAAATACATTTATTTGTCTCTTATTTAGTATTATTTTTAATTTTTGAGATTTTTTTAATTTTAATGTTTGTTTTTGAATATATAGAATCTATTGGTTGAACTATAATAGCATCTAGATATCTTTCCACCTTGTATTTATTTAAAAGGTCATAAAGCAACGGTTATTGGTAATAATCGTGCCCTTTTCAACAGAAACTAAAACTTTTTATGAAACAAATAGCTAGTATCCGCAATAATTTAAAATTCGCACCTTTATTGCTCCTCGTAAAATAAATAAGGAAATTATTTTTGCAGGTAACCTAATAAAATTTCAAAAAACACAAGAAATAGATAAAAATGTAATAGAAAATATATTTATGGCAACAAAAATAAATACATATTATTTATTAAATTAACTTATATCCTATAAAATGAAAGTTGATTCTGCTTCTCGTACGATTAAAAAAACTGAACAGTAGTTATTCGGTTTTGGATAAAACATAAATGATTTAAAAAGTTATGAATTATGGCCAATTAACAAACAAAAATTAAAAAGTGTTTCGTCTGCTCATCAGACGCACATTTAAAAATTTATCATTTTGAGCAGGGGAATTTTTTATTTAAGACACATAAAAACCAGCAGCTGCTTTAAGTCTTTCTCAACGTATCAAATATACACTTTTTTGGTCGATTTAACTAAAGTAAGTTTTTTTTCTTATAAATACTTATAAAAATAGATCACAACTTGTGGTCAAAGAAAATTTGACCTCCTACCACGATATTTAAAACAAATTCGCGTTAAAATTTGAGCGAATACAAAATAAAAGAATGATTCTTGAAAACAAACAACGAAATACTCTTTCAAAGAATTAACAAAGATGCGTACACTAAAATTACACGTTAGAATTCCAATCACCTTCCATTCGCCAAACACTGAACGCTCGGCTGAGTTTTTCATGCGCCGTGTATGAGCATACATTCCCCAACACATCGCTGTCGGTTGATCCATCAGGTGATGATTCAGATAAAATATGGCACAAAAAGTCTATATACCTCGTTGCTAACTTAAGGGTTTGAATTTTCGATAATTTATCTGAAGGTAAAGTTGGAATGCTTTTTCTAAGACTCGCGAAGGCTTCGTTCAAGCTCTGCGTTCGCTGACGTTCTCTCACGTTGGCCATTATTCGCTGACTCTGAATGTCTTCATAGCTTTGCGGTGTTTTTCTTCTTGTTTTAGTTTTGCCCATGCTATGGCAGGAATTTTCGTCGTCCGACTCAAAATAACTCGTTTTTCTTTTGCGACCCACGCCTCTAACTTTTAATATCGGTTCTTCGTCTGCGTCCACTTCAACTTTGATCGGCCTGTTCATGTAATCTTCCGGTTCCGTGTACGAATCTATGCTCTGATTGTGCTGCGTATAGGTAGGCGCAATTTGGTCGTTTCTGTAATCTTCGTAAATGTTCCTCGGGTAGTTTTCTTGAAAAAACTTACCGTCGAACGTGTGGTACCCATTGGCCAGGCTTTTATGAAAACCAAACATATCGTAAGCAAGTTGAGATGCGTCGTGTTGTATGGTGGTTGGAATATATTTTTCATTCGAATTTGTTAAATCCATAAAACGCATTGAAGAATACTGATCACTCACTGGCGGTGTTAATTGTCTGTAAATCGGGGAAGAAGATTCACTGCGCGTCTCGTACATGGTGCAAAAAATTAAAAACTATTTCGGTAATATAAAATTGTAAAAAAAATAACAAACACGCGAGTAAATATCACAAAACTAAAAGTAATACCGAAACGTAGTGTCTAACTGCAATACATATTGCTAAATGCTAAATTCAGGAATCGTCCAAAAAGCAAAGATAACTCAAATAACTTCTTAGCCAATGAGACGTTTTCAGCTATCCCTACTCATCCTTTCATTTGCATGGAGTCGGCTCTTTTCTTAAGAAATTTTTATATACAATGCTCTGTCTTTATTACTCAAACGTTAAACCGTGACGTAAATTTACATATTCTTTTCTGACTGCGAAGGTTAACTTATTTAGCAAAAGAATTAAACGGAAAACTAATTCACCAACTGTACAAAAATCTTATTCGATTTTTAATCATAATTTGTCCAATTATTTCAGTAAAATGTCGTCTACCTCAAAATAAATAAAAATAGGAAAGATAATTTATTAGGAAAGTTATAAATTTTCCTTTAGTATGCTTTTTCACAAATTATTGCATTTACCATAATTCTTAGTTGAAGAAAACATTTAAATTTTAATATATTGGACACCTTATTTTTTGCATGCGTTCGTTTTTCTTTTTAAATTATTTTTTAACTTCATAAAAAGTTGAATTCTTATAAAAAATTTCAAGCTGATAACGGAAACTGTCTGAAGGGAGGCTGAAATAATTTGTTAATTAAACTTTTACGTAAGGGTTTCGTCGGCAGGAAAATTTAAATTGAAGTACGAGTGAGTATCTAATGTACTTTTTTCACATAAAATTATTGAAAAGCTGTTCGTGAAAATTTTTTATGCTTTTCAATAAGTGAAAATTATGCCTCGAATATACAACGGAGTCTCGACTGTAATTTGCACTGAATTTTATCAAAAATATTCTTTGTTACTGAAATAAAATGCCAGAAAATTAATTTCCAGTTTATTTTTGCATATAAAAGTAGAATCTTTTGATTGAAAATCTGTAAATGTACCCTCTAAAAATATTATTATTATTATTTCATTGGTAATACTTTAAAACTTCAAGTTTCATTATAAAAATTTTTCAAATTTCAAAAAAAAAATACGGTTGATTTTGATATGTTAAATTTGAATTAATTTAATTGAATTACTGAATTAAATTTTATACAACATAATATACATTTGATTTAAAAAGTTATCAAATAAACCAAATAATTTTAGTTGAGATCCAAAAGTCGAAACAAACAATGTAATAGAATAAACTCGGAAAACAATAATTGTAAAAGTGGCAAATTTCACTTTGCCACAAAAGTTTTAAAATTTTTGATAAATTTGTTAATTTTCTACTGATATTTGCTTGTCCTTTGCCTTTCGGCATACCTACCCAGAGATAACCAAATTTTAAAATTCATCTAATAGCTTTAAAATTTACACTCAGAACAATGATTTGTCGATAAAGCGCAGATGTAGCTATATCAACAAATGTATTACTTAAAATCGACCCAAATAGTATTTTGCTGTTACAACAAAATAAATTAGTGCTAGCAACAAAAGTATTTGTTGAAACAACTAGTTTTTTTGTTAAAAGCACCAAAAGCTTTATTTGTAATTTGTTGAATATTAAATGGAAAAATCCCGGTGATAATCATCTGTTTTAACTTAATTTTTCCATTACGTTTTAATACTGGATGTTTTCTGATTCTAATTGAATTAAAATGCAAATGCATTCAATCAATGCAACATATATATAATATGTTATGCTGTAAATATTTGAAATAATAAAAAATACACTTTATTATTTAGAAAATTAGAGAAATTAAGTTCCCCAATATTTTTTGTTTTTAAAACTTAATTAATCTTGTTTTTGTCATCCCTTGTGACACTTTTATTTTAAATCAACAAAAAATTCTCGGTAGGAGAACTTAAATTTCAAACCTTTCCAACTGTTTTTTGATCATGGATATGACTGAACTGGATTTTGTAATTTGAATGCTCAAAATTATAATTATAAAGTGTGAAAATTCAAATTTATTTACAAAAAAATCTGTCATCGAGAAAAGCGCCAGAGAACAGCTGCTTTCTAAAAGAGTCATTGCAAAGATCAGGCTGAAGCTTCGCACTTCCGGTCCTCTCGGCGTCAATGAACATCCTGAAGCAGGGATAAATACCTTGTGAACGTCGAAAGGCAATTTAATTTATATTTCATTATTTCATCAACCATGAAATTAGAAAAAAAACCTTTTGACCACACAACCTGTTAATTTTATTTTCATTTATTTCACACTTTTTTTATAATTTATAGTGTAACAGTCTGAAATTTTTAATAATTAATTTCAGGAGACCATTTCAGTGACATCTTATAACTTGAAGCAGCTGAATTTCGGTCCCTGTCAAAAGACAAAGTTTTAATAACCGAATAGAATACGAGGGTGGATCTGAACCGTCAATATATAGGGGGAAAATCATGTCTCATAATTAAGTATAATTTTAGTAAGCATATACCTTCTCCGTTTGCCGCAATAAAATTAGGAAAGCTTCTCACACTTTTTGACGTGCATTTTGTCGGACATGATGAACCTGGTTAACAGATGTACTTACCTCAATTTAATTCTATTTTTTCTGTTGACATAGGTAATTATGTAGTAAAATTACAAACTGGAGGTATCCAAAATTTCGTTCGTCTGGTTTGCAGATGGAGCAAATTAAAATTTGTGCTAAAAGGTACAAAAGTATTAGCGGTAATTTCTCTATTTTCGATAACAATTCTTATTGCTTGCTGAAAACGTTGAAATGGCAAAACTGCTCATCATGAGCTTAATTTCGTGTTTTTGATAATTAAATTTTTAATATTGACATTTATGTAGAACAACCTTCGTGTGGTCTATACATCGCCGTCGCGTCGTCATAAATAATAATTCAAAAAAAACACTAAAATAATTTAGTTTAGTCAAATTAATTAATTTTTGTCTGAATATAATGATAATAATAGATTCTAAACTAAAAGAGAAACTTTTTGTAGTCTACTTGATTACCCTAAGTGTGTCGAATAAGTATTGAACAAATTAAGAATTTTGGAATATAAAAAACTGGGCATGACGTTAATATTATCAAATTTTTTTTAAATGGCAACCAGTATTTTTTATAGGTGGGTATTGTAGAATTTATAACCTGCATTATACATGAGTGTGGTTTTTTAAACCTATATACTGGTTGGAATGATCAACGAGAAGACATTTTAATAAAAAAAAAAAAGAAAAAAGCTACTAAAGAAAAATTATATGATCTTGTCCATCAGACACGGATGACATCACTGATTTGCCATTGATATTAAAACATGCGCAATAATTTAGATACTTAATTTGTTTCATAATAAGTTATATTTTATGAATACACTGTATATATTTTCTTATGAAGTGGGCAAGTTAGAATTTTCTACCAATGGAGAATTCCGTTGTATAAGTTCTCTATGGATGACAAAATTCTACATAATAATTATGAAATGGATTAGTTCTTAACATGTGAAAATATATTATGATCTAAATAAAATAAATTGATAATATTTTTGTTGTTGTTTTAGTTTGCTGAAGAGACCGGTTTCGATTTGTGTCATCATCAGCATATACAGCAAACATCATTAAATGTAAAAGATGAGTTCAAATTTACACAGTTTAATTTGTAATGTGCTGATTATGACGCGTAAGTCAAAACCGGTTCACTTACGAATATATTGTCAACAAAGTTTTTGATTATTTTATTGTTCTTTTGTAAAACTTAAAAATGTTGAGAATGTGACTTAATGCTGTATGATTCCATATAATTCCAAATAATTCCAAAAATAAACAGTTTTCAGTCAAATGGAAGTTTGAGTATGACTCAACCCCGTATCCTTCTGAAAACTCCAAAATGGTGAAAGATTTAAAAAATGTTTAAAACAAAATATTATTTATAGTACAAACAGAAAAACGAAAAATAAACACAAAATAGCAAAATAGCATCTATAAAATAATTATAATATTTAAAGTATTAATTTCAAAAAACACTCAAAATTCATATATTTCAGAATAGATTTAATTTAGAAAATATTTTAGGCTCTAAAATTAAATTAATTCCAAAAATTTAACGATACGTGACGTCACAATTTTAGAAATTCCCTCCCCCTGTTGTCATGAGAGTCTGACCTCCTCCCGCTCCCTAATAGATAAGAAAATTTGTTGATTTTTATTTGAATTGCCATTTGCCATAATATATTATATTTAATTAATAAAACATTTTGTTGATCAAGCTATTTAAATATTCATATATTTAATTTTCTGCTGGTTTATTTTTCAGTTTCTTCAATTTATAACAAATACTAGCTTAACGAAACACCCGTGTTGAAAGTAGATCACTTTCCGCACTAGTGCGACAACGTGATTCATTATGTAACCCAAATCAGTGCAAAGGCAGATCCAGGCAAAGTTTACTCCCCCACCAGTAAATAGAACGAAAACGCCTATAAAATTTTTTTCTCCCTTTCACGGTGACAAGTAAGATCTTCTATTCTTTTGGTGAAGGGGGGGCGTAAATTAATATATTCTAAGTGAATAAAAAATCAAGATGGTTAGGTTAGGCTTGGTATAACTCTTTGTTTCAATCTTTTTTACATAATATTTATTATTTTCGAGTATTTAAGGTATAGATAATAGATATGCAGCCGTTGTCGTGAGGGCCACTTACATTTCTTTTGCACTAAAACATTAGTGCCAGTCCGCCCCTATCATTAAATCGTTCGGTTGTGTTACTTCATATTAATGAACTTTAGTTTCATAAATTCATGTCATAAGAATCTATTTTTGGATTAGACCCACCAGGATTACGTTGGGGTCTTGTGTGTGAAGATACACGCAGACTCGCTCTTGCACTTTTATATCAGAGTTTTATCAAAATTTTAATTTTATGAAATAGACTAATGCAGATTCGCTTCCCCCCCTCTATATCATTAGTAAAGTAATTAAAAATTCCAGCTGATGAGCTTCTTACTGACGTCTTCCTTTGAGAATACTTTTATTTTATAACTGCAAAAAAAATTGCTTTTATTCGAATACCGGAATATCGCTTCTATGTGGCTTGTTTTCGCACCTCTTGACACATGTCTCTATTATATCATATCTCAAGACATGAGTTCCTTCATGGTTTCGTTGACAAGTTTATAGCGAATAGAAATGAATCGATTTTCTTGATTGGAAAAAACGGTTTGAAAATTTATTTATTTTGCGGTTTGCGATAATATTTTATTAAAAAAATGTTTATATAACTTATTTGTACTTAGAATTTTATTTTTGGACCAAGTATTCATCTCAATGCTTTGTGATTCACGATTAACTTCCTTTAGCATAGTTTGAAACAATAAAATCGCTTTTGAACTCTACGTTACCAAATTATTCCTCAAGAATGTACCTGTGTATCAAGCTTTGGCTTTGTTTAAAAATACTTTCAAAAACTTTTTTTCATTAAATACTTGGGAAATTCCAAATCCTAGAAGTTACTACGAGCACCAGGTTAATTTGATTTATTTATAAGCTTACAGCAATAAGCTGTAGGTACAATACAAATTAACCCACCACAAAGTAATTTTTAGACCTGAGAATATCTTAATCCTTAGGGACCATGAATAAAAGTACAAATAACTAAGTAGTAAAATTTATCGGTTTTACCAAAACAACGTTTGTCTTATTCTTGTTACCCTTTTAAGTGTTCCGCCAAAAATTGTTGGATTTTCCAACTATTTGTATTATTGCGAACCAGCCAACCCTCAGGTTGCTAAGCTCATAAAAAGATTTAATTTCTCTAATAAATTA
The DNA here is from genome assembly GCA_963170105.1 of Cantharis lateralis. NCBI lineage: Eukaryota > Metazoa > Arthropoda > Insecta > Coleoptera > Cantharidae > Cantharis > Cantharis lateralis. Next base: position 10,910,082 of record OY720624.1, read on the forward strand.
GGAAATTAACTTGACTAATGCAAACTTAATTTTTGATTTTACGATTTTTTTGTTTACACCCAGACCCCGGAATGGTCATTAAATTAGTTGAAGATCTGCTTTTAACCCCTGACGCTTTTTCACTTAGGACAAAGATTAAGTAGCCTGTAAATGCCATTATTTCACTTTCACAAACAATGCTACACTTTAAATGAATATCCCAAAGCTTTTGAAATTCTTTAAACTAACATAAAATTGTCGAGGGTAGAAAATGGTTAATGGTAAAACCACTAATCAAAAACTGTCACTAACTAAAAATACCACCCTCATCAAGAAATATTCACTGTTTTTCAAAAACCCTCAAATGCCAAACTCTGTGTTTTCCAGAACGTGCTAAAAGGTCAGAATTCAAATTCGGTAGGTACCTACAAACGCTTAATCCGATTAAAAGATCCGAAAGATGGGAATTCCCTAAATGAACCTACCTGGCCGAAATTTTCCCACTTGTAAATTTGACTATAATATTATTAAACCAATCTGAATGCACTGCAATATGTTTTTCGCAAATTTAATATTATTTATTCATTTTTGCTGCTGTAGTTTGCTCATTTTTTAAAATTTCCTTTTTAAATAATAATCAATAATGAAAAATTTGGCGCCATTTTATAAATTTGTAATAAATCCGCTTTCGATTCAGGTTTTACGATTGGATGGAACTTAAGGTAACTGGACAGGTAAAGGAGGAGCTTAATGAGGTAGCTATCTTTCACCTGAGAAAGAAGGGAAGGAAGTTAAATTTTGACAAAGTGTCCACTATGTAATATGGTGGTCCGATTTCAAAAAATTATTCTTAGCACCATTAAATGTTTTCTGAGAAGTGGCGTATAGTTGGTTGGTGTCTTCACAGTAATATCTAAAGAAGAGACCAGCAAGATACTCGTCGTGGGTGGACCCCGTCAAATGGTAAAAGTAACCGTATCGTAATATTTCAAAGGAATTGACAGAAAGGGCTCCTAATTACCAAAAGTCACAAGCATTACGATTATAATGATCTCCTTCAAGAATCCAACTTTTGTAATAGTCCGCATAAGCTAATACGATCTCGAAACCATTACGGAAAAAATAAGAGATTTGTTGTACTTTAAAGACGTTTAATTATAAATGTTTATTCATTTTAACTTTTATGTATAAACAAACCATTAAAGCATCCAACATAAAATAAGTTTTAATTAGGTCGTGTTCGTTTATCTTTCAAATTGAAATTTCATTGAAAGAGTAGTAAACTTGTTCTTTTATTGGTTGAAAAAATTAAAAACCGACACCGCTTCAATTATTTTTGAAATTTTTTAAATTAATTGTATGCCGAAGACTCAAAGACAATCACAAATTAACGACCTACAACGGTTTTGGCGTTTCTAAACTGATTAGAGAAACTATTTCCGTTTTGAGCCAATTAAGGTCTACTCTACATGATGTGGGGATAATTAAATTCCCTTTTTGGATGAAATGGCTAACCATAAACATCCTTTTTGTTTTTAGTTTATTTTACGATGTACATCGTTTTTGGGTGACACCAAAAAGTTACATTACAAAATTTAAACGAAAAACAAAGGATTATTGTTCAAGCAAGAATTTTACCACTAAATTTTTTTTATAGAGGTCCTTGTTATTTCATTATCCTTTCACTATATGATATAATAATCTAAAATTAAAAAATAGAGTAATTAATTGTGTTGTTCACAAAGCTGTAAATTGTGAAATAATTTCCTCTAATTCTTTTTCATTTTGTGCAATCAGTAAAATCAAGTAGATTTAACTTGAACCATTCAACTATAATAATCTTTTTGAAAACACCTTTTATGCATTTTGGAAAATCCGTACTCCTGGGTTTTTACGTTTTGAGTCAACATCAGGTAAATTATTTAAATGGTAGAGTACAAAATTTTTGATTTAAAAAAAGTACAGTTACCAACGAAAATGCATTTTGTAAACGGATAAATCATGGATTTTTAAAAACTTAGCTATATTCAAAATTTTATACTGAATTTGTTTATAGAAATTTCTGAATTTATATTTCATAACTGTACAACTAAATAAATTAAATGTCGTTAAAACTGTTACATCAAACAGAATAAATAATTGTACACTTTAATAAATATTTCATATACTTAAATTTACGAGACAAACACTAAACTAGATTTTATATAACAATATGGAAAATTATTTGTTTAAAATAATATTAATCAATCATTAACTTGTAAAAATAAATTTCATTCTGTTATCAAAAAATACAATAAAACAGCACAAAGTATAACAGTTTGGCTGCCAATTGATATTATTTTAATTGAAAAAAAAAAGTTTAAAGATATAAATATTTCTTAAGTCGTAAACATCATTTTGTTGTCCGAAAATTTGGAATACAAATCGTCTAATACGTTTCACACATAATATCATTTAAAAAAATTACTCAAAAATTTTGTTTCGCTCTTGCTTAGTCGGAGTAATACTCCAAATAAAAATAATTCCAACCAAAGTTGGAAGTTTTTTTTTATGCAGAATCTGCTTAAACATATAATATGTCAATTAAGAAACCAAAGTTGATCTTGAAATGACCTCGAAAAGGTCTACTAAAGTAATGTAAAACAAATTACACCATATTCATGCAGCTTTCGAGATATTTGGTGGTGGAAGTTTTCAAATGAACACCCGGTATGAGTAATAATGTACATATTACATATTATTATATAATCTAAAGTAAGATGATGACAAAAATATGTTTTGAACTTATTTTGCATTAATAACTCAGGGCCAAATTTAGACTAAATTTGGGGGGGGGGGGGGTAAAACGCATTTTATAAGTTTTGTAACGCTCACGAGTTTTTTCAAAATTTTCTATCGATTAGAAAAAAAGTTACGGGTTGAAAACAAAAAAATATTTCATTGGTTAATAACTACCCCTACTAACAAATTATGTGTTACCAGTTTAATTTAGTCTAAAAATACTTTTTACCATCCTATTTGGTTTATAATCTTAATAAAAAAAACAGAATAAGTTGACAATTTTTAGAAGGCAAAATACAAACCAGTGGACTCTAAAAATCATGGAAATACCTATTAGCCTACCAGACCAGCTCCACCCCAGCCCCAAAACTGGATATAAAAGCTACAAACAGAAAAACAAAAAATTGTTACGATTTCTTCCTCGGAAAGGTATTTGATTCCACCCCCCCCCCCCCCCCCCCCGAATATCAGGTTTTTGTGCATGCTCTATGATCTAAAATAATTCCAGAGCTATTGTATCTCGGTAAAAATCGCACCGGGGGTTCTGGGATTTGGGGATTTTTGGGGAATAAGTGATTTTCAGTGTGAATATTAAAATTTCAATTTAAAAAATATGTCTCAGCACTAGCTGGCTCTAAAACTTTTTCATCGGGATTTCCAAACGTATTTGGCCGGTCTTGATTTTCAGATTATCTACGATTGAAAAGTGAAATGCATTAATTAATTTTTCACTTTCAACCTTGTAAATGTTTAAATAAGCTTCAACAAAATTCAAACCATTTTAATTTTGTTAACTTCCGGTTTAACGAATATGCGAAATCCTTATCGGTGACACGGTGATGCCATACCATTTAAATTACAAAAAAATTTAGAAACTAAAATTTACTAACATTCAAATGTTATTCAAGTCATTCTTGCTTTGAACGCCGTGAAGACACGTCGTTTCAAAAATGTATTTTATTATTTTCCACCTGTGTGTGGAAATTTTTGGGTCCGCAATCTAATAATGTTTACTAGAGATTCTTGGAGAATCAAACCTGCTGCAATAGTGTAAGTTGAAAAATAATTTTATTCTAGAGTTTATTTAGACATTTTGGTAACTTTCTACAGTAGAAAATTTAACATTTTGTTTTCTGTCCCCGTGGAGCCAAATGCTGCATGTTTGGTGAATGGGCAACTTTAATTTTACAAGTTCCAACTTATTGTCATTTTCCAAATTTGATTTTTACCACAACGACTGTGGTTCCCGGTGTTTCTTTCTATATAGAAAATTTAACACGGATCTTTGTTTTGCAGAATTCTATTCGGCCGTTATGCCTTTGTTTCGTGACATCAACATTGCCAAGCAGCAGTCAACGTCATTTCGAAGAAATAAATTTAGTCAGGAAATTTAGGAGGGCTAAAATCCAAGAACAAAGAAAGTAAGTTAAAAATTATTATTTATTTGCATGGAAAAGAAAATCGAGTGGAAATTTTGTATGGCCAGTCGGATTTTTTCCCATTTTCAAACTTGATTTTGTTTTCTGTCTGGAAAAATTGCAATCTTATTCTTATACGTAATTTGTTTTTAGAATTTTATCGACTTTGTGACGTGGGACATTTAACATTGGATTGTCAAATATAAAATTAGCGTCACTCGATGGAAAAAATTTAGTTAATTTTCCTACTGGTTCTAACGTCATCAACAAATTGGAAGGTGGAATTTCCGGAAAGCTTATGGAACTATAAGAAAGTAAGTTAAAATTTTTATTTCCACGTTCGAAAATGTATTTTGGTTGAGTCAACAGTAGCACTCGATTCATCGAAACAAAAACACCGAAAGCAATTTTCCTATTAGGCATACGGGGGGAGAGGAAATCTTCACCGATTCTGAAGTACTTGGAAACGATTTAATAAAAATTTTTAATGGAAAACAATTGTCCCAAATAATACCTGCATCCAAAATTATTCTATTTTAAGACACCAAGAAAAAATTTGCTCAAAACCTCAATTATTTTCAGTTTTTTGTTTCGATTTTGAGCAAGTTTTTAACACTAAAACGTAAACAAATTTTCAGCTCTCAAGTGAAATCCTAAAGCATGTGGACAATCTTTAAATTCCCGATTTGATTTATAATATTTTCCCAACAAAAATTTTTGACGCGGGTGCCGCTATGTTCAAAAATCAGCAAAACTATCTGACCTTTTTCAGTTTTTGCCAAATGGCGGTCAAAGTAAGCGTTGGACAAAAAATATATTACGCAATATCTTCTTAAAAACTCTGCAAAATTTTCGAAAAATTTTGAAATTTAAGAATTCTACACACTAAATTACGACTCCTACGGTAAAAATCTGTATAATAACTTTCTAATGTCCGAATTAATAGTCACGGATTAATCCGAGATTCAAGATTAATTCTTGGTCGCAATAAAATAGTCGAAATATTGCAACTATGCAACTCATTTAAAGCCAATCCGAGAATTAATCTTGAATCTCGGATTAATCCGTGACTATTAATACGGGTATAAATAGAGTAATCGCAGAAGTACTGAATTTTCAAAATTCCCAATTTTACGAAATGTTGCTGATTTTTGAAGAGCTGTAACTCAGAAACTACTGGAGCTAGAAAACTCTTTTTGGTCTTAAATTGTAGTAAATTTTATGTACTTTAAAAAATATGTCATAAATTTTCTATGTGACACTTACTTTGACCGTTATTTGGCAAAAACTGAAAAAAAATTAAAAAATTTTGCTATTTTTTGAGGATGGCGGCGCTGTAGGTAAAATTTTTGTTGGTATTACACCGATATTACATCACTAAAATTATTTGAAAATATAAATTTTCAACTGTTTTTGAAATCAAGAACATAGATGCATGAAGGAAGGCTAATATTTCCAATAACTCTTATAAAATACATTAAATTGCTGAAAAATTTATACTTCTTTTTATCGTAAAATATTTAATTATCTCCCACACCTCTGAACTTCAACTAAATCTGCCCTGTTTGTAAATTTTTCAATTTTACCCAGCTACACTGAAAACTAATACAATAAAAGTTTCGTTGAATGAATGAAAAAAATTTTTCTCGTTGTAGGTATTGTAATTTTTTATTAAATATTCAAAGAGATTTTGTAAATATTTTTATAATGCAGTTAACAGATAGGTGGTTTAGGAGGTAAACTTTCATCGACCAATGGAAATCGTACGTAATTTTCAAATTTGACCAACGCCCTCGGTTGTGAATAATATTCAATTTTATTGCGTTTTATTCGTAACTCGATTGGACAACCATGATCCATGACGCAATAATATCGGTGTTTATGATGATTACTGGGATAGTACGCACAATAAAGTACTTCATCAACTATATACAGTTTTACGTCTATTTGCTCTTGAACTAATACTTTAGACAACAGCATCCTTTGTATAATCTACAAATATTAAGATATAATTTATTACCTAACCTAATATAGATATTTATATACAGCTTTTGTGTAAATTTATCGGTGTATGCTAAACTTTCAGATTTTAATCTGCGAAGAGAAATGTTTATATCAAAAGAAAAAATTATAAAACAGAACTCACCCTAAACGTCTTTTGTGAAATATTATTGCCCCACAAGTAAAACAAACGTAGCATGTAAGGCTTTTTAATTGAATTCAATATATCCAACATTCCATCATTTCCAATCTTATTATACGTAATATCCAACATTCTCACCCTAGAGAAGGGCAAACCAAAGCTCAGAGCTCTGAAAATGCGATATTTAATATATTTATCCAAAAACTATTAGAAAAAGCAATTTCACCTTGCTCCAATATCACGTATGTCATTTCCGGCAACATTTAACCCCAAAAGAGGTGGTCTTTTTTTCAACCAATTGGACAATAATTCGATTCCATGATCTCCTATAGTATTGAACCCTAAATCCAATAAAAGTAAAGTTTTATTAAATTCTAAACCATATAGCAAATATTCCATGTTATGACCATCAAATTGATTCTTTTGGAGATGCAGTTCCACCAATACCGAATTGACCTGCGAATAAAACCAAACACAGCAACATAAAACGTTATTATTATCTCACTTTCTTACTTTCAACATTAACCCTAACGCTTGCACTAAATGTGTCGAGTCTAAATATATTCCCTTCGCCATAGGAATAACACGTGAAAAATCTAACACCCTCAACGTATTATGGTCAGCTATATCTTCACGTATCGCTTCCATAAAATATTGGATTGTAGCTAAGGTTTGATCGGTATCTCCCACGTCCAAGCATTGCAACGTTTCGGTGTTTGCTAACAATTCCGCTGCAAAAACACCGCCCTAAACAATTCCGTTAGAAAAACATAAACCGTCACATTACTGCTTACATTATTGCCAAGTTTATTTCCAGTAAGGCGAAGCACTTCCAGTTTTAACGTTTTCGCTGCCCTACATAAATGTGCAATACCTTCTTCGGTGATACTGCAGCTCATGATATTTAAATGTTTTAGCGTATTTTCCTCGTAAACGAAGTAGCCATCAACTAACTCCCTTAACCCTTCATTTCCAATATCATTATAGCACAGATCCAATTTAACAACATCTCGGTGATAGTATAAAAAATCCGCCACAAGTTTCATGTCGAGGTGGTTTAATCGTCTTCTAAAATAAAACTCAGGGTTAAATAAGCTGAATTCACTTTGAATGGTTATTGCAATTACTTAATTCTTTGCCACATATCTCTTCCTTTCAGTCGCAAATTTTTGGTGCCATCAGAATTTTTCTCGCAAAATAGTAGCAAAAAAGTTTCCGTTAATTTTCTCTTCTTCATTGTATAATATGTTGTATTGTAGAGTAGTGTAAATTATTATGACGTACGTCAATTTTTTTATTTTTCTAAAATTGTAAGCAATCACAAGCAAGTTGCATTCGTTTTTGCACCAGCAAAATTCCCAAATTTCGAGTTGCATAGTTTGAATTCAATTTGTTTATTTTCAGTCGGATTGTAGCCTGATGTTATGTTTGTATTGCTCTAAATAATCTTTTATTTCAAATTCTTAATTTCACAAGGTTTAACTATTATTGACATTTTTCAAACTTGATTTTCATCAAAACGACTGTGATTTCCCGTGGTTTCTTTCTATATTCTAGAAAATTTAATACAGACTTTTGTTTTTCAGAATTCTATTTGACCGTTACGGCTTTGCTTCATGAAGTGAATATAGTCAAACTGCAGTCAGAATCATTTTGAAGAATCATTTTGCGCACGCAAAAAATTTCGGTCGGTTATCGCGGTCGGGAGTGTGGTGTCGAGTACGAATTTGTGGAAAAACTTCATCATTTCGAAACGGGTAGTGGTCGAGGTCCACTTTGCACTGAAGCTCTAGGCTTATTGTACCCCGTTTTCCCATTGAGTTGTTAAGGGAAGTTATAAGTATTTCGATCCACAGCTTGATGTTCACCAGAGGGCTGAGCTAAGAAATTCTGCCGAGTCCGGGGTTTGAACCCAGAATCTCCGCTCATAACTTCAACTAGCGATCACATCAAGCCACCGCTGTGGTCAAAAGCTTGATGGAAGCTTTAAATAATCGCGATTAATTTTTGATTTAAATCTTAGTTATAACAGTAGTGATCGGTGTTCATTAAAAAATTTGTTTTCGTGGCCGTTAAAAAATTGTGCAAGTGTTAGAACTTTTGTTTGGTATCCTAGGATGGAATTGGACGACAAATGACGACTATTGCGGCAGGACTACAGTGATAAAGGTAAGTTTGATTAAAAACATAAACTGGAAAAAATAAATACTAATAAATTTTTTCTTCTTTTTATAGGTAGGGTCCACTTCGTGGGTTTGTCATCAATTAAGGTTAGTCAATCATTTTTTCCAAGTGATGTAGCAGTGAATTATTGTGGAAAAGTGTGAAAACTACATTTTTGTTTAAATGTAAACTGTGTGTAGAACTCTCAAGGTAAGAAAATGATTTGTTTTGCATAATTACCTTAACCCTTGTTTTCCAGGAGTTTGATTGGCTATGCTCTATTCCATGTTAGGAATAACTGAGATCTATGCAATTAATACCGTTTGGCGGTTTTGTTTTCCCACTATCTTTTTTTTGGAAAGTTTTTAGTAGTACTAATCTTGACCTTTAGCTTCTTTGATTACATATTACTTGTTTGTTATTCGCGCACATAAAAATCATAATTACTTCAGACGATTCTCGCCGTCGGGGTGTGGTAACGAGTACTTTTCATTAATAAAAAAAATTCCCATACCGGGAATCGAACCCGAGCCTCCTGGGTGAAAGCCAGGTATCCTAGCCACTAGACCATATGGGAGTGTACATAAGACTTCCTTATATCGAAAAGCGTTGCTTTTGTTTTTCAATATTTTATTCCAGTGTTGGGCGTCGTCCTTAGAATTTTATCTAAAAAATGTAAAATTGCATTTTTTAAACTAAAATTAAATCAGAAAACTGCATGTAGATTGTAAGCATGTATAATATTCCCATCAGTAGATAGGCAATTAGGCAATAATAGAAATGAATTTCTTACTGGAAGAAATTGTTACGAACTATTTACTAAATTATGTTTATTTCATTTTTACTAAATTCTATAAGAAAAAACATGTTAATATTAATTTACCAAGAAATTAATTTTAAACTTTGCAAATAATTCTTTAAATGAGCGATTCAATGAGGTTTTTTAGGAAGAGTGACCCCCCCCCCCACTTATAGATACCGCGACTTTTAAAATTACTTAATTTTATAATAGGAGTAATATAAATTCAAAAATTCAATATATTGAATATAATTTTTTCTTATCCGTTTTACTCTTATCCCAAAAGAAAACTAAAATAAAAAATTTCCCATACCGGGAATCGAACCCGAGCCTCCTGGGTGAGAGCCAGGTATCCTAGCCACTAGACCATATGGGACTGTGAAATTGTTTCCTGATGGGTTTCATATCACTTGGAATTATTTAAAAATTAATTACAAAATTTTCAAATTTTATTTTAAATTTAGTAAATTAATTAATTCAATTCGCCTGATGTTCACTGTCAAAAATTTGAGATGTTAGGGAAAAATTAAATCAATTCATTACACAATAATAAAATTAAATATTTATTCCAACAATTTAACATAAAGTAATACTCCTCCCAAACTACATGCTACCTTACAGCATAAATAATTCCAAAATATATTTTCTGTCCATTATATGGTTAAAAATTTAATAAGAAGCAATAAATTGCAATACATACAATAAATTTTAATTTTACAGTCAAAATTCTTCACAATTCAAATGTTGTCCTGAATCCAACTAAGGGCACTTCGAATAGATCCTAAATTTGCTCTTCTCAAAAAGCTTGCAATAAGTAAATATTCTGGATACGTTCTTCTTCCTGCCATCGTAACATAAGCACTTGCTGTTGAGTGTTGGTTGTGCAGAAGTCCTTCGCACAAAACTTTTGTTGTCATACACAAAAGCCACTCCATTATCTAAAGACATTACGTGATGTTTAAAAACACAGTCAATAAAAATGGGCGTGCAAGGAATAAATTATTAAGCACAAAATTCATTATTAAGGCTATTCAATTCACCTCTGTATTTGATGGTATTTTATGGTTCGGTTTCAGCCAGCTACTCGGAGCCCATAAAAATAACTGACAAACATTGGCAGCTAATTCAGGACTGAGCCGCTGTAAAAGAAATTAAATTAATATTTACTCATCAAGATTTTATAAATAACTCCTGGTACCTTTTTAGGATTACGGTGCAAAATATTCTCAACCAAACCTTTTATCAAGACTGAAACTTCATTCGGTAGTTTCGGTAAATCTTCGTTTTTGTAGTTAACGTTTCGTAATTTCTTCCAATTGGGTCCATCGTAAAATGGGTTAGTAATGCCAAATATTTCGTATGCTATGGTACCTGATGCCCACAAATCTGATTTATAATAATTTAATTCGCTGAAAGTACCACACGTTTGATTTATTATTTCTGGTGCCATGAGAGCAGCATTGCCACCTACAAATAAAATTTAAAAATTCATTTCTGGTTTCTCCCAGTCTTAATTTTACCTTTATCGATCTCAGGGGTATTGTAAGGAACAGTTAAACCTCTATTGAGGCAGCAACCAAAATCGGTTATCACAAGAATTGGAGCACAATCTTCAGATGTGTCTAAAAGTAAATTATCGGATTTTAGGTCACGATGAGCTATACCGTTAAGATTTAAGTGAACGACGCCTTCCAGTAACTGGGCCAACAGTAAATAGGATACTTTGAGGGAAGGTCGATTTGAAGACAGAAATTGTTGAAGACTGCAGTCGTATCTGTAAAAAAACAGTATATTATGTATAAAAATCCACGAGTTACGTGCAGTGAATGAGGAGTATTCAATTTGAAAAAATTGAATGCCAATCTGCAACTCAAAAATAGAATACTCTGCATAGTTATAAATAATTTTGGCCAGTAAATGTCAAGCGGGCACATTACTTATACATAGAAAACTTTTGTTACTTTGAAAAATAACAGATGTATCAACGAAAAATTAATCGCAATGATGTATTAAGTGCATTTTCTACGACTTTTATTGTTATTTTAGTCTCAGCATTGGGATTGCAAGCGTGGTCCTAGTCGATCTGTTTTAGTTCAGAAATTATTGGAAGATCAATTATCTCGGACAATTTCATTTATTATTATTATAATTTAAAAATGCTTAATAATTCATTAAGAGCTACCTGCTTATCAAAATCTGATAAAAATGATTCATCCACTATTTCATGAATGAGTAAACTCTATTTAAAGAATCCAAGTTTAAAATCGAGGCAATTTATCAAATTTAAATTAAATTTACCTTTTCATTACTAAAAATAGTGACATATTTCGACCATCTCCATCAGGATAAAGTCTTGAAGGCAATGCGGCTGGACAAAGTTCTTTTGCGTTCGGTAATTCTGGTATATAATCTGCAAAAACTGTCTTCATGTCCACAATGTTAGGATGAGACGATAAACGGAAACCATCATCAATGTTCGTAAAATCTGCTAAATTATTAGCATAATTTCGTGTTGGCACAGTCTCTTTGTGCATGGCTCTTATAATAGCAGTTGCATTAGATTGTATACCATAATTAAACATCATTTTAACGGCCAAAGGAAAAATGCCTTCACTTTCACTATTTTCTTTTTTCAAACCTGCCGAGTACACCACTGCGTTGGAACCCTTTGCAATTGGTGCATCGAAATTAAAATCATTAACTGTCAAAGTTTCTGTTTCCAAATCATCTTTCGGATAAGCACTCCATTTTACTTTAGATACGGCTTCCTAAAATACATTAATGTAACTAACAAAAACACGTAATATATTCCAAAACCAACTCTTATTTCCCAGCAAATGCCTTCCAATTCGTCTTCTTTAGTCAAAATTCCACTTCCCGAAGCTAAGCTGACTCCAACAAAAGCAAAAAATTGACTCGAATCGCCAAATAGAATTCTAAATACAATTATTGTGAGTTAACTTATTAAACCAACCCAAATAAAGTTACCTTCTAGCGGCTCTTCTACGTAAATCAGCTGCTAAAGTGTTGGTTACACGATTTAAAACATTGTCGATGAGAGCACGTCGAGCGTGCAAACCAACTTGCACACCGACATTACGAAGCGAAAAGTTGTAACTTACAACAGATTGGGGCTTGGCGGCTCTTGCTGTGTTAACAGCAACGTCTTTGATGGCATTTGCTTGTTCCGCAATGTTTGAACTGTGGTATTGCCTACAGATATTGCGAACACAGATTTGACCATGTTTCACCAGGCGCGTTCCAATAGCACGAATAGACATTTTGAGACACAATAATAAATTGCTCACAACCCACCCCTTATGGGGTTGATCACTAAAATAAACTACCCTTGCTGTGGTAATTTGTTTACCTCAAATCTATAGAAACTAGAAAAAACTTTTTGACAGTTTCATTTTGAAGCGCAATAACAAATGAATCATCTCTCTCTTCTTGCTCTGTGAACTATGCGCAAATTCAAATTTATTTTCGTATTGTATAATTTCAGAGTGAATTTTTTTTTATCATGAGATTGTAATTTTGAATTTGACAGATTAGTATTTTACAAAATGGAAAATTCTATAAGTTTTGGGTAAAAAAAAATTAAAAACTCGAATGAAGGGGGCCAAAATTTTGCAGTTAAAAGTTTAATAAAACGAACTCAAACGTGGAAAGTAAACAAATTTTTTCAATATTTCGTTTTACTGATGATACGCCACTGCTGTCGACCCTGTTAATTTAATTTATTAATAAATTTACAACAGTGACATCTATATAATATTAACAAAAGACGTACGTTTTAAAACGAAAATTTTTTTGACGTTTTCGTATTTTGTGATTGTTCGCATTCTATTTGCAAATTTTACTTATGACTCAATTATAATAGTGTGACAATAGTTTATAGGATGGTGATAAATAATAATATAGATAAATTGGCGGAAGAGCTAGAAAAACAGGAGTTGGAGGTAACAAAGGTATTTATTATTTGGTGAGGTTATGTTGGAATTATTTTTGTTAGGCGCCGAATGGAATTCCTCTACCACAAGTTTATGCAAAATTGCTAGCTATTTATTTATACCAAAATGATCTATGCAATGCGAAGTTTTTATGGAAACGTATTCCCTTGAATATTAAATCATCGTCATTAGAAATAGGACATATATGGACCGTAGGGCAACATATGTGGAAAAGAGACTTTCCCTCAATATATAAGGCTCTTAATTCTGTAACGTGGAGTAACTCCGTATCTGAAATTATGATGCAATTACATGGTATTATAGTTCACTGCCAAATATTCGATTTTGTGGTTTATGTTTTCATTTTTTAGAGAAAGTTCGTAGCAGAGCTGTCGATTTAATTTCTCAAGCTTATTCTTCTATAACTTTGGAAATGGTTGCTGATATGACGGGTTTGCCGGTTGATGTTGCCGGAAAAGCATGCCTAGAGCGTGGATGGTCAATAGAACAAGATAGTCGCATGGTTCATCCTGTTAGACCTAGTCCTCAAGCGTCAGGTGATACTTCTAGCGAAGATCAACTTTGTAAACTTACCGATTTTGTATCATTTCTTGAAAATTAATAAAAACTTTTACTACAATTTTGAAAAATTTGTAAGCTATTTTTGATTATTAATTGAATAACAAATATTACCTTTCTTAAATAATTACAGCAGCATCTTATATGATAAATAAATACTTATATATTTTTATATAAACTACCAGTAAAACATACATAATAGTTCTCCCTAAAATGTCGGACAGTTTCGTTTAATAGAAAACTACCTAATTTTGTTTTTGATAAAGTTAATTTTTGAAACGGGAAAGATTTCGGTTTGAATTATTCTGATTTTGATTGTACTATTACCTCAGTGATCTGGACACCAGGTTCGATTTCTGGTAAAACTTAGTATTAACAAAAATTGAAATAGTATTCCCATCTTGGTTAAAGCGCCGAGGAGGAAGGATGTCGACATTCAGAGGCACTTGATAATTTTGGCTGTAAGATTACATTTTATAAGATACATCTGTAAATATCGAAAATTGGACTTTCAGAAAACGGGGGTCAGGAGCCCTATCTAGGTGGTAGCCTGTTAAATGCCGCATAGGGTCGACATACAATTTGTAAATTTAATAACAAATTAGACTGAAGAGATTATTTTTAAAACAGATCATATTTTTTTATTGAACCCGTCAGCCGGATCGGATTTATAGTTAAACCCTGTATTGTTTTTGTTTGATTTTTTCAGTAACTCCAGAATAATATGAAATGTTTATTATAGAATATTTTTTAATTTTTTTTGTACAGAAATTCTAAGGGAAAATTTGAAAATGTCTATCTATTCCTTTCTGCGCAATATGTGGGGGGGGGGGAGAAACAACTAACTACCATAGACATTTTATTTATGTGATAAATTTAGAACTGAGGGTAAGCCTCTCAACGGACCTAGATTGCCCTCCAAAAGTTCTTAAAAAAACAAAATATATATGATATTTTTATAATTTTTTTATTCCTTTTTTTTATTCCCTTTTTATTTAATTTTTGGTTTTCATGCATTTTCTAATTTTTTTCAAAAGTAACTACAAAAGTGCAGTGACGGACTAGACTTTTAATTGTTGAAGTGGTCAAAACATAAAAAAATTCAAATACCCATTTTTAATGTAAGATGCAAAAGTGACTCTAATTTTCCAAAAAAAAAATTCATGTACAAAATATAATTTATTTATTTTTACATTACTTTTTTTTTTTTAATTTGTTAATTTAATTAATTTAATATTTAAAAATTAAGAATCCTTACTATAAAATATTAACACCTGTACATAATTTGAAAGCAGTCATAAAACTAATGTCTTATTTTATTAACCCATAAAAATTTCTTATTGATTTTTAAATAATTTATGATATAGTTTTTCCAGTAAATAGTATCTATTCTACTAGTAGTTACATTTCAAATTAGAAATAAATAATTCATAGCCTAAAGTTGGCACAATTAAAAATTCAATTAAATAATAAGCACGAGACAATAGAATATCAAGTTTCATGTTGTCTCGATTGCTATCAATTTTAAATTTTTAATAATTCATAAATTCGAAATAACCGACAACAACTGTCAATTACTCGTGTGATCTTAGCAGCTGATAAACTCGAACCTCAGATGTTTGTACTAAAAGTGGGAGGACGTAAAATTTTACAGCGTTGCCAAATGTTATTAAATAACTTAGCTTTTACAAAAAATTTCGTAATTAAAAAACATAATAATTTGAAAGAATGTCAATATTTAAATTGTGAAGTTGGAAATTTTCTAGGAATTTTACCTGATTTTTAAAAAATTAAAATTTCCAAAAAGAACAAATTTGCAAACTTTTCAAAAAAATTGAATGCCGTTTTTTTTTCCAAAAACACGTTTTCTAAATTTAATATGTTTGGGGGTATATTTACCTTAATAATATGTTTTTCCAAATATCGATTTATTATTAGTTATGTCGATATTTATTTTTGAAATTTTATAATTACTTGGGCTGATTAAATCCATATCAAACCATACAGGCTAGCGGAGCTCATTTGCAGATGTAGTTTTCGCTGAGAAATGTTGTTATTTATATAAAAAAATGAGGAGACCCATATTTTTAAGATTTTGAAATATATAAAGTTATGTTTAGAATCTAAAAGGTTTGGTACATATATACCATAAAAAAATCGCTGTCAATTCGGTAATTTTATAACTTGCGGAATTATTTCTTTTTCTCTTGCGTATACTCGATTATTAAAAATATTTTAATCGAAAAAATTTCCAACACGACCAAATATATTTCAATTTTTTCTGATATTTCAATATCGATTGATTATTATTATTTTTGGAGATACTAAGTTTCAAAATATTAAAATTATGTAGCTGCATTTTCATAAGTATTTCCTCAAAACATTAAATTTTTAGACAGCAAATGAGATTTTTGAGAATAACGAATTTAAACTTTTGGTCGTTTTGCAAGTTTTTTGGATTTTTATATTTTATTTATTTAAATTATAGTTTGTATTATTTTACCTACTATATATCTTTGCAAATTAATCAAATAGATTATTTTTAAATTTAAAATATTTGCTTAATGTAAATTCAAACATTTATATATTTAAAAAAATTGTAAGTGCAATATAAAAAAAATCAATTCTAATGCTATACTAAATTACCGAATTAGCAGCGGTTTTGCTTATGTTATAATATTACCCTGAATTTTTGAGAATAACATTATTTTTTTTGAAATCTTAAAATGCCATTACCGGAAGGAAGGACATTTTTGAGTTAAATAAATACGCGTTTCCTCATTTTGTATTATACATATTTCAGCGAAAACGAATTCTGAACATAGCTCCAACCTGCATGATTTGAAATGGATTCAGTCAGGAGTTTGTCGCAATTTTAATAATTTTTCGGTTGGTAATTGGTAAAAGAAATTGATCAATCAGATGAATCAGAAGTTATTTTTGTACCCATTTAATTATTATAATTATTTTTGGCAGTATAGTAACAGCAGATAGTGAATAATTAATTTTAATTGTTTTTTACTTATTAGTAGTACCTACTTGCATAATATTATACCATAAATATTTTTTATTTATTACCATGTCAAAAATAACATCAGATAATCAAGTAGATATCTACCTATTCTTTATTGTTTTTATACATGCATAATTATTTTTAAAATAACAACTATTATTTATAATTTATAGGGACAATACAATACATTACTAACTGTTTTATAAGGACAGGAGCAAAAGTATAACTTTTTGTGACGAGTCTGTAGGATTGATGGACGAATGGAGAATTCCGACAATTACAGACAGGCCACAAAAGAATCACTGCTGCTTTTCGAATAAAACATGTTTAATTTTAAAACATAAAGTACGCCAAGTATGCGTACTTTAGTGCCGACGGCGGTAAAGTAAAACAACTAATTTCACAAAAATTACATCAAGACACATTTTTTGAGAGTAAAGTGGCTACTTTGCCCTTAATTTTGGGGGAACAAACTGGCACTTTTCATATTTCCCATCAGAATTTAATGTTTGGAATTTTTGCTGGTAAAGCTGGCACGGTATTTGACGACTTGCGCAAACTATAAATATTGGTTTAGAAAATTTTGGTTACATGTAAAATGTATGTTAATAAAATCTTGTCTTTGATAACAAAGCAAGAAATAAATATAAATATTCTTAACAGTGAAAATTTAATTCTTTTAGGTGCCCAATCAATCGGTTCTCCATCCGCTTGCTTTTAAGCATCAAAGATCAAAATATATCGGCATTTTTTATTGTTTAAAAGAAATTAATCCTCATATGGCCTTTATTTATTTAAAGCATTCTGACTTTTATTCCACACGTAATTATTTATTGCGTTTAATGTTTAATGTTTTTAATCGACCTTTCAATGAGACTCCACTTGGAGAAATTTTTAAATATTAAATTAGACAAAGGGCAGATTTGGTTCTTTCAGCTTTTATTTATTCTGTAATAACTGAAACACTCATCGGTTTTATCCAACGGAAGGAAGCAGTTATAGATTGGTAGACAATATGTCCGTTAGAATTTTTACCATCTGAAGCAGGTTCTCTGGCGAAATGGGATCTACCCTTCTTTATTAAATAATGCTGCATGTTCACATATTCTAGCTGTCTCCGAAATGGAATCCGGTGTTTCCCACTTGAGTACGTTACCAGATAAACTCTTGGAGCCAGTTTGTGCCAAGAACATACTTATATACATAATAAATTATCTATCAATAAAAGATCGTTATGATTTCTCAGCTTTCACTGTAGAAGCCCTGGGCCCTTGAAGTACCGATACGGTTGCTTGGATTATTCGTCTTCTAATCGATGGAATGGGGGATAGATGACCGAAAACAGTTTCCCAATTATATGCATCCAACGAAAAAATTCCACTTTGGTGCTAAGTTACATCATAATTGATGAGAGAGGAATTTGAAACTTTTTTTTTTAACAAAAATTATATAATACTTTTGTTAAATAATCAGAATATACTACATAATAATTTATGTTATAATTGGTATACAATCATACTGGATGGTCAGGCGGTCTCCGCCTCCAGCCACCTTGACATTACAGTCTACGATTGAGGTGTTTGTCCGGCCTTTGGTGGTGTGATGGTTTCTTTGACCATGATCCTTAAAACGCGTAACCAATGTTACAATAATCAATAGAGTTTCTTTCCTTTAAAATTTTGCGCTAATTTTTTTTTCGTTCCAAACTTTTTACTCACAATATTTTTTTTTCAATATTTTTCGCCTCGGCCAAATATCCAATATGTCTATTTTTTTTATGAACTACACGAAATATCCAAATCAATTTTTTTTCATTTTGTATTAAAATTTTAATTTTATTAATTTTTCCAAATTTAAATTTATTTTTATTCAAATTTTACTGTAGTCTACTAATTTTGGCGGCCCTGTTAAATATAATAAAAAAAGTACAAGATGAAACTTCGGCGACCAGTCAACTCGGCGACCACTCAACTTGGCGACTGCCAACTCGGTGACCAAACAATTAAAAAGTAATGACTTTACTTGTTAAATTTGAAATAATATTATAATTATTTCAAAAAATAACACCAGCATAAATTAAAATACAAGTCATTAGCAGGACCTAGTTCAGGTTTTCCAGTGCCTTTAGCTTAACAATTAATAATAATGATTAAGGGATTGTTCATAAATTACGTCATGCAATTTTAAGCATAATTCTACCTACCCCCACCCCATCGTCACGAAAACCTAACGCAAATATTACGTCACGCATCCTTGAACCCTCATTTTTTATTATATTATATCGTTAAGCAAAACCCAAGCAATCATTACTAATTTATTTTTCAAAATATATAATTTCAAAAATTTTAAAATTAAAAAAAATATACGGGGGCATTCCACCCCAAATCGGCCACTATTTTAGGTGACCACTTCCGATTTTTCTCAAAATTTCATGTTTTTGAGGTCGATGAAAATCGCGTTTTTGTATTTTTCAATTGTTTTTTTCAATCCCTTCTTGAGGTATATTTTTTTTTCAAATGCTCGTAATTTTGTCAAAGATGGACCAATCCGATCCCTTTTTTTTGAAAATGTTCTATTTTGAATTCTCTTTTAATAAAAAAATATGATTTTGAACCAAATTATTGCGTTCATCGTTTAATTTTAGTTTTGTTTTTCGATTTTTTTGAAAAATTTCTAAAAAGAATTTCAATTAATATGAAAAGTTTTAAATCTAGTCTGATCATGGGTAAACATTTATTTCTATTTTTTTTCTTAATTCAAAAATTGAAATTGTTCTAAATTTCTTCTAAAGTTCTAAACACTTCTAAATTTTAGAACAATTTCAATTTTCGAATTAAGAAAATAATAGAACATTTCTATATTAATTGAAATTCTTTTTTGAATTTTCTCGAAAAACAACATTTTTGCATAAGTCGAAAAATAAACGATGAACGCAATAATTTGGATCAAAATCATATATTTTATTAAAAGAGAATTCAAAATAGAAAATTTTCAAAACAAAAGCGATTGGAATGGTGCATTTTTCGCAAAGTTACGAGCATTTGAAAAAAAATTATACCTCAAGAAAGGATGGTCAAAAACAATTGAAAAAACACAAGAACGCGTTTTTTATCGGTCTCAAAAACATGAAAATTTGAGAAAAATCGGAAGTGGTCACCTAAAAAAGTGACCGATTTGGCGTGAAATGTCCCATACCCATAATATTTTAAAAATTAACAATACGAAATTAATAAAGGTCTGCAATTTGGCTTTAGTAGAATCAGTATCAAATCGCGCTGAAATCATATTTTTACTAATTTCGACGATTTGAAGTCTTATAATTTCAAGATGATTTTCAAAAAGAAATTATTTTTTTTCAAAAATTATTTTTTTTTCAAAAATTATTTTTTTTTCAAAATTTTTTTTTTTTTCAAAAATTATTTTTACTTTCAAAATTTTTTATTTCTTACGTTTTTTTAATAAAAAAAATTATTTTCGAAATTAAATCTAAATTGAAAGCAAAAATTGGAATATTTAGCGTAAAAGTAGTTTTTGAAAAAAACTATAAATTTCCAGTGGACACCGGTTCTATATTGAATGTAAATTTAAATTGTTTGCTAATTTTTGTAATCATTTTCAAGTGTATTAAAGTATAATGTCAAAACTAAGTGACTATTTAAATGTAAATTATTTAAAAAAATTTCAAAGGTTTGACATTTAAATACTTCTGGCGAGAGAAGTGGCAACGCTGTGCTACCACACCTACCTTACACAGGAGTGGAAGGTAGTAGGCAGGTACGTTCGGTTGGGGTCCTGACAGTGCCTGACAGTTCCAGATGTGGAAAACTGTTGTCGGTGTCAATTGGTTTTTCATGAGTTAATAGTTATAATTTTTATTGTTTTTATTAACGGGAAAGATTTAAGGAACTATACTTTAACATATAAAGCTTTGGTTTTAAGTATGCAACGATTTGAAAATAGCTGTGATCTCAATACACGGTTGTGATGATATAATATCCATATAATATACGATTTTACATAATATTTTTGAAAAGTTATTAAACAATGTCCCTTCCTCTTCAAATATCGTGTAACCAGCGCGTAAAAGATGTGTTGACAAGTTCGAGTATTGAGCAATTGGAAATTGGCACTAGCATGGCAACGAAAATATTGGCACCTGTTAAAACGGAACAGCAGATATTGGAAAACTCAATGCTGGAAGATGATCCAAATGCAAATAGTGCAGTCACGCAAGAGGAGAAGGTGCGGCCTCGTTGGGGACCCCAACACAAAGGCGCCCAAGAACTAGCTAACCTATATACAACCGGTAAACAAAATTCTCATTTTAAAAAAAAAAACACTTTTTGTTATGCAAAATTGTCAATGCTTATGAATGAAATTCGAGGACGACACATGTTGCTATATTTAACAATTTCGAATTTGTGCCAAGCAATGCAATAGTTATGATTAGTTTATGCCTTGAAATTTTCTCTAGTGCATTGCTACTACTATATTTTTTTTCAAAAATCACACTTTGCCAAACATTCTTAATCAAACTCGAAATATTTAATTTTATTGGCACAATGATTTTTTTTACACCACAACAAAGTTGTAAAAATAAGTCTCCGAAGATAACTTGGGGTGCTTGAACTAATTTTTGAAAAATAGCTCAATAAAAACTAGCAGCCGTAGGTGGTTTTTCCGGCTGGCTTGTATTTTCAAAAAATCAACATCAAATTAATTTTTTTCTTAAAATTTAATTTATCTTTTTGAGAGTGAAAATTTAATTACGTGGAATGCGAACCACGGTTGATAAGCTTTATTTTATCAAAAAAAAAATCGCCCATGAAAGTAGCCAATTTCTTCCGCGTTGTAATGTAATCACCTCTTTCACCTATTAAGTATTCTAGGTACTTAATTAGTTCCAATTAAAACTTTAATAACCTTTGATCGTTTAATTAGGAGTAGGTAAGATACGTAGGTACAAATTCCATCGTTTAATCACAAAATTATTAATATTTTTTGTCAATTAATTATATTATAATTAATTTTGCAAATTGCTAATTGTATGACTTGAAAATCTTCCTTTATTGTTTGTTGACATTCAAAACCAAATGACAAATTTAAATTAAATTTTTTCGTGCTAATATCGGCGCTTTTTACTTTATCGCACATATTGTGGGCACCAAGTATTGAATAAGCAATTAACTTACTATGTCTGGTATAGTAGGTAATTTATTAAAAAATATACCGTTAAATTATGAATTATTTGCACCATTTACCGATCTGATCGTAAAAGTTCCTCATTATCATTATTTCAGTGACATAATATTTGGTTTATGCTCTTTTGTAATTAGTAGGTCGTTATATCTATTGGTAATACCAATATAAAAGATAACAAACCACTGATTAAACAAAAGCAAGGAATGCCCCAATATTTCAAAAATGATATAAAGGGGACAACCCTGATATACTACCAATCAATAAACAGCGTTTAAAACTAAAAAAGTATGTAAAACATTCTAAAATAATTTTCTGCCTTTTTTGGAAACTTTTGTTATATAGAATCAATTTTTGTTATACACGAAATAATATTTGTCATATAGAAAAATTATTCTATACTGGAAATACAGATATTATGAATTTACAGTTGTTAAAATGTAATTAGCCCACGTCCTATGCTAGCAATGTAAATTAAACATTTTGAAGCCGTTGGTATTTTACAGTCTTGTTTAAGTGGCTGTAAGTCAACAACAGCGCATCAGAATAAAAAAATGCATATAAACAATATTGAAGGCAATGAAATTTTCAACAAAAAATGTCTAATAAATTTTTGCTCTAAAATCGATTTTTACATGACACAAAACGGCTTCAAACTGTTCAATTTACATTGCTAACATAGGATGTGGGCTAATTAAATTTCCACAACTGTATATTCGCAAATACAGGCTAAATAATAAGTTAAAATTTAATTAAAATAGAATTATTTCAAGGGCATCTCACAGAAAAACCTACCAAAACGAAAAATCACTCTGGGTATATTATAATTTATAACAAACTGCTGTGCGTAATATTAATATAACGACTGAATAATTTTACAATAATTAATAAATTCACGAATTTATTGCTTAGAATTATTATAATTTTTTATTTTAAACATTTTTATTAATACACTTATACAGGGTGGTGACCGCGACATTCATACGGCTTATAATACTTTTTTATTTCCAGCTCCCTAATGATTATTTTATGCAATAAACCTTCAATTATAAGTTTTATGTCATAAAATTCTAAATCAATCAACATATTTTATTGAATAATTTACAAATAAAAATGTAAATAATTATAACATTTATTAATTTTCTATATAACAAAGATAAATTTTGTATTTTATATTTTACTAGCTACATACCCGTCTTCGCCCGGGGTCATTAGTCTGCGTACTCGAACTTTTTCAGTCTTGCTTCCCGTTTTTTACCTTTTTATTCGAATTTATGATTATTATCGGTTCCGAACTCATAATTGATTTGTTAATCAGCTGGGCTTACTAGGTTTAGATCGAATCTCGTTAATCCATTCATGCTCGTCACTTAATTTGTTAGATCTCGTTTCTCATCTCAAACTTTTTAATATTTTCTTACACAAAAACCTTTCCCAATTCCTACTGATTAATGTGCCAAGTTTGGTTCAAATCGGTCAAAGGGTGTAAGAGTGTATAAAAGACGAGCAAACATAAAAATATTCATTTTTATTATATAATAGTTTATGCGGTTTATATAATTATTAGAAACTGGAAATGTATCTAGGTTTTATGAAAGTTGAAATGATAACGTACATATCAGTAAATTAAACAGGTAATTGCCATTTTAAAGATGAACATTAATATTTAAAAAAAATTGAAAGTTTCAAGTAGGTACCGGAGGCGTTTTTCAAATTTAATTTCTAATGTCTGAAGTCAAAACTGCAGAGAAATAAAACATTGTAATGTTAATTTTTTTAAATTAAATATTTATACAGATAAAACCTATATAATATCAATTTTTAAAGTAATTGTCTATAATTTTTCGATAGTCATGGTGGGTTTGAAATCAATCATGTTTTTTTTAGGTTTCATAATAAGTATTACCTGGAGACGTTTTTTAGACTCCAAATTGTAA
Organism: Cantharis lateralis; assembly: GCA_963170105.1. Taxonomy (NCBI): domain Eukaryota; kingdom Metazoa; phylum Arthropoda; class Insecta; order Coleoptera; family Cantharidae; genus Cantharis; species Cantharis lateralis. The sequence continues at coordinate 10,934,046 of OY720624.1, forward strand.
AGGCAATTAATATTATAGCAGTATAGTAAAAAGTAGGTAGCTAGCAATCCAAAGGTTGTAAGTTCGATTTGCTTACTTATTTCCTTCATATAAAAGAAAAACAATCGCGGGCCAGCGAGTATATCCCCCAAATCAGATATTGAAGTGTAAACTTTTATACAGAAGATATTATTTGCGTTTTCCATATGGCCAGTCCGCCTCTGACTATAAATTTTTATCTTTTAACCAGGTTATTTTTATTCACAACTTTTTTTGGTTGACTTTTGTTATGTCTATGTTACAATAATATTTTGACCAGATAACATTTTATACAGTATGTTTAATTGGCCCTATCTTGCTAGATCAAATTACATAATATTTTAATACTTCTTAGTTATTCAAATTGGACAACAGGAAACCCCGAAAAACTATTTTTAACGCTTAATTTAATTAAACGCACCTTGATAATACCGTACTATTCTCACTTTGAAAGGTAACAATTGAAACCGAGTTCAAGGTCAAAAATAAAGCTCTATTGTGCTCGACCGAAGAACTTTCAGTTTTGATTACTCACCCACTTTTTTTAAGATAAAAGGTTAACTTATATCCATAAAGATACTTGAGGAAAGTCGAAGCAATTTTTGTGTGGGAAAGTGATATTACAACAGTTTGTTGTTATAGTAAACTATAAACGGATAGAAGTTTTACTTCTTCCTGATACAGAAACTTTCTCGTAGCTTTGCACTATTTAATGAGCACCTTTATTAAATTTTTGTTACAAATTATATTTTGTATCAGATTTTAAAGAAATTTAATGAGATTAACGGTAACGTAATTCTTCCCCCCCCTCAAATTTTACTCGATATTCAAATGACCAAATCAATGTTTTATTTATGTTTGCACTCAGGGCTGTTACAAAATTCCGCAATCTCGTTAATTTTCAAATTAGCACTGGATATTGCTCTTAAGTTGTTACGTTACGTTACGTTAAGTGAATGTAAACGATGCTTTATAAATGTCGCTAATTGTTTAAGAAAGTAAATTAATTTGATTGAGTAAACACGTTTGGCATAATTAAAATTTAACGAATTGGTTACAAAGTTATTTTACTAATACCAATATTTTCTTCATCTATATAAAAATTAATTGGCGTCAAATTTTATGTAATTCATTACTTTTGTTTAGCTTTTTTACATAATTATTATTATTAAAAAACAAGTAATCATTAAATGCGAATCACGAAAAGTAAAAGCGAACCTTCTTGGATGACTAGTTTCTGACATAACTGTTATCATGGCGATAATAAAACCGTATTTTTTACGCTATTATCTGTTTTGTAATACTTCGACGTGTTTTTCAAGTGATATAGAAACAAAATTTTACACTGATAAGAATTTTTAATCACTATCGCAGACTTCGAATGTGAAAAAAGCTAAGCTTTTTTATTGATTATTTTTAAGATGGATTTTTTTTAATTATTGCATTTATTTCTGAACAAACTGCTCTATCATTAAAAAAATTATCAAAATTTGATCTTCAGTTAAAAATTTATGAAGCCACAGACAGACAGAAATTCGGAACTTCGGTTGAGACATGGAGCACACCGAAAATCAGAATGCAGATGAGGCTTCTAAGTTTTGGACCAAGTGTGAACTTCTCATATTGGCCCAGTGCCCACGGTATATGACGCATGAAGGCAAAATATGGGCATAATTTTTGTTTACGCCGAAAACATCTTGTTAAATCGATTTTGCCTTGAGCATGAAATTGGCAAGTGGGTGAGATGACTGTGTTTTCTCTAAGCTTCTGCTATTAACCTTTGAACTTTTACGCGAAATAAAGTTTTCATCTCCAATGTAAATTCTCATTACATTTTTTATTTATCAATCAAATCTTTTCGTTACTACGCGGCACGGAATAAAATAAAAACATACTTTTGCAAATTGGTTGACAAATAGAACGTGGGTCGTAGTTATGTACTTCTTAAATTTCTGACAAACAACGCTCACTTTAATTTAAAGGTTCTCCTAAATCTTCATCCCAAATAATTCTCAGTGAGCAAACTTATTTGGGCAATTACCGTCAACAAAAATTCTTAAGAATTTAATCTTTACCGATAATCTCGTAGGAAAATGTTAAAAACTTTCCTGAACATTAAAATTTTATGAACTTGCAAGTTGGATATTATATTGAGCACGAAACGTAAATTAAATGGAATATAATGGGAAAAACTTAACTCTTTTCCAGATGATGCGATATATTATTTACGAGCAATTGTTCTACCTTTAAATTTAAATTTTAAAATTATGTATTGGCTACTAACGTATACGTTATCGACTTCGTCTGGAAGTTTTTCAAGAGCCCGATAAAATATATGGAGTGCGTGACTTGAAATTGCTTGAAGGATTTTAAACGTCGCAATTAGCTGGCTAATAACGCTTTTGTTAAAAAGGTTTTCATTCAAGTGAAATAATACGATTATGTCAAAAACAGTTTATGTTTACAAAAAATCAACACTATATCACCAGTGGAGGCTCGTAGTTTGCTATTAAAGGGTCAGAATGTAATTCTACATTAAAAAGTATTATTCCGAATCGTTCAATAATACTAATAATTTTAGTATTGTAATTTGGGGGGGGGGGGCACTCCATTACCCTTTCTGTATCAGCCGCCACTGCTTTTAACTTATTAAATACTACTTGCTAGTTTGGAAAATCCCAATTTCTGAACCTCCTTGTCAAAATTTGATCACAATTTTGAGGCATAAATCATAATTATTTTGGAAAAATTTTATTAAAATCCTTGGGAATTAACTGAAATCTGCCTGAAGATGTAAAATGCGTCAAATGTTTTTATATCCTACCTACTCATGTTTGTTTACTCATTGACTCAGAAATTTGAATTAATTAAGTTCTAATGGGAAGGTATGACATAATAAACTTATTATAATTTTTTTATAGTTATTTATTCTTTAAAAATTAACAACGAACTGGTCACAATGTTTTTCTGTCATTAAGATAATCCAGTATTTTAGACTGGATTAGTCTGGAGAGTCTGATGAGTTGACGTTCTGCTGTTCGCAACCAGAACGCTCACTATATCTTTCTACTATTTATTAATGTCAATTGGGTGTGATAATTAATCTATTACAATACTACGATTAAAGCCCATTTTATTTTCAGCTGTTTAAAATGACCTCGTTGCACGCTTGCATGCATTAATGTTGGCACCTGCATACTTAAATTTGTTCTGCTAGTTTTTAGAATTGAATTACTCTTTGATTGCATAATACAACCTTAAAAAGAAAAAAATTAGATTAGAACCACCGTACAGAACATTTGAACGTTCAAATTTTTTGGACCGGGATGGATGGGATTTAGGGACGTCGCCTAAATGTTGAAGCTTACCCTTCATTTTGGGCTTTGTATTGGGATAAATAAAAAAAACTGTAAATAAAATAAACGCATTTTCAAAAATATTGGATTTTTCAGTCTTCATTTCCAAAAAATTAATTTGTCCTGATCAATAATCAGAATCACCTTGTATACTGTCTCGCTTCCCATCAAGGTAATGGTAACTCTAGAATTGGACAAAAAAAATGTTTATCTTTCTTTCCACTTCAATACATTTTTAAACGCTTCCATTCACCTTCATTCTGATTTTTTTTTATAACCAATCTTATCAATTATTTCCAGATGGATAGCAGCCTTCAAACTTGGCCCAATACTTTATTTTATTATATTTGTTACAATTTGAATTTTTCAAAACAACCTCAAAATGGGATATATCGAAAAGTCTCAGATTTTGATATTTTTGGATAATATGCGAGAATTTTTGAAAAATTTAAAAGTATAAAATTAAAAATAGAGTAATATTTTTTTGCATGCTGTTTTGAAATTTTTCAATATGTTTTCCTAATACACTCGTTTTTCTTTGTGGTTCATAAAAATAACCATAAACTAATTAGATAATTTCACTAATTTATTGTAGCCACTTATGTACCTGTTCACCGAAATTAAAAATAATCCACTTAAAAATAAACTATAAATAACACAACCTCTAACAAATAACTGACAAAATTATTTTTATTATGTAATTTAATAAACCAATGATCTAATATTGATATACAAATGATTTTTAATTTCTATTGTTATAATAACTAATAAAAAATAATAATTTCTGTAGTTCTTTTGTAATCCCAATGCTAAACACCACAAAGCACCATCAAACAAGTGGAATTGCTAAATATTATGTCGCTGTAACTTACACTAAATATTTTCATAGAAAAATGAAAGAACACCCAGATTTTCTGCTGTATATGCCTCCTTGATCTTACGTCTGCGATTGAGGTGGTTGTCCGGCCGATTATTTCCAAATTTAATTTTAAATGGCATCTTATCCTATGTAACATGCAAACGAAAGCTAGAAAATAGTTCTAAATTTTTAGAAAATTAACATCGATTGTTTTGTTCTCGAATGCAATTAATTTTTGAGACGGACGGGGGCGGCAGGGAGAATAAAATGTAAAAATTTTATAATACCTATAACAATCTTATTTACTCATTTTTTATTGATGGACTTGGAAACCGTAAAAACATACTAAAATTTTAAAAAATTCATATTGTGCTGTATGTTTTCTGTAATTATATACATTTAAATTTGTAAAAAATTTGCATAATTTAAACAACACAATACACATAATGGGAACTCGCGATAGCATATATCAATATAAATATAACATGAAGCATAAATTATGCTGATTTATAGAAGATGCACATTATTTTATATTATTTGCAATTTTGATTTTGTATAATATATTAACGTAATATATTACTATTGATCCTCTTTGGTCCTGGATTTTAGACGTAATAGAGGAAGTTTTGAATTGTTGATTACACTCTAGAGAAGGAGAATTCAACCTCATCGGTGGGGGTCGTGAATGGATTAACGATATTTCCATTAGTATTGAAGTAAATATTAGTAATACTTGAAAACAAAATATTCTAGTAATTATTAGCAGTATAGGAAAGCATTCCTGTGTAAAATTTCCATAAATTCTGTTTGAGGTCCTGATAAAAATAGCAATGGAGATGTGGAAAACATCTCAATAATCAATAATATTTATATTATTTAAAGTTTTTTAAACCATATAAAAATATTTCTTAAATAGGTGTGAATGCTTTCAATAATACAAATTAAAAGAATTGGCGATTTTCAAAAAGTGATTGTTTTTTCAAAATTAAATTTACATAATTTGGCTGCAACGAGAAAATTGGACATCTTCGCCATAAACTGTTCAGATTAATTTTAAATCTGATTTTGATAATAAGTAGATATTATTTTTATAATTTCTATTATTAACACATTCGAATTTAAAAAATACACCTACTACATGATTTGTCTTTGCTGCTTGGTATAAAACATGGATGAGATCATGATTTGTCATCTCTGTATAATTTACAATATTTTAAAAACCTTTTTTTTTATTGTTCATAACTGGATTTTATGAATAGATAGAAAATGGATGGAAATCCATTTTTAACAGTTAATAAAATATTATTTGCAAAACTTAAATTTAAAAAAAAATTAAAATAAATTTTTTGGGGGCAAACAATTTTTATACACAAAATTACAGGAAAAATTCGTAATATTATCTTTTTATCCATTCCTGATTTTAATCCCTGATTCTATAGAACTTTTAACCCGACGTTAATGTAACTAATCAATAGAAACGTCTGTTTATACAATATGCCAATAAAAATCATCAAATCAAAATTTCATCATACTGTTTCTATTGGATTATAATAATATTTACAAAAAAGTTTTTGTCAAGAAGAATATTGCTTAATGTTCTTTTTTCATGTACCTAATTTATTTTAAAAATTCGGGAAAATTACGTGCGATTGCATGTGTATGGTTAAAAAAATATATATAGATACTTATAAATAATGTATTGTTGTTGATTTTATGCGTATTACAATGAGGGGTTTCAATTAAGGCGTGATTACTTTTATTTTTCACGGTCATTACTTTTAATTTGTCGTGTTTAGATTGCCGCAATTGTTATAAAATAGTTAATGTTAACAACCAAAAAAAAAGATGTTTTTTTAAATGATTCAGGCAATTTTTTAACTTTAAAAATTGCATTTAACATTTCGAATAACAATCAACATTTTTGTACTCGCCAATTGCTGTTAATTAAATTATCTCGTGAGAATAATGAGATAAATTTGTTAATAGGCACTAATTTGTTTTTCTAGTTTTGATTATACCGAAGTGAATATTTTTATTTGCCTCGTAATGTACTATAATTAAGTGACAATTTAGTAAATGACTGTGATTTAAATTTTAAAGACCACTAAATTATAGAAATTTAATTTTGTGAGAAAACCTTGAAATTGAAAAAAAAATATTAAAATTGGGAAAAATTTTGAAAAGTGCATTTATTGTTACAATTTGTCGAGAATTTCAGTTTGTCATTTGAAAATTTTTCATTATCTAATGGCACGAATGCTTTTAGCTGCATTATTCCGAGTTCGATAAATTCACTGCAGACTTTGCTGCAAATTCTTGTATAAATTTTTAATTTTCTTCGTAATAACAGCATTTAGGTGGAAAAAGTGTTAATCGTGCATAATGCAACCACGAAAACGGGCTTTGAACGAGATTATATCGATAGAAGTAGAAATTGCATGTTACCATAAAGCTTGGATTACAGTTCTAATTAATGCTAATATCCAAACCAACTCAATTATTAATATAATAACTTGTTGGATAATTTGAACATTCATTGATTATAGATTAACTAGAAAACAGAACAATTTCAATGAGGTAACTTATGCATTAGTTATTGCTAATTAGCAATCGATAAATCTCTAATTTAAAATATTTAGTATTCGCCCAAATTTTGATCAGTTTCCCATTTTCAGACACTAATTTCGACCAACTTTGGTAGAAATAATTGAGATATTTATTTAACTTTTGCCGGTCAAAAAAAAAACAGCAAGTATACACATAATTATTAGATAAGATTTATAATAAACATTTTATACTTTAATAATTATGATTATAAAATAAAGAACAAAACAAAAATAAAACTTTTTTTTTTGAAAACATCAAATGGATAAAAAGCGTGGGGCTATTAATTTTATATAAAATCAGTACCTCACGCCTGTGATAAAATTGATGTTTTGAACGACCGGTTTCGTTATTTAAAAAATTGTGAAATTTTTTAAATGAATTTTTTTAATTTCTATCGTGCGACCGAGTTAAGATCGCTGACTTCGAATTTAATAGCATTAATTTTAACTGCTCTATAAAAAGCCGTGTCCTGTTTGGAAATAAACTTGATTATCTCTTCATGTTTTTCTTTTACAAAATAATAAAATACACAAATATTATGGTTGGCTAAAAATTTTATTATTATATAATTTCTAAATAAAAAAAAAAAAATTAACGTGATTTTTTTTTTCAAATTAACGTTTGAATACGTACACTGATGGGACATTTAATAAAGGTCAAATTAGTGTAATATGGATTCGAACTCGTCAAGTCTGTCATATTGTTGAATAATATATAAGAAGTAACTGATATAATATATCGTAACATTTTTTTTTGTTAATTTCCATAGCCTTGATATTAGTGAAAATCCAGTAGACACTTGAAAAAATCAGCACGTAAGTTTAGTGTTATCGATTTTAAATTTCGTCAACTTTAAAATTAATGCCTTCACAAAATTTATATGCCATATAATTTAAACAGTCGGTTTTGGCTATTTTTACTTTGATATTTAACAATTTTCTTTAAATAGTGCGCAATTTGCATGAGAAAGTATTTTTAGCCCGAGTTCCGTTTTCGGCTATAGCTATTTTTTATTTTCGATATTAATTTATTTTCTAATGATACCTAGATAATATCAAAGATGTTATGTTAACCCACTTCACCCCTTAATATGATGTGCAATATAAATATTATTTTAGGTCGGGTGCTTTTACTGTTAATTTAAAAAATTACCTGTCGTAAATTTAATAGCGACCATTAACGATCAAAAGCATTTTATTGATAAATCGTTAAAGTTTTATTTTTGTATATGATATAATTTTCCTTACTGGAAAATGCAATTGAACTTAATGGATAATTATGCGACAATTTCCATTCTGACCATTCAAACGTGAAAAGGACTAATGAAATGGAAATTTGTTTTATAAATTGAAAACTGTAAGTTCAACAGCCAATTAGTCAACAGTCTGTATGTACCTCGTACAAATATGCATGACTAATTAAATACGCGCTTAGGTTATCAATGAAATTGGTATTTTTACTTAAAAGGTAAAAGGCAGGACTTATCAGTACTATGACTCCCAATTTTAGTAAACTCTTTCATTTTTTTATGAATAATTGATGAATTATCTGGTGTATACATAACACTTAATATTTTTCAAAATATTACTCTATTGATTGTGTTAAGGCCATTCAGATAAGGCAACGCATTTGACCTGTATAAATTAAATTGCACCTACAGGTTGAAAATCCCACAATCAGATGGAAGCATTGTTCTCTATTTTAGCAAACTTAGAGCCAATGCTGTAGATACAAATTTACCAAATTAAAACGTATATGAACCTTTCGAGTTCAATATAAATGTAAACATACATTATGATATGAATTCATAACAGCACTAAAGGTCGTCGACCTTTTTATCGATATTTTCAGCATCGACGAAATGTTGATGCAATATTGGTGCGATGTTGGTGCAATATTGAACCAATATTGATGCAATATTGCGTTGTGTGCTGGATTTTTATTTTTGTTATAATACAAAATTTTTTATTGATTTATGTTTAACTACTATAAAAAAAGGTAACCGGATATCGAGTACATTTTTATGAATAATTGCTCACAAACAAAAGTGGTCATAAAACTATAAAAAAGTTTAGAAATTGATATCATTGAAATCCTTGACATTTTCAAGCTTGATTCGTTGTAAGGATTTTATGTTGTTTGTCGATCACTTTTATTTGCCGGTGGACGTTTTGGTGTCAGTTTAATCTTTTTGAAGTCGGTAAAAAAATTCGTAGGGAGCGGCCAGTAAGCTTTTAACATATTATTTCATTTTAATTGCATTAAAACTAATATAGTACCAAAATTATATCGATTTCATGATAATGCAAAAATTAGAGACCAAAAACTTAAAATGAATGCGAATAGAAATACTACGGTTACGTTGAACCACATAAATTAAGCTTAGCTTCTAAAAATATCTCTAGTTTTCGTGATAACATAATCGGGGAAATGCTACTCTATTTAGGAGAAAAACTATTAGTAAAAGTAAAGGTATCAAGATGTTCAATAGACACCAAAGTTTTCTAAAATAACTAGAAACGCCTCTGCTTGTGTTTCGCTGTTTTTGAAACTCATCAGATGAAATATTGAATCGTGAATTATTATTTATTGGTTTTAACCTCCTTGCTTGTAAAGTCAAATGTGACTATTATTATATTACAATTGGTGTCGTAATCGACCTACCTTCTAAAAAAATTTATACGCAAGCCATTATTTTTATTTTCATGCATGACTAGAATTAATTCGGTCGCCTGAGCTGCAAGTACTTGTGTAAAAGTTTATTGAAGTTCCACCAAACGTACAGTTTGATAAAAATCTGTCATTGATTGTGGGAGTATCCTGTCAATTTTAGAAAGCTACTTAGAACCAATTTTGTAACTTAATTTCTTTTTAAAAAAAGTCGTATTTTTATCTGCAGAAACGCAATGTTGTTTATGTTACACAATAATTTTCAGAAATATTTAAATAGGTTGGTGTGCTATATTGCGACGGCCATTATAATGCTACCTACCTCGCAAAGCTGCAGCGGAAATTGGAATTGCGTGTTCGATTAAGCAAGTTGAAATTTATTAGGATTAAAATAGCATACACGGACATAATTAAATTTCATTCTTTCAAATAACAATGAACCTAAAAAGTGCCAACAATCAAATTTACTTATTGGCAAGCAACGCACACTATTGATTGGATTCAAGTTTTATGCTCCAATTATTCCTAAATGTTAAATGCCACAAATTAACTTAACTTGATAATATGTCCGGCGAAAGTAACCTCAGTTTCCTAAAATAAAAGTTTAGGTTGTGGATTTTAACAAAAACAACTTAATCGAACGTTAAATATTTGAATTTTAACTACGAGTTTAAAAATACTATAATACCACGAGGAGGCTTTAAATATAATTAAAGCATGACAAATATTTGTAAAATTATTAAAGTGAAGGAGAATATCAATGAAAACGTTTATAATTAGAAAGAAAGTTAACCAACTTATCATGAAAATATAGATGTTACAGTTAAAATTCAAATAATTTAGCGATTGATTAAATTTGGTTATAAAATCGAAAAGTATTCTAGTTTTTGTATTTGACCAACATTTTTTATCTTATCGCTTTTGAGGTGTGAAAATTATCTTTTTTTATTGTTTATGGGTCTAGTATTTACTTCCTTACTGATATAATCCGATTTTCAACTGCGAAAATACTTTTAAGTTTGCTCAAATATTGCACTATACTTAAAATATCATTCGGCTGTAAAAGTATGATGATGTGTTGACGAATTTAATTAATTTCAGCGTCTGATCCAAAACTAAATTTACACAATTAAGTCACCTTTTTTAATAAGCTATGTTATTGATTGCCTGCGGATTAGATGTGAATATTAATTATGAGCCGTTTATAATTTTGTGAATAATGTAATCGTTATTTAATTACCTTATCTTATCGTGAATGTATATTATAAGAATTGGGTTCATTCACTTGAATATTTACTTGGGCAATATTTTTATTAATCATGTAAACATGAACACCCTCTTTGTATCATTAGAGGTTTTTATTTACTTCTATTTGCTGTCGCTTTGTATAACAATTATTATTCAACAGGTTAATCCGCACTCATAAAGGGAGGGGGGAGATTTATCCTTCCAAACCTATCTGATTAATTTAATATCTTATTAAATAAATTAATTTTCTGAATTACCCCCCAGAAATAGAGAGTTTCACTTGTTTTTTGTAAAAAAGAAATTTTCAAAAATAATTTTTGTTGTCAAAATTTAAATTTTGGGAAATACATGTGGGGGTAGTACAAGCAAAAAGTGTAGCATCTTGTTTGAACATTTAAATCAAGATATCGTACTTGTTTAATTAAAATTTTAACGGTAATAATTAAAATATAAAATTAAAAAATATATTAATAATTATTACGATTCATAAAAAAAGTAAATAAAACTAAGGTTATCCGAAGGAGGTAGTTAAATGTAAAGGATTATAAAAAAAGGGGCCTTGAGCTTGGTAATTTCCAAAGCTCACAGAACTGAGTTTTGAAAAATTCATTAATACTGAAATCATTTCGAAAAAGGTTTCATTTCCTTACACAATTTTTTAGGTCTTAAGTCTGGACGCCCCACAATTTTTACTATCAGAGGCTTTCAATCTCCTTAATTTGTCTCTGATAAGAAACTTAAATTTTAATAAATTGAAATAAATTAAGCAAATTTGAATAAGTTTTGATAAATTATATAAAAATAAAAGATAGAAAATTCATAAATTGCAGAGCAGACATACAGTGACCGTAGAAAGTATTCGTACACTCCTATGTTAGCAATGTAAATTGTACTTTTTGAAGACCGTTTTTGTCATATAAAAATCGGTTTTACAGCAAAACTTATTTTACATTTTTTATTACAAATTTTATTCTATTAATTTTTGTTTATATACATTTTTCTATTTACTCGCGCCGTTTCTGAGATACAGCGACTTAGAAAATTTTAATTAAATCAGCATTAACTTTTATGGAAATTTTATTTCAGAAACGGTGCGACCAAATAGAAAAATTTATATAAACAAAAATAAAGAGAATGAAATTTACAACAAAAAATGTTAGTTCAGTATTGCTGTAAAACCGATTTTTCTGTGAGAATTTACATTGCTAACATAAGAATGCACGATTTGACTTTGAAATTTATGAAAAATTTCAAAATAATTTTAAAAAATATAAAAATTGCATAGCAATATAATAAATTTAATAATTTTTTACAAGCTAGGATTGAGGTTTTTTAACTTTGTTTGAAAGCTAAAATATCAATTTGCACATTAAAAATTTGTTAAAAGTATTTTTAGAGATTTAAGTCGCTTGTCTTGTTTTAAATGCTATAACAACAACAATTTATTTTATCTGATAACGTTCATTATATTGTCTCTCTAATTATAACACGTACAACGATTGTTCATCGATTATGAATAATACCACTCGTTAACGCCTTCAGAAATATCACTTGTGCTACCGCACTCATATTGCTATCACCAATGATTTTTACATTAGTTACATGTATATTACCTTATAATTTATTGAATTGATAATATCAATGTACCTGCATTCAAATTATATTGTAATCAACATTAAAAGCAATATCACTCAGTATAATGGCAATTACAAAAAACTTAATCGTCTAATCGATAGTTTTTCTACAGACGTAAAAATCAAGATAGCGGTCGTTAAGGAAGCGATAAGACAAATAGAGGTCTTTTCCTCGGAACCGAAACAGCCTGTTTTAATATATTTTAAATTAAATGTAGGTTAATTATTAATTTTTGCTGGGTTGCTTGATAACACAATAAAGCTTAGCTATAAGTTTACATTATTTATGTTATATTTGCTAAGATAATTTTTTGCACGATCGGACTATTTTGTTTATTTACTAATAGTGTTTCTATGACAGTAAGTTGATTTTACTGGTTGCTAGGACTAAAACGACGGTAAGTAATTTACTTACCGTTTTTAAAACGGTAAGTAAAATAAATAAAATTTCAAATAAAAACACGATTTATTTGAAATTAAATGTACAGTTGTTACAGCTAGAAATAGAAATCGATATAGTATTGCTTTTTTCGGTATTTGTATTAACAGAAAATGCTCGTGATGTAGAAGCACCAGTTGACGATTGTGGTATAGTATCATCAGAAACGCTGCAAGGTGATTCATTATCATCATGCAGAATTTTTTCTGCAAATTGATTTTTGTTCTGAAGGGAATCTTCTACATAACTTTCAGCCACAGTCGAAGATTTCCAACCTCCATGTCTTTTTAGTCCTAAAACATCTACACCTTTATTGGCTAATAATGTGGCTGAAGTACGTCGAAACGAGTGACCAGTGTAATTAACTACATTTTTCAATTTTAAGTATTCAGCAATTTTTGATGGTAAAGTTCCAATTGTACCTTTACCGACTACCTGATTATTGCACTTCCCATTCCGATAATTTAGGAATAAATGTAACGACTTTGCATTGTTTGGCCGCAGTTTAATATATTTCCGAACAATTTCTAAATAATGAATTTTTTCATCTTTTTTATTTATGACAGTAAATGTCCGCTGAATATTTGTTTTCGTATTTGGAATGTTTATAATAATAAACGATTCACGATCGTCTAAATCTTTAACAGTCATGTTATATAACTCTTCCCTTCGACATGCTCCCGCTACTCCTAATATCATTGCTACCTAAAAAAATACATAGTCGCAAACATATTCTCGTATTTTACAAGTAATCTAAATTTACCTTATGGATTAAAAACAATTCATCTGGTGCTTCAATTAAAAATTTACACATTTCATTCTTAGTAAAAACACTGGCCTTTTTAGGTTTATATCCAATATTTTTTCTCTTTAGAAAGGCAATTAATGTGGAAAACTTGGAAATATCAATAGACTCGTGTAAAAAAATAGTAGCTTTCAACATTGAGTATTCGGCCCATAAACTACCTGCAGCTTTCAATTTTCCGTTTCTTTGGACCAAATACGCTAACAAGATTTTTTCACTCGTATTTTGATTCTTTTCCTCACACCATGTTTTGAAAATTTTGTACGTCGTTTCATAACGTTCCCTAGATTTTTCGGGAATTATTGCCGAACGTCCAATATTCCAAGCTTTTTCTATATCACCATTTTCACTTTCAGCATCACTCATTTCGATTTTATAATAATATATATTTAATATACGGTAGATAACTACTGTATTCACAATTTTACAAATGACACCATTTGTTTTTCTTTTGTAAATAAAACCACGGCAACAGAATTAATTCAAATTTTCTACCTACTTCATAAATAACTACAAATAATTCCAATGCAATTTAGATTTGACTTAAAAAAAATTAATTATTATTTATATTCATTTCGATCGTGCAAAAAATGTTATAACCATCACGAACGGTATGCAATTTACCGGTTTCCGAAAATATTGGAGACTTCGCTCCGCTACGCGTCGCTCAGTCTCCAAACATTGTCGTCAACCGGTAAATTGTACATACCGTTCTAGATACTTAATATACTATAACTGTAGTGCTTATACTACATTAATATAACAATAACACACGTCACTGTCTATTACGCTTAGTCTTTTCTTATCGTAGGAATAACAGAACCCTTTTCGCTGTAAGCTTTTAGCAGGGCTTATTACAATTTATTACAATCGAAGTGGTTTCCTGTTTACCCACACCGTAACGTAATATAGCGGTAAGAAATAGTTGATCAACATTTTTTGTTGTCGAGTTCTGAACTTTTTTTTCTGATTTTGTTACTTTAGCTTTATATTAGGGCCGCTATATGACGATACCGCTTTCTGAAAAGCCATTACGGAATTATCCAGGATGGAAACTTTTTTCGATGTGCGTGTTTGCAAGTAATGCAAGTGGCTATAAAATTTCCAGATATTTTATAGCTTCTAGATTGTACTTGACATGAAAATGCATAAGGAAAAATAATATAACCAATTCGTACAAAGTAGTTCAATTATTTAAGACTTGACTATTACCCTCGAAAGTCACTTATGTATTTGTAATACCTTTTTCTTCTTTTTTATTGGAAAATTGTTCAAATTTTCATATAACGCAACACTCGAGTGACGAATCAGAAGGCAGGATTCTGGGCTATCTTGGCGGGAAAAGAACCTCTCTTATTGCAATTTAAGTATTTTGTGTAAAAGTTCTACAATTTTGTTTGTTTATTGATTCCGTAATAAGCGTTCTTTAAAAAATGTTTTCTAATTCAACATATTACATATTAATAATATATACTTGAAAAATAATTTATAGGATATTATGCTACTGTATATTGATTATTGTTTTATAGAAAATTATGAATATACCTTAATTCGTACTTACATTGAAGAGTCATATATTGGAAAACTTGTGACAACAGTAATTTTAAATAATTTATGTACTAATCCAAGGTTTAAATTTACTATTCCATTTGTATTCTGAAAATTTTATAACATCAATAGTTCTAGAAAAGAAGAACTGAATTGTGGAATATTTGTTCTAGAATTTATTAATTCAAATTTGAATACCAGCTATCGGGCAGCTACCGAGTTATGTCCAACCGATGATAACCAATTGGTCTGAAACACATGTTTTTGATTGGCATAATTGACTTTTTTACTACATTTACTCTGTTTCTTACATGAATTGTCTTTGTTTACAGGTAAAAGAACGCAAGAATGCATTTGTGTGGGAATATGCATCACTCTTATGGCTGTCAACTTTATTTTCATAATTATAAATTTTCGAATACACAACCTAAGTGCCATTATAACAGCCGCTATTTGCGGTATCGTAACAGCCGATTTTGGTTCCGGCCTAGTTCATTGGGGAGCCGACACATGGGGTTCTGTCGAATTACCTATTTTGGGAAAGGTGAGAATAATGTTGTCCTTTTTTTTAATAACTCACAAAATAAAAAATGCACCTTCCTCTCCAACTTACTTTTTTCACGAGTGGTGTACCATGTTTTATCTAATTTCGCGTTGGAAAGCCATCATTGGACCAATCAAAACTCGATTGAATTTTGAACGCGATTTTTGATGTCCGAAAAGATGTCCTTGCCTACGAAATTAAATAAAAGGAATTTTTGTTTTGTGTCGTTAAAAATTATTGCACTATTATTCTTTTGAAAAGGTCCATATTTTCTATGCCATAGTAATCTCATAGGTTTTTTTTATAATGCAATTTCAAATAATACATAGAAAAATACCTCGAAATGGTAATAATAATCAGAGCTAAATATTTTACATTTCTTCGTCAATACATATCATAGTAAATTTGTTTTGTTATGTCTTTTCTATTTTAAGTGCCCAGACATAAACCTCATGTAGATTGAATGATTTCTATTCAGGGCAAGTTAAATTTAAAATTTCGTTAAGATTTCGTTTTCAAGAATTTAAAAACGATAAAATATAATTCGTAAATAAACTATAAATTCCTTAACATTTAATTTTGAAGAGATATTTCAGCATGATCAAATAGCACGTTATTCTGGATAACATGTTCAAAATTATGTATACTACCATTGGTTCCATAGGTTCGGTTTTTTAATTTGAATATTTAATATTTTGGAATCTCGTTAATCTGAACGTGCGCGTCAGATATACATAGATAACAAACAAACATTTTCTCAATGTACCTGTTACCTATATAATTTTTTATTTTAGAATTTTTTACGTCCATTCCGTGAACATCATATAGATCCGACTTCTATAACAAGACATGACTTTATAGAAACAAACGGAGACAACTTTACGGTGACAATTCCATTTTTGGCAAAAATGTTATGGGATTTTTTGTCCTTGCCAGATGAAGGGATCCAGAAAAAATTTGTTTGGAATTGTTACGTATTTTTATTAGCTCTATTTGTAGCCATGACCAATCAGGTAAGTTAAATTTGATAATTGGAGAATTTTCGATAGTTTTAACGTTTTGAAAATTTTAGATTCACAAATGGTCTCATACGTATTTTGAACTCCCAGGGTGGGTTGTGTGGTTACAAGAACACCACATAATATTACCAAGAAGACATCATCGAATTCATCACGTGGCACCCCATGAAACATATTTTTGTATAACCACGGGTTGGTTGAATTGGCCGTTGGAGAAACTACATTTTTGGACATCTTTAGAATGCATAATCGAATTTTTCACATCGTGCAAACCACGTGCAGATGACCTCAAATGGGCTCAAAAACGCACGTGATGTTATGCTACACAAAAATTAATAGAGATAATTAATTTGTGCGTTAGCTAATAACGTGGTTATTACCGAATTGTTAGAGGAGTACGGTATTAATATGTGGTATTTACTAAGCTGAAAAAAATTATTTAGCTATTTATTTAAAAACTTTCAATCAAATAGAACAATCATCACCATTTAACAATAAGTTTAATTTTTATAATGAATCATGCACTAGCACTAAGTGTTACTAATTACCTAAGTGTTTATTTTAAAGTAATATATGGGCTGCTCCGTTTTAAATTATTCAACATCGAGATCTCTCTTATACGGAAATTATCATTGTGCAAATTCGACAAATTTAAGAATCCCATGACAGTGTACCTGTATATGTAGGTAACGCATGCAATACTACACGAGCAACGCAATATTACACACACGGCAACCTACTACTTGCATATTAAGTTTACGAAAAACAAAATTCATAGTTTTTCTTCAATATGACTATAATTTCAAAAAATGCAAACAGAAGGATACCAATGTTGATGTATTTAAAATAGAGCATTCGTATATTGTAGTGATAAGACGAAAAATTACCATTTAAAGTAGGGGAAGCGATACAACCTATATTAA
Source organism: Cantharis lateralis (assembly GCA_963170105.1). Classification (NCBI taxonomy): domain Eukaryota; kingdom Metazoa; phylum Arthropoda; class Insecta; order Coleoptera; family Cantharidae; genus Cantharis; species Cantharis lateralis. The sequence goes on from OY720624.1 coordinate 10,951,716, forward strand.
TACTAATTAATATTTTTATATTATGAGTAGTAATCAAAATGGTTAAAAAGAATTTTTTAACTGAATATTATGTGCCTGCTATTGCGATAAAAATTAGTATAATAATATTTGCACCTGGCAGTTTTGCCCATTAAAGTACACTCAGGTATAGCTTTAATGTTGTATTAGCTTTGTTAAGTAAAATTTGTAAATAACTTAAATCGGGGGCGTAAATTGTGCTCTGCTTAAAAATTTATTTATTTGTAGACTGTTACTTAATAATGTTGAGACGACATATTGAGAACTGTAACAATGAATAATGTGATCGTTTTCGTTAAACGTAAAAGCCAAAGCTTAGCTAACAATAATTTTTATTTTCTTTCAGACTGTTCTTAAGCTTGCGCGTTAATAATACTTATAACGTTTATTTTTACATGTAATAATCACCTTCAGGGACCAGACTTTTAGACTTCATATTTATACACCAAAATCAGTATTTATTTTATTTATCACGCCTTATAATTTTGTGTGTTACGGTTGTGTTGTCGCGATGCTCGGATGATATCCGGCAACTGGACATTTTAATGTGTGTGATAACTTATTTGAAGTTGTGTTTGTATATCGAAAAAATATGAAATTGGATTGAGGGTGTGCGAAAAAAATTAAATTGTTAAAATGCAGTACAACCTTGGCGGGGATTATTAATCGAGGTTTTAAAAGAGATAGTTACCATTACAAAAATTTAAGAAAAATTTCTGCAGTCGGGGAAGTACCTAGAAATTACATACTTACGGAACACTAAGTGCCTTTAAAAAAATTTGAAATTTAAAAGAACTGAAAATTTAGTGTTACCAAAGAATTGCCTAACTTTGTAAAATGTGATACAATCATACTTAATTAGCCTTATTTTTCAAGTGTACTTAGCTGACGGAATATTTATTGTTTTTTGTAAGTAAACCGCGAAACTGAATTTACTGCATTTTAACACAAAATGTAAACCATTTGCCTTAAGAGAAATTGTAATTTTTAAGAAAAGTTTGTGTTTTACGAGGTAACAATTTTTGTCCCATTCCAATGAGAATTTCTAAGAGAATATGAAATTTTATTTTGTTCTTGAATTTTGGGTGGTCAGATTGTTGGTCTTAGTTTACTAATATTTTTAATTTCTTGTGTTACTTCGAACTTTTTACTATTTTTAACGATGATCTGGTGCTGAACTTAATTTTTTCATACTCGATCATAAAATCTAGTATCAACTCGTTGGATTCCAAGGTGCCTTGTCAATATTACCCAACTAACATTATTTTTACCTATATTTTATTCGTCCAGACAATTGTAATATTTTTGCAATATCTGCTCAGTTTAATTTAAATTTATTACCATTTCACTAAAGTAGTTTTACCGTCGTTGATTTTTTAAATATTACGTTTAATTATTCTGTTGTTTATATCTTCAAATATAATTATTTTAATTAATAATACAATAATTGTTAGGTATAGCTATAATTTTTGCCATAATATTTGATAAATATGTTAGTTGTTATGTTTACATTTAATTACTTTTATTGCACCAAGTTTAATATTGTAAATAAAATTGATTACAAAGTTGTTACTATTATATTTTAATTTTTTAAATGCTTTAAGCAGAAAATTGTGTGATACATACCTAGTTAGCTTGTGAATCTTTCATAATTTATAATAAAATATGCTTAAATTTATTCCTATTTCTTTAATTTTAAAGTCGTAGCCAAGACCCAATACCTACGAAATTTCAGAAGATTTTCAGAACAATGTTTTTGATTTAATTTTTCAAAAAAAAATTATTTTTTCATCTTTTTAATCTTATTTATTTATATTATAAAATTGGGCTATTTACTAAAAACGTAAATTTGAAAACCGAGTCTTTTCTTTAAAAACCACCTCAACATTTAAAAGCTCAGCCGTCACTGCACTGGTTGCCAATTTAAAACAAAATGTATACGCCCGCCACTGTTCATTTAAAAACATAACCTCAAATAAAGTTTCGTTTGGAAAACGTAACCGCTAAGTTATATAAAATTGTAAGCATTGTTCATATTTAATTATTTAAACCAGTTATTTCAGGAATCTTTGATTTATATAATAAAATCGTGGTTATTAACATCAATTTTTTTTTAATGCTTAGGTTAGGTGGAGTTTTGGATTAATCCAGCATTTGACACTAAATTACGTATAAATAAGAAGATGGTGAGTAATTTCTACAGTTTAAATTAAATATCTATCTTTCCTGCATTTTTTCTTTTGTTCTTAGTTACCACTATCATTGTTGCGTACGGCTCAAAACCATCCCATGGTAAGTGTGAAAATGTGACGTAAAGTTAATTATGTATTTCTTACGTCTTAAATTTTAGTTGGTTGAGTTAAAAAATGGTGAAACATACAACGGGCATTTGGTGAGTTGTGATAATTGGATGAATATCAATTTGCGGGAAGTTATTTGCACTTCGAGGGTTAGTATACGAAAATTCTAATCATTTCTAAACCTAAACATATTCTTAATTTTGTTTAGGACGGTGATAAATTTTGGAGGATGCCAGAATGTTACATTCGTGGTAGCACAATTAAATATCTTAGAATACCAGATGAAGTTATCGATATGGTAAAAGAAGAAGCATCTGTGAAAAACAGAGGGAGGGGAGATAATAAAGGAACAAAAAGTCAAAGGGGACGTCCAGCAACTAGGGGTCTGCCTTTTAATTTTAATACTTTTTAAATTCTTAACCTGATGTTTTACAGGTAATTTTGGTGGTCGAGGAGGCAGCAAACCTGGTGGCAATGTGGGTGGACGAAATCTTAATCAGAAACCCAAACAAAAATAAGAATGCATAGATATAAGAATATTTAATAAGTTATAATTGTTCGAAATTATGTGATCAAGTTTTTATTTTATATATTAGCCATTACTTCTTTGATTAAATAATATTTAATTTCGTGTGTAACCATCACACTGATTTGGGATTATTTCATTGGCGGGAGGGATTTATTTTAAGAACAATTCTTGAAGACAACAATTATGTAATTAATTGATTTAATATTTTGTATAATATTGTGTTTATATCGAAAATGTGGAACTTTTATTAAACCTCTTCCAACCAAACCAACGGCTGAACTCCAGTGGAGCAGCCCATGTTCAGAAATTTCTAGAATTTAATAAAATAAATACCTGCTTCCGTAAAATTTACCTTGTTTCTGAAAATATTTGCAACTGCAGTGGCGGCAACTCTTATCATTGTACTCGGAACACTGGAAATCCAGCGTAAAGAATTTTTATTTAATTTTAAAAAATTATTTTATCCTTATTTTAAAGCAGATCTTAGGACAATATTGCAATTGTTTTATTGTGGTGGTGGACGGCAGTAAAGTTGTAGTAATCAAAGTTTTTATGTTTTGTCAGTAATTGGGTAATTGTATTCTCTCTGCATGCAAACTCGCCACAAAAAGTCTAACATTAGTTCCTGTTAAAATAATATACTATTATATTTAATTAACATTATTTCTTAATTTTAATAAATTCGCAATTAAAGTACCCACCTGTACTAATACTGAGTGTTCATATATTAAGAAAAAAATTGAAGAAATTATTTTTTTGAAATTCGAATGTTCCTAAAATATTTGACAACCTTGTATATTGCATTCCTCGAATTCACGCGCATGTTTCCAACTGACAGTCTGGTCGACCTTGCGCTATACTTTTAAAATATTGTGATAACGTTAATATAAATTGTGTTCAACTAATACTTGGTATTGACCATTAGAGATATAAAAATTACTGCAAATCACTCTAAATATACAAGGTTTATGCATTTATGGTGGCAAATGTTGCTTTACAGCTTTCTTAAAGTGCTAAAGTTAAATTGCGTGAATGTCAATAAATCCGGTAACAGACATGGACGTTGATTCTCCTGCAGGACTATTAAAGAGATGTTCCAGTGCTCCCACAATTAATGATAACAATTCAGCAATGACAACGTCCCCTTCGAACAATCCTCCTCCTAGGTAAGTTGTTTTTGTTGCAAATATATCCACGTTGTTGCAAAATTTCGTTTCTAACTTATGTATAGGGTCATTCCAAACTTTAGGTACTATTGCACTTGAATTTTCCGAAATAACACCTAAATTAAGAAATCATAAACTGTTACGAAACTTTAAACTTTGACCCAGTAAGGGGTGTATCCAAACAAAAAATCGTTTATTGCTCTTGGTGCAAAACGCGCCAAAAAAATGTAAACGTCTTTTTATTAAAAAGAAAAAGAAATTTTTCAGTCGTTAATCATTTGTTTCAAATGTTTTATCATCAGAATTAGGTCTGATTCATTTATTTTTAGTTTCATTGTCTTCGTTTTCATATACACAGCTTTAAAAATCCATAGTGACAGTAGATCAAGATAATTTTATGAAAATGTCTACATTTTCATCAGAAGCATAAGTTTTCAAGAAAACAAAATTTTATTAGAAAAGGAAAACGTAATTGGGAGAGTCTGAATTTTTCGTTTGAGACTTCTACAACTATTTTTTAACTTGATCAAAAATGTACGCTCTATGATGTGTAAAATTATTTGTCTGGCTAACTTCATGGAAAACAGCTAAAAGAACCGTGGCGAAAGTACATTTTTGTAAGAGTTCAAACAAGGTGGCAAAGCGATCATTTTACTCACGGTTTATATTTTCAATTTTCTTCGGTGATATCCTTACACATAGACTGATATTATTTTGCTTTTTTGGGTGAATTCGTTCTGGTCAAAAATGCAGAAGTATATTGACGGAGTCGTAAACGGATTTTAATAAAAAAATTCGAAATCTGGTAAATCCCAGGATTTACTGGTTTGAATGCTATAAATGTGTGAAATGATTTGTAATTAATAATTATATTTAATTTCACAATTAAATTTAATTATCAGATCCTACACATTAGATATGGTAGGGAATTCTTGTATTTTGATGCACTGTAAACCAGTGTCCGAACTTCAAAATGTGGTCCAGCCCAGGGTTGCCAGGTCTAAGGATTTTAGAACTTGTAACGTTTCGCACAGATATGGTTTTTGTTAATAAAAATTTAATATCCCACCAAATAATTCATTTAAAAGGCGTCGGGTCGGTTTTTTTTAAATTTAAATGTTTAAATTTTGAAAAAAGTATTGTTTACCCAAATTTTTTTAATTTTTCTTAAAACGTGTTGATCTTGAAATGTTCAAAATTTTCGCCTGCAGCGCTTGGTAGTGTGGGCTATACCTTATAGGCCATATCAAGCCATATATCCATACCAAACCCTCCAGTTCAATACAAAATTTGTTGCCACGACGCTGAGTTTGTGCATAAAAATATCTAGGGATTCTATGGATAAATTGCTCGACATCTAGGTATTTTCAACAATTCTAACATAACAACGCTGGTCCAGCCCTTAAGCAATTTCTGGGCCCCCATATTTTTTTATTTATTCTGAAAATTAAATGGGAAGTCCTTCTCTTCAATCTTGATGTTAGCAACAGATCTAGGTCTAATTTCATAATAAAAGTTAATCTGATATTAAAATTTAAGCGGAGGATTAAATTATAATCGAAGGTTTTCATAGATTTATGTGACGCTTTAAGTATTGCAATAAAATTGTAATGCTACCTTATATTTTTTTTATAAAATCGGCTCTTAAACTTAATTGTTATTTTTTTTGCTGCACTGCTGTAGTTGCTTAATTGATTTGTTTTCCATTCTGATACTTGAAAATATAATTATTGCAAATTAATAAATCAATTTGGTAACTAGTCTTTCATGTGTTCTGTGCAAGATTTGATGATTTTTATTTTGGGTAAATTTTGTAATCTATTTGGATCAAAAATTTTATGTTCCAAATCTTCAAAAACTTTATCAAGATTGTAAGACTTTAAGATACTTCACAAAATCCGTTAAATTTCACGAAACTTTGTGAAAGCTTTGTGATACTCAGGGCCGTAGTTAGACATTGGCCATGAGGGGGGGGGTTATGGAATTAAAAATGAGGTTGCCATATGCCCGCATTTTAATTTAATCCTTGTTAGTTAGTTATTTATTTAGTATTTCTCAACACATGGGGGGGGGTTTGAACCCCCAAAACCACCAACCTCAAAAAAATATATTGATCGAGCTTGTGTACAAATTTGAGACTGATTGGTTCAGCTGTTTCCGAGAAATCTTGCTACACGTAATGCATTTACAATTGCAAAAGTGCGTGTACCTTCGAGAATAGTTTTCAGATTAACATGAAATTTTTTGTGCAAATACTTAAATATAATGTACATTACGAAAATAAAATTTAAAAAAAGTTCAATTTTTGAAAACCCTGACTGCGTATAACCCCTTAATAACCCGTAGCTGCCACACTTTTCTATTCTTTTAAAATTATTGAACGATCTTCTTTAAAACTAAATATTATCTTTTCATAAATGAACCCAAACTGTCTTCTAAAAGAACTCAACAATAATCAGAATTTTTTTTTAATTGAAAATGTTAGTCTCTTCTCAACACAATTTTTTAACGATGGGGTACGAAATGCCCCAGTGTGGCAGCTTATTTTGGTGAAGTGTGGCAGCTAAGGATTTAGTTTCTTCAGAATTCTGGAAATAAATTACATCAAACACAAATTACTCAATTATCACTGGATATTACCCTCAACACTTTTATTTTATTTTTTATTTAAGATAATATCAGTTATTTCCTGTTTCAATTTTTTTTAATTCGCTACATTGTCATTAAATCAGTATTCACTGATGTTAACACCTTTGTGAATTTCTTTTTATGTTATTTAGCGGATGAGCATCTCACATTATTATATTATGTCAATTAAATATTTAATATTTTTTGATACTAAAATGTAGAAGTCGAAGGAATTCCAAATTTTAATATAAAAATAGTAGATGGGTTTTGTATTTTCCCGATACCAAATTTTCGAATTTTTATTGTTATTATTAATTTATAATAATTATATAAAATTTATATTTTATATAAAAAGTTGCAGAACGTAAAGTTTTTGATTTTATATTTTTAAAAACTATCACCCTGGACCTAGATGCTATATTATATCACAAATGGTAGATAATTAAAATATAATACATTTCGTATCGTCATCTTGTAAAATTTACTATTAGTTTCAAAACATATTTCTATTCTTTATTTAATGTTTTTATTAGGATGCCTACCATCTGAAATGTGGATTCAAGGTTTCTTTTTCAAATTAACCAGAGTCGAACCTGACCGGTGAACTCGCTATAATTTAAGGAGAACCTGTATTAAAGCAAGTAAGCGAAAAGATTGGCAATTCTATAAATATATTTTTTTACTAATAAAATCGCCTGCGGCGTTTTTTATTTGAAAATATCGTTTAAAATAAAAATTATGTCGTTTGTGTAATAAAGCCGTTTCATTACTGTTATTAAGTCAAAAATGTATGCCCAATTGAAATATAGAAAAATAAATCTTTTATTGTGAGCTCGGTGTAGGTACGTAAATTACATAATTAGTGCACTCTTCCGTTCAACACATTTATACATTAATTGGACTAACAATTTTTATTTTCTCTAAAGACTCTTGCAAACAAAAGATAATATGTAACTATTTTGTATAATAGTTAATATAGTTAACCCAAATTGGTCTTCGGTAATTTAAATTAATCGGTGAAGATCAAGATGGTCACGGACAAGCGTTGAAAATGGATTTGTCCTGTTATTGAATTGAACCCTTCAGTCATCCTCACAAATAATATTGTTTTAATACAATTAAATTAAAATAAGGGAATTCACCTAAAAAAATTGTAAGATTTTTAATTAACCCCCCCCTCATGGATTTTGGCTGGATCCGCCCTTGCTCACGGACTGGCGCTTTCGCTAACTGCCAGGCTCGAGTCCTGGCGGAATAAATACTTTATTCTGACCGTCTTCCTAAGACAGGCAATGGCAAACCGCCGAAATATTATATCTGCCAAGAGAATCCTTCTAAATATAAAAGCAGAAGTAATCGCTATGCTCTTAGGTAGGGCGAAGGACTCTGCGATAGAGAGAGAAAGATGACTTAAAAATTAAAAAAAAGATGATGAATTCTGAGTTTGAATGGTCAAAGATTTGTTCTGTTTACAAAAGTGATCAATTGACGAGAAATCAAGAGAAAAAAATATGTTTGTTAAATATTCGGCATCAGTCATACAAAGGGCGACGCGACGTTCAGTTTTTATGAGCAAAATAAAAAATATTTAGAAGTACTATGTAGATACTTAAACCAGTATCACAACAATATACTTACAAAAACAATGTAAATATCAAAACAAATTTTATATGTAAACAAATCAATTCGGATTTATTGCGTAATACATTGGCAAAATCGTTTAGAATAAATAATATACGAAAACTAGACTTCATCGAAACTTGGTAGCTGATCAAATTATGTTGAGGTGAACGGTGAGTTTCATTTTTGGGCAGACAAATTCCGGTAAGCGAATTTTGCAAGTGGGAATAGAACCACAATATTTAGGCACCGTAACCCACACAACCAATAATGGTGATTATATATGGCTTATTTTCACAAAACCAGGCTGAGAATGCTATCTACCAAAGTATTGATTTAATTAAAATTGGAAAGACAAAAATGATTTTATTGCAATTTCATATTAGACTTTTATAATACACTGCGGGGCTTTAACAGGGTCAAATGTACAATTTATTAACGGAGATCGATTTTATTAACTACGACGTTCCCTACATATCTTTCGGTAAGGTCAATGAGGCTTCTGGTAAGCAAATAGGTAGTATAATAAACTGAAAATTTTCAACTTGGTCGATAGTTAATCAAAGTAAAATTTGGAGTGATAAAATGGAATTTTTTTTGCTGGGAAATCACCCGAAAAACACTACCAGCCCCATTTCAAGCGCTAAGCTAACTTCTTGAAGGTGATTTTTTTTCTATATTTTCTCTTTTCATTTTTGTGCACCATTTTATTTTAATGTTCTCTTCATTTGCAATTCCGCTTTGCTGATTTACTTCTAGATTGTCTTTTCCGAACATGTATTTTAAATTATCATATTATTTGACATAGAATTAAAATAAATTTGTGACATTGGCTCTTTCAGCACCAAGCAACAGAGATAATTATATTCTATCAATATTTATTAAGTACAGCATAAAATCGTTAGCTGTATGGGTCGCGGTGCTGAAGGCTCGGAATTATTCTTCCGTCATTGCATCACTGTTTCAAGTATTCGTGGAAATAATAATAATTTTTAAATGTGTGTGAGAAGGCCGAAGGGCCATCTGTAGCAATTTGTAAAAAAGAACACACCAAACTGTTTACATTTTATTTTTTTTGTTGCAGAGAGCAGCCGATGATGAATTTATTTGCGAGCGTTGTGCAACCGCGCACGAGAAGATTTAGTGCCAGTTTTAGTCCTCTCTCCGCTTCTTCGGTAAATTAACCTCGCAATTTTTTAAAAAAATATTTGAAATCAATTTTATGTTTAAAGAGCGCAGGATTGAGGACGCCCAGAATTAACCAGTTACGACAAGAAGAATGGGCGGACACGAGTAACAATCGCGAATTGGCACACGAACGTGAAATACATCACACCATGCAAATCTCACAGTCTTGGGAGGACTTACGTCTTGTAGCAGACAGTTCATCCAACGAGGCAAAGCCATCTAAAATGAGTCCCTTACACGTTACGCTTCCTTCTTCCAGTGGATTTACAAGTAATTCACCGTCACCGACGCATCTTTCTTCTGGATTTCAAAGTCCTACGAGGTATCGTTTCGTACGTCGCAGTGCTAGTCCAGTTTTGAGACCCAGCCCTCTAGGTGTGAAGCGAAAATTAGACGATGACAAACAAGACTTTAGTTACAGTCCTAGAGCGAAACGATTCTATAGCTGCAGTTCCACAGATCGTGGAGGACTCCTTACAACAACCACTAGTTCGTTACCAGGTTCTCTAAGTTCTGTGGGAACTCCAGAATCGTTATCTAGCGCTGACTCACCAGGTTTTAATTTTAGATTGATCGATAGTCCTTCGCCAAATCGACCGCCGCTTCCCGAACCCATGGTCGTTACAAAATCGGATCAAGATATGACGGAAGAGAGTCCCAGTTAACTTATAGTTACTTAAGAGTTGTTTTGTTTGTATATTTGTTATATATATAATTTTAAAACCAAATAAGGGCGGCAATTAAGTTTGTATAGTAATCTATTGTAAAGTATATTTATCAATTCGATATAATAAGAATTTTAAACATCTTGATTATTTATAATCAATAATATCGTCATTGTTAGATATTAATATTTTTAATATTATCGTGTTATTGAGTAACGATTATTACAACTTAGGTATACATTTATGCAGTCTACAATATCATCATATCAAGACTTAGCTGTAACTTTACTTGTCTCCCAAATGAATGTTGATAGAAATGACCGATAGTATTAGAACGTCAATTTTAAAAATTAAATTTTGTAGACTTGTATATAATTTGTGTACTGAAATCAATAATTGAACGAATACTAATGTGTTAGACAGAAGTAGGTACTCATGCCATTTTTTGTATTACATTAATGCCAAGATCTTGTCTAATAAAGTGAATGCCAAGTAACATTTATATCGTAAGTAGCTATTTTTTTACATCCTTAGAAATTTATTCCTTTAGTTCTAATTTTCTTGGCTCTCGAAACTTTCTAAAATTGTTTTGTCTAAATTTATAAATCAAACCAATATTATTACTTTATAGTTTATTGTGAGTCACCTTTTGAACTTGACAAAAGGTGCATTTTCAAAGTACCAAGTTTTCTATATAAAAAATTATCTTTAGTGATGAAGTCAATTTTTTTTATCAGAAAAATGTTTAATTGCAGTAACGCAAACTTGTCAGACATGCTAAAGGCTAAACACTTGCAAGATTTTATCAGGTGAACAACTTATGCAGTATCGGACTGGAACAATAGGGTTTTACAAAATATTCACTATGCTTTTATTTTTTTTAAACTTAACGTTTAAAGTCAGTTTCTTCAATTTAAAAAAAAGTACAGCGAATTTACTTTTAACACTGATATTGAAAATAAATCACTTTCCGTTCTAGTGCATGAAAGTGGTTCATATGTAACTCAAATCAGTGTGGAAAGTGAGCTATTATATAACAGTATTAGATAAAATTATGTTGATTTATTATCTACTTGTCGTGTAGGGGATTTGCCCATCAGAGGAATCTGCTATGAGAAGGTCACGGTCACTTTGGGGTGGAAATAACTCGGAAATGGAACGAGTGGCAACTAGATGGCTTATTGTAGTTCGGTGAGTTTACTTACAAAATAAAATATTTAGAATTACAAAAATTGGCGATATAAAATTTTTTATGAAAAAAATTGTTTTGTTTTCCGATTGGAGTGGGTTCACGATGGCTTCTTTCGCTAACACCGCCCACGACAATCGGAGTAATCGGCAGCCAACCTGTTAAAAGTTCTAGTGGCTACACGTAGGCTTGTTTTTCAAGTATTTTGAAAGACACTAAAATTAATCGTTGAATTTTCACAAAATTTCTTTGTTAACTGTTAACCGCTTTTTATAACTTTTACCTTAGCTATTTACTACTTTTCCCTTTCTAAAAATCAGATAAGCCGGCAAATGTTACATCTAAATATTGATGAATAAAAATCAATTTTTCAGGGGTCCCCCTATTTCTGGTGCCCGTACCGTAGACTTGTTTGTGGTCTGTTAGTTACGCCACTGGTAATAAATTATTGAAAAAATAAATATTGCCAACATAAATTAGGAAAATGATCGTAGTTGGCACCATCTATCTTGAATGTCCTGACTTGAAAAATTTTGTCAATGTGAAGCTCATAAATAACCTCACTCTTTTCGAAATGACGCTGGAATTGGATAAAACGAGATTCGTTTATCAGTATTTATTAAATGTAGATGAAGAATTGGCCCATAAATTTCAAAAAAAATTTAGCTCAGTAAGTAGCCTGAAAAACTATTATATTTTTGTACAATTGAATTAAAAGGGATGTTTTTAATTCTAGTTCACTAAATTGAATGTTATAATATAAGGACGAGCGTTAAAAGTGAGTGTTAACACTAGCCTTAAAAGTAAAATCCCATTTCCAATACTTTTTGCGACGGGTTTACTGTAATGCTACTTCAACCGCCGAAACAAAATTTGAAAATGCGATTTGTAATATTTATAAATTTGACACAGGTTACAGTAAATCCTCAGGACCCTATCCACATTTACTATCGACTAAGAAAGTAATATATGAAAATAACACATACGACTTCATAAATTACACGATTCACTTCATTCACGATTTTATATGTGTATAATAAACTACTTATTTTTATCAATATATATTTTTTGCTTCTTATTTAGTTGACACTACTTTTAAAACTTGCCCTAAATATTATCGCATTATAATTAACTAATGTTCCGCACTCACTACATTGTTTCTACGATAGGTCTAATTTTTTGTTTTACTTTCAGGCCAACTTAGTCAAAGGTGCTCCATCGCTTGAAGATGCTGTATTACATTTTGTAAATACAAATGAAAATGCAAAGAAAATAAAATTTGTAGATGATAGCAGCGAAGAAGAAGTTCCAAAGGTAGCGAAACAAAACGGTGTGTGCAAATCGCCGCAAAAGAAACAACCCGTCAAAGCACTTGGCAAAAAATATGATAGTTCTTCCGAAGAAGATAGTGATGATGTACCCCAAACACAATCAAAAGTCACACCACAAAGAAAATCAGTTCCATCAACAAAGGGTACTCCTAAAGCAGTTGCCATAAAACCAGACTCGAGCGATTCTAGTGATTCAGATGAACCAGCAAAAGTGGTTAAACCCACCTTGGTAAAATCAACTCTAAAACCTGCGGCAAAGAAAGCCAAAAGCAGTTCAGAAGAATCGTCATCCGAAGAAGAAAAACCACAAAAAAAGCCAGTAGCAATTAAATCTGCTCAAGTAAAACCTGCTCTTGTGAAATCGATGGCAAAGAAACAAGAAAGCAGTTCAGATGATTCTTCAGACGATGAAGCACCTGCTAAACCTGTTTTAGTGAAGAAGCCTGCTATAGTAAAACCTATTCCAAAAAAGGCAGCAAGTAGTTCAGAAGAATCTTCATCTGACGACGACGTACCAAAAAAACCTGTTCCAATTAAATCCCTTCCAGTGAAACCTACTCCTGTAAAGTCTACATTAAAGAAACAAGAAAGTTCTTCGGATGATTCTTCAGATGATGAAGCGCCTACAAAATCTATACAAGTAAAGAAGCCTGCGCTAGTTAAAAGTACACCAAAAAAGCCAGCAAGTAGTTCAGAAGAATCTTCATCTGACGATGAAGCGCCAAAAAAGCCAGTTCCAATTAAATCAGTTCCAGTAAAACCTATTCCTGTAAAACCTAAATTAAAGAAACAAGAAAGCAGTTCAGATGATTCTTCAGATGATGAAGACAATGCAAAGTCTGCACAAATAAAGAAATCTGCTCCAGTAAAATCCGTACAAGTAAAGAAATCTGCTCCAGTAAAATCCATACAAGTAAAGAAATCTGCACCGGTGAAATCAACAGCAAGTAGTACAGAAGAATCTTCGTCTGAAGATGAAGCACCCAAAAAGAAAGCCATTCATGTTAAACCTGCACTAGTTAAAATTCAACAAAAAAAAGCGGCCAGCAGTTCTGAAGAATCTGATAGTGAAGACGAAGCGCCTCCAAAATCTGCACCAGTGAAGAAGCCTGTTCCGGTAAAATCCATACCAAAAAAAGCGGCAAGTAGTTCGGAAGAGTCTTCATCTGAAGAAGAAACACCAAAACGGCCGGTTGCAGTTAAATCCATTCCTGTGAAACCTACTCTTTCAAAATCTGTACCAATCAAGAAGCCTACACCAAAGAAGGCAGCAAGTAGTTCAGAAGAGTCTTCATCTGAAGATGAAGCACCCAAAAAGAAAGTTGTTAAACCAACACCAGTAAAAGTAGTACAGAAAAAAGTAGCTAGCAGTTCGGAAGAATCTGATAGCGAAGATGCAGCGCCTGTAAAAAAAGTTCTTGCAAAGCCAGTGGTTCAATCCCTAAAGAAAACTCAAAACAGCTCTGACGATTCTTCATCTGAAGAGGAGAAACCTGCTGTTAGGAAAGCTGTACCAGTTAAACGTCCACCAATCAAATCGGTTTCAAAAAAAGCAGAAAGTAGTTCGGAAGAGTCTTCGTCTGAAGATGAGAAACCTACAAAGAAACCTCCTGCAAAACCGGTGCAGAAGAAAGCTAAAAGCAGTTCCGAGGAGTCAGATAGTGAAGACGCAGCACCACCAGCAAAGAAAGCAAAGGGTCCATTAAAACCTGCTGTAAAAGCCAAAGCAAGTAGTTCTGATGATAGCTCTGAAGAAGAATTAACAAAAGTTACTTCTACTCCAGCTCCTAAGAAGGTATGATGACTAGATTTGTTTTTTTTTAATATGGTAATTAATTGCTTTTTTTTTTAGGCTACTGCTAAGAAAGAATCTTCTTCTGAGGAAGATAGTAGTGATGAAGATGAGAAACCTGCTAAGGGTGTAAAACGTAAAGCTGATAATGCGGCAGGTGCTCCTGCAGCAAAGAAAAATAATTACAGTAATTTTGTGAGAGCTGGAGAAATTTTCAATGGAAGTAAGGTATGATCGAGCAATCGGCATAAAAATTTTACAGATGAATGATCGCAAATTTACAATTAATTTTTTTAAATAAAATAAATTTTATGTAGTAACTTTTTACTTTTCTCAAGTGTTGAATGCCTTTTTAAATGCAAGTTTTATTCCTATCTGTGTTTTTGAATCATATGCATGGTTATTTTATTTTTGGAATACAATAAAAACTGTGAAATTGGGCATGTTCGGCAGTAAAAAACTTCAAAGTCGACCAAATGGGCATACAGTGATTAACTTATGTTTCGGCTAGCGTAAACTCAAGCAACGTTTGCCTATTTACGTATAAAATAAAGATCAATTACGTTGTATCTGTTCAACAAACGAGCATAATTTAACGAATAAAGAATAAAACACTAATACAACATTAGGAATCTTTATGTTATACGTAGACCAAAATTGGTAGACATAAAGTCATGACTAAAATTTCAGAATGCTGAAAAGTTTTTGGTTTTTTTTTTTTAAATTAAAAAGATTATGGTTTTATTTATTAGTACGGAATAGAAAATTTAGGAAAAGTGAAAACCATAGGTTGTTATTCTAGAAAGACAGAAATTTGTAGATAATTAATTGTTGGAAACATAAATCAATCAGTTTAAAAATGATATACATAATTGCAGAAAAATGAAGTGGAATCACAAGGCAGAAACAGCTTTGATGGTCGTGGCGGCAGAGGAAGAGGTGGTTTCAGAGGAAACCGAAATAGTTTTAATAATAGCGGTAATGAAAATGATGGTTTCAAAGGACGCAATAGTTTTGGTCGTGGACGCGGAGGTGGTGGTGATCGTGGTAGAGGAGGCGGTGGTTTTAGAAGTGGTCAAAGAGGAGGCGGAGGTGATCGCGGTAGAGGAGGCGGCCGTGGTGGATTTAGAGATGGTCATCGTAATAGTGGTGGTGATTTTAACAAAAGCTTTAATCAACAAAAACCAGTGAATACAAAAATTAAATTTGATTAATGCGGAGTAATGTTAATGTAAGGAAATGATAAACTTACATTGATATTTGTAATAATTTATATTTTCTGTTTAGATATCGACTTGGGTGGGAACCTGAGAAAGAAATACGGTTTTCCTTAGAATTTAACATATTTTGTATGTTATTCTCCACAAATTAGGTCTGATTATTTTTATATGAATTCTGCTTTAGTTCTTTTATATATTCTTAATTCCTCCTTTTTTGAATTTTTTTAGTTCATTTGTAAGATCATAATTATAAGATAAAAAAAACTGTGATTCTGCCTAAATGAAAAGCGCGCATATATTCAAATTAGAAAACCCGTAAGTCAGTGGTACTTGATTAAACCTTTTATTCTGTATGTATGTAAAATTCTGTTGAATTAAATGAATCAAATTTGTGCTTAATTTTTAAGTTTTATGAAAGATAAAGGCAACAAGTAACAGAGATCTTCAGGAAGAAGATTGGGAAAATCATCCACCATAGAACATGGGATGCCAGAAATGCCGTATGGTAATTATAATACTCCACGAATGCTTATATTGGAATTCATAATTCGTCTAGCTGTAATCAATTAAACAGCACTGGTGGAATGAATGATGGTTCATGGTTAGGATTGCCTGATCAAGTTGTTATTTTTGACTTGGAATTATACGAAGGCACAGGTTCAGGTAATAAAATGCATTATAAAATCTCGTTAACTCATGTTCGTAAAGTGTGTATCATACACATATTGTCTATTTTTTTCTCGTTTGACACCCAAATTTATGTTCCTACACTTTGACGGTTTTTGACTACGTTTTCACTCCAAAAATTTCAAGTTTGAAATTGGAAACTTTCTCCATGTTTTCTTACGTAATTTGACAACAAAAATCAAATACTGCATGGATATTTCACTTAGGTATAATATTTACTATTTCATGAGACTTTCAAGTGTTGCAAACACATAAAAGTAGTTCACTTTACGAACGAAAAATTAAACTAGTGCGTTGAAGCATTTGCGTTTACAAGTGTAAAAAATTTATAATGCTATGTTTCACGTTTGAAATTGTTTTAAAAACAAAATATTACCTCCAGTTAATCTTCAAACGTCGATTCGTCAAATAACGGACATAACGTGGTAGGTTTACAGGTAACTTTGGTTACTTGGAAGATTAATTGAAGGTGAATATGTACATTATTTGAATTTTATGTTGACGTCCAACCTGAAAATTAAAGAACGAAGAGAATAATTAACTCATAAATTACATCACGGAAGCATACTTTCTCTCGCCTTAGCTGTTTATTTGGAAAATATGATTGTTTCTCAATTTTTCTCTTGATAGATCGAAGTTGAGAGATTTTATTTAAAAACGCATTGTTTTCGGTCTCCAATTTTTCAAATTTGAAACGCATCATCACAGTTATTAAAATTCGTCGAAATAATTAAGGGTAGTGCTTGTTCATGATCTTATTATACTCTGAAACTTTAATATCCTTAAACAAGGTTCCCACTTGTCTGGAATATCTGGAAAAGTCAGGAATTTTTAAAATTGAACAAATTAAGACTTTAGATCAGAAAAACTTTGAAAGACAAAATTAATTATAAAAATTGCTTTTTTATTTCTGTAAATTATTAAAAATGTTTGAAAAGTCCGGTAAATTATTTTGAAATGAAAAATCATTTTTTAATTAAACTAACTGTTTTCTTGTAAAAACCTACCAACGGAATTGTCACGATTACAATAATTATAATAAGTTATTCTTTGTGTTAATTTTTGCACTATATTCTGCTTTGCATAATCCTGTTTATTATAATAATTTATAGTGCAATGTGAATTTAAAGAAACCAAACAGAAAATCGCGGGTAAACAAGACAGCAATTTCATAAAAGCGCACAGGGAAAGGTCGGTCGAATACTTCTCGGTAGATAGCGACACCAGAAATTTTTAAAATGACGTTACTGGATTTGTTGGTTAGATGTCGCTGTACATATTTTTCTAAACTAGGTAAAATTTGAAGTGACAGTTTTGACAGTAGAACAGTAGAAGTACAAATTTTAGTTGAATAGGTTGTGTGTTAGTGGAGACGGTTTTTATATTCAATTTAACCAAGATACGTCCGAAGTTGTGCATAGTGCGTAATTAGTGATAAATTTAGAATGTCGTCGGCGTCGCGTAAAAAAATAGATGAAAAGAATGTAAAAGTTTTACGGGATTTGGTTTCGTTACCACATAACAAATATTGTTTTGATTGCAATCAGAGAGGCCCTACGTACGTGAATGTAACGATTGGTTCCTTTGTATGCACAAAATGTTCCGGATTGCTGTAAGTACCTTGAAAATAAATCATTTAAACTGTTTTACGAGCACATTTTCGTGTCTTATCAAATCAGGTGCATGAATATGACATTTCTAATTTCTATGTCATGTATCCGTTAATTCACCAACTTTTAAAAAAGCTCTCTTTCATTCTTTACGGCCACTTAAGCATAAAAGTATCGAAATACAACTTTTTATCTTTTGTTTTAACGGCCCCCCGTTACATCTTTATTTTTTCTTCCATCACTTTCAACACTCCCATTCATCGCTACTTCCGCGTTGGATGTTAATTTAAACTGATTAAGAAATTGCTGTAATAATCGCTAGCATTAAAAATATGCATGAGACGTTAGGAAAGTATTTGTGTTTTATAAATACACCCCGTAGATAAACAAATCCAAGTTATTGATAAGTTTCATTTCCACGTCCGATCTAATTGAATGGGTACACCGAGAACGGTGTCGTTTAAATAAGGAGCACGAAAAATGCGCCTGGTGTTAATTTAACTAGAAAATTGTAATCGCAACGAACAAAAGGATACAGTCCAGCAATTTATTATCGGCTATCATAAAAACTATTCAATCCACAAGTGAGTGTCTGAGATCCGTTTTACGTCAAGCATGTTTGTTTTCCAATTAATTGTTGTTATTATTATTATTATACATAAACTAAGCAGCGAAATCTGGACTTTCTTCGGAAATATTTGAATCGCGTCAATTTTTTTCTCCGGACAAATTGATTACGCGGTTCACATAGTACGAATTTTTAAGTTGTTGATTTTGATATCGGTGACGGGGTCAAATTTATTTTTACGGTGTCCTCACACTCTGCCAAATATCAAAATAACCTTGGAAGTTCAAATTTTTATTGTTAGAAAATTGCTTTTAACTATCGAACCGTGGTTTGAATGATACATTTTTTTGTACAATTTTAAATAATTTAACCCACCCAGAATTCGACCCACCTATGTCTACCTAAACTCAGCATCCGTATTAAAAATTCTTACCTAGGAAGCGTCGACGTCTTGTAAAAAAACACTTGTATTTTTACGGAAAACTTTTGTTTCCTAATTTACGAGCAATTGTTTATAAAAAAAAATAAAAGAAATGGGGAAGATTCATATTTTGTTTGTTGCATTGTCTTTAACTTTGCTAATTTACCTAAAAATTCACATAACCTTATTAATTGTCGAAAACGACCTTTTAACTGATGAAGCTGAATCTAATCTTTGGTAAGAAGGATACGCAGTTAGTCTATTAATAATAATATTATTATTATTGTGAACATATGTAGTTCAAAAAATGTTATCAATTAAATTTTACAGGACGGTAATAATTTTATTTTTATTGGCTAAACTCAACAAGAGCTAAAATTTATCATTCGTCGTTTGTTGTTATCGGAAGATTGTGGATATAACAGGCTGTCTACAATAGATAGTGTTTAATTATTGTGTGCCAAGATTCGTCATCAGGTATGAATGACGAATACAACTACGAATAGGTTGGTATCTATTTAAAACAAATGTATAGCAGCATAAATAGATCTTCCGATAAACGTCAGCAGCTCGAGGGGTTAGAACTTGAACGAACCAATCCCATTCAAGAATAAGAGAGCAAAAATTAACCACAAGCTTCCGTTCCATTGCGTAACCGCACTTGCTAATCGCAAAGAAACGTACAGAAAATCTGACAAGGTATCGGTCATCAATTTCAACGACCTTGCAAAAATAACGCACTAGCATCTTGGTGGCAGCCAAAGTATTTCTCGCTATTTCCGAGAAGGGAGTAATCCAAAATAACCTGCTCATTGAAGTGTATCGCAGAAAAACAACAGGCTGAACAGAAATATATGAAACAAATATTGCATAACTGTTTTGCAGTCATGGGTGACATTTATTGAATGCTTATATTAACGATCAAACTACCAAGCACTTGTTCACTCCAAACCGTGAAAGGTGAATCATATTTGCCATTTTACGCGGAACGCTATCTTGCACCGTTTGTGAATTATTGGAGAAAAACTGAAGGAGTCACACACCAGCTCTCGTGGCTGTGATAACAACAAAGCTTTTGCTCTGCTTCATGCTTCGATTCGTGGATACAGCTATAAGAATCATTTCACACCTTACCCTCCTGGACTAGGTTCATTGTTGAAAAATTACTTTTTCCGCTTCAAGTGTTCTCAAGTTCACTTGGCAACATTTAATTTCTTTTGTGTGCTGATATGAAGAAGGAATGGCAGTGGGCAGTGTTTAAATCGTCTTGCACTATTCCGATGGAATGCATTAATTTACATATTAATTTTTATTTCTCCGATTACCTCATGGTAATTAAATTTACTTTAGTTGATATGATAACAATAATACAGCAAACTTGCTTATTTTTCGATGTGCATGAACTCACTAATGAAACAGTTTGTCATATGCTATAAGTTACACTAAATTGAGCAGCAATTTCACGATAAACAGCTGTGACTGTAACAAAGGATTCGTTTGAATCATATATCATTTTCATTATCCCACACTGATTTTTTCAAAAAAGAAATCCTTTCCGTTCAGTTTCCACATCCTTCTATTTTATAATTGGTCTGCATATTTTTTCTAAAGTAGAATTTGTAACAATTAGGCAGGAAGAGTGGTAAACGGTCTTTAAATTGTTTAAAGACCATTGGGGTTTGTTCCTAGTAAAGCTAGCCACCTGGACACAGAGACTGATTTGAAGGTATCTGATTCACATCCGTAGAGTTTAAAACTTCCGTATGACCGTCTTCGTGCTTCGGAGGGCACGTTGCAATCAGTTACTGCAGAACAGGCTATGAAGAAAATATCTCGGCCAACTGTTCAGTGTATATGAATGGAGTTACAACTTCGTGAAAATTCATTACTCATGTTTGCTTTCAAACTCGTGACTTCGCAGATATAAATAGGACAAGCTATCATTTTAATGATCTCCAAACGGAATTCGATGTCTTTGGACGCTAGGAAAAGGTGAATAAGGTGTGCGAATACCACAACCCCAAATCATTATCCAGTTGGAAAAAAATCCCAAATACCGGCG
This sequence comes from Cantharis lateralis, assembly GCA_963170105.1. Lineage (NCBI taxonomy): Eukaryota > Metazoa > Arthropoda > Insecta > Coleoptera > Cantharidae > Cantharis > Cantharis lateralis. Next base: position 10,972,710 of record OY720624.1, read on the forward strand.
TTTCCATCCAAAATAATAATTGTTGGTAACTCATCAGGGAGCTGGATTTTCCAGCCAATGATAGTATTATATTATTGTAAATTATCTGACTTATCGTTACGTGGAAAATACTTATTGACTACGCAGAAAGATTGATTGAACATAAGATTTTACTAAATGTTTATAAACAAAAATGCAAAATCAGCAAAATTGCACTAAATACAAGAATTATTATTGGGCAACAAGTTAAAAATCACAAAATGTTTTGATTATTCGATTCCAAGAAGATTCAGGCAAGGAAATCAGTATGAATCATTACATAAGCATTTCGAAAGAATACCTAATTATTGACCTAGCACCATCAATTATTGAATTAGTTGAGATTCGTACAATTTCATTACTTTTAAGTTATTCTAGTTTTTAAAATTTAATCTTTTATCAATGTTATCTCAAAAATATTTCATTTCTAATCTCAATAAATAGAAATGATAAATTGTTACCGTTATGCTAATGCGATGCAAAATTATGTAATTTTTAAGCGAAAAATGAAATATCTAAATATGCTGATTTACCAAACTTGATAATAATGTGATCTGTGTTTAAATAAATTAAATACCGTACAAAAAAACATACAAGAAACGTACAATTATTCGGCCACTCCTATGTTACCAATGTAAATTGAACATTTTGAAGCCATTTTTTTGTCATATAAAAATCGATTTTACAAAAAAACTTTTCAGATAGTTTTTGTTGTAAATTTCATTGCCTTCAATTTTGTTTCTATCCATTTTTCTATTTTCTAACACCGTTTCTGAATGACAACGACTTAAACATGACTCGAAAAATACAAAAATTATTGTCGTCTATATCTTCGAAACGGTGCAACGAAATAAAATAATGAATAGGCATGTTTTTCTTGTAAATTTCATTCTCTACATTTTTGTTCATATACATTTTTTATTTTATAGAACCGTTTCGGAAATATGGATGACTATATTTTTTGCATTTTACAGAGTCTTGTTTAAGTCGCTGTCAGTCAGAAACGGCGCGACCAATTAGTAAAATATATAGGAACAAAATTGATGCCCATAAAATTTGCAACAAAAAATGTCTATTAAGTTTTGCTCTAAAAGCGATTTTTATATGACAGAAAAGGTCTTCAATAAATACAATTATTTACATTGGTAACATAGAAGTGGCCGAATATTTTTGTGAGTGACTGTATGTTTCTTAAAATATTTTTTAAAATTTAATTTCAAAATCAAAAATCAAATATGATTTTTTTTACAAAAAATATAAATATAATAATTATTATAATATAAAACTTTTACTTGGGGGGGGGGGGGGCTCAAAATTACAAAAACGTCCTTACGAAATTTTTGGCCGCTCCCTTTGTACCTACCTATTTATTTATTGATTGATTAATTAAGTTATCATAAAAAAGTATCGTTTTTCCAAATTTCACGTTTGGAATGAATGACTTCTTTTAAAAACATTGGGTCAGTAGGAACAGTAGATATTCGATTTTTGTACACATTTAAAATATTGAAATTAACAGCCGTTTAAAAATTAGCATGTAACATATTTGCGGAAAGAACCAGTGATCACAAAACGATAAAAAAACGGTATTTTTATGATATTATACTTGAAATGTCCAACCTTTTTGAAGCTGGGGACCTTATTTTATATGGGACTTCCGCACAATAAATATTGATTATTATGATTGTAATAAATTTATTTCAAATGAGTATTTTACACATTAAAACTCCTAATTATGAAATTATTTTAATAATATTAATAAAAATAGGTGGTATAATATATTTTACTATATCCTAAAATATGTTTAGATAATATTATTGGTTTTTGACGCAGCCGATAAAATTGAACTTGAGAATAAATTTATAGAAAAATAATAATTTATGAGATATGGGATATACATAAATATTCAATAACTTTGCACGCAGGCTGATCAAGAAAAACTGTTTTAGGCACACTAATAGAGCAAAAACAGGACTTTCTGGCTAATAATGGCCTTTCTTTAATATTAACTCCCTATGTGTAAGATAAATATGCACATAATATTATATAATACATTAATAATATATTCTATTAATAAAGTAGTGCAATTTTGTACTATAAAATAGTATGGTTTTTAGTACCATTTTCGTGCCATTATCTCAATAATCGTGCCACTTTTCTATTTACCGAGCATGGGCGGAACTAGGCCCTGATATTTTGGGGGGCTACAAATATATCGATATTTTTTTTATCTTTCATGTTTGCAGCAAACGCCACCGAAACTGGCTTCAGCGAATTAATCCCCCCCCTCTAGTTGTGCCTATGCTACAGAGAGAAAATGTTTGCTCATCAAACAAGGGATAATGTTTGCATGTCCGGCATAATCAAACATGTTTCAAGGTGTTGCAATGAAACAGATACGAATGCTTTTATTAACGTTTTGTTGTGTTGAAAAACATAATGTTGGTCGTCAACGCACGCACTGATCAAGCATGAACCAACAACTTCGTTCGTTCGTGTTTGAAAATATTGTATCGTGTTGGAAGTTGTTGTTTGATCAATGTGCGTCAGATCAGATCCAATCTAAAGCGTTCAAAAAACAGTTTTCAACAAATTCAAACAAAAACGTTTTTGTTTGACCGGTGTGCATTGGTCCTTAATCCATACAGAAGGATTATTGTCACGATCAGACAATTTATCAATTTATTGCACATTCCTTATAAGTAGAACCTACGTTTATTATTTACTTCAACGCAGTAATTAAAACGCTATGATCACTTCTACAATTACATATTTATGTAACTAGAAAATAATTATTGATCTGATGCGCCTTTGCCAGACCAAATAACCTCATTTATTGAAATATTTTTATAAGTAAACCTTTGAAGCACAACGAAAAATTTACTGAACGTTTCCTATATTATAAATAATTGATTATTGCAATGAATATTAAGGAAAGACTTTCATTGTTGTAACGATTATGTAAAAACGTCACGTTGTATGTATTTTTTTTATTGTTATATCTTCATTGTTTGGAATATAAGTACTAAGTTAATTAAGTACCATTTCCTTTCCTATTTAGTTTTACCATTTTGTGGTAAAAAACTGGAAACTCATATTTGCTCTTTCTACTTTTACCTTTGTTACTCCTCCGCATTCTGATAGCCGTGACCTTTTAATATTAGAAGCATTTGATAGTTACATTTCCTTTTCCTTATGGTATTTGAATTACCTAATACTCTTGTGGTGGTTTGGTTTTTATGCTTAGAGAGAGACCTCTGGGGAGAAATTTAAATTGTTATTTTTTAATCGAAAATTCTCACATTCCAAAAAATTTTCCGACAGTATCGACTACACAATAAAATACATAATACAATTTTATTTTTGGTAGCAAATTCTTGAAATTCATAATATAAATATTTTAAATAGTGGCAAGTATGATAAACTGAACAATAAATCGCAATCAGTATAATATATTTAAAATTTTTCATCGTCCAATTATAAATGTTGAAAATTGATTATTATGTTTGATTGAACTTTTATTGTTTTTAGTTGCGCCTTATCAAAATCTTATGTATGGGTGGGCAGATTTATCTTAATTTTGAATAAATAATTTACGAAATGTAGGTCAGTACTTTATTGTTAATTAATTACGACAATTTAACGTGTTTTCCGAGGAAGCTAGCACACGAATTAGCAACAATCCCGCATTGAATTTTTTTATTGCGAGTGAAGGTTGTGAAAATAAAGTAACAGTCTATGGACGATTTAAATTAATTGGCATTGAACCGGAATCGGAATTGTCAATCTTATATTTTACTTTTGTCATCAATTTAAAATTTCCATTGATCATTCGCAAACTTTACTCTTTTTTTTTTAAATATACAGTGCATAGAGTGCATGGCGTAGACATCACGTTTATGGGTACAAAGTTCTCAATTTTTGCGTAACAATAAAATACAGTATATTTTTCTTAAAATTTTTGCAATATTACTCATAGGCCTCGTGGTATAATTGGTATGATTTTGGGAATTTTTTAAGTAAATGATTGCTTTTATAAATTAATTGTACTGGCAGTTCTAGCTAATTTTTCAATTTCAGAAACTGTTATCTGCGTATTACAGATTAGCAATTATTACAAATTAACGAAGCCGAATAATAAACTGTAAATAAGAACAATGTGCTCTAAATAGGAAGTTGAAATGGCCGTTTTTGTTATTTTTGCACAAAATTATAGTAATACTACTTGTTTCGTTTATCAACAAGAAATCCATCGAAGCGAAAAAACTCGTACCTGCCACCATGTGTTAAACCAACGGCAGTTCGTTACTCAGAAAATAGCTTCTGTTATGCGGGTCGTTACCGTATCCAAATTAGTAGCAGGTGTACGTGTGCTATATAGACTAGCCTGGTGTCGTATAGGGCCTCCCATATGGAAAAACAACTCCAATCCTTCTCGTTTTTTAATTGATCATTGTACCTACACATTTTATCGGAAAATATACCCACACATTTTCTTTTTATTTTGTACAACTTCGGCATTATTGCACGTATATGTAATATATTTTTAAAAATCCCTCACCTTCACATCGACAAATTTTATTTCTTAAATGATGTGTTTTCTATTTGTGGTGCAGTGTTTAATGGCCTTGCGTCTTAACACAAGTTAATGCATCTGGTTTATCTGAGGTTCAAACTGTAAAATAATTAGGAGTTTTAAATATTTTTTAAATCCGGAAAAGTTTCAGATTTTTCTGGTTTTACCTGCTTATCTGTTTTAAATGGTACAATAGATATTAATTCTTGCGGTACTCCTATTATCATAGTAGATATTATAGTCAAAAAGCAATTTTTCCAATGTTGCTATGAAAATAGGAAACTCAAATAAAATGTTTATATTAAACTCGAGGAAATCGGCATTATATTATTGGGATATTGATTTGGTTGCTCGGCCTTGCGCCTCACAGAGCAAGGAACTAGTCGTTTAGACCATGATTTGTGATTGGTAGATGAATGTTTTTAGTCAGTTAGTTCTTAAATACTACTGTTTGTTAATGTACTATATTTTTATACAGGGTGTCCCCGGATACACTTTAGATAACTTAGGTGGCGATAGAGGACACATTTCTAAGAAACATTTTTAACAACATTTTTTTTCTAAATTGCAGCTCTCGACAGTTAGGCCTGTTTCCACCTTCACGTGGCCATAGCACACAAAATATTGATTTTTCGGTAAAAATGGATTAGATCTTTTTTAAAGAGAGTGAAATAATCTACAAACTAGATTCAAACCTTTTATTGCCTAAAATCAACGGTTTTCGAGTTATAAATTAAAGTAAGTAAAAAAATGTCGAAAAATTCGAGGTTTTTTTTTATTTTTTTTTTTTTTCAATACTATCTTTTAAACGAAAAATTTTTCAAAAAATCTGACGCTCATTCTGGATAGGAAATTTAAGGGACGACTTCTGTCTAGTAAAAATTTTTCAAAAACCAATACATTCCACCGAAAAATAACAAATAGAGCAGCTACAAAATAAAAAATTAAATTCACATTTTTATTTTTATTGAAAAATTATTTTATTAATAAATTAAGGTTAAACTATTACATTTTTTAAGAAAATGTTCAAAATGATCACCCTCATTTTCAATACACAGACAGTCGTGATCGTTTTGAAAGGTGTTGTAGAGTATTCTGGATTTTGGTTAGGAGGGCAGGGACAAATCCCCACGCGCACGTAGACCACTAAACCGGACCCATTGTACTGCCTCCAATACAGCGGCTTCCCCGTCCTGTCATTCTTCAAGCCATCTCAGTTGCAGGATGAACTCTAGTATTTTGGCAGACGGGGTGTTACTGATTCTGGCCATGTTAGGGGACGTCCATTAATTACGTGAGGTGTTTTATGGTAAATTTAGACCCCCCCCCTTGGTGAGATTTGGTGGAACCCCCTCCCCCCTCCGGTGAGATTTACTATATAATTTTCAAATAGTTAAATATTTATATATTAATTTTATATTTAATAAGATTGTCTATAACCGGGATTGAATTTGTAATATAAAATGTTATCTGTTATAATAAATGTATGTTTTCTGAATTAAAAAGTTGACGTGAGATTTTCGTTGATCCCCCCCTCCCCCTTGGTGAGATTTGGTGAGATTTTGCCGGACCCCCCCCCCCACCAATTTGACCTCACGTAATTAATGGACGCCCCCTTAGGCCAACCTAGCATGGAACCTCTCTTTGACGCTAAAGCCGGACAGTGACAGAGCACATGTTCAGCTGTTTCGTCTGCTTTATTGCATCCTCGACACTTGGGGTCATCTACAAGTCCCATTGTGTTGAGGTGTTTGTTTATCTTTCAGTGTCCAGTTAATATTCCTGCAATTGTCCGTAGATTGACTCTGGACAGCTTTGGCAGAAAAGATTCCTGCTTCTGAGCCAGCATTATTCTTTGATCCATCCGAAAATAGACAAATGTCATATTCGCGGGTCTCCTGGATTCAGCAGGATGTTATATTTCCTGTCAAATTTATATTTGGGAAGAATTCTGTCCGGTTCAAGGTGCAGTAGAGGTACTTTCGCTGAGTAATCCTCCAAAATCCGCATATGACCCGCAGTGTTGTATAGTATTATCATTTCCTTTTCTGTTAAGAGCCAATATAGCACTCATTACTCTCTGCATTAATACCTCTCTGATGTCGAACTTTCTTCTGTTGCTGCACACCAACTCTTTAACAGAACCATATAAAAAATAATCAAGATGAGTTAAATCTGGGGATCTTGCAGGCCAATTAATAGTTCCTCCTCTTCCGATCCATTTTTCAGGATATGATTCATTAAATTTTTGATTTGTAACTGCCGTATTTATTATTTTCCGATTTTCTGTCGAAGGGATTAGTTTTTCAGAAATTTTCCTAGGCAAAAGTTGTAGTCCGTTAAATTTCCTATCCGGAGTGGTTCGTCAGATTTTATGTAAAATGTTTCGTTTAAAAGATAGGGTTTTGAAAAAATCCAAAATAAAAAAAAATCTCGAATTTTTCAACATTTTTTTACTTTAATTTATATCTCGAAAACTGTTGATTTTAGACAATGAAAGGTTAAAATCTAATTTGTAGATTATTTCACGCTCTTTACAAAAGTACTAATCAATTTTTACCGAAAAATCAATATTTTCTGTACTATGGCCACTTGAAGGTGGAAATTTAAAAAAAATGCTTGAACGAGGCCTAACTTTCGACGGCTTTAATTTAGAAAACAAATTTTGTTAAAAATATTTCTTAGAAAAGTGAAAGTGTATCCGGGGACACCCTGTATAGTAATTTAAAAAAAATCATAATTTATTATCTTTATTTTTATCAATGCAATGTTTATTTTTAATCTGCATTATATTTATCACGTCGCGAGGGCCGTTCTATTATAGTTATAGATTCTTCAAAGTTATTATTTTCTATTATTTATTATTAAATTAATATTATTTTTTTAACAACATAGGCCCATTACAGGACATCACTGGGTTATAACTGATTCCGAGAGAGTAGTTGGCCATTTACGCGGTGGTTTGTTTCTGAAAGTAGTTTCTATCTTTAGACAGCTGACTTCTATCTATAATTTCATAGATTATTTTTGATTTATATCGCGGTTAATATTGAGGAAATAAATTTGATTACCTTTTGTTATAAATTAAATTGCTAAATTTTAAAATAGTCTCAATTCGTAACAATATAGAATTAAAAAAAAAACTTGCAGGGGTTATGCTGGTTCTGGTGCAGCAGTCTTTATCTTTCTTATATGTATGGTAATTCTTCAAACAACAATGGGGAAATGATTTTCTTCTAAAGGCGGAAGAAATAAATACTTTATTAGTGTATTAGTTGCCTTATTTATGATAAAAGTATCAAAGAACATGCTTCTTTGAATGTTATGCAAATCGCAGAATGGATCTATTAAGTGCAAAATTTAAATATTCATCACGCAAAAACTAGGAAGTTTTTTTGTCAGATCCATTTCCTGTTGGCTATAAACGAACTTTGTGCATGTTATTATTTGGAAATAAAATTCAGTAAGGAAAGTTTTTTTTAAAGGTTAATTTGATTACGTAACATACTATATATCAAGGGATTTTAATCAAACCTTTACATCTAGACATATTTTGTAGTCAATAAGTCAATAACGAATAGGTACTGTAATTACCAAATATTTTCATTCTATGAAAGAACTCCTAAAAAGGAAAAACTGTGGTTATCGATTTGGATGATGTACTCATTCAAATATGTTTGAACGTTAATGTTGCAGTAGCTTTGTGTATTTCCTTTACGCTGATTCATTATGGTAATTAAAGGGAGCTAATTAAAATTTTTAATTTAAATTTACGCCAAACTTGCGTATTCTTTCAATGCAATTGTATGTATTACGTAGACATCACAAAAGTTGCTGAAGACAATTGACACAATTATGCAATTCAATAATTTTTTTACAGTTTGAGAAACACTACTTCTTACACAACTGTAAAATATGTGTGCATGACACAAAATCGATAGTACTAAAACTTTTTGCATCGATTAAGTTACCCATGAATCATTTTCCGAAATAAATGCAGAGTACATTGTACTATTACAAAATTTATATATTATACTCGCTGAAAATTTAGGCCAAGGTTTAGAAAACTAATGGAAATTACTTGTGGAAATAGTCGTTTTATTAAAATGAGGTCAATAAGTGTTTTCCGATAAAAATTGGCGCAACCCTAATGATTTTCTATTTAAAAAATATTTTATTCATCGATCGAAAACTTCCGCATTTGATCTTTCGGGGTGACGATTGCGTGTTGTTAATAATAAAAAATTCACCTAAATATATTTGATTAGCATAGTCGTTGAGTCGAAATTAATTACATAGCGTAAAGGTTCACCATACTACTTTTTCAATTATTTTTTGTTATTATTTTAGGAAGATTGCTCTTTAAATCGCAATTTTAAATATTATTTTCTAATTTTGGTGAAAGTACCTCGTGGAAAGACGTCACAATTTAATTTCTATTTGCAGGAGGCTCCCTGAAAATTTTATTCTTTATGCAGAGGCGGACTTGGCCGCAATAAATTGACTATGACGGTCGAAATGAGTTATAATTTGAAAAAAATAGTCTAAATTTTTGAAAATTTCCTACATATTTTCGAGTTATTAGAGAAAAACCGACTTTTGCTTGACCACTTGGTTAGTCCGCCCCTGGTTTTATTTACTGCAAGATTGATTCCTGCAGCAATGTAAAACGGAAATAATTACAGAGAATGTAAATACATTTTTACCTTGTGTTTGCTCAATTTTGAAACGGGATTGGAAAAACGTCAAGTCAAGTACTTGTGCTTGGAGTCGTTTTCGGCTCCGAGCAGAAATAAAACAGTTGACTACTGTTAATACCCAATAATTATGCTATTTTGTGGACCATTAGATCGTTTTTCTAACAAATTCTTGCTTGTTAATACACACGCAAATTTTCCAGCGCTGAGTTTCATTTAATACAGCAAATGGTTAGACGATTATCGATTGCATCATGAGGAATCAAAATGAAATACTTCCGTTACACTCCGAATATTTCACTTTTTGTTTCTCTATTGCGAAATCTTTTCAGATTCGTAGCAATTATTTTGGATGATTAAAATTGTTATAGTATAATCCTCGAATCCGAATAGGTGCTTTGCACGCCTAGTGGCTTCCACTTAATTCATTATACCTACATTAATTTATATTGTTACTCACAATTCACAATACATTCGTATAATGGATGATTTTAAAATTCCAGGAATGTTTATCCGTAACTTAAAGTAGCAACAATAAAATTGTAAATATCTCAATTTTATGATAATGTGAACCTTGAGAGGCAGGCTTCCTGCCCTTTTCAAAATAATAAATTTCAAACATAATAAATAGTAATCAAAAATCTGCTCTGGAAGTAACACGCAATGGTGTTTGCAAATTTTGGAAAACTGAATAATTAAATATAACATAAATTAGGGGAATATAATCAAATGAAATTTAAAAAATAATCATCAATATCATCATGGGTTAAGTCGTTGAATTGTTTCGGCCCAAGGGGAATCACTGGGGAAATCGGGTGTACACATCAAGTGAATGGAAATCTAGGAAATTTTGGAAAATTTTATTGTTTTAGGCAATCCAGTTTATCTTTCGGACGTCCTGCTTATCTACATCCTTGGCAAACTCTTCCGTTAATTACCCAACTCGAATAGGTGGTATTTGGAAGAAAACTAAGACAAAAAGGAATAATCTGGTTGCTCACAGAGCTATTCCAAACCGCCTGCACGACGTGATCAAATCAAAAAAACTTTTGCAAAATATTAATTTTACTTCAATCAAGTTTAATTATTATAACTTTTTTGTTTCATTATTTTTATGGCTTGTTGTTTATAATCAAATGAAATTAATTTTTTTTGTAATTGTCCAGTTAATTTGTTTACATGAGTTTTGTAAAACAAATTTTTTTGTACAATAATTGCCCCATTACTTCAAATCTGTTGTTGGCCAGTCCGCCCCTGTAAAAAGACTTGTGTCTTCCAGGGAATGAAGAGGGTATTACCATTTTGCTCTTCCACTTTTGACATTTTTTGACGAATTTTTAATGAAACAGTCATCGGAATTTATTTGTTTTTGTTTCTGCAATTTTATCAGTCCGTATTATATTTCGATTTTGATTTATCTGGCGTAAGGTTATTGCCCATTTATCTACTTCTATTCCTACCGAATCAATACCTCACTACTTAACCTTTCGTTTATTGCACTCTGAATAAGAAAAATTTATTGACCAAAATAATAAAAACAAAAAATATTGATGTTGGGCTATTTCGGTATTAGAATCGAACTCGCATACCGAGCGTATTCAACAATCGAGAGCACAATTCTTCTAATTTCCCTGTCGTTTTCCAGATGCAATGAAGATTTTTAATGTACAAAACAAGAAAAAATTCTCTTTGTATACATTTGATTCACGAGCGACAAAATTTAAAGATTACTGTCTGACCATGATTGGATTGAGACGATTTATCTGGAAGAGATGACCCTCAACCTATATAGTAGTCGTATGTTGCATTATAAATGGAGTTCATTGCCGCTAATTGGATAAGATTTAAGTGATTCAACTTGGAGAGGAAGTACGATTAATTTTGTCAAAAATAGTTGCTCTTCGTCTTTCGCTCATAGTATTATCTAACTAAAAATAGTTCTCCACTTACTTTTCTTTATTTTATATCCGTCACGACAAACTATCCAATAATTTTTGTTCGACGTGTTTTTTCGCTAATGAAAAGTTATTTAATGGTTTTGTTATTCTAAAGGTTCATTGAGGTGGCGAAAAAGACATTTTTTGAGTGGGTAGCTTTAGAAAGGACAAAAAGTGTGGGCAAATTGATTTAGAAAAATATTAATCTCATTTTACAGGGTGCTCCCTCCACGGGACGTCCGTAACCGTGAATCGCAAAAACAGTTTTGGAGTTATTGACACATTAACACGAATTTATGATTAATTATCGCAATTTCTATATTTAATTTAAATGTAATTGCGCTAAATACAAAGGTTGATTTTTTATAACCTTTTTTCACAATCTGCATTTATTTCTGGTTTGATCTATAAAAAGATTCTTTAGCGTTTGCTGGTAAGATGTTGGGAGTAATTTTCTTATTTTATTTTTCAGGCGTGGCATAACACCGCCGCATCGAGTAAAATCAATTTCCATGGCGACTTTCACACAAGAAGAGATCGAATTGTTAAAAAGAAGAGGAAACGAGTACTGCAAGCGCGTGTGGTGCGGTTTGTACGAAGGAAAAGGTCCATCGGAAGTCAGAGATGAAGAATTTGTTCGTAATTTTATGATGGACAAATACGAACGCAGACGCTATTACTTAGAACCTTCGCCGTCACCAATAAATGGAGTCCATCCGCAAACTTCCACTTATTCTACCAATAAGACTGTCGAAATAAAACCATTAGCTAATACAAAAATACCAAGAACAAACGGAACCGTCATCGAAAGAAATCACAGGAACGCAATTAATAAGGTTCCAGATTTTGTTGCAGATTTTGGAACTGCAGACATTTACGATGCTATATATGAAAATAAAGATAACAAATTTAATAATAATTCAACGCAATTTTCATTTGCGAATTTCGATAACAACACTATTTTTAATAGCAACAGTAAGTTGAATTTATAATACTAGCCTAATTGTATACGGTGTAAAAATGTCCTCATTTATTTGTTTCTAGTAGACTCTACGGCTAGTAGAGTCGACGACTGGGATTTTTCAAATTTTAATACTTCATTTCACCAACAACAAGCAACTTTATTTCCCAAGTGCAATGTGAACAATCACTGGAGTAAGTTTAATGGCTTACAACTTGATTGTTTATTAATTAGCATTTTTTAATTTTTTTAAAAGTGTTATTTATTATTTCCTTTAAAACGCTTGTTTTAGTCTTGCGTTTTTTCTGCTAGTAATGTTTCGTGTATTATTATAAACACATTTTTGGCAGACCCTTTTATACCCTTAACTGACTCCCGCTCCTACAAAACCACTAAGATTGAACGTAATTGGGTTTTGTTCAATAATGAAGAAACGACCCATTTAACGAGTAATTTTTTCCCTTATTCAAAACGTATTTACAATTTATTGAAAATTTCTTTTGTTTAGATGTAGTTCCTCCATCGAGTAATGGTGTAGTTCCAGCATTTCACTCGACCAGGACGCCTGCTCCATCTGAGGACAGATATGCAGCGCTTAAAGATTTAGATAATGCAATGAAGGAACAACCACAAATTGATTGGAATTCTAGCTCAAATGGTTCATCCTATGGATCAGTTACACCTACAAGCTCAGTTTATAGCACACCATCTCCTCATGGCTCAATGTACGGCTCTCCAAGTCAAGGTAAGAGTAAGAACTTTTAATCGAAATTCTTATGTAAACACTTCATTTTGTTCAGGTCAATTTACGAGCATGTTTCCTCAACAAGATAGCAAAATTTCTAATCCATTTAGTAATGGAGGAGGCATGAATTGGAACGATGCTGGAAATCATACAAGCGGTGCTCCAAATCCGTTCAGAACAACGAATAATAAAATTAATGGTGCATTAACGGGTTCTAATACGTCGTTTCATACAAGCAATGGTACTGCATGGATGCCAAATCCTTTTACGGTATGTTAAAATAATTTCAATAAATTGTTCATCAATTTTGCATTCATGTGGAAGAGAAATACGGGACTTTAATGTTTTTTTTTTGTCTAACTTCAATTTTAGGACGGTTTCTTTTATGGAAAGTTTCACGTTCAGGAAACTGACTTTCTTTTTTTTTCTTTGTTTGACCCATGCCTGTTGGTTTCGTAATGATGTTGTGTGAAATTGAATCTTGATGTTTTTTTTACTTTTATGAAGTATGATCAATGCAAAAGTGATTTTTGAAAGACAGGAAGTATTAAGTGTACAGGTGAATGTAAATAGTGGATACGTAGAAGGTGTCCAAGATTGACACTGGAAGAGCATAAGGGATATTCGAGGCCATCAAGAAAGTGGATATGCAAAGATAACGATGAATTCAAAGTTATGTGATCAGAAGAAAGTGGATATAATGCTCAGTACATTAAAGATGTTCTTTTTATTAGATTTAAGGTTTTGTACTGATATGGCAATGACCACGTCACAAAACTGTAGTAGCTGTTTGTGAACCACAGTTTTGTGGTATGATTGTGGTCATGTCTGTTAAAAGCATATTCAATGTATTTTTGTTATTTTATTCATTTATACATCATTGTTTTTTTTAAAGCAAAAGAAAAAGTTGTGGTCTAGTCATGAAATTTTTTGAGATTTCACTTGCGTTGAAACTCGAGCCTTATTGTACCAAAATATTTTAGCCTTTTTGAAGCTAGAGCTGGACATTATATACAGTATGTGGTGTGGAATTTCTTCTTCCTCCCCACGCTTCCTACATGGGGAATTAGTTCTACTGTCTTCCTGAGCTGTGGCCTACTCAACTTGACGATTTTGTGTTTTGTTTTGTCATTGGAGGGCTCTCCCATTAATATCTGCAAATCCATATCATTTCCTCTGCACAGGCCATTATTGCAGTTATTTTTGCCTGGAATATAGAAGAGCCGCGGCCCAGGTTCATGCTAAACGCATCTCTCTTTTGACGTCCACTACTTCCTGCTCCAGTGCTAATTTCCATCTGTACCCGATGGGGTCATATCGAGCCCCCAGCGCCTACCTGGTACCTTCTTCTTTCCTCTCAGGTATGATAACCCTGAAAAGTTCCTCCGTGTCCGCCACCAAGTACAGCCCCAAGAGCGCCTCCATGGGTGTGGTAGGCGTTGTTGCTATTGCCCCATTTTATCCCCAAGCAGCCAAGTTTAGCATTGTGATAATATCCTTTTTTTGCCCTTGTGCATTTGTTACTGTGGGTGTCACAACTTTGGTGTATAGCCAAAGAACCATTTTTTATTTTAGTGCCCCTGATTTCCTGATCATACTTCTACAGGCCTACATTACCCTAGTTTCTCAGTTTTCAAGTGTGGTGTAAAAATCAGCATGCGGCTTAAGTATGACCCCGATATATGACCTCCCCCACTAACTGTAGCTTTTTTCCCTATAAGCTCAGCATCTTCACATCATGCAGGTTTCTACATTTTGTGAAGGCTACCACAGCGGTCTTGTCCGGGTTTTCCGACACTCCTCCTTTTGGGCACCAACGTTCAACGTTATTATGAGTTAACATATCTAGAAGTGTTCAGAAATCTTTTTTTTATACAGACATATAATATACAGACAAGGAATTTAATGATTTGGTTCCCAGTTAATCTGGAAATGTTGAAAAAATGTGAGACACTATTTATTCAAAGGTAGAGCACACCAGCCACGTCAAGATAATATTTACTCCGCTCCACGGACTTCGCTTATTCATCATAAACTAAATACAAATTTAAGTGTATTACTAATACAATACCAATTTTTTTTAGGTGGGTGCATCTGCATCTAACGTACATTCAAACAACCCGTTTTTATGAGTAGCCTTAAATAATTGGAACTCTAACAAGATAAGATATAGCAAAGCTTTGTCTGTGCCTTGAAATTACACTTTATAAAAGATTAGGCTGTTGACCATAATAGAGCAATTTATTTTTTGACATCTTACATCTACATAAACAAAATATTTCACGTGAATTATGTTGCTTCATAACTACGTACTACTAGTGTTATTTTTTGTAATTTGTTTATTTATTTATTAATTCTTGTAAATTATGTTTTTGTTAATTTTTAAACTGGTTTATAATTTAACTTAAATGTAGGTATGTAAAAATTTGTTTTAATTTTTTAACTAAAAACGAAATTATAAATCAGTTATTATTATATTGAGTACCAAAAAGTGCTGGTTGTAGTTTTTTTATTGTATTATTTGTTAAGTTAACTAATTTAGTAATGCTTAAATTAAAAGAAAGTGATATAAATTCATTGAATGCCTTTAGACGAACCTTTTCACCAATTAAATTACAAAAATTGTTAATACGTAAAAGTCGAAATAACAATTGTTATGCTCTCTGTTACTCTTTGCGGTTTATGTTTTCGACATTTAACATGCTTAGTCATAATATTGTAAGTTATTTATCTATCATGTTGGTCCCACTATTTGGGGGCCCCTAATTTTGGTGTACCATTTTAACACCACACATTTTTCACTTTTATTACCATGGCTTAATTATTTTTGCACCAATTTTACACCACACCAAGATGTTGTAAGAAATTGTTTCTCGTAAAGTATAAAAAATAGTAGCTTTTAGATATGTTAATTAATGACAATAATTTATTTTTATTAATCAATGCTTTTTTTAAAATACATATAAAGATCATCTGTCCTTATTTTCAAGGCCATTAAATTATTTTTTAGTAAAACACACTTGGAATGTATAAATAAATACAAATTTACATTAAACTTGAAAGTTTTATTTTAAAATAAAGTTATAATTTCAATCTTCTAATTTCGTCCGACTTAAAATCCGATCTGTAACAAAGGATGAATTATTAGGGCATTTTTAAATTAATTCCTTACCTTAAGCCCATGATAGTTCGAACTTCTGAAGGTGTCAGTCTCCACGTTAGCACCCCTTCATGATCACCCCAATAATCATTAATTTCAGAAACCTTTTCCAAATTCAAGATAGTGGCTATCTGAGTAAGTCGTGCAAATTTATCCCTAACCGACCATGTGGTTGTGGTGGTTAAATAGCTGGCTAAAGAACGAACCTCTTTATCCAAAACCAACCCTCCCAACTGCAAAACAAATGTAGAAGTTTGTAAATATCAAATACCTTCAAGAAATACACCGACGGCTCTACTTACTCTGTTAAAAGTTGATTTAAAGATAACTTTTTCTAGACGACTGCTAACTTCATCCGTTAAGATTTTCACCAAACCATCATAATTTGCAGACGTTAAATTTACTTTAAACGAACATAAAATCGAGTCTAAATTCATAATCAAGGTTTGAACAAAAGATTCGCCAGCTTCGTATTCAGACAATTCGTCCTGTAAGTTAAACTGTTGATTAAAAAATCCAATCAAAAAACTAACTTACCTCTGAGAGTTGGTGATTTATGTTCAGGAATGAGTCGACCCAAGGACTGATTCGTGGTTTGATTGCACTTGCTCTTAGTTGTTGCATGCCGTACTCAATTACTTCTTTTAGGTTGGTAATGACTGAAGATAAACCGGATAAACAGCTTTCCAGTTTTCCACGCTCGTTTGCGTTCATTTTGGGAATTGATTGTTCCACGTCGTATAATACGCTATCACACAAGGTTTCAACATATTCGATACTGGCATCGGCATTGTTCAAAGCAAGCTGTAAAGAAGTAATTGAAATAAACTTATATATTAGAAATAAACACTTACTGTAAACGCGGTTCTGATTTGTTCTGTATCTCCAGGTTGCAAACGCCCGTGTTGAATTGAAGTTTGCAATACATTATAAGCTTGGGTTAGATCCAAGTAGCCAGATGGATAGCCTTGCTTTAGACGACCTCTTAAAATTGCACAGAAATCATTTTCCAATACCCCACATGCATTATTAATAACGGCACAAGTACCATCCAGACTGCCACTTGAAATAGCTCTCCTGAAAAATTAAATTGCAGTTAGAACATCAATTAAAAATTATTTGTAGCAGGTAAATTCTAACCTGATACATTTCCGAATAATAAAAAAAGTATCGTCCACCATACTGGAGGTATGCTGAGAAGCATCGGGTGTGTCCATTAGTACCGCTTTACTAATAGACTCTTCCATAAAATACTGCTCTAATCGTAAATAATTTGATAGGAGTTCGTGTTTACTTTTACTTAAATCGCTTCTAAAAATCAACTGATCCAAAATAACGCAAATTTTTTTACGTTCTTCCCCTAATTCAGTACTAATTTCAATATCAGCCTGTAAGTTACAGACAATAATTATAAATGGGTTGATTTATATTGCAAACACTCACCGACACTTTACGTTTAATAAATTTTATGTACAGTTCAATCCGGATGTGCATGATGGTTAACTCTTGTATCAAAATATCTAAATCTTTGGGATCAAATTTATCAATTTTACTAAAACTTGAACTACTGCTCATTTTTCCGATTTCACCAATTTGGTTAATCTTTTTATGAACTTGTCTTTGTCTGTTAAATTCTTGTACAATCCTTTTCACTTGATTATCACATTCCCGTTGCAGCAAGCTCACAACCGAGAGGAGACGCCCAGGTCCGTAGTAAGTTTCTACAAGAGGTTGATGAATGTCGATAATACGTGCAAGACCCTCAAATAAAAGAGTTAACGCGTCTGCATAAATCACGTCGTACCGTTTATCGTTCATGGGTGTAGTAAGCGTAGTTTGTAAATTTTTATGTGAGGTTTCTTCTAACTGCAAATGCAAAGTAAAAATAAAAATTTTAAGTACTTTCGGTATAACTACCTTTCCGCATAAATAATTACAAAACTTTGTGATTCCTTCATCATGCATACCTGTAATGTCAGAGTAGAATGCTTATAATTTGTTATATTTTTTCATTACATACCCAACAATGGAAATATTTTAAAAAATCTTTCAACACTTGCTAAATCTTCGGTAGTGACAGCCTCCTCAAACTTATACTTTACAACTGAACGTAATTGACTGGCAGCATCTTGTAAGGTACGAACAGCACTTAAAACACTAGACACATGTTCGACGTCAGTAGCCGTTTGCTTCAGCAACGACTGATCCATCGATAAAAACCGATGGACATGACCAGCGCCTTTTTCGTAATCTTCGTTCAAAATTGCAGTTTGCACACCTTGAGAGCAAAGTTCCAAATCAATGAGGTCGCCAACTCTTTGTTGACACTCATCAACTCGAGACTAAAATATTTTATTTTGTAAATTACACATAGGGTTTAGTATATAAGCAACTTACACGAGAACGATCCAAAGTTCTAACTTTATTACTAATATTTTCAGATGACTCCGCAATTGTGTTAATCGAATCCACCAAATTCTGAGAATCCAAGTGCAGATTTTTTAATGTAGGTAAAATTTTGTCCAACATTTTTACTTTAGCATCGATGTGTGTCTTTTGGGTAATAAAACTTTGCATTTCCTTCAATAATTCATCCTGTAAAGTTTCACCGAGTGATAAAAATTTTGTCATTAAATGATTGAATTCTGACCTCTCGTAGTTTTAATTTTTCCAATTCTCGTTTCATTTCTTCCTGCTTATCAATGTACTTTACGTCTTCGTTCATGTTTACAAGATTTTTTAAGTTGACTGCAGTTAACCTAAAAAATTACTTATTTTGACAAGTATTAATTTTTTGGTATGATTTTGTTGACGTATAGAATAAACAGAGGCGGACTCATAGATAAGAGAATTTATCGGGCAGGCCCGGGCGACTGCCAAACAACAAAAATGTCGAATGAATCCATGAACATTGCAGTGGTGTCCGGTTATAATAAATATCAAGGATTGAAGAGTAATGAAGTTCGGGATAAACAATCCAGGTTAGTAAAGATAAATAAAACTGATGTTAGGATTGCTAAAAGTCTGATTTTTTTCTTTTGTAGTAATTTCCGGTTTTTCATAAGTGTATGGTTCAAAACAGTCTCATAATGCAGTACGGGGTAAGAAAGGGAAGAGAAAAGTAGAGTAAGTACACAGTAGAAAAAGTAGTAATCTTTTGTAAACTGAGAGAATGAGAAGAACACTGAACTGAATTTAACATTTCTTGATATGAAATAAATTACTTATCATATTAATATATTTGAAAAAATGTACAATTTGATATCTTCACATTAAAATTATTTACACTTTGTATTTATAATAAATTCTTACAATTTTATGTTTGTTGACAAGCTCTAACTGCAATTAATTGTAGTAAAATATACAAAGGTGCAAAAATTTCTGAATATCCATAGTTTTCGTAACCCATAAATCTT
Organism: Cantharis lateralis; assembly: GCA_963170105.1. Classification (NCBI taxonomy): domain Eukaryota; kingdom Metazoa; phylum Arthropoda; class Insecta; order Coleoptera; family Cantharidae; genus Cantharis; species Cantharis lateralis. The sequence goes on from OY720624.1 coordinate 10,992,220, forward strand.
TTGCACAACAGAAACTTAAATAAAAAAACCATGAACAGAAATGTTGCCGACCAAATTAATCGTAAAAATGCTGATTTTAATGAACTATCTAATTGCATACGAATAAAAACTATGATACAAAAATAAGCGTTCAGAGCATCACTTGCAAATAATGGAAAAAATATTGTCCACCAAGTGAAATTATGAACAGCCGAGGTAGGATCCATCTTTAAAGCTAATAAAATGGTAAACAACAGTAACGCAATTAAGTTAATCCAAATTTCAAACACAGTAAGTCCTAACCAACGCACTATTTCTGAAACTGGAAAAAACAACATTTTTATTTTTTAAACTTCGGTTTTCGGAAGCAATCGAAATATTCTTATGCGAAGAGCCGAATTATTACGTTTCAAAATATTGTAATCCACTTGATCTGTTACAGGAACCACATCATCTGTTAAATAAAAAATTTAAGTTTAGGTAAAATGTTAATTCAACACAAACCTTCTGAGTCAACGGTAGAGGTCTGCACAGACGATTGGAAACCCAAATTGTTTTCACACACCTGCAGAGCTAATAAAATACCAAGTTGTACGGCAGAACCAACGCAGTGTATGGTAATTTCATTTTCGTCATCCTTGATCAATCTATTGCATTCTTCCAACAAGTCCTACAAAATAAACATTTGAACATAACCTCAAAATTAACTCATGTGCATACTTTTAATTTTGACGTACGGTCAACATAAATACTTGAATCGGAAGTTTCCTGACAAAATTGCGTATTATTTACGGATCGTTTCGAATTATTCGTATGATTTCCCTTCCTTCCAGGGTGGAAAGAATCCATACTTTGGTGTTCCTTCACGAAAAATTAAGAACTCTTCCACACGATAATTCTGTCGATGATAAAATCGTGGGATCTCAAGATGAAGGAAACGTTGTTTCGGATTCACAAAGTCGCGTTTATCCAATCCATGTTCCAACCACCGAATGTTGACTACTAGATATCAGATGATTGATATCAACCCCCCCCCCCTGTCACGTTAAACGCCTTTAACTCAGTGTGAGTCCGCCCTTAGATATTAAAAGTATCGCGGTAAAATTGATATTATTGTGAGTCGGTAATGTAGTACTCCGCTAATTATAGTTTGTGTTTGGTAAACGTTTGGTTTAGCTTGAGAAATTATCGCACCTTATTCGATTAAATAACAAGTCGGCAAAGGTAAAATCAATCTATTTTACTATACTTTGTGATAATAAACGTGACCGGCAAGATTTCAAAATGAGCGAAGAAGACGTAATGCAAATTCAGAAAAAGCTCAATAAAATGACATCCACTGATGGAAGTGTAAGTTTATCTATTATAATAAAAATTGCTATGAAGGTTTCATTTTCGTTTTTATTATTTTAGGGCCAGGAGCAAGCGCTGGATTTGCTGAAAGAACTTGAAACTATGAAAATTAGTTTGGAAATTCTTACGAACACACGAATTGGTATAACGGTGAACGCCTTAAGAAAGTGCAGTAAAGACGACGAAGTTATAATGCTGGCCAAAAAATTAATTAAAAATTGGAGAAAATATATATCCGATGCTAATAGTGGAAATTCAAAAAATTCTAGTAGTAGTAGTACAAGTAACTCTAAATCTTCGAAAAAGGACAAAGATGATAAAAAACCAGAGAAAGAAAGAGAAAGCAAAAAGTTGCCGAATCAATTCCCGCCTTCAAATTCAAGTACAACAGATGCTGTGCGTCTGAAATGTAGGGAGATGTTGGTTAATGCTTTAACCGTTGATGATGACTTTGAAGGTAAGAATATCTTATTTAGGTACGTACGATTGTCTTTCCTTCCTGCGAAAGTCGAAATTGTTGTTAAATCTTTCAGCTTCTATTTGTATCGGTAAATGTCAACTTAGATAAAAACTTTGGTGGGGCGGCTAAACTATGGCTCTCAAATCAAAATTGATGTTGTTGAGTTTTTATTCCCATAGTTTAAACCTGGGTTGTCTTAAAAATTTTGAGGATGTACAATGCTTCCCCTAAGTTTCTCATTATTTGCTTGCATGAAAAACTACTGGTCTAGTAGCTTTCTCAGTTGGTAGCCGGGAACGTAACAATTAATTATAAAATTAAAAAAAAAACTTTTGTTTGCTCTCCAAAGAAAATATACTATAGAAGCTCTAGAGGCCTGTAGGCTTAGGGCTAAGTAGTATTTAGGTATTTAATACTTCAAAGATGTTGCCAGCACTTTGTGAGATAAACACGATTGAAATAGCTAGGTGTACTTGGTTGAAGATCAAACCCATGACTATGACAGCTATCTGCAAATATTCCACTCGGAAACCTAACTGTTTTGCTCTAAGTTGTCAGGCTTGGATCGGAAGATGCTAAATTTGTTCAAGGTATTAAAAATCACAGTCATGTGACTGTGAGGCCACGTTTTTGTTGGAGCTGTGATAACTCCTGAAAGTCGTGATACTAGCAAATCAGAGAAAAGCAAAATGTTGAAGCATATGTGCCTGTTTATGTTGAAGCAGCAATCAAGCCAATGTCAATTCGTAGAACAGCGAGAGCTGAGAAATTTCTTTGTTCTTTTTTATTTACATTTTCACAATATTTGTTATTTTCTTTTAATCAAACTTTTTAATTTGAATTGAAATCGTAGCAAAACATCTAAAAAGTCAAGATGTGACGTACATGTGTTTTGCAGATGAAATATTTTCGAGGACTTATTTTCTTATAGGGAGACTTCGGGAACTTATAAAAAAGCAAATTGGTGTTCATTCCTATTTCATAACTTGAAATTATATCAAGAATCAAAATGAACAAATTGAATAGAAATGACACATCAAATAAAAGTTGTTTGCAAGTGTGACCTCATAATCTTTTTTAATCATAATACATTCATATAATAGAGGTGTTACTATTAGACAAGTTAGTTGGTGTCAAAATATCAAGGTATGCTAACGCATTAGAAGGTTATAATTTTTATTTATTAACATTCTGGTTTGACTTGCTCATCTATTTAATTTTGTGAAAGTTATAGGGAATAGGGTGTTTTGTTAGCACTAATTCGAATATACTGCGGTGAAACGTGACCCATAAGGGAGATTTGTGCACGATGGGAGTAAAAATTGCTGCAAGGGATTTTAAAGGGCCATGGAAGGCTAAGGACAAGCTTCCGACTAAATTATATATTAACAATTAAACTTGTAAGTAATTTTAAATCTGCCTTTCTTTATTTTTTATTTCTTTTTAAATTTGAAATCTTCAAGTGTGAAAAATTACAAACAAAGCATAAACGAGCAACCTTCCTTTAATCAGGAAGGCTGGAACTCTGTAACGAAGAGACAGAAAAATAATAACAAAAGGGAGAACCTTTGGAGATTATGAAAGGAACGGCCACATTTTTAAGTGCTCCCAAAGTGCTTTTGGTAGTGTAATTCAAAATTAACACTGCACCAACGGAGCAAAGCATTGCTCAGCCTAGAAAACATATGGTGGAGGACCGTCGTTGGCAGATCACCAAGAAGAAGTACAAAGTTGTGTAACCACGGGAGGGTTTTCGTGAGCGGCAGACCACCGAAGAGTAATAAAGGTTACTTAAAAATTTAATTATTAACTTAAAGAAAAATCGTTACGCTTCAACCGTTTTTCTTATTTATTTAATTTTAATTTGTATTTACCATTCATAATTTGTAGTAATAAGAACATTCAAGAGAAGAGTTTTTGTTACACCACATTTAAAACCAAATCGTTTCAAAGGCGCTTAAACTGAGTTAAGGAGAATCTGAAAATTGCATTGATCCCGAGGTTTCTTGTAGAGATAAGAAAACGGGCAACGCGGGTTATGGCATTACATTATCCATGTGTATGTTTTTGCATATAAATTTTCTTTTGTGATGATATTTGGACACAGGTTCTTACTTTGGAATATTTAATGTGATTAGGTCTTGCTGTTGGTATTGGTATTATTTTATAAGATACAAAGCACCAATAGGTATTTTTATTATTTCATTTATCTTTAAATCTATAATATAGGCTTGACGAGCTCCTATACCGTAATATAAAAGGTGTCCGAAAACTTTCGGTTACAAAGTTGGGCAAAATTGAAACACATTTTTTTAATAGTTTGTAATCTTTCATTTAACCAAATATGACTGACGGCTCCTACAGTTTCTTAGCGAAAACCTGATTCAAGTGCCGTATACAGTTTCCACAAAAAGATTTCCGAACTTCCTGAACTCCCAGCAACGAATCACATAATATAAGTAAATTTTTGTAGCCAGTCTTTTGTAAATGGTGTAAAACTGTTTTGTGACCAATTTTTAGATCCTTAGCAATGTCCACGATACTTATATTGTTTTGTTCAATTTTTTCAAAGATATTATCAAATTGTGTAATAAATATACAAAGCTATTAAAACCAATCGTGATTTTGTATTATTGCAGTTAAATCTCGATAATCGTAATTTTAAATTTTAATAAGTGTTCTATGACCTTTTACTCCAAATACAGTTTCAACGCTTTCGGTTACTGTATTAATGGAAAGATTCTTAATTGTTTCTCTTAGTTTCAAGATTTACTCATAATTTGATTTTATACATTATCTCAAATTTTTTTGATGATTTTTGAATTCAATGCTTATAATTTTATAATTTGTTTATAAAAAACAACTTTATTCAATTTTTGAATTTGCGGAAGGAGGCAGTGACATGTACCAATTATATTTGTTGTATTTTGTGTAAATATTTACCTTAGCTTTTTTAGGCTGTGCATCTGTGGAAGAGTTGGCCGAAGAATTAGAAGAAGCGATATACCAAGAGTTCAAAAACACAGATATGCGCTACAAAAACAGAATTCGATCTCGTATTGCTAATCTAAAGGATTCCAAAAATCCAACTTTACGTACCAATTTCCGCATTGGGGCAATAACTGCTGCTCGTTTGGCCGTAATGACAGCTGAGGAAATGGCCAACGATGAGGTAAAGCAGTTGAGAGAGAAATTTGAAAAAGAAGCTATCAATGAAGCTCATTTAGCTACAGTTCAAGGTACCACAACAGATCTCCTTAAATGTGGAAAATGTAAGAAACGAAATTGCACTTACAATCAAATACAAACTCGTTCTGCTGATGAACCTATGACCACATTTGTCTTGTGTAATGAATGTGGTAACCGGTGGAAGTTCTGTTAATTTTATCCAGAGTGTTTAGATTTATATAAATTCACTAAAGTTATTTAATTTTTATTTCCTAACTTTGCAAATATTTTCTTCTTTTGCATGAGTTTTAATATGAAGTTTTATTAATCTTTTTGGTTGATAACAACAATGAAAGGTTTATTATTATTATGCTGTGTGTTATTTTAATTTTCTTGATTTAAAAATTTGCATTGTATAGGTTTAAGTATTTACCTACGGTTGTACTCCTGATGTGTTTAAAATATCAATTTGTAATTATTGAGCGATATGTGTATGTTTTGTTAGCAAATCGGTTGGTTTGGTATCTTGACGATGTTTTATTTTATTCATGTAAATATTATTAGTGCACATACAAGTTAAATAGCCGATTGATTATTATAAACTGAGAAATTTGCATTTAATGCTAGATTAATTTTACGAAGATGTACATTATTTTAATTTTACCAATATCTTGAATAGCATGAAGTATATGTAAATAATTTACCTAAAATCTTATTTGTTATTAAGGGCTTTGTATAAAATTATGTCTCTTAATATTAAAACTCAAATACCAAACTGAGTTTGATGAGTTTTTAATATGCCCACTACCTGAAAAAGTGAAAGTTTTATAGTTTGTGAGTATTTTTAGCCATAGTAAAAGTTGCTGTAATGTTACATTTTATTCCAACTAGCATAAATTGTCTTGAAAGTGCAGTCTGGATTCGTGATTCAATGTGGAGAGGACAATCAAGCTTATTATTTTAATTGAGTTGCAGTAGCAATCCTTTCTCCTTCTCCAAAAATCCTGAACTATTACCAAACGTGATACGCCTGACCCAGGTTACCGGAAAGTAACATACAAATTGATCAAGAAGAAATAAAAGAGATCCACAGTCACAATGATCGACAGTTAAGTGTCATTGTAGGAACACTTGGCCAGTGAATATAAATCTTAGGCTTTTTCTAAGTTTATTCGAATGCTACATATCTGGTTGTGTCAAGAAAATTGTCAGTTCAATGATAGGCAGTTTGGCAATTAATTAATCATCCAAGGTGCTGCCAAGAAGACACTACCAAGCGAAGACAGTCATCAAATTAAGGTAACAAATCTTCAGTGGTATATAATTTTTATCAATAAAATTTAAAATATACGTAGAGGGAACAAGGTGTCAATAGCATAACAATAACGATTGGGAAAGGTAGGAAGTAATTATTGTTATTGGGGTACACCAAATAAATAAACTTGGTTTGCATCACAAGGTTAATTTTTCTTATTTTTGAATTTTGTTTGTTTTATGAGTTTTATAATTCCCGCGAGTAGGTTAACTTGGCGCCAACTAGCGGTGGAAACGAGGTTTCTTGCCAAGACCCGAGGTTCAATTTTTGAGTCTGAATTGTGATTTGTAAATTTGAGTAATTATTCAAATTTTGATTTTATACAATATTTTCAATAAAATTGAAAGAACGATGGAATTTTTAAATAAAATTTTTATTTAACGGTTCCATTTGATTAAATTATTTTCAATTGAAATTTAAAATTATTCGGTCAGAATATTTTAGGAATTGTTATTCTTCTGAAAAAGCTGTTTGGAAAATTTTGGAGTTAATTAATACAGTTCAATATTATGTTGATAGAGCCTTAAAAGGTAGTTTGGGCAATCACACGATATTTCTATGAGTTCATAAATTTTTTCATAATTGCATAAACAATGGTATGAAGTTTAAGATTAACTGGTAACAAGGGGCCTGCAGTAAAATATATTATGAGGTCCTTAGTTGAAATCTCAGTTGAAGGAATGACCTCAAAAACAACAATGTGATCGCTAACAGTTTATTGCTTTCCATACAAACACAAACAAGAAATTTTTTTTAGGAATAATTTATAGTAATAAAGCGCTTGTTATTCGTCTTTCTAGATCCGTGATTTTCGACCATCATTCCTTAAGATAATATGATTAATATATGACCTGTTTTTCCTCTGCTTTGTTCATAAACAATTGCTCGTTGAATTTATTGGACTTTATTGTTCTGTTTTTTAACACGTTTTTTAAATTTAAACACGTGTAATTATTGTCTTATAAAAACTTCTTACTGTCTTACTTCTACGTGTCTTATAATCACGTAACTGATCCTTAAAACTGTATTATGAATCTCGAAATTAAAATTTGTAAAATTTTAGATCATTTCCAGGAATATCAACAATATAATATAATATGTACGTGTTTCGAGCGTACTAGCTCTCATCGAAACAATTACTGAAGTAAGTGGGTTTGCTAACGTATATCATACACATTTTCTACTGAAAGGATTATGTAGTCGAGTGTTTGTAAACTTGAAGGTTGTCGTGCATTAATTAACTAAATTTCATTTACACATCGTGCACACACCTGTCGCATAATTCTTAAATTAATTGATGTCTTTTCTGTAACTTGTTTCCCAACTTATTAGCGTTGGGTATTAACTAGGGTATTGCGTAAATTGTAAATCAGGTATTATGTAATTTAAAAATATTATTTCTCAATAGTAATTATTACTCGTCAATTTGCGAAGCAGATATTCAATACGGCAAAAAAATAAACAATATAATATAAAAAAAATTAAATTCTATTTCGAACGAATCAAAATTTACAAATAAAAATAAAACAAATATAATTTTGTATTTAATTAATTTTGAGTTGGGCTTGTTTTTGTGCCACCCAGAAGACTCCACCATCTTTGGCTACAGTTGCGCTGTAAAAATGTAAAAAAATCAAAAATAAATTATTGTGAATTGTGATCAAAATGGAAACTTACTAAACGTTCACGTTTCCTTTTAAATCACTGGGAGCAATCCAACTGATTTTGAGATTTTTCTTGTCGATTGAATTTTTATGTGTTGCCGCACTCTGAATAAAAAAAAAATGTAGAGAAAAAATTAATAAAAAAATTGTTTGGCTTACCTTTTGTGATTTATGGCAATTGATAGTTTTTACGAATTTATCTGTATCGGCGACATCAAAAGATCCAACTGCTTTATTTTCGCTATTTCTCACTTGCAAAAGAAAACCTTTGAAGTTTCCTCCGCCGATAACGAAATCAACTTTTTCGCCAGCTTTGACATCTTTTTTATTGGCAGTTACAGAATATGGAAAAGCTGATTTTTGGGGATCCACTGGATGTTGAGGTGTCATATCACTGCACACCTCTACTGGAGCACCTCCAGAGTATCCATTGGCGATGGATATGATCACCGTAAGGCACGTAACAAAAATTACCACTTTCATTTTGAATAGCTAAAAAACTATATCAAAAATTATTTGTATTTTGAAATTGCAATTAAATCTTCTTACTTGCTTAGCACTTGATCCTTCTGGGAACGAAGTCGGTTAGCAACTCAAAAGCAAATTAGTTTTACTTTCAGTTTTCAAGATTTTTAGCGAAGAGGGGACACCACTTTACGTCGATGATAAATTTATTTATTTACTTTGCCAATCTGATTGTAAGTAATAAGTATACCGTAATTCCTTCTGTGACTTAACAACCTTTGTGATGCCAAATTAATTTGCATAATAATTAAACATTGTAAATTTTTTTATATAACTTCTTTTTATAAATTTAAATTTTAAACTTTTATTCTTATTTTATTGCAAGAAAAACAAACAAACATTAATTTTAAGCGTTTCTTCACCTTAATATTTATGAAGAAATGCAACGAACATATGACATTTAAACCCATTAATTTTGTTAATATTGCAATAATTGATGTAGGATTAATTATATGCTACGGTCAGCTTTTTAAAAAGGTAAAGTTGTTTGATATTTGATTTATTAAAAAAAATTGTTTGCCAAAACAGAAACAAATGTTTAAAGCGGTTCTTTGCTCCTATTAGGATATAGAAAGGCCCAAAAACGGTTTAAAAATACTACAACTTTTTCCAATCATTTAAACTTCCTCTTTCCGTATGATACATATTGATCTCCATAATTTCAAGGAAAAGATATTTTTACTAATTTTTAAACACTTTCACTTAATAAAAATAATTTATATTGCTATATACATTCACAATTCACGTTTAAGGTTTAACATACATAGATATTTTTTTTAGTATTTTGCAAGGTCTTGATTTATATTAAAATGCACACAATCGCATTTATTTAATTTTGTTTGTTTTATCAAAACATCTAAACTGGGCAAAAAGAAAAATTATGCGTTAAAAATGCGAACGTCCATGAGGAATATTATTTTGGTTTTGGTTCGAAGAACATGCAGAATAACAGTAAACATATCATCAAAATTGCAACATCCTTTAAATTTTAAATTAATTATAGAACTAAGTACCTTTTATATTTTAAAATTACAGGTTTAGTGCAAAAAATAAATATAAGAAACCAACATTGAAATTTTTATAAATTTAATTAGTAGTGAATATAAATCAGAAATTATATTCGGCTCAAGTCGATTTTATTATCAAAAATGTTGAGATTTTTATATGCTAGAATTCAAAAACGAATAAAATTTTATTAACGAAATATGAAAAGATGGTAAAACTTTTTTTTTACGATCAAAATATATACCTATTTATAAGAATAAAATTACACAAGTATATTAATTATAAAATTCCATAGACCTTTAATTTAAATAATTTTTTTATTAAGTTTAAAATTTAATTATTATGTTAATTATTTCTGTTTAGCCATTAATCTGAGACAAATTAAAGAATATGTAGATAATAACTATATAATATATTAAAAATAAACAATGTGCTAAATAGTAAAGAATAATATTATTTTTTGGTAGGTGTAGGTAGGTGGTAGGTGGAATGCTACCAGTCTAAGTAGAAACAGAATGTTTTCGTAAAAATATTTTTAAAATTTCTCAAATATAATAATTATGCTATATTAAACTCTATGATCCACCAATGTTCAAATTTTTAATTTAAATAATTTTCAGAAATTTTTTTTTTATTTTCTGTATTTTAAATAATATTCACTTCAATTCAAAAAAATACTATCTGCTATTTTAAAAATTTTCAATATTTATTTTATTTTATTTTAGATTCTAAATTTGAATCTTCATTTTATTAAATAACAATTTTGATAATATCGCGAATTTATTTTTTTGTACTTATATGGTTTTTCTGCGAAATAATAAAGTTTAAAAATAATGTCTGTCATTGTCACCTTGAAAATTTATTTAAATTTAATTTAAACAGAGCTGAACTTAAGCAATATGTTTTGTACAACTTTTATGCATTATCATGTTTTTTTTTCAATCTCAGGAGTTTTTATTATTTTATTTATTTTATCAAAACAAAAAATTATGACGTTTTATTATTCTGAAGTAATTTAAACAATTAAACTATGTAGTACCTATGCTACTTTTAATTTTTTATTAATTATAATTTTTTTTAAATAAATAAATAAACATTTTGACGCGGCCGTTTGAATGCGACCGTTAAGACGCAAAGTCTCTTTGAATTCGAGACGTTTGGACGCGAAGCCTTCTGAACACAAGACGTTTTGACACCTATTATTTCAAGCTTTCCCCCTTTGTTTTCGGTACTCTTTGTCCTCTGTTGGTTTTCTTCTCTATAGAAAGGTTTTTGTATTTAGACCCCCCCCCCCCCATAGCCATATTTCCCTAGATGCTGCCAGAATAATGCGAAAAAGTATTTTTCAAGTTATAGTGCTGATTTACTAATACTACCTTGTAGCACCATTTTTATAATATGCATATTATCCTTCAGATAATCTAACATGCAGTAACTATTTAATAAGTACATATTATAAAATCAGGTGAATGCTGTGACCAAGATCATCGCACGATAATTAAACACATTGCACGTGCAATGTCACATTAAATTCTCTTCTATTTATAGAAAAAAATTATAATTGAGCTTCAACAATTATTATTCATATGTATTAATATGGCAATATATAGAAGTTCCATGCAACATAAACCAATCGCTTAGGTGTACTGAAAAAATTATTTTAATGAAAAAGGATATATTTATTCCCACCGACTTAGGTTGGGAATCGAACACTCAAAACCTAATAAATTCCCAACTGATGAAAATTGTGAATTGTATCCTTTGGTTACTGTACAGTTGAATCTTAGTTAATAGCTTTCTATAGTTAAAAAACATTTAAAAACTCGTTTCCTTCTTGATATGATTATATAAAAAAAAACATTAACAAATTCACCATTTCTTAAAATTTATGTAATATTTAATGTTTTATCTACAAGCAAACGTTTCAAGCGTTTTTTTATCCTTGTAATTAATATGACCGACGTAAAAAAACTGATAGGTACTACTACAAATACTATACAATTTTTTATAAAAATTATATAACCTTTATAATATAACAAAACATATTATCTTTTGTAAATATACTACTAACTACGAAAAATATGTTATTTGTAATACAATATTCAAAATACTTCTATAAGGTCGCAATAACTGTTCGATAATAGTATTAATTAATTATTTTTCTTTTGGAATTAATATTTTAATAGATATGACATATTAAATTTTTTACGGATTACTTTGAATTTAAATTCAAGGAACTACAAAAACTTACGTTGAAAACAAAGCACTTTTCCCTTCTCCAAACAGTTCCCTTATATTCATAATAGTTCAAAACTCTACGCATCGGGATACGTCGTCCTATGGAATATAGAGACAATTTAAATTTTTTAGGATTTTTTTTAAAAACGCAAATAAACGATCGCAATCGTGTTTTTCGTACTCTACGCATCGAGATTAGTCGATTCAAAAAACAAAAAACGTCTCTATATTCCATAGGACGACGTATCCCGATGCGTAGAGTACGAAAAACGCAATTGCACTCGCCAAAAACGCCGAAATGCCGGAAAAAATAGGGAAATAACAAAGTTGCTTTTCCATCACTTTAAAGCCAAATAAAATGTAAATTATCATACTTACGTGAAATCTGCGCACGGCATTCGATTTTCCAGCCCAAATTACGCTAGAAACACCCGAAAAACTATAGATTTCCAACTTTCATTTTTTGGGGTAAAAAACACCAAATCTATGGGGGAAGACGGATCTCGTAGATTCCAGCGTCAGAGGAACGCAATTGCTGAGGCGCACCGACGCCGTCGTCCATCGGGTTTTGAAAAACTTAGGTAAGTGCAGATTTGTAATAATTTATAAGTTAAATAATAATTTTGGTTTTTATTTCTAGTGGACAGGTTAGATTCCAATGAAGAGCAGTCCTTCGACTTGGAAAATCCTCAAATGGGGAAGACGCATCTTGCAGATTGCACCGTAAAAAAGGGACGCAATTCCTGCGGAGCACCGGCGACGCCGTCCACCGGGTTTGGAATAACTTAGGTAAGTGCAGATTTGCAATAAATAAAATTTTAAATTATAATTTAGGTTTTTATTTTTAGTTGGCAAGTTAAATGCCAAGGAAGGGCATACCATCGAAATGGAAATCTAAAAGCAGCGTCGCAAGAAATAAGCTCCTGGAAGAGGTCATGCTGGATGGAAAAAATTTGGTAAGTGCAAATTTCGATTTTAGTATCTATTGTTAATTTTATAATTAGATTTTAATTTCTAGTTGATAATTAACGACCAATGACGACGATTGTACGGACTTGCTTCAGAAGCAAGCAGATCATGGATACAACTGGTGAGCACCGACGGCACGTCCTGAAAGGGTTTAAATCTTGGGTAAGGGTAAATTGGGATTACTATTATTGTAAATTATTAATTTAAGGCTTTATTTGTAGTCGACAAGAAGCCACCACTCACTTTGAAATCTGCAGGAAGTTTGTTTTTTTTAGCAAGCCGCTCCGGAAGAATGAATCCGCAGATACAACAGGGTATACCAATGCCGATGTCTTCGACAGGGAAAAACGTAGGTAAGTGCAATTTCCGAATTTTGTTGTCGATAATTATTAATTTTTGATTTAATTTCTAGATGTTAATAATTAACAGCATAAGAAGCAGCCACCACAGGCTTGGAGATCTGTAAGTGGGGAAGTCGTGTTAACCAAGTTGTAGCTCCTGAAGCGAATAGTTCCTGGATACAACTGGGAGTACATACGCCGACGGCGTTCAGGATTGGAAAACTTGGGAAATTGCAAATTACGCTTTAATTATTGTTGTTGAATATTAAGTTAGGAATTTATTTCTAGATGAAAATGAAGTGGCCAAAGAAGAAAGCTAGGGCAACATTGGAATCTGCAAGTGGTGAAATCGTTTCGTCGAGGATAACATTTACTACAGAAGGACTCTCCATCGGCTCAAGGACCCCAAGACCAGGATAATGTGAGAATAGGAGGTCTGCAATTCGTATCATGTTTGTTGGTTTAATTGATATACATTTTGTTATCATTCTTATGTAATAATAATTTTGTAAAGTGGTCGATTAATTTGTGTTACGGTTATGCAGGACCGATGACGACGAATGAGTCGAACTGATTATGCGTTTAACGTTCATAATAGGTTGTGAAATATTTGCAAAGGCTTTGTCAGTACGTGTATCCTAGTTGAACCGTGAAGTCGATGTGCTCCAGCTCCTTCAATACTAAACAGGTGAGAAGAACGTTTGTTTATTAAAATTAATATAAATTGAGAATTGCTATTAATTTCTTTGTTTCCGAATGTGATGTAATAAATTAGGTTAATTTATTTTGCAAATTATGAATTTTATTCCAGAAAATACTTATGCGGCGCAACCCCGTATAACCGGAGGTGTTCAGAGGTAGAATTGGGTGAGCGGAGTCATCGTGTGCAACGCCGAGGTATACAGAATACAGCAGCTGTTGGAAGCAGATCATGGATAACACACGAACACCCCGAAGGTCGGAGAAACTTAGGTAAGAGTCCAATATAGTTTAATAAAATTTTTAATAACTTAAATATGTAATTTATTTTAGAGGAAGTATATCTGTAGCTGGAGCAGCAGGTTCCACTCCATAGGAAGTTGTTGCAGCACCCACGATGCAGCTCTGGATACCACAGGTGAACACGGAAAAAGTTGATTCATCAGATCGGAGGAACTTGCGTAAGAAAAAATTTGGTTTAACGAAAATTTTTGTCACTAATTTAGAAATTTTATTGTAGCTGTTAACTATCCTGGGAGCAAAGAAGTGCCCACCGCCCCCACCGATGAACACTGGAGAAGTAGGCTCAATGTGACGAACATACTTCGGTAAGCTCAAAACGATTTTGTTATAATTTTGATTACTCACTTACGCGTTTTATTTCAGAATATACATCTTCAACAAAAGAAGAGGACACCTACATGGAGAGATGCAAGTTGGGAGTGTTGTTTCGGGGGCGTTCAACGGTGTTTAAATGCCAACCCCTCAAAATATATAAACGGGGGTTTGGTGTAATGTAAAAAGGGGGAGGAACTCTGTTCCCACCTTTTTCAAGCGACAAGAACACCCCTCCAACGGATAACCGGACCAGGGATTCGGATGTCGGTCGATTGGAAGACATCTGTGCAAGGATCATCGAGGATGCGGGGGGCCGTCATCGGCCATTAAGTTAGTAAAGTTAGTTTTTTAATTTTTGATTTAAAATCGCGGAACGTCGAGCGTGTACCAATACACTCTCGTGTAAGTAAACAGTCGGTTGGGAGGCAAGTACCGAGGTATTGTTGTCCCCCTCCCTTTTGAATTGAGTCAAATTTTATATTAGATTTAATTCTTGATTATGTTAAGATTTAATAGATAAACTTTAAAATTATTAACTGGTGAGAAATCTATAAAATATTAAAAATTATACTAGTTAAATAAACTTTAATAAAACAATATTAAAACTATGTTATTGTTTTATTAAAGTTTATTTAACTAGTAGCTATAATTTTTAATATTTATAGATTGAATAGAAATTTACATGCGTTTGATTTTCACGGTGGCGCTAGTAATTGTAGGCAATGTAGGGTAAGTAGTATTAGATTATTTGTTGATAAGGGCCTCGTGGTCCTTGGGTTGGTTCAATATGAAGGTATCCCACCTTCTTTGTAATGTAGTATAGGTTCGAAGAGGAATAGCGGGTCCCTGTTGTGTATAGTATAAACCATTTTAGTCGTGTATGGCACATCATTAAACGGGAAGATTCCGTATCGTAATTCCCCATAATTTTAGGCGCTTCCTATGTGTTTTTATCGTACGTGTGGTTAGGGTCACTAGTCAATTGTCCTAGATAACTTGATCAGGAATCTCCGTGGGAAGAGTAGGGTCTGTTCCGGAGACCGGAGGTTAGGGTATAATTTAATTTCAGGAATAGAACCGGACGGGCTGGATATTGTCATTGTAGTATTTCGGCTGCGTTATTATGGCCATGTTCAATAAATTGTTAGGGATATTGTTAAAAGAAATATCCGTGGGAAGACTTGCGTCTGTTCCGGAGGTTAGGGTATGTTGTAATTGTAGGAATTGATCTGAACGGGTTAGATTTTGTCATTGTAGTATTTTGGGCCGCGTTAATATGGGTATGTTCAATTGTTCTGAATATTATTAAAAAGGATGTCATTGGGTAGGTAGCTATAGGTCTGCTCCGGAGGTTAGGTGTAATTGTAGGAATTGAACTGAACGGGTTGAGATCATTCCTCGTGGTCAGGGACAGAAAATAAAGAATACTTACTTCGGAGTTTTTACTTTTCATTTTCGATGCCTTATAATCTACGGGATAACAACATGGTTAGGAGTTAGGACTATAGGGAAATCACTTAGTCGTAGAAGTTTTGTGGGAATATAATATAAATCTTTAGGTTGTCCTTGGTTATCTTTGTTATTTTCTAATTTTGTTAGAAATCAGAGATAAAGTTCGCTTCGGGATTTTTACTTCGTTTTTCGGTGCATCATACACGGGTTAAGATGGTTTCGGCTATAGTAAAATTGATAGTAGAATTTATGTGCGTAAATATAAATCTTTAGGGTGTCTTAACCTTCCGTTACTGTGCATGCGAATTCTGACGTAAAGGTGTTCTGACGATGATCACGATCCTCCTGTAAAGTTGGAAGTAACCAATTTTAACGTTGGTTACTTGCAAGTTTATAGAAGGGTTATCATGGCCAGAACACATTTGCGTCAGAATTCGCATGCATAGTAACCGTAGCCTTAGTAATTACTTTATTTCGTGCGCCACTCTTTAATAAATGTAAGACATCGTCGGGGTACGGAGAAAATTTGCCAAGTCCGCCTTATAGGTAAACGAAGTTTATATATTTCTGAAAAAATTTAATAAGTCCCATGTACAGGGTGGGCCAATTTCGATAGTTCTTATCGGAAACTCGGTAACTATACAAGATATGGATAAACGGATGGCGCATCCTCTCGATCTCTTTTTTCGAGAACAGCTCAATGGCCAAAACCGGAATTCGTTATCTTTTTTTGTTTTAGAATTTTAGACTTTTCGATAAATGTCGATATCTCGGTTGCTTTTCATGTTATCGACAAAATGTTAACACTTTCTTCGGGCACTTTTTTAAGATCAATAAAATGGGATAAAGGGATTTTAAATATCTATCTCAGTTTCAGAGCTATAACATAAACTTGTGTTTTTTTAAATGGAAACCATAGATAAAAATGATATTTTTAAATAGCGTTTTTTATCCTCTTTTCAACGATATAATATAATGTGATATATAACAACAACAAAAATATTATAACATTATAGAAGATCGAAAAAATATCATTTTTAGTAAAAACAAACAATCAAAATATTAAATTCTAACAAAAATTAAAGTAAGGATCAAACCGTAGTCTATTGTTTTTAATACATAATTTGGTTAAAACAAAACACTGCCAAACCATTATTGAAATTTAAAACATTTACTACAATTTATTTATTTATTTTTTTTTTAATTCAATTTTAAAATAAAATATTATAGTTACTAAGATTTGAAAATTTAATGACAGCAACTAACGTCCATATTCATAGACAAGGCCTTACTGATACTTAAAACAAATTCGACGCGAAATGCCTTACTTAGAACTTAATACTTGTCTATGAATCTCGGCGTAAGCAAATATTGGCTTACTGAAAAACAATTGGTGTAAATGTTTTAAATGTCAATACCTAATGGTTTAAATGTGTAGTGTTTTGGTTTAACCAAATCACGTATTAAAAGCAATTATACTACGGTTTGATCTTTACTTTAATTTTTGTTAGAATTAAAATTTTTTTATTGTTTTTTACTAAAAATGTTATTATTATATTTAATTTTTCGGTCTGCTATAAATTTATAATAATTTTGTTGTTGTTATATATCATGTTATATATCGTTGAAAAGAGGATAAAAAACGCTATTTAAAAATATTATTTTCAACTATGGTTTCCTTTTAAAAAAACACAAGTTTATGTTATAACTCTGAAACTGAGATAGATACTTAAAATCTCTTTAGCCCATTTTATTGATCTCAAAAAAGTGTCCAAAGAAAGTATTAACATTTTTTTCATAACTTGAAAAACAAGCGAGATTTCGATATTTATCGAAAAGTCTAAAATTCGAACTTTTGGCTATAACTCGAAAACAAAAAAAGATAGCGAATTCCGGTTTTGGTCATTGAGCTTTTCTCGAAAAACGAGATCGACGATGCGCCATCCGTTTTTCCATATCTTGTATAGTTACCGAGTTTCCCATAAGAACTATCGAAATTGGCCCACCCTGTACTTTCTAAATCAGTGTTTCAGCTATTTAACTTTTATTAAATTATTTAAAAGTTATTCTAGTTAAATGATCAACAATTAATAAAACGACTATTGTGTTTTACTAATTGTTGTTCATTTAACTAGTATAATTTTTAAATAATTTAGTTATTTAGTTAATTATTCCGCCGAGGTAGACTTCGATGATGATCATCGAAGTGCATCTGGGGATTTATTCTCCGGGTGTAGTTCGGAGATCATTCGGTGAGTACACCAAGATGTTACGCTGCAGTGTCCGCCAACGGTTCACTACCTCGAGGACTACCCACGGGCTGGATCATGCTGTGCTCCGAAGGTGGAAGGATGGGCAAGAATCCCCTGATACATCTGGTGAACACGGAATAAGTTGTTTCAGCAAATCGGAGAAACTTTGGTTAGAAAACTTCTGTTTTATCAAATAATTCTATTACTATTTTATAAGTTTTATTCTAGGAGTGCAAACTGCAGAGAAGAAAGAAGTTACCACCATCTAGGAAGAATATTTGCGAAGAAGTTTCGACCGTCACGTTGCACCTGGCGCCGGGATGCAGATGTCGGAAAGCACCGAAAAGCCATGGAAAAACCCGGTTAAGCGAAGCAACTTTGGTAAGTTCTAAACGGGTTTGTTTTAATTATTATTACTAATTCATGTGTTAATTCCAGAAACTTCATCTGCAGCGTAAGAACGGGAAGAAATTTGAAAGAAGCAAGTGAAAGGATTGTATCGGGGGTGTTCAAAGGTGTGTCCTGACCAACCCTCAAAATATATAAACGGGGTTTGGTGTAATTTAACAAGGGGGAGGAACTCTGTTCCCACCTTTCTCCAACGACAAGAACACCCCTCCCCATGGGTAACCGGAGGTATAATAGGTTCTTCGAGTGCAACGTCGGGTGGTACCGCCGAGGTATACTTCGATGATAATCGTCGAAGTGCATTTGGGTAATTTATTCTCCAGGTGTACTTCGGAGATCTATGGTTGAGTACACCAAGGTGTTACGCTGCAGTGATTCGCCAACGGCTCACTACCTCGAGAACTACCCACGGGCTGGATCCCCATTGTTCGCACGAGGCCACGAGTCCCAAGCGGCAATAAGTCCAAACGGCGACCAATGGGGCCTGTCCACCTGTGCGGAAGGTCTCGAACTTGTGCTCCCAAGGTGGAACCCATTTGTAGCGAACATGGTAACACTCGAACGCTGCACTTCACAACGTCGTCGAATGGGTATCGCCGAAGTTACTTCGACGATGATCGTCGAGTGCATCTGAGGGTGTACTTCGGAGATCCATCGTCGAGTATACTAAGGGGATACGCCTCGGTGGACCGCCGTGGGTTCACTCCTCCGGGATCTACCCACGGGATGGATCCCCGTTGTTCTCCCGCGGCAGCGGCGACCTGCGGGGCCTGTCCACCCGTGCGGAAGTTCCGGCCAAGTGCAACCAAGGTGGGACATTGAGCAAAAGACCCCGGGGGTCTTCAAGGCAGGGACAACCTCTCAATGGGGGTGTCCTTCCGCCAAGGACAAGAACCCTGGGGTCTTCGAAGAGGGGGAGGCGTCGAAGACAGAGGGGAACCTCTGTCTAATGGCGAGGGAGGCAAAAGTGAAAGACACTCCCTATTGCACGCCATTTTTTTAACTTTTTTTTTTCTCATTTCTCCTTACCCCCCTCCCCCTCTACCCCTTACCCCCCTACCCCTCCCCCTCTTCCCCTTACCCCCCTCTACCCCTTACCCCCCTCTTCCCCTTACCCCCCTCTTCCCCTTACCCCCCTCTTCCCCTTACCCCCCTCTACCCCTTACCCCCCTCTTCCCCTTACCCCCCTCTTCCCCTTACCCCCCTCCGCGACAGACCTAGTTATTATACCTTATTAACCATATCTGTCAAGCATATCCGTCAAGCATTTTTCTTTTTTTCTTTTCTCGCTTTTCCCCTTTTTCCTCCCCCCCCTTCTCCTCCTCCCCCCTTCTCCTCCTCCCTCCTTCTCCTCCTCCCTCTTCTCCTCCTCCCTCCTCGGGCTCCTTCGAGCCCCCATCTCCTCCCTCCTCCGTTGGTGGTTGACACCAACCACGAAGGAGGGTACCAAGTACCCTGCAGTGGTTCCACCTTGGATGCACATGTCCGGGATCCATCCGTGGGTAGATCCCGGAGAAGTGAACCCACGGCGGGCCACTGAGGCGTATCCCCTTAGTATACTCGACGATGGATCTCCGAAGTACACCCTCAGATGCACCCGACGATCATCGTCGAAGTAACTTCGGCGATACCCATTCGACGACGTTGTGAAGTGCAGCGTTCGGGCGTAACCATGTTCGCTACAAATGGGTTCCACCTTGGGAGCACAGGTTCGAGACCTTCCGCACAGGTGGACAGGCCCCATTGGTCGCCGTTTGGACTTATTGCCGCTTGGGACTCGTGGCCTCGTGCGAACAATGGGGAACCAGCCCGTGGGTAGTTCTCGAGGTCGTGAGCCGTTGGCGGATCACTGCAGCGTAACACCTTGGTGTACTCAACCATAGATCTCCGAAGTACACCTGGAGAATAAATTACCCAAATGCACTTCGACGATTATCATCGAAGTATACCTCGGCGGTTACACTCGACGTTGCACTCGCTGACGTTGCTCACCCTGAAGTTTCCTGCTCCGAATGTAACCTCGTCCTGAACTCGTTGAAGCCGTCGTCCGTCGATATTCCAACAACTGGTTCCTTCGTGGATGGACATCCTATTTCCTAAGGCAATGCGATTCTGCAATCTAGAAAAAAAATTTAAATTAATAAATAACATTTTAAAATCAAGTATAGTTTTATTTACCTGACGTTACTTTCTCATCGGTCGATGATCCAGCATCCGGGGACATCCTGTATAGACTTCCTTTTCGTATTGCGATTCTGCAACACCCCGCACTTAAAGCCTAGAACAAATAACGTTTAAATTAATAAATCACATTTACATCCAACAGTTATATTTACCTCAGTTTGCTCTATCGTTCGTTGGGGTGCCAGATCTGGTTCCTTCCTGGATTCTTCGTCACGAAAGGCCTAAGGAAAGAAGAAATGTTAAGCACGCCCAACCCCGTTACCAACGCGCGGCCTTTTTTCCCAGAGGATCCCGAATACGGGCGTGGGCTCCCGGGGTTCGCAATGGACTACTACCTGTCTACCTACTACACGTAACCTACACCTAAACGCGTTGGATCAGACCGTACAATGTGGGTGCTCGGACCGCACATTGCACGGCACTGCGGGTTGGAAACCCACGCACGGTCTTCATGGCCGCTTGGTAGCGTAATCCATGATGTTCTTCGGGAGGATTCCCACCGGCGATAATATGCTTTTTGGAGTCGTACTTACGGTCCCCTTTGCCCAACGAGTTCGGCCATGATACAACCGCCCAGTTGTAAAAGTTTACCAAGAGGACAACCGAACCTCGAACGCCCGTCAGATCCTTTCACGGTTGCGGCGTACCAGACTGGGCTGGACCTATTGGTAACTCTACAACACTCGGCCGCACACGGCTTTTGCTCGAAGAGTTTATCGGGGCCGAACTCACGCTACACTTGCATGGGGGGCACGCCGGCAAGTAACCCTATGCTACTTACGCGTGTAAGCACATTGTTCATGGCAAACCCCAATAGCGGGTCCGGATCGGGCACCTATCAAATCTAATCGATCGCGGGGGTTACAGGCAAAACTTGGCAAGTCCGAAATGATGGAGATGTCACAGTTTTCAAGTTTCAAGTGGCCTCTCAAATCAGTAGTGACCACAATTTGGTCTTCAAGTTTACGCTGTATGCGCGTTCGACAAACTTACGCAAGCAGGCAAAGAAAAAAAATTAACCTATAATAAATTATAATAAGCAATTGAAAAATATTTTACATGTTAGAGAATAATTAAATTTTTAATATTTCTCTAACATGTAAAACATTTAAAAACTTTTTATAATTAACTATAAATTATTAACTAGTGGGAATATAAAAGTTAAATAGCTAAAGTACATGGGACTTAAAAAACTTTTTTCAGAAATATATTAACTTCGCTTACCTAAAAAGCGGACTTGCCAAATTTTCTCCGTACCCCGACGATGTCTTACCTTTGGGGTGGTCAGAACAGTATGTGAATCAAGTCCATTTAAAAAAAATTCTCTTATGATACCTAATGTCCCACGGAATAAGGTTTGAAATTCATATAAAATTTTTATGGAACAGATTAACTGCTATTTCAGTTTCTAGTCCATGAAAATTGTAAATGAATTTAAAACCTTATTCTGTAGGACTTTAGGGATCATAACAGAAAGATTCTTTCAAATGGACTTGATTCAATCCTGTTCTAACCACCCCATTTATTAAAGATAAAAAAATTAGTTACGCTACGGTTACTATGCATGCGAATTCTGACCAAAATCTGTTCTGACCATGATGACCCTTCTATAAACTTGCAAGTGACCAGCGTTAAAATTGGTTACTTCCAACTTTACAGGAGGGCGATCATCGTCAGAACACCTTTACTAATGCGACGGTTACTATGCATGCGAATTCCGACGAAAAGGTGTTCCGACGATGATAACCCTCATATAAACTTGCAAGTAACCAACGTTAAAATTGGTTACTTCCAACTTTACGGGAACGGGTTATCATCGTCAGAGCACCTTTTCGTCGGAATTCGCATGCATAGTAACCGTAGCCTAAGACAACCTAAACATTTATATTTACGCACAAAAATTCTACCATCAATTTCACTATAGTCGAAACCATCTTAATCAGTGTATGACGCATCGAAAAACGAAGGGAAAATCCCGAAGCGTACTTTATCTCTGATTTCTAACATAATTAGAAAATAACAAAGATAACCAAGGACAACCTAAAGATTTATATTATATTCCCACAAAACTTCTACGACATAGTCCCACTTTTTCAATCGCGAGTTAACCCAAAATCAATAGTTAACTTCGACTCCTGACCAATCAAAATAGTCATAACTGAAGGTTAACCATTGAATTTGGGTTAACTCGCGATTGAAAAACTGGGACTAAGTGATTTCCCTATAGTCCCAACTCCTAACCATATTATCCCGTATATTATAATGCATCGAAAATGAAAAGTAAAAACTCCCAAGTAAGTATTCTATATTTTCTATCCCTTTTCTAATATAATATATTTTACGAAACACATCTTAACTACCGGACCACGAGAAATGATTATAACCCGTTCAATTCAATTCCTACAATTACACCTAACCCTATGTCTACACAAAAACATTCCTTTTACCTAATTGAACTTACCCATAATAACGCGGCCGAAATACTACAATGACAAAATCCATCCCGTTCAGATCAATTCCTACAATTACAACATACCCTAACCTCCGGAACAGGAATATCCCTAACAATTTATTGAACATGGCCATAATAACGCTCCCGAAATACTACAATGACAATATCCAACCCGTTCGGTTCTATTCCTGCAATTAAATTATACCCTAACCTCCGGTCTCCGGAACAGACCCTACTCTTCCCACGGAGATTCCTGATCAAGATATCTACGACAATTGACTAGTGACCCTAACCATACATACGATAAAAACACATAGGAAGCGCCTAAAATTATGGGGAATTACGATACGGAATCTTCCCGTTTAATGATGTGCCATACACGACTAAAATGGTTTATACTATATACAACAGGGACCCGCTATTACTATACTACATTACAAAGAAGGTGGGATACCTTCATATTGAACCAACCCAAAGACCACGAGGCCTTGATCAACCAATTATCTAATACTACATACTCTACCTACTCTAGACACTACTACTACTAGTGACACCGCGAAAATTAAACACCCTTATTCATAGACAACGTCTTACTGATCCTTAATACTCCGCTTAATAAATTGACCCTTATCAACCGAGTAAATAGAGTTGCAACAAAAACAAATGCGACGCGAAATGCCTTACTTAGAACTTAATATTTGTCTATGAATCCGGGCGTTAAGCATTTATCTATATAATATGTAATTAAGAATTAAATCTAATATAAAATCTACATCAAATAAAATAGGGGGGACAGAAATCCCTGGTTCCTAACTCCCATCCGATTGTTTAATTACCCGAGAATAGTGAACGCTCGACGTTCCGCAATTTATATAAATCAAAAATTCAAAAACCACCTCTACTAACTTATTGGCCGATGACGGCCCCCCGCATCCTCGATGATCCTTGAACAGATGTCTTTCAATCGACCGACATCCGAATCCCTGGTCCGGTTATCCGTTGGAGGGGTGTTCTTGTCGCTTGAGAAAAGTGGGAACAGAGTTCCTCCCCCTTTTTACATTACACCAAACCCCCGTTTATATATTTTGAGGGGTTGGCATTTAAACACCGTTGAACACCCCCGAAACAACACTCCCAACTTGCATCTCTCCATGTAGGTGTCCTCTTCTTTTGTTGAAGATGTATATTCTGAAATAAAACGCGTAAGTGAGTAATCAAAATTATAACAAAATCGTTTTGAGCTTACCGAAGTATGTTCGTCACATTGAGCCTACTTCTCCAGTGTTCATCGGTGGGGGCGGTGGGCACTTCTTTGCTCCCAGGATAGTTAACAGCTACAATAAAATTTCTAAATTAGTGACAAAAATTTTCGTTAAACCAAATTTTTTCTTACGCAAGTTCCTCCGATCTGATGAATCAACTTTTTCCGTGTTCACCTGTGGTATCCAGAGCTGCATCGTGGGTGCTGCAACAACTTCCTATGGAGTGGAACCTGCTGCTCCAGCTACAGATATACTTCCTCTAAAATAAATTACATATTTAAGTTATTAAACATTTTATTAAACTAAATTGGACTCTTACCTAAGTTTCTCCGACCACCTGAAAAACACCTTCGGGGTGTTCGTGTGTTATCCATGATCTGCTTCCAACAGCTGCTGTATTCTGTATACCTCGGCGTTGCACACGATGACTCCGCTCACCCAATTCTACCTCTGAACACCTCCGGTTATACGGGGTTGCGCCGCATAAGTATTTTCGGGAATAAAATTTATAAGTTAGTAATATAAATTATAACAAACGTATTTTGTGCATACCGGAGTTCCTCCGTTACGGTGAACCTATTACTTCTACATAGTAGTACTACATAGTGTACAACGAAGAACCTTTTTCAGATGCGATTCCTGAAATCAAAATTATATAAATTATTAACAATTTCATAACAAAACCTAATCGTCGTCGGCGCGTCCTGGACGATGCGGCTTCTCCACCTGCAGATATCCTAGTCGATGGTGCCTTCCTCTTTTTTGGCTGCAAATTTTGAAACTATAAAGAAATTCCTAAATTAATAATTAACAATATTAATGAAGCAAAACTATTACACCGCACATTCCGGACACTTTTTCAACCTTCAACGAACAACGTAATCGATACATTACATTTTTTGTACACAAGATATAACCAAATGTTGTCCACAAATTAATGGAATTTAAAATTGACAGAACATACATGCATTTCCACCAAAATGGAAATACCTATTCCGAAAAAACAAAGCAGAGCTTTGTCCGTATCCTCGAACGTATTCCAGGTGTTGCCTCCTTCTATTCCCGTCTTGCACCTCTCTTGCATCCACGATCTTGACTGTCCATGCGTTTTTTCCAGGTGTAAAATCCTTTGTTTTGTTCCAGGTCTGCGCCATCGCCGCAACCTTTCCGAGTTGAAAAACACTGGATTTAATTTTCTACGTTAGTAATTAAGAATATTTGAAATATTATGCCATTCTAACCTTACAAGTATCCCGCACTTGATACATGACTTCCTGGGTTAGCTTCTGTTACACAGCAATCCGGAAACTAGGCCAACCTAGAAGGAAAAAGTTATAAAGAATTACATTAAACTTACTTAAAACTAATTGAACTTCTAAAAGCTAAAACATAGACACAAAACCGAATTTTCTTTGTAATTTTCTGGTGTACATAGTCCTCCTCGGTGTTCACTAGTGGTAGCCAGGATTTGCAAACTTCCGCCATTCCAGGCGGAGGCATACAACTATTCCGCTCGCATGTTTCCGGGTAGGTGGTTCTTCTTCTCCCGCTACATCATTGTTTCCTAGAAATAAATTACTAAATTAATAATTTGCAAAATAAATTAACCTAATTAATTACATCACATTCGGAAACAAAGAAATTAATACCAATTCTCAATTTATATTAATTTTAATAAACAAACGTTCTTCTCACCTGTTTAGTATTGAAGGAGCTGGAGCACATCGACTTCACGGTTCAACTAGGATACACGTACTGACAAAGCCTTTGCAAATATTTCACAACCTATTATGAACGTTAAACGCATAATCAGTTCGACTCATTCGTCGTCATCGGTCCTGCATAACCGTAACACAAATTAATCGACCACTTTACAAAATTATTATTACATAAGAATGATAACAAAATGTATATCAATTAAACCAACAAACATGATACGAATTGCAGACCTCCTATTCTCACAGCTGTTATGTGAAATCTGCCGTCGTGATTTTCGCAGATATTATTCCTGGTCTTGGGGTCCTGAAGCCGATGGAGAGTCCTTCTGTAGTAAATATTATCCTCGACGAAACGATTTCACCACTTGCAGATTCCAATGTTGCCCTACCTTTCTTCTTTGGCTACTTCATTTTCATCGAAAAATAAATTCCTAACTTAATATTCAACAACAATAATTAAAGCGTAATTTGCAATTTCCCAAGTTTTCCAATCCTGAACGCCGTCGGCGTATGTACTCCCAGTTGTATCCAGGAACTATTCGCTTCAAGAGCTACAACTTGGTTAACACGACTTCCCCAGTTACAGATCTCCAAGCCTGCGGTGGCAGCTTCTTAAGCTGTTAATTATTAACAACTAGAAATTAAATCAAAAATTAATAATTATCGACAATAAAATTCGGAAATTGCACTTACCGAAGCTTTTCCAAATCCGATGGACGGCGTCGTCGGTGCTCCACAGGAATTGCGTTCCTCTGACGCTCCAATCTGCAAGATGCGTTTTCCCGATTTTAGGATTTAGCATGTCTACGACTGCCCTTCATTGGGATCTAACTTGTCCACTAGAAATAAAAACCAAAATTATTATTTAACTTATAATTTATTACATATCTGCACTTACCGAAGTTTTTCCAAATCCAATGGACGGCGTCGTCGGTGTTGCAGAGGAATTGCGTTCCTTTGACGCTGGAATCTGCAAGATGCATCTTCCCCATTTTAGGATTTTCCATGTCGACAGACTGCTCTTCGTGGGGATCTAACCTGTGCACTAGAAATAAATACCAAAATTATTATTTAACTCATAAATTATTACAAATCTGCACTTACCTTTGTATTTTTTCAAAAATCTTAAAAAATTTGGATGGTCTTTGTATTGCATAACTCGACTAATCCCGATGCGTAGCGTACGAAAAACACGATTGCGCGCGTTTATTTGCGTTTTTAAAAAAAATCCTAAAAAATTTAAATTGTCTCTATATTCCATAGGACGACGTATCCCGATGCGTAGAGTACGAAAAACGCAATTGCACTCGCCAAAAACGCCGAAATGCCGGAGAAAATAGGGAAATAACAAAGTTGCTTTTCCATCACTTTAAAGCCCAATAAAATGTAAATTATCACACTTGCGTGAAATCTGCGCACGGCATTCGATTTTCCAGCCCAAATTACGCTAGAAACACCCGAAAAAACTATAGATTTGGTGTTTTTTTACCCCAAACAATGAAAGTTCGAAATCTATTGTTTTTTCGGGTGTTTCTAGCGTAATTTGGGCTGGAAAATCGAATGCCGTGCGCAGATTTCACGTAAGTATGATAATTTACATTTTATTGAGCTTCAAAGTGATGGAAAAGCAACTTTGTTATTTCCCTATTTTCTCCGGCATTTCGGCGTTTTTGGCGAGTGCAATTGCGTTTTTCGTACTCTACGCATCGGGATAATAGTAGTGAAGAAAATGAAGAATAGAAAGCAATTTATATGGTATTGCCAGTTTATTTTTACAATTTCAGTCTTAAAAGTTAATATCGGCTTGATCCTGGGTATCCACGTTTTCTGTTCTAATAATCGGCCTCGAATTGAGGCAACCAATTCCACTGCACCCACCACAAATTTGTGTGCACTATACACTATAATCCACTTATCTTGCAACCATAGTCTGGGGTCTGGGCCACAGCCTTTCTGGCAATTGAAAAAAATTGTTTTTTTTGACATCATATGTCCAACCCCACTCCAGTGGAGTTACATAGTATGTTATTTCCAAGAAACAATTGAACTTGAAGATAAACCCTTTTCAAATGTTTAGATGCTGCATCGTCGGTAGAGGGCAAAGCAGCTAACTGAGCAGCTCTAGTATTTTTTATGGTTGCTTTGATGAAACTCTCGTGCTTAGCTTGAGGCACGAGAATGCAACTTGCAGGAGCGATAAAAAAGTTCGTGGTCTAACTGCAGCCATAATAGCATGAGCGATAGAAGTGTATTCTTCTCATAGGAATCGATGTTAGTTTGATCTCCTTCAAAATAATTTCGCGAACGAAATAAAGCAAATATTGTCGAACAGCATTCGCATATTATCTATGCAACACGTAAAAAAAAATATTTTGGCGGCATTTCATTCGGCTCTTTTTAATTTTTGAATTGTGTAAATGTGCCATGTAATTTTGAAATTGGCGCACCAAGTTCAAATTCAAACAAATAATAAATTATTTATGAAATTAAAATTGCAAAAAATTTTACAAAATTTTAAATTTCAAATTAATTAGTGCCATTCATTTCTTAATTTTGAACACGACAATATATATATACGAAAATTGTATGATCTTGATTTTGATTGTCGAAATTTTTATTGATAATTTGGAAATTTTATGGTAATATATCATGAAGTTCGTAATAGTTGCAGTCAAGATATTTTAGAAGGAAATGTCGTGGTTTTTATACAGGTAAATCTGACTTGATAGAAGTTTGTAAGAAATTGTATTGGAGTTGTATTTGAAAATTTAATTTATCCCCAATTGTGTATACTAATTAATTGGTTAGAGTGGATTGAAATAAAACGAGTTAATGTACAAAACACAGATATTTGTAGTATTGGTACCTAATTTACAAAATTATGGATAATTGGTGATCCTTTGGAGGATCATTTTTGTTTGGTATGTTTTTCCTAACTCCTAAGCAGAATGATTTTCTCAAAATGAGTACTCTGGACCGAAGGTCGGTGATGTTTTCCAACTACCTACGCATCTTTAGAAATTTTAATCGAAAGACACTTTTACTGTAAAATTGAAGAAAACGTGATCTATTTGGACATTTTGGCAAGGTGAGTTGTACGTAATTATAATTTAAAAAAATTTACTTCAAACATTGTACATTTAATTTTCAATTTATCCACTGCCGTTGCCTCGATGGATGGATGGCTGCTTTTAAAACTGCAATTTGTGAATTAGAAATGCGAATTGCGAATATTACTTCATTTTGAAACCAATGATTAATTAAAAAATTAAATAAATCATTACCTTCATAACTTGCGCCTGTTTTGTCTTGCGATGTCCTCAGGCTCGAACCATAATTTATTTCTTTTGTTTCATATTTCTTACACCAAAAACTATAAAATTAAAATTTTGTATTTAATAAATACATACATGACATAGAATTTTTACATAAAACTTACACCTTCAAAGATTAACAAATTGAATTAAATCTTCAAAAAAAAAAATTAAAACTTAGAATTTATTATTTCTAAAAATTACGATTGATTTTAATTTAAAAATTTAAAAGCCAATAGCCATAGTACGCTTTATGAAAGCCCGTTATAAAAAAAGCTGATAATTTTTATTCTATTTTTAAAACAAAAAAACAAGATATTACAAAATTCACAAATTTTGAAATTTCCATTGTTTAACCAATTGCTCTAACTTCTGAAAAGGAAAGTAGAAACTACAAGCTACTGTAATAAAGAAAATGAACACCGTTTGTGTCAAGGCAACTTAATTGATTTATTTAATTAAAAATATTTTTTCAACAATAATTAAAGTTATAAAAAGTTGTGATAGTAAAACATCATTCTTCAAGTATTCGTATGTATTTTATTAATAAAAACGTTGGTTGGTTGGTGTTTCTGCTTGACAAGTCAAGATATAAATAGTAAAAGTGTAACATCCCCGTAGAAGTTAATTTTTAAATTTCGTTACTTTCACTGATTTTACATTTAAAAAACCTTATAAATTAAAATTATTAACTTATTTTATCTCGATTCTGGTTTTGGTTTTGGTGGTTTAAATGTTGCAAGTTTTTTAGTAGATTTTCCTTTGGTCGACTTCTTTGAGGTTCCCGCTTGAAATGTTAACCAACTATCGACCCGATCTTGACGAGATTCTTCAAAATTTTTTTGCCATTTCTTTTGTGCTTTCATATTTTCTTCTTCTTCTATTTCTTGTTCACGTTTTCGTTTCCTTTCCTCTTGATCTTTTGCAGCTAATTCTCGTCTCTTTCTCTCCATATCTGCAAAAAGTTTCATTGTGAGAACGTACACGGCGTGTTTATATTTATCTGGGTCGTCTTCCGGAATAATTCCTTTGCCTTCTTTTTTCGCCTTTTTTCTTTTCTCGGCAAGCATTATGTCTGTACGTCCTTTAGCTTCTTCGAATATATTTAAACATTTTTGTCTCGTGTCCTCATTTTCTAATGTTTTCCACGCCCGATTTACAGCTTCGAAAGCTTGTTGTGCTCGATCGGGGTCGTCTTGGTTTTTATCCGGATGTACTAGTATCGAAAGACGTCTGTACTTTTTCTTCATTTCATCTATAGGCGTATCAGCTTCCACATTAAGAACTTCAAACGGATTTAAATTAAAATATGTAGAACCTGGTCGAAGTAAACGATCAATTTGTTGTTTGGGTGTGAGAACTGAGTCCCTCTTTTCTATCTCTTTTACTTGCGTATAATACTCATTAAACTCCACCTCCTTCGTTACCACCACTTCCTTCTTGTGGGACATTTTCTAAATTGGGAAGATACACTCAAATTATTTTTCTTTTTGTTTATTTATTTCTCACATACGTTGTTTACACTTTTATATAATATTTCTAGGTTAGAAAACATGTCGTTTGTCATACCAACTGTCAGTCATATCTTTGGATGTGCCAGATATAGGGGGCGACACAATTATTTTTCAAAAAAAAATTCAAGAGCTGGAGCTCAAAGATTTTTTGAGGTGATATAAGAAACCTAAGGCGATCTTGCAACAGCAAGACACAACACAACTAATAACAGATTGTAAAGTTTCAGAGAAAATATGGAAAAAGTTTCACCTTTTATTTAATAAAAATATGCTTAAGCCCTAATACATTTGGTTTTCCTAAAAAAATAATAATCAATATGTTATGTTAAATATACAATAACAAGTGCAATAATTATCAGAGTGCCCAACATTCCCCCCAACAAAACATATTTGTCTTCCACTATTCTTTTTTCAATTAGCCTCATAGTATGATTACTAAGACCGAGAGTGTTAGCCATATCGATAATTTTACGATGTGCACCTTTTATGGTGGTTCGCTGCATCCGTAAAGATTCCAAAGTGCCCGATCCAGTTTGCAACATTTCGTCGACACCACGATTAGCATTGTACAAAGAATTTTGCTGTTGCACTGCATAATCCATATTGATGGCCGTTAATTCAGGGTTGGGAGTAAATCGTTGACTTAACAATTGTTCACGTTCATTGGCTGCAGTTTGTTGTCGAATTAACTTTTGTTTATACGCTTGTAACGCTGCCTGCAAGTGTCGACTGTCGTACTTTAATTGATCACAGTTCATCTTTGCATTTTGTCTTTGACCGGGAGGCACTTTGTACAACAAAATGTCCAATTTGTCACAATTACTGCAACGGATAAAACCAATTTTTTACAAAAATAAAATTAATTTAAATTTCTCCTACTGCTAATATGCTCACCTATTTATTTGATTAATTTTTTCTTGGATTTCTAATTCTATTTCCTGAGGATTTCCAGTTCTCTTTTCGAGCTTTTGAAAACATTCTTGCGTTTGTTGCACTAACTTATTGGTCTGATGGTACAGCGTATCCATTTTGGCGATTCTTAATTATCATTCTTATGTGATCAACTACGATATAAATGTTCTGTTTCGAACGATCCGATCATATTAGCAAATTGAAAATATTGAAAACTTCAAAATTTTCGTTCCTAACCTTGTTGACCACGTCAACACGAACGACATAATTAATTGGAATTTATGTACAGGGTAATGTTCAATTATATACCTATCTCACGAATTGCAATTAAATTAAATTATTGTATAAAAATACAGCTCTATTATTTTAAAATCTTTGTCACGACAGTGACGTACCCAAGAAGGAGCTAATGGGGTGCAAGTACATTACGGCTGCCTTAATGCTCCCAGCTTTAGGTTTTGTTCCTAAAGATATTCGAAGTAAATAATGTTAGTTTTATCTCGATTAATAATTTAAAAGATCTTGAAAACTTACAAAAACTAGGTACTAGTTAAAATTATATTTATTACGATTTAAGACACTACGAGTAAATATGGCTCAATTTTAATTTACGTTAAAATTATTTATATACATATACTAAAATTATCGTTCTATTATATTTTAATCACTGCACAAAATATCACTGATTATTGATTAACAACATGCAAGATTTTTATTATCTACATTCAAGTTGTATTTTACTTGTACAAAAATGTTCTAATTTAAGAATTCTAAAAAAAAAGTTACAATAGTGGCGCCCAACCTAAGGCTTAAAGTAACAATAAATTTTAGATAAGTCTTTTTGGACGAAATACAATAATCGAATTAAAATAGTTTCTTTCTCGCGGGATGTTGCAGTATATTTAGCTCAAATTTTTGCTTTAGATGCGTATCTACACAGTACACATGTCACATCAATAATTGCAAATACACAATTTTTCAATAATTTTTCTTCGAATATTTTACCACTCATTTTATCAAATAAAAATTGAAATCTACCGATGATTTCCTACGAAAATTTTTCCGTACAGCCTTTGGGTTTAACAATGGCAACTGTGCGCTCTACAAAATTCTGTAGTAGGTGCCTATGTAAATTAACAGTAAAATAAGAACTTGTTTTTAAAAAAGATTATTCTCATAGTAAAGAACGCATATGAGTAATTCAAGCCTAGGCAACCCCTGTACAACACAGTCAAGAGATTTTTACATAATTTATCGATCATATAACAGAATTATTTCTTTTATATAATACCAACAGGTTATACGGCTTAACCTTCTAGTGAGTGGGTTATATTTTAAATACTATTAAGGCAACTTAAGTTCGTAGATTGGTCCATAATTAACCAATCCCGATTTTTCGAGTGAATGAGAGATACTTAGATTTATATGTATAGATTAATAAAAGCCTCTTCGTCAGAAGTTTCCTTAGCCACCAAAAATTTGTAGCAGTGCTAAAGAAGCCCCATGTGAAGACAGCCTAGCGCTTGCAAAAACTATCATGTTGTACGGAAGTTACCTGTACAATAAATTTCAAAATCAAATAAAATCAGTTTATGTTTAGGTGCACAACCTACTTTGCTTCAAAAAAGTGAATTGAATGCTCGGCATTTTAAAATATTACACCCTGAGATATACTTCAAAATTGAACGCACCCTTATTAGCTGTACATACAATAAAGCCATGTTCACATTATCATCCTTTGAAAGCTACAATCCAAAGAGAAAATTCTTTCTGGTTAGATCAGAACTCAAACTGAGGAATTGAATATAAACCGAAAAGTAATTAGTTGGTCGGTATATACAAAATAATCACCAGATAAATCTTCTGCATTAAAATATTAAAATTAATAATTATCACTACAACTCGTTACCATTTTCTTACATTTACGCCCGTTTCAACACAACGTTTTTTAACTCGCAAATTAAAAAAATCATAGAAACATTTAAGGTTTTAAAATAATAAATTATTACATAATTTACTATTGTTAGTCCTCACGGCAATAAACCCCGGGTTCTCAAAATCATACACGCTGATGAAGCAATTCATCAGATATGTTATACAAATTTAAAACAGGATAAAATGGTGGGGCTTCTGCAAAACCGTCTGGAATACTGGCTGTAGTTGGAGTCACAGTAGAG
The DNA here is from genome assembly GCA_963170105.1 of Cantharis lateralis. NCBI lineage: Eukaryota > Metazoa > Arthropoda > Insecta > Coleoptera > Cantharidae > Cantharis > Cantharis lateralis. Next base: position 11,026,199 of record OY720624.1, read on the forward strand.
AGCATTGTAACAGTGGCAGGCTGGGGAGGTGCAAGAACAGTGCCGGGAGGGTTGCGTTGTGGCATACCAGTGGGTGGAATTGATTGTGGTTTACGTACAGTCACACTTGTATTTATACCGTGACGTCGCTTCATGTGCTTGTTATAGTTTGGCCAATTAGTAAAATGATGTTGACATTCTAAACAGGAGTAAGGTCGTTCACCTGTGTGCTGTCGCCTGTGGGTGGTCAAAACTCCTTTAAATCTAAAGGATTTACCACAATATTCACAGGTGAACGGCATGGCGCCCGTGTGAATACGATGGTGTTCTTTAAGAGTTCCTCTTTCACGAAACTGACGGCCACACACATCACACTGATGAGGTTTAAGTCCCGAATGAACTGAACTATGTTTTCGCAAACGCACCGACGTCTTAAATGATTTTCCGCAGGAATGACAAGTAAAAGGCCGAGCCATGGTGTGTGTCAACATGTGATTGTCTAAATTTCCTTTTTGCACAAAGCTTTTACCGCACTGATCGCAAGTGAAATCTCGAATGCCAGAATGGATTCTTTTATGTGCCATGAGATTTGGTTTTGTGCCGAATCGCTTGGGACACTGATCACATTGATGTTTATTTTTTAATTCGGCAGGCAGATGAGAGCGAGCATGCACCATCAAGGACGACTGCACGCGAAATTTTTTACCACAAGTGGAACAACCATAGGGACGTTCATCGCTGTGAGTAGAACGATGTTGTTCTTGCGCTCGATTCGTTCCGTACCACTTATTACAAATATCGCAACTAAAACGTAATTGCTGTCGATGGCTACGAACGTGACTTACAAATGTACTGTACTTGGTATACATTTTCGGACAATCGGCGCACGCATACTTTGGAGATTGAGCATGAACCAACGAATGATGATCACGAAGTTCATCTGCACTGTTTAGTCCCTGCTGACAATCGCAGCAATTCCACGGATATACATTCCAACCATCCAAACAACGTCGTAATGTTAAACTACCATCTTCGTGCCACTCTGCATCGCTCACCCCAGACAATAATCCATCGGAATCCGAGCTTACAGAATCTCGCTTTTTAAAACGACGCCCCTGTAAAATAATACAATTACTTCAAATCATCCCTACTATAGAATGAACAAGTAACCACCGTATTTGAACATTTTTAATTATAAATTTCAAGAACATCCAGATTTTAAATTTCTATAAAAAGGTTAAAAAATATGTGTAATATTAAAGGTGGTAAAAATCGATATGTCATAGACATGGCTTTCCAAACATCGAAAATGGAAATTCAACTAATATTCAAATATTTAAACAAAAGAATAATAAGCGTCGTTTCCATGGATGCAATCTTCCTGAAATCTACGATTACAAATTTTCAAGTACCTACGGTGGTTAGATACTTATGACGACCACCATAAATCAAACATACTACCTTTAGTTTCATTTTTCGCTTTGGTTGATCACCGACAGGATCACTTGTCAGGAACACGCACTCCACATTAAAATTATTGCTTGAACTTTTATCACTTTCCTGTTTGTTTAAACTAACATTACTAGCATTTTCTATTTCCAACAATTCCTGTGCCTTTTGTATTCGCTCATTAAACTCCCAAGTAACATATATCGCTTCGTAACAGTGTCTACATATAGTGGTGGGCAAGCGGTCATCGTTCACAATTCTAACTTGAAAAAATTGAAATATTTTAGCCGGCAAATCAATTTCGCTCAGCGTTTCCACCAAATCGTCGTAGGTTTCGGCACACAAACGGCAACGCGCCTCCATATCATTCTATACTTACTTGACTAGACTAAAACTAACGTAACTACGTACTAGATCGTTTCATGTTTTGTATGAAACTTTCTTCCGACTTAATCCCCCGAATAGCAAATAAATGATTTTCCGATTTAAATTCTGCAAGAATAATTTTAAAATAAAAAATATTTACACTGGTAACTGGTAGTTGTCAAGTGTCAAACACAAACAAAAACAAACCACTAAATAGCGGTCGTGCAAATTTTTGAGGTTAAATTCGTTTGTTTTCCGTTTTTTAATTGTTTTGTTTCACTGACACTGTTCAAAATGAATTCAAACGAAGAAGGTAAATAATTACTTTTCTATTTAAATTTTTGATTTAATTTACTAACAAATTAAATTAACCGCTTTTAACTCAGTGGCGTAACTACTACCACAGCATTAGGCAGATATACTGTGATTTTAAATTTACTTCTCAAAATTCACTGTCCATCTGAATTTTAGTTTAATCATTAAAAATTATGCTTCATAATATTGTAATTTGTAATTGATGTGTATTATACACATACAAAGGACTACGACTAAGTCATAACGACTTATCAACTTCTGCCATAACACCACATAGTGGTATCTTTCATTCCGAGTGCGAAATTTACTTCCATGAGAGAAAGTCGAGGCTAAGAATCGCATGTGGGATCAAAAATAGTCAATATACAAATTCAATTTAATTTATAAAAAAATATTCATAACAGTACAGTTATTGGCCAGTCTTATTTTTGACCTTATTTTACGTCATTTAAAAATTTGCACTAGTAATTCCTTCCAGAAACCGTCAATAAAATTTAGCAAAACTCGTATTTTTTAGATTAAAACAATAAGTGGCCAATAACTAGATAATGGCCAATAACTGTACCGCTTACCATATATTACAATAATTTTAGCACGTGAATCGTTTTTATAAATAATATAAATTAATTTTAAATGCAACATAAATTTTAATTTCATTTTGTTCAAATTGAAACCACCCGTTTTATCACCACCGATGTTGCATTTTTCAATAAATTTTAGGATATCATTATTAAAAATTCTTACCGTACTTGACATCAACTCTCTTATTTCTATTTACAATAATTATATTTGATTTCCTTATTTCTTTTTTCACGTCTGATTATTTCAATAATTTTTGAGGAATTTCCGTTGCATTTAAGATTTTTCAAAAACAAATCTTTCTTGTGCATTTTCCTACACGATTCACATTTTTATCCTCCGACCTTAATAGTCTCCGTTTGACACGAGTCTGAAAATACAATACTTCAGAAAAGTAAAATTACAGTAACAAAACATTACAATTTTGTTTCTAACCGAACTATAATTAATTTCTTAAATTTTAGAACAAATTCCGGAATATACCGAAGTGTTATTAACGGATTATAAAATCAAACAAATCAACATTCAAAAGTATTCCAATAAGAAAATCGCTAAACTATCTATTAGTAGTTTATTGGACACCGAGATAGTTAAAAAACACGAAACGCTAGAAAAATTTTTTTACCACCATCGTGACACTTTTAAAAGTATAAAAATTCGAGGTGTGATTGTTGGTTTACAATTTTTGTCGCCGACAATGAAGCACGATTTACTTGTTTCTGGTTTGTATAATATCTTACACTAAATTTTGGTTTTTCTAATTTAAATTTATTATTAGTTGATGATGGAACCGGAACCATGGATTGTTTTATGGAAAAAAGTGTTGTTTTAGAAAAATTAAGACTAGACGTTGAGTCGCACGTTGCTAGCATTAAAGAACTTTTAAAAGAACAGCCTGATAATGCAACAATTAAAGTAAATTTATTAGAAATTATTATTTTGCTATACATTTAATTTTTTTAAATTTAGGCTGCAATGATGATGACCCAAAGTTCCAAGAAATTGCTTAAAAATGCACCTTCCTATTCGGAATTAGAAATTGGAGACACCGTCGATCTAATAGGAAATTTTAGTGAATATAATGGTAAAAGAATTTGTTTTATTGTATGTTTGGCCAGGATTGAATGCTAATTTAAAAAGTAATAAAAAATAAATGGTTTCAATAATCAAACATGTGGATATAAAATCTAGTTACTACTACGACACGGCGTCAGGTTTTTATTGGTGTCGTAATTGAAAAGGATATTTGGAATTGATTAAATCAACTACATTGTTGTAATCTATCACTCATGTATAAAATATTTTATTCATTAATCTTTAAGGAATATAATTATTTTTTTAATTTGTCCTACGTTACAATGTAAAATTATTTATTGCAATAATCGTAATATAAAATTAAGTAATTAGGTACTTACATTTTAACATTTAAAAGCAAATTATACCTAATTTTAAAATGAAGGTTAAAATTACATTAGCTGCTCAGCTTTTATCAGTGTGACTTCATATGAGTGGAAAGGGGTCCAGTTTGTGAAAACGATTTATCACAAATGTGGCAGGTGTAAGGTTTTTCTCCAGTATGGATTCGCAAATGCACTTTTAAAGTTGACGCTTGATAAAATCCCTTTTTGCATACATCACACACGTGGTTACGATCTCCTAATAAAATATAATTGGTTAGAAACATAAAAATTATTGCCTTTATTTATTTAACCTGTGTGAGTTTTAACATGGATTCGGAGGTCTTCGCTTCGTGGAAAAGCTTTTGGACAAAGTGTACAATGGTAAGGTTTTTCCCCTGTATGTATTCGCATGTGCTTCTTCAGTTGAGATGAACTAACGCACCCACGAGCACAATAAGAACAAATGTATGGTTTTTCACCGCTATGTGATCGTGAATGAACTGTTAATCTGGATGGATCTGGAAAACCTTTACCGCAGACGTTGCACACGTACGGTCTTTCACCTACATAATTAAAATTTAGATTTTAAAATTTTTGCAAAATTACACTGTATAAAAATTGATGGAATTGTATGTATGATGGATAAATTAGTTTGAATCGGTTTGTCTAAATTGATTTAAAATAGGTTCAAGTTGATTATGATATGGATATAGGAAAGAACAAGCTTTTTATGCTTCACTTTGCAGACGACTAAGTCATAATAGCCAAAGATGAAGAGGATTAATATAATATAGACATTTTATATGTAGGCCAATAGGCGCAATTATCTGGATTAGATAAGGTCACGATTCCACGAGCAATCCCAAACTTAAGACAAACTCACTCAAGTATTTTGGAGGGCGGTATGTCACTATTACTGGTCATGTCAAGTAAGAAGTTTCCCCAACATGGATCTTTTCCACCAATTCTATTCAACCAGTTCTATTGTATAGGTGTTTATTTAGCCTGCAGTGTCCCGTGAAAAACCCAGCAATAATACGCAAGCTGCCCCGGGACAACTGCAGGTAGTATTTTGCATATTTTTCAAAAGACTATCGCTTGTTGGCATCCAACCACATTTGCCCATCTCTTCACATGCAATCTTTGCGTCTCTTTGTTTATGATGGCATGTAGAGTTTTAACAGTCAGAGCAATGAAAGGCTCGCCAGTTCATCAGCCCTCTCGTTGCCCTCATTACCTTTGTGCTTTGTTACCCAACTAAGAGTCAGGAAATTATGTGTTAATATTGCATTTATTGCCCGGATGCGCAGCATCTAGACCCAGAAAAGGCAGCCCTCAAGCAGATCGATCTCTGCAGCCAATATAGAGAGGACGCTGTTGTTATCAGTTTGGTCCAGGACTACCAAAAGAGTGAGGCGTAACCGTTATTTTATATTTTTTTCAAGAGGCAGTAAAAACTAAATAAATTATTTCGACACTTCACAGGCCAATGGTCAACAGGTCTGTGACCTGTGTTTTCACCAACAGAAACCTTGAGAGTGTTTTGAAGCCACTATTAGTGCTGTAAGCATTTTGTTTTACTTCCGAGGTAACTTGCTAGGTTTGTCTCGGATATTCCCGTAACCCTGATTACGTTGATGAAGGCAAATCATCAATCGAGCGAGACGGTCAGCTTTAACGTTTAAACTCTCGGGCCAATAGGTGTAACCTTCAAAATTTTAAAAAATTTAGTTATACATACTTTTGGGTTCCAAATGTTGTAATCCTCATTTTTTGCCATTGGCGTAACCAGAAATGTGAATTGAACACATAAAATATGCGAAATTAAATAACTGGAAGTAGTATATGAAATAAATGGAAACGCAATGATACATTCATTAGCCAAATTAGGGAAAAAATTAATTAGAAGATACTGAAGTCACCCGTACGTGACTTCGTTACAGTCGGTAAACATTTACCACCTTCGTCATATAGTATCTTTTAGTCATGTACACTACAGTTGCAGTAATAAATAAACCATGAAATCAAGTAACGAAATGTACAAGAGTAAGTTTCTTGTCTTCAACAAGAGCAAGGAAAAGAAATCAAAGACAAGTCAATCACTTCAAGTTATCTTTCGACGCCACTCGCTAAAAGAATGAAAAGTACAGATTTACGTACATAAACTTTAAAACTATTTAACACCTCCCCCACCTGAAAATCCTCTTCCTCCCAAAAATAGGGAAGGGGAAGGGTCAACAATCTCCCTGCCGATTTTTTCAAAGCTGATGATTAAAATTATGTAAGAATATAGAGCCCAATATTGCCAAGATGGGTATAGATCACTGCAATTCTATCCGATGTATGAATTGGTATGTGTTTTACAAGTTACGATAAGCATGGTTTTTCACAATCATGTGATCACAAATACGACTAATTAGGATGGGGCAGGAAAACTTTCACCGTAAATATTGCTCGATTATGTGCAATATTGAAAAAAAAACAGAAAAGCGAAAAAACAAGTGATATTACCAAAACAATTACTTACCTGTATGAGTTCGTTTATGTATTATAAGATTGCTAGGCGTAGTGAAACCTTTCCCACAGTATGGACATATGTGATCCTTAAGCCCCGTATGTGTCTTCATATGCATCGCTAAAGAACCAGAACCGCATAATCTAAAAAATAATGTAAAGAAATCCATTCGAAACAGAGCAAATCACTCACCTTTTCCCGCAAACCCCACAAGCATGACTTTTAATCCCGCTATGTGTTTTATTATGAGCAGCTAAACTTGTGTACCTTGAAAACGCTTTACCGCATACAGAACAAACAAAACTCTTTTCATTAGCATGCGCTCTCATGTGTTCCAGCAATCTAAACGACTGGGCAAACGCCTTCCCGCACAATTTACATTCAAATGGTTTTTCTCCTGTGTGTATACGCAAATGCCTCGTTAAATCATCCGATCTTGCAAAACCTTTCCCACATTCACTGCAAAGGTGCCTTTTAGCACCGTCATGAACCTAAAATAAAACCAAAATTTTACCATTCAACTTACTTGCTAGCCTGCGACTTACCTTCATATGTCTGCACAATGTACTCGCACTAGCAAAGCTTTGATTGCAAATTTTGCAAGTATGCCGAGTCACTTTCGAATGGATTTTCGTGTGCACCTAAAATACACTTAATTAATACTTTTTCTACAAAAATAAATAACATACTTTTAAATCAACTGCCGTCGTAAAGCATGCAGTGCATTCTTCACATGGATAAATTGGTTGATCCGTTTCGTCTTTTGATTTTTTCTTTTTGATGGGCTCCTTTTTTGATTTTTCCAATATTACTGAATTATCAGTCTTTTCTTCTGTAATATTTACAACAGCAGTTTCAAGTTCAGAATTAGTAATTTGTGGTACTAGATTCACACAGTTACTTTGAAATAATATTCCTTCGTTTCCTATTAGTTCGATTTTGAGATCTCCATCGTCAAATACCTTTTGTTCTTCGATTGCAATATCTTGAAAATTATCGCTAGTTGACTTTAATTCTGACATGTAGGTTGCCAACATTGGTTTCCCTAATAATTGTCTTAATGTAGAGTCGGATCTTTCGCATAGCTGCTTAAAGGAAAACGCCTGAGTAATGTAATGAACACATTGCAAACACATTTGTCCTGGTAATCCATCGTTTTCCATAATCTTAACAAGGAAAAATGGTTGGATAAGAAATAAAACATGTTTAAATTGAGGTAGCTTTGTCAGAATAATTTCACATTCTTAAATTAGTGTAACGTTGAAAAAGAATGCATAAGAGGCTCGGGAACGGATTCAAGGATATTCAAATTTATGTATACGTTCATAGATAGCCGAGTCTAGTAATGAACAATAGAAAAAGAAAATTTATACAAAATCTAAATTTTCTTAAAAATACTACTTCATTTTACTCGATTTTAAAATGTTTGCTAAATATTTGACTGCCAACGACCACCACTTAAATAACCTAAATGCAGCTTTCGGTGTTGGTTCGAAACAACCAAATAATTTAAAAAACTGCTACCTGTTATTAATTTTATGAAGAAAATGAATTTTTTGTAGTATTACCTGAACAGCAGCACAAGACATCAACATTTCAAATAACCTAGTGTTGTCACCCGAATTATCGTCTACACCGAACACAGAACGCATTATTCCTTCTTCTGATAAACATGTTCTACATATTTTACTAGTCTCTAATGTATGCAGTTCCATTATAACAAATAAATTAAATAATTAATACAAATTTTCTAAAATAGTAAACAAGATCACATTCACTGACAGTTGTCATTTCAATAAAAATCCAGAGGTTCTCAAAAGAGAATACCAATGTAGTGCCACATGATGCTAAAAATTTATCTTTCTACAACAAACTTTTGTTAGTATAAACTGAAAATGTTTAATATTTATTTGAGTTAGGAAAAGTACTTCTTTCTAGATCTACTTACCAGATTGTATTTGTTACCCGTTACCAAGTTTAGCGTCCGATTCTATTGAAATAGTAGCAATAACGTTAAACTGTTATTAATTCTGTCTTCTCGATCCTAGTGAATGTATGCGCATCAGCTCTGGATTCACTCGGTGCAAGTGTTCTGGGATCATGTCAACCTAGCTTAAGGAATTTTGATAAGATTTCAATTAATTCAAGCCCTTTACACAAAATACAAAGTCATAAACGCACAAATTGGATATAAGTTCTCAAAGATGAGATTAATCAATTTGTAAATTGTAAATTTTAAACATCGGCAACAATTTTTTAAAGTTAAATCAAGAAATTCGAATAACATTTGAATAATAAAAAACAACGATAAGTACAAACTATATTTTTGAATAAATACAATTTTTGCATTGCGACAATACATAACAAGTTATGAATAAAATAATGAATGACCCATTACATTTAAACAAGTATTTTATAAAATATTTAATAAATATCGATACAAAAAAACGGTATATACAAATTACATTAAATAAATACATCTTTGAATTGGTCAAATTAATTTTAACAATGTCATAAACATATTTTGCGATATATTTGTATTCTAAAATATTGTCTCAAACTGTCTCAGACAAATTTGGCTAAAATAAATCTTTAGCACTATATTTTGGAATGTTTATGACAATTAAGTTTAAAATTACAAGGATAAGAGGGAATGTATTGAGAATAAACATAAAATTTAAAAAATAAATTATTGTATCACAAGTTTGGACGGTTTTAAAACAAAACGTTTCCAAACTCTTTTACTGTTAGCAACCAAAAGAAATTAAACCCTTTTTTTAATAATCTCAAACTTGACTAACAATTCTGTAATCTACGTTACATATTTTGTTTATTACATTATTTATTACAAGGAAAATCTACAAAAATTTGAATCAACATTTTTTATTATAAAATAATGCTCCAAGAGACGCTTCCGTAATAAAAAAATTAATATATAACAAAAACACGTTGAAATTCAATAGCGAAACAAAAGTTTCAATGTTAACGATCTAAGACAAATGCACAACTCCTATAAATATTTTGAAATTAAAATGTGATGTATTAGAGCTAAAAATTATATTCTTTATTAAAGAACACATTTTTTATATTGCGAAAATTAAAAACTTTTAAAAACGATAAATGTAAAATAGCAGCCAAATTCTATTATCATAAACCTAATAAATACAAACTATTTAAAAAAACAATTATCACAAAAAATAATACAAATGCCCATTTTTGAAATGGTGAATTTTTTGTTTTGTCATGTCTCTTTTTAGTATTTAAATATTTTGGAATTGTAAAAAGAGATCAAAGTAGCATACAACGTGACTAGGAATGGACTAGCAATTATCGGAAGTTACATTTTTCCGATAACAGTTGGTTCCTCTTTTAAGAAAGTGTTGGAACGAATCATAACAGATTCGTTACTTTTACTTTTGGTTTTAACTTGTTCTTCCTTTTTGTTAGGCGCCTTCTCCATTTTTGATGCTTGCTTAGTGGTGGATGTACTACCCACACTTTTCTTGTCACTCTTTTTGGGAATATTTTTGGTGGAGGTGTTACTTGCACGATTTAAATTTGAGATGTTTGAACGTGGTGCCGCAGGTACTTTAGCCGGAGATGGTTTAATAACCGTCGGCTTTACATTTCGTGCCTGTAACTTTGTTCTACTTACTGTGGTACTTTTTGGTGCTAGATTTTTAGCCGAGCTACTTTGCGTCGGTTTGGTGAGAGTGCTGGTGCGTTTATTAACGGACGAAATTTGCGAAGAAGATTGTGCTGCCAATAATAAACTTTTACGTAGTAACGGGCTGCGTAGAAGTGGACGTGATCCGTTTTTAAAAATTGGACTAGAATTTCTGGAAGATTCAGATGAACTGCTAGGAGGGAATTCAATTTTTGGTTTGATGGCAACTGGAATAGATTGTTTGTGTCGAATATTTAGATCTCGGAGACGCTTCTTTAAATTTGGTTCTAACTGTAACCACACATTGCTGCGTGCCATTTGACTAGCTTGTCTTACTATACAACCTTCTAGTTGTTTATTGATTTTTCGTAACAAATTAAGATAAGTTGTGTTTCCCGGCTTCTGTAATAACTTATGACAACTTGTATAACTTCGACAGGCTTCATCAAATTTTAAAGTACTTGCCGCTCTAATCAAAGTTTCTTCTAACGAATTTATTGCATTTGTTGGGTTTTTGAGCAACGCAAACGTAGGTGAAAGTAATACGTCCGAATAATTTTGGCAAAGGAAACTTTGACAAAAATCTGTTAACTGAAGCGCTAACTGAGCTATCGATTCGGCCCATTTTCCAGTGGGCATGGTCGCCAATAGTTTACTACAAGCCAGCGTCGTTTCTAATACCGTATTAGGGACCATATGAACCGTATGCTGTCGGTAACACTTGTCTCGTAACTCTCGCGAAAGACTTGCAAACATCCTATTTGGCCAAACCTCGGTAAAATTTTTAGTTATCCATTCCAAACTCGACTGATATAGCTCGTCCAATCCATAAGTCGCACAAATTGGTAGTATTTCCGGCACTCCATTAATGCATCCAGCACAAGGTTTATGAAAATCGTGACAGCATTGCGTTTCCAGTGCGTTGGATACCACTTCCTTGAGCCCTTCCAATCCCAACATGTCTGCTAGGCTAGCCAATTCAAACAAACTAATAGATTCTGGAATGTGTTGAGCGCCACTATAAATGTGGCACAGTGCGAAATGCACGGCAGCGTAAGAATATCCTTCAATCGACACCATCTCAGTCGACGAATTGCCGCTCAAAATAGCGGCAAAATAATGACAACGAGATGACAAAATACACTTGTGACCACGTAAACGACGACCTTTTACCTCCAACGTTATATCCGTATTAATTTCTTCCAAAAACATCCTTAACAAATCCGTCCCTAGTTTACGAACCGAGCTTTTGGGAGGTGCAGGCTCAGTAACATTTTTAATAGGTTCAGGAATGCGAGACTGAAACGGCCGTGGAGTGGTACGATAGCCCGACGAATTAAGCATCGCCAGTGGACTTTCTAACCAGGAAGTTTCTGGAATTGAACGACTCATGCGTGGCATCATAATTAACTCAGGTCTTGAACGTTGCTCCTTTAAGTCCGATAGCTTGACAAACTATAAAACACAATAAAAACAAATTACAACACAAAAATTCACTTTAAAAATGCAGCTTCACTCTCAAAATTATAAAGCGTTTAAAATTTTAGCGTGTTAATTATTATGTGCTGCACATAATTTAATAAATTAGTAAATGAACTTACGGTTAAAAAGTTTTAATATAAACAATCTGTTAAATTTCTTATAATTATTTATATTAAAGTTCAAGTTATGTGTAAATGTAAGTAAACAAATTAAATGTGTACTTGATAGCTACAATTAATTAAAAAGGAATTTAAAAGAGTTGTGGATGAGTAATTATAGTACTTATACTTTATTTTGAACACAAAAAGTTATCTTGGTCGTAGAAAATCTTTTTATTTCAAATATCAGTTATGAAATTGAAGCAGGGAAAATCGAGGGAAAAACTTTAAAAAAATCAGTTGTAATTTTTAATAAAGTAAATGAACTCCAGCTTGATCAATTTTATAAGTGGGTTATTCGAGATAATATGATTTTATACAAAAAAGATAGTTTTGAAGTTATATAATGTTTAAAGCTGAAACATTGCAATGCAATCTGTGGGAATTAATTCTGGTGCATATCATGGGAAAAGGCAAATTTATTCGGAAAATTCAAAAAATTAAAGTGTCAATGGACTAAAGTGCAGCCTTGAATGCTGTGGAAACGCATTTATTAAAAAATGCTTTCACAATAGAGCAATAAATTAAAATTCATTAGCTTTTGGAAGATTAAAAATTAAAAACAATTAATGGGAATTGTATTTGCATTTTTTCTAGTGCACCCAGTAATTAAAATTCAATATTAGAAATTTTTAATTACTACACTTAGGAATATTTTAGCTGGTATAACAATAATATCAACATGTTTATGAGTTCAACACAATATTAATGAATAAAGCAATCTTCTATGAAATCGCTTAAATAAAATCAATGGCAGTAGCTAAGAAGCATACCTTAACTGGAAACTTTCTACCAAGTGAAAAAATCAATATATTTTTGTTAATAAACATAAAATTATCGTCGTTTCAGAAAACACATACCCGCATCAAATTCACCCCATATTGAGACTATAAAAATATAATTATATAATATACAGGGCCGGCTTTACCGGTTAATAACCTGAGCTTTAAAAAACACGTGAGCTAGAAAGAAGTCTTACCAATACAAACCCTTGTAGGGGAAAGTCAAGGCTGCAAGCCTACACGTAACTCTCCAAAATGATGTCAGTATGAAAAATAATGAATGAGTAATAATGATTAATTTCAGTGACCACCAATAAACAGGTAAAATTTATAACCATCAATAATTTTTTTGTAACAGCTGTATAGTATTTCCATATCTGATGTAGTCTCATCAACAGAAAATCCCCCTCCTAATCAAAATATTTTCCGAACCTTACCCCCGAAAGCCCAAGATAATTAATGAATGCTCCCTAACAGAAATACAGGTGTTTGTATCCAAAATATCTTCTTTCTCCAAGGGATGCTGTGAACCCGAAAAGAACACAAGGAGTGAAGATAATGCTAGGCAAGTGAATGTTGGGCAAAACACAGTTCTGGAATAAATTAATTTTTGATGTTCCCAATGTGATAATACCGCTGATAAGTTTTCACCATATTTCTCACAGGCGAATATTCAATGGCTCATAAAGCTTGCATGAGACGACCTTGTGTAAAAATAGAACGTAAATGATGAGTACCAAGGAAGTTTCAAGCATCCAAATACAGGAAAATATTTGCTTTTATTCAATTAATTAGTTGATTACAATGTTATGTTCTGAAGAAGAATAAAATCGACGTATTGTTAAACATACGCTCTCAACCGGATATTTGGGACACAATATAGATGAAACCGGAAATAATTTTGTTATCAGACAATGGTAAGAGTTGACACAATGAACCAGAAGGTTACCAAATATTCACCATGAAAAAGAAGACCAATAAATACCTGCTTCTTCATATAATTTATTCGGCACCTTTACCTACGTTAAATAACTACTCGACTCAAACTTAGTGATCACTTAGGACAAGTGATTACTCATAATTAAAGAAAAACTTGAAAAAAATCGAATTAGGTAATAATAACCACAGTTTCAATGGATTGGTGTGATTACTGATCGAGTTACAGAGTGGAAATTCTGAATATATTTCTGATTTACAATTTGGTTCACAAATCTAAATAATTGGCAGAACGTCCAGGTCAAAAAAAAAAAAAAGTAATAATAAAACGAAAATTTCCAGTCAATTTATATTTATAGAATATTCGATGGATGTTTTTAGGTCAATGTTTAAAGCTCGTCGACAAGATAGTTTACGTCTTTTGCACAAATTGAGCATTTATGTTATTGGGCTAAAGAAAATGAATTTTCATGTAAAAATTGAAATTAAAAGATGAAATTTAGACAAAATTAAATCTTCTGTTAAGTAATGTCTAAAAAAAAAGCACTGTTATTAAATAAGATGGAACGTGGTTGATCACAGTTACTACAGTAATAATTTGCGGTTGGTAATCACATTATAATATAAAGAAAAAAAACATTATTCGGCTGAGTTATTAAGAAATCAAATCATAGACCATAAAGCTTCCCATTATACTGCGTATATTAAGTTGGTTTGATGTATTTTTATGATAAAAAAAATTAACACGAGTTTTGAACACAAAACAATACAAAGTAAATATACGACGGAATTCTGTTTTTCAAAGTTTCAAAAAAATTTCCCTGACCCGAAGTCTTACTTTTGCAGGTATTCTAGGTTTTTCAGACAAGTGGGAACCCTGCTAGGGTATAATATGGAGTTTCGTGTACATGAACCGATAAGGCACCAAGAGCGAACTAGTATGTAATATGTAGTACTACTTCGTCTTTTATGTCTCCTCCTAGGGGAGGATTTCTAACAACCCTGTTTACGTTTACTTACTTTTACACATATTTCTTGTAGAACGCAAAATTTTAGACATTAAAATTAAAACTGAATGACTGCATATTATTCAAAAAATCAAAAAAATATTTATTTACCTGCTGCGTTAAGGATGGAGCGCCATTATCCTTCTTCTTTTTGTCAATATTTTCTATTGCACAATTGGAATGAACGCCAGGCAGATCAGCAATTTGATCAGAATCTTCTTTAAAATCAGAAACTTCACTTTCCTTGTGGTCACCTTCGGTATCACCATCGACCGTTGCATCGGTGGTAATTGAAAGGGTATCACACACGCCACTATCAAATTCGACCTTATCATCGTTACACTCAACCTCAGTGTGATTTTGGCTGCAATTGTCGGCATGATTTTCAGAATACTGGTTACTCGAGGAATCACTAATGTAACCACTTCTTTCACTCAAACTGGAAACCGAGGAAGAGAACACATTTTTTGTTAACGCAGTTGGTCTTCTATTTTTATACAAAGAACTATTCAATCTACTTGGCATATCACGTTTCGGTGCATTAAAATCAATCGTCATGGAAAATATATTTTTCTTAGGAGTCGGTTGCGGTGTGGAAACTTCGGAATTCTCCACTTCGCCGAGATCGACGTAAAACCTAATGGGTGTCTTTTTTACTGCATCCACGTCCACGTGAACCATAGAATTGTGAGGTGTTTCGGTGTCATTTATTTGCTCGTCATGGAAGTCGAGGGAAGATGCTTCTTGTTCGTTAGACATTTGGAGCATCGAGTATTGAGGTATAGAAGATTGAAATATGAGAGCACCTTGTCTTCTTTCGACATCACGCTGATTTTCGTTATCGCTGTCTTCTCCTAGACTAGTCGCGTCAATGAAACAACTGCTGAATAATTGTTTTTGTTCGTTCTGCAATTGTTTCTGAGCTTTGGTGCGGTTCCTCTTTTCGTCGTCGCTACCCAAACCGGAATCCATTTTAATATTTTGTCGATCACTCTTTTCCTATAACACAACATTCGGTAATTAACACAATTTTTCATGTGCTTTACGTTAAAATAAACATTTCGCGTAAATAGCGGTTACATATTAATAATAAAATTCCGATTTCTTGCACGCACGTCGACCGTTCGGTGCAATGATACGCCTACATAATTATAAGTTAATTATGTTTTGTTATTCGTCCTGTTAAAATTCTCACAGCTGATATACCAGACACTCCATCATTTTTTTATAAAATCTGCCCGAAGTGACAACTACTGTTGACGGCGTTGCCAAGTTTAACTTGAATTTAGAAAAATTATCGTCTCATCTGTTTGCATTCGATTTCAGTTGCACAATATTGATATGCGCCGGTATAATTCAATATTATGCGTGCTTTAAGATAAAATAAAGCAATGTTTATTTTTCAAGAACTGATACTCTTCGCGGCACGCAGCGGCGTCGCCAGAGGGTACAGCCTGGCCCACCTAGAATTTCTCCGGCCCATCCTTCGGTTTACCCTAGTTTTTTTAATAATATACAGAAACAAGTTTGATTTGAAAATTCTTTAAGTGTGGTTGCTATGGTAACGATTTTTTAAAAATTGTTTTGAAAAAAAAATTACAAAATATTTTCAAGAAATTAATGTGAAATACATTTTCAAAAATAAGCAAACGATAAAAAATTAAATTGTTGTAATGCTGTAACGGAATCAAATTTTGTCGTTCCAAATTCCAATTATTAATTTAACTTCAAAATTCAATTTAATAGTATTATTAAATGCACAACTATGAAGGGGGGCATGTTTGGAATACATGTATGGAAAATTAGGAGTTTTTACGGAAATAGGAGTTTAGTAGATATTTAATTTTTTAATGTCAAAATGAGCATCCAGAGTGCTTATTTCAAGAGATGGAAACTCTTACGCTCGATTAATTTTAAGCAGCGGAGTAGAGACGCCCGCTGATTTTCTAGATTTTTATCGTATGTTATAAAAAATCTAGAGTTTGCTTCTCACCTCTTAAAAAATCCCAAGGATGCTCGGATTAACTTTAAAAACGTAAATACTAAATTTCTGATACAGAAATGTGCTAGACCGTGTTTTATACTTTTATCATTAGTACATGCTCCCCCCCCCCCCCCCATATTAACTACGATCTTTATAGCAATTTTAATTTTTACAGTTTCAGCAAAAAGAAAATTCACAAATTAAATTTTTTAGTAAAGCTATCTTTCTGACCAAAAAATAATGAAACCGGTTAAGTGTGGAACATAGGTTTTTGAATACATTGTTACGCCACTGACTACAACAAAATTTTAAACTATTTTTAAAATAAAATCTGAAATTCAAAAAAAGAGCTACAATCAAAGAAATAATTTTTGAAAATAGTCAAAAAAATTTGAATTTCCGTACATCTACATTTATGGAGATATTCTTTATGTTTTCATCTGATAATAAAAAAAATTACTTTCAGCTTAGGTAACTAACTTACAAAGTTACTTATTACATAATAATAATCATATTTTATATTGTACGATTTATGTTAACTTCTGAATGCTAATTATCATATTTTGTTTATTATTAATCTCATCAGACTTTAACCGACTTCGCGATAAAGACTACGTATTATTTAAATGATTAATTTGGTGGCAATGATATTAATAATTATTATTATGTATCTACTTTTGATGGCTCTATACAATTATAAGCGCTGATCAAGGCTTCGATTCTACGGGGGGGGGGGGGGTAATTGATTTTTCAAAATAAATCTTTATGCTTTTTTATTATTAATTATTAAATTTTATAATGAAAAACGAATTTTAAATAAGCGACTTGATGAGGCCTCTGGAAGGGCAGGGAGATAATTTTTAAACAACTTTGAATTTTTAAAATTTTAATAAATATTTTTTGTAAACCTTATTTTTGCCTTGGTAATAAAATTAGTGGCAACCCCAGTACGATCATACCCCGGCCGCTGTTTTTTCAAAATAATATTCAAAATTAATATTTCGCTACATCGAAAGTCCACTGTATGCAGTCGTTTGACAGAAAAGTTTGAGAAACGCAGTTGCGATTTTGATAAAGATAACAAAGAAAAGAATACTAAAAAAGTCAGCATTGTTACGTTGAATTATTATTACATAAAGAGGCAAAATAATTCAGTGAAATAATTACATAAAGTAGGAATAAAATCACTTCTTATTATATAATTTAATTTGACAACCATGTCATATGATGATACACAATTTGACATGGTGAGCGCGTAAAATGTGAAATAAGTAGAATCAAATTGTTGTGCTCGATATATTGCTAGTATTATCGTGAAAGATAAAAACTCGAATTTTGAAAAATGTATTGTCTACAGTGGCTTATTCCAGTGCTTCTCATACCAAAACCTGTCAACCCCGCTTTAATACAAACGCACGTCTGGTTTATGGTGCTATATTTAATAGGATTTTTTTTGGAAAGAAAACCTTGTACGATATGTAGTTTAGTATTTTTAACGGCAGTCTTTTTGGTGTGCTATAGTGGCATCGGAAATTGTCTCTTTTGGGCTTCGACTTGTGAGAATGGTTAAGCAACGAATCCTATCACAGTTACACGTAGCTGTGCTTGTGAATACTAACTTTATCTAATTATAAGCTATTGACTGCAGTTTTATATTTATAATTTGGCCTCACAAATACGGTAATTGTTAAGTATTTATTGGCTATTAGCTTTAAGGACCTATGTATTTAATTATTGTTTATTAATTATACGGCTAATGTTGTTTTTGCTAGCAGAATTTTTCTTATTCGAATTGTAAATATTACATTTTACATGTAACAGTGATAATAAGGTGAGTTGTTTAATATTTAACTGTTGAATAAAGTGTCGAACTTTAACCTGACGACTGTTGATTTCTAACATTTCAAACAAAATTAAACCTTGTATTCATCTCGAATGTTCGAGAAATTCGACCATTATAATATAATGCACTAAATAAATTAATTTCAGCCACAAAACTTTAATTTTCGCAATTTGGAACTTTCGTGCCATTTTTTGAATTTCCCAGTTGCTTTATTTTTTTAAGTTGGTCACGCCACCAAGTCCACCATCTGCAGTAAACGTAACCTTAAATCTGTCATTTTGTAGCGCTTTCTCGGCTGAAAAGTTTCGTAAACACGTGGTTCGAAAATTTATTATAATATTCTTGAAAAATGGATAAACCTGTTGTTTTGGCACGCGTAATCAAAGTTTTGGGCCGTACCGGATCCCAGGGACAATGTACGCAAGTAAAAGTCGAGTTCATTGGAGAACAAAATCGACAAATCATCCGCAACGTTAAGGGACCCGTTCGTGAAGGCGATATCCTTACATTGTTGGAATCTGAACGTGAAGCTAGAAGATTACGATAATTTAGGATTATGTAAGTTTTCAATCTTTGTTTAAATGAAATATTGGATATTAATCTATATTTTTTGTTTAGGACTTCGTTTGTATAAAAATGGACACTTTCAAAGGACATGGTGTATTCGTTTTGTGGATATTTTGTATATTATTGATAAGAATAATACAATCTGTCTTTTGAAATATAAATTTGTGTTTTAATTTAAGTATTTAAATGGCCGGGTACAGTGTAAGATCTAACCTCTAGTGCCTGGTTGCACCAACCGTCGATTGGCCGATTAATCGATGATTCGAACATCGATTAACGGATCGTTTTTTGGTTGGTGCAACTGGGCATAGAACTTGGTTTAACCAGGGGGAGATTTTACTTTGAATTGTAAAAGAATTTTGGTCGTACATACGAAGCTCGATAACAATGGAAATCCCAATGTTTCAAAAAATTATATGTACTATCCTGATAGCCCTAGTGGTAGCGCATAAGATCACAATAAGAATGAGCACTGGAACTTTTTCTATTTTTTAAGGCTTCACTGGGGTTTTGAGTTTCCCGTCTCACTTAAATCAAGGTAGCATGACAGGCACAAAAGATGTTTTTTTTGACAATTTCTTTTATTTTTGAGGGAAGGTAAAAATGCAGATATACAAACTACAAGTTAACAAAATTCTCAACCAAAAAATATTAGGGTATTTTTGCAAGGACTCGCTATTTTCAGAGCTGTGACCGCTCAAAGTTAGTAAAATTACGTCAAGTTTTGATGAACTTGAAGTAAACACTATTGAATCTCGGATTATTCACACCGTAATCGAATACGACAGCCAGCTCTGGCTTCTTTGTCCAATAATAAACTTTTCTGAGCGGTCAGAGCTCTGAGAGTATGGGTTTAGGATTAGAAGGTAGATCCGCCACTGGCCAAAGAAATTACAGCAATTGAATCAGTTATCGTTGAAAGGGGATAAGTCACTTTTTGATATTTTCGAGTAAAAGTCTGGTGTTAAAATGGATTTTACTCATATCGAAGACATCATTTTTACGTGACTTGAAATACTGTTTAGTGTTGGAAGATTATTTAGTGACCTTTTCATCTCATTATTTTATTATCTCAAAACAAAAAGTTACTTACCCTTTTTCAACAATAACCGATTCAATCAGTTTATTCTATATTTATAAAACTAACACAATCCTGATTGTTTTAGTTAAAATGGTCTTTAAGCATTTGCATAACTTTGGCACGATTTTCAATTTTTGAAACTTTTCCTTGAAACCTGTTACCATTACCGGCTCCTTTTCCATTTAATACTTCCATAACACTAAAAATTATCAACTTGTGATTCAAATTTTACCTCCGGATAATTGAAAATTACCTATTTCCTAACTTTTGGATCACCGCGTTATCTCCATACATCATAACGTTTCCACTGCCCTTATCCTCGCCTACCGATATAAAGAAAAACGTTTTAGCCAATCCAATTTCTTTAATAAAAACATTCATAAAGTCAGAATCACCCTCTTTGCGGTGCAAGGTATAATATGCAGGTTCAGGTGAAATACTTTTAAATTTTTGTGCCTCAAATACTGCCAAATCTTTTAAAACAGTTTTAAGATCCTTCGAGATAACCCTTACATTTTTCTGTAACTTTTCGACTAATTGTGCATGCTCGGAAGGATTATTTCTGCAAGTTAAAATATGGATTACATTAAAGTAAACCACTTATAAAAAACTCACTTGAGAAGAACGGTAAGTTGCTGCTCCCTATCTAAA
Source organism: Cantharis lateralis (assembly GCA_963170105.1). Classification (NCBI taxonomy): domain Eukaryota; kingdom Metazoa; phylum Arthropoda; class Insecta; order Coleoptera; family Cantharidae; genus Cantharis; species Cantharis lateralis. Next base: position 11,046,960 of record OY720624.1, read on the forward strand.
CATGCAGATAGGCGCTGTACAACTCTATTTCCTACCAAAAAATACAGCAAAGTTTTATTTTTTCGTTTGCTTTTTTCCGTGTTCAATAATTTTACTACTTGGAGCTGCCCTAAATTGGTAACGTGGGTACCACAACACATGTTACTTTCGATACCTTCGATTGTTATAACACGAACATCACCAACATGATCATCAGGTAAACCACGAGTGTGTACCTTCAAGGGAAATTTTGTTAAGGCATTCAATTAAAAAATCAAATGACGTACGTTTTCCAATTCATCGGCTGATGTAAAAACTTGAACAGAAACGTTTGTGTTCAGACGAATTAATTCATTGATTGTGTTTTCTGCCCTTGTTATCTGATCCGTAGTTAAAGATGGACAATCTAAGAAAATCATGCAGTAATAAGTAAATTATTCATACGAATTAAAAATGTACCCACCCAATTCAACATGAGATACTTGGTCACCTAGCCACCAAGACCCAGTGGAAAATCCAAAATCTCTTTCAAAAATTGCCGTTATCAAATGCTGACCTAAAAAATAGCATTTTTACAAAATTACAATAAAAAATAAACTATGTGATGTACCAGAATGTTGTTGCATGTGATCAAAACGTCTATTCCAGTCAATGGTTTGCTTCACGTTTTCTTTAACATTTAGAGGTTTGTCGACAAAATGTATGGCATCTTTACCGCGCCTTTTAACTTCGTATACTTTAGAGTCGTTTATGAATCCATGGTCTGCAGGCTTAAAACAAAATATTTTATTCTTCCTGATTTTATTATAAATATGTATTAGTATTCGGGACACAAAAAAATCTGTTTATTGATATATCTCAAAATTTTTATTGTTAAGATACAGTGTATAGCTGACTCTTAAATTTGCCGTAGAACTCAACCCGTAAATCAGGTTGGTGCAATACGGCTATAAAGTAAATTGAAACTTACTTGACCACCACCTTCTGGAAATAATATTGTTTCTTCTAGAATCACTTCATAACCATCAATGTTGGTATCTTTGCCGTCAATATTAACAATAAATTGTGATTTTTCACAAGAAACCACCTCGGATGAATACTAAAACCAAATAAAATTTAGAATTGATATCAAAATTTAAATTTAGAAACAGGTAGTCAAAATTGCAAAAATTATTTGATCACTTAAATAATCATCTCGTAAGGTATTTTTTCTATCTTAACACGAACTTCTCTCATCGAGAATGAAATTTTAAATTTCTCACCTCTTTCAAAAAGCTATCCTCTTGACATTTGAAGACCATATTGAAGCTGTTAAATTCAAATATCTTAATCTACGTTTATAGATTATCTATCGCTAATTGTCATTAAAAAAATATAATAGCTGTTGCAAATCTGAGGTTAGAAATCAAACGTCAAAAATTAATTATCAACAAATAATGGCAAACTTCACAACCGGCTTTCGCCATAAATTGCTAAGTTCACTTCATTCCAAATCTGTTGTGACGTGTAAACACAATAAGTGGGGATGCAATGCCATGTGTAACACCACAAAGTTCCACGTAACGCCGGATTTGACCTAGGTGGAAGAAATTCGGTAAATCGGTGTCAATTTACTTAGCCATTTGCAGTGCAATACACATCCGATATTAGAAATACGTAAATAAAATTAAATTAACTGAAGAAAAATGAAGAACATTTTTATGCTACTGCTTTTGGTTTTGCCAGCTGTTCTTTTTACCTTAAACGGCGGTAAGTGGTTTCATTTCCTTTATAATAAAAAGAATCGAATTATATTGACGTTTACAAAGTTAACATATGATAACTTTGATTCAAATTTTTATACGCCCGCTTCTAATTTTTTTAATTTCGTTAGGTAACCAATTCTTATGTAAAGCTGAAGATTTAACTGAAGACGAAGGCGAAGCTGAAGTTGAAGGTGAAGCCGATATCGAAGACGTTTCAACTACCGAAGATGACGAGGATGAAGTTAAGGTCACATCATCTCCAGATGCTGACACAATATTGAAGTTTGTACGACCAATTTCTGTAGGATCTCCACAATTTGGTAAGTTTCATCTCGGTGTTATCTTCGTTTTTTATTTAATAAGTATTTTTTTTTGTTACAGAAATTCCAGCAGGACTCCCTGTCGAATTTTTGGTAGGATTCCGTAACAAAGGACAACAAGATTTCGTAGTCGAAACTATCGAAGCTTCCTTCCGGTATCCAATGGACTTCACTTTTTATATTCAAAACTTCTCTGCCATTGCTTATAATAAGCAAGTTTCACCCAAACAGGAAGCTACACTTGCTTACAGTTTTATTCCATCGGAAACGTTTGCCGGAAGGCCTTTTGGATTAAGCATTAATCTTGCTTATAGAGATGCTGCCGGTAATAGTTTCCAAGAAGCAGTCTACAACGAAACAGTACAAATTGTGGAACTTGAAGAAGGTGAAATAAAACCATTGCTTTTAATTGTTATACACTTACTTAACTGTTATTTACAGGACTTGACGGTGAAACATTCTTTTTATACATATTTTTGGCTGCCGGTGTAGTTTTACTATTGGTCCTTGGTCAACAAACTTTGTTAACGGTAGGACGTAAGCGAACAAGTCGAAAAGTACCAGTAGAGACTGGCACCAGCAATCCCAATAATGTCGATTACGAATGGTTACCACAACAAACTTTGGCAAATTTGAGTAAGTTGCTTTTTGAACCACTTATAATTTGTCGTTTTAACTTTTTTTTTATGATGATACAGATAGAGAAAAGAGCAAGTCCCCGAAATCTCCAAAATCGATAAAGCAGAGTCCCAAGGATAAAAAAGTTCAACGTAAAGCCAAATCAGCCTAATGTAATTTTTATATTTGATATCATTTCATTTTGATCCATCCACAGAAACAAGTCATTTTTGTTATTGTTATAATTTATATAAATAAATGAACAAAACTTTACAAGATTATTTATAACGTGATTGTCATATTAATAAGAAATTCAGGTTGTGTGTTGTAGACTACTAGGTTGATCTATATTCTTGTAAATATGCATTCATATTTTCTTTTTCGATGTTGATTTTCCTATGGAAAAGAATAAAGAATGAAGGCGTTTTTCTAATATGTATTTTATTTAATTTCGTGATGATTTTGTGATGCCAATGATATGCTACATTATTTTTAATAAAATTGCTTGCCACCTACATTTCAAGTGAAACCTGTTTGAATAGACTGAAACAGATTAAAGAAATTGATAATCATAATGTTTCTAGGTCAATTAATAAAGAAGTAAAGTGAAATTATTTCTAATTGAATGGATGTAAAACTGTTCATTACTTTATTATCTATAAATATTCTGTTAATTGTAATAGGAATGGTAATGGTTAACCACCACGAGATTTTTGAAATAATCCGTTAACATTTAACTGGTCGTGTATGTGTAAAATTTATACAATTCTATTTTATATACTACTAGATGTAGTACATACTATATTTTAAAGGCTTCCGAAAATTCGAATTTGAAAAAAGTTAATTGTGACGATGGGCATGCAAAACTGGGTGTTATGCATCACGTAGGGCTTCAGCGTGCACAGCTTGTAAAAAGTTTCTGAAAATACAGGTTGATAACTTGATGCTGTTTAATATATTTTAAAAACTAAATTAAATTCTCGAAGCAAAATTGTAGGAATAATAATTAATATACACAGAATTTAAGAAAACACTTGTTATTTGAATTGTTACGAAGTAGAGAACAATGCCATTATTTGACGATGTGCAAACAGAAAACTGCCAACTATAAAATTAGTTTAGCGATTGTTGAAATTAAACTGAAACTCTTTACAATTTTACTATTTATTGAGATAGATAATCAAAGCTGTTGTGAATAAAATCGATTTTGTAAACGATTAACGATGCCTTTTATACCTAAGGTTCTACCGTAGAGCAATTTTACAATCAACATACATAAGCAGCACCCGGTGGTGTAATTAGACTAGTACAGAAACATAAGTGTAGAAAATTTTACAGTCCTAATTTATTATTTAGTATAAATCCCACTGGTCATACTAAATTTCCACACAAGCTGAGTCATTCACAAAATTTTCTTTTCGATGCAAAAAATAATAACTTTCAACTCTTACTATCTTTGGAATTTTTCGGAAAACGCTAACTGCAATTCGACAATGTTCACATCATGAAGCATTGATTAATACACAACAAATCATGCAAAATAAAGCATTTTCTAGCTCACCCGTTTCCTATTTGCTAATATTCAAAGAATCCAATTTCCTCTTCGATGAATAAGAAACCACCCCCAGTTGAATCCAATGAACCCTTACAGTTTCCGGGAGATTCCGCATCTACAACTAATAGAAAACAAAATTTTAAATGTTCTAAACCACAAAATTACCAAAAAATTCAAATAAATTGCGGACCCAAATATTTCCATAAAAGTGGAAAATAAACATACTAAAAATACATTTTATATACGACTTCCTTCGACAACGTTTAGAATGCAAATGAATGCTGACTAACAATTTCGTAGTTGTAATTTTTGTTTCAAAAATATTTTGTAACTTAAAGGTGCATCACCGATATCATTATCGCATATGCGTAAAGCCGGAAGTTACAAAAATTAAGATGATTTGAATTTTTATGTAAAAAAAAAATTCTTTATTTCTCTTGCTGAGCCAGATTCAGTGCGGACCTACTTTTTTTGAATGATTTTGAAACTAAAAACAATACATTGTGGATCCCTTTTAGATAAGACATAAGATTTGCGTCCTAACTGTAACAAATTATTTAAAAAAATAAAGTTTACAGCAATATTGTTGTCAAAAACACAAACAAAAAACTTGAGCCCTTCAGTTTCAGTTGAGAGCTCTTGCCAACGGAGAATACAAGATAGTTACGAACATTTTTGTACACTAGATTTCTTTTTACAAGATTTTTAGGAAATTTTCCCGACAGCGACGGCGCCAGAGTGGGCACGTCCCACCCTGTTGCTTGGAGTGCCCCACCAAGTGCCCACCCAAAATTTATATGAAATTAAAAAAAAATGTTAATATATAGTAAACCGAAAATACTTTTACAATTTTTGTCACCCTAAATATATTGGGCCCAATTTGTGCTCACCTATTTCAAAAATGCTGGCGCCGCTGCTGTTTCCCGGATTTCCTAAGATTTCCCCCTGCATTGCCTTAAGATTTCCATTGGAAAAGTTGAAACAGCAAAGAAAATCTGATTAGAGCATTCTCAGATTTTCAAACTTTTTGTTTTTTTACGATTTACTTCAATTTCCTAGGATTAATTAAGATTTCCTAAATTTTCTCGGATGTTTTAAGATTTCCTGGATTTTCTCAAATTTCCTAAGATTTCTTAGGATTTCTTTCGACTTCCCTTCGCTTGTACTACATCAGAATTGATTGAGACCTCCCCCTCCTCCCCCCAGTCCTTCCCCCTTGTTTTTTATATTATAATAACTAGATTTCCCAGTGACTTTCCCTTGACTTCCCAATTTTTTAGGCTAGTTGAAAGTTACAGTAAACACATATGGATTTTACAAATAAGATATAATTTTTAAATTGGTAAAAAACTGACCAATCAGGATGCGTTACGGAATAGATAGAATTGGGATATTATACAGGGTGAACCACGACATACACATGGATTTGAAGAGGGCATTGCTTCCTTTCTAACGATCCTAGACGATTGAAAATGAGGCTGTTCGAAAGTGGGGTAAGTTTATGGTCCGTTGAACAACGTGTTTTTTGTGTGCAAACGTTGGGAAGGGGAAGGGATGGAGCTGGAAGACGTCTGGTTTCAGCAGGAAGAGGCCACAGCCCACACAATAATCGGAATCGTGAAATGACATTGTGGAATACCGAGTTAAGTCCACACTTCTTTAAAATGACTGGCGAGGACCACCTGGCTTGCCATCGGGTTGAGGAATTAGCATACAACCATCCGCCGGGGAACTGCTGACTTTAGATCCGATTAGAGCCGTATCAAGACTGTCAGCAGTTTGGCTGAGATGTGATAGGGTTACGTGAGCCCCATTGCGAAGGTCGCTGACAATGCGAATCATGGCGTGCGGAATGGGTCCAAAAACATGGCGGGAAATTGCCTATGAGGATAGTAATAGGCCGTAAAGCTTATCGACTGTCTTCAGAGGCGCGAGGCTGGTGAGGACGAGGCGAGGTCCAGTCTCTTGTCGGAGGAGAATCAGTCCCTCCGAGAAAAGGCTCCCACGCCGGGCGCGTCCGTAATCCTGCTTCCTGGGCCATTGGGAGGGAAGCTAAAATCGACACCGATTAGAGCCGTTGTCGACTTTTCGGTGCCCCCCCCCCCTTTGGTCCTGGTGGAGTACTTGATTCACGTACTCGAGTATTGGCTGTCGGAAGGGGAATGGAATTACCATTACCTGGTCTTGGCTGTAATCATGCGCCGTGGAAGGAATGTGAGCTCCCCTTGCACATCAGTCGTGCCCTGTCCACACAATAAGGGTTTGCATGGACTTTTATAGGCGCTGGGGGCTTCATCTCCCTAACAGGGGATTTGAACTGTTCAACGCGCTCTCCTGATTTAGCCGCTTGTGATTTTTTCCTGTGGGAATATCTAAAATCTTTAATAAAAATTAACACAATCAAGGAAAGAGTGGCAGACACAGGATTACCGATGTCAACTTACCGAAACTATCACTCATTTCTGTGTTTCTAGCTCATCAGCCGTCATCAGTACATCATTTATAAAAACAATAGTGGATCCAGTCAAAGTTTAAAAAAAGGGGGATAATTATGCAATAATAAATATATTCGTAGTTTTGGACAAGTCAGAAGTCAAAGTTTACATGGAGGGGGAAATTCGTCCGAAAGCGTAAAAATAGACTTTTGCAAATTGAAGTAACTACAAGTTATTAAATTATATCTGATCTTAAAGTTAAGAGTTTTAAGATCTGAAATAGTTAATTTGAAGGTAGGAACTTCAAGTTATTACGTTATATGCTATTTTTAAAGAATAATTGTAATTATGTAAGTATAGCATTTGCATGAGGGCGCCACTGAAGTTCTTTAGTGCCTCTCTTTGTAGGCAGTAAAGTAAAACAATTGTTTTCACAAAAAAGTAAATTTTTAAGTTTGACGATTGAATGACTTGGAGTCAAGAATTTTGATAAAGTATTTTTTATAATTTACCCCTATCGAATTTTTTATAAAATATTTTTTATAGCTTCTGGTCGCTTAAAAAAGATGCCCGGAAACTAAATTATTACCAATCCGGGACTGCTTCAATGATTTGTAATCTGTTCATTTGATAATTTTTCTAGTAATCTTGCGGTTATCAGCAGCTCAGTAAAAATTATTTTGATAGTATGTAGTAGCATTAGTAAATATGTATATAACTGCGTAAAATGACTGATTAGGTACAGATTATCTTTTGAAGTGTTATTACATAAGTAATACTGATCGCCCACTATATCCTATAGATGATATCTTAAAACTCAAAACACGTGCAGTTACTCGCAAATGTATTCGGACGCCTCAATGTTAGCAATGTAAAATGTATGGCACGAAGACCTTTTTGTCTTATAAAAATCGTTTTTACAGTAATATTTATCTGACATTTTTTGTAGAAAATTTCATTCCCTTCATTTTTGTTTATATAAATTTTTGTATTTCGTCGCACCGTTTCCGAGATACAGTGATTTAAAAATATAAAGATTGTATTTTTTTGTAAATACTTGCATCCGAATTTTTTTTGCAAGTAACCGTATGTCGTTGGAATTCCAGGGTTGTGTCATTTAAATTTTAATCAACTACTGAAACGTAGGAATTCGGTTATTTAAAATAGATATGGAATTTTGATAATTATAAAGTGACAAAACGGTTTCGTTGTACACGAAACAGCATAAGTTGATTAATATGAATTGAACAATTAAGCAGGCACATAATATTTAATTACAAGATGCATCACATTCTTGTCGCCTTGAGTAACTCTGCATTAACAAAATTGAACAAGTGTTTTGCTTAATTGTTCATTGTTATAAGATTTTATTATTTCAAACAAAATAATTCGAAAGCGCGCCTAAGTTTTTCATTTTTGAATTTCATAAATAGAAGGAATATTTAAAATAATTTCAATACTAGTTTTGATTTATAATTGCCAAGTAAACCCTCTAAATAGATAAAATTAAGTAATGCAATAAAAAATGCTGGTTGCCATTTGAAAAGACATTGAGGAGCGCCGAATGGCAGAAGTGATAGCAAAACACTAAAGAGTAAATGCGTGATTAATTTTATATTCCTTTTAAAATTTAAGTGTTGGTATATCTAGTAGATAAACATTGGAGATAATATTGAGGTTATCACTTCTAGCCAGATTGTAATATTTTTCAAGCGGAATAGCGTTAGCATGCATTTTAGTTTGACATAATTTGTAGTTGGGCAAAGTATTTAAAAATTTATGATTGTTGTAATTCAAAACAGCAACATCGGCAGAGCATAGCTTGCAAACGAAGATAGTAATATAAATTAGAACGCGTGCGCGATCGTAGGCGCCACGACGCCGTCGTCAGCTGTCACAGCGAACCTCGACGCCCAGTCTCAGCAGGTGCGCGATGCCTGCAGTAGGCTGCCTCCACGGCAGTCCTAACGTGAATTTAGTTCATATGTGATGTATACGTCTCAGTTGTATAACCCAAACCTCCCGCGAAAAGCGTGCAGGGTGGGTGTTTTTATTTTTGTGTTTTTAATTATAATCGAACACACACATTGTCATGAAACCACAAATTCATTACCGGCCGCCGAAACCCTTTCTGGGTCAATGTGGAATTCAGTGCCTCGAATTAAAAGGGAAGAACATGCGATCCCACTGGCAGCGGAGACGACGACGACGACGTCTGATTCTTCGACGTCTTCAACACCACCAACAACAACAAAAAAGCCAATAAAACGTTTCGAATTTGCCTCGATCGAATTCCATCGAGTCGAAACCCCTTTTATTATCGGTCTTTGGATATTTTGTGCAAGTCTTGCTAAAATAGGTAGGATAATATTATTTTTAAATACATTTTCTGACACCACTCCGCAAATTTTACCAACTGTCAAACAATAACCACATTGTTTTTCAAACGTCGAAATTTTGAATCCAAAAACAGGCGGCGGTTCTTTCCAAAAACGCTCAAACAGTTTGTACACATTTTCAGCGATTACATTATTGTTACTTGTTTACATCCTCTTTAATTTATCGTAAAATATCATGTGCGTAGTGATTATACAGAATGAATCGACCAATTCCTGTTTTGTAATGATTTTTATTTAAATTTTTTCACTACAAAATATAATAAAAATGCTAATCTATAGGTTTAACATAATTCTTAATGTTGATTCATTGCCGGTTGTCTTAATTTGAATGATTTTTTAAACGCGCAAATTAATTCTAACCTTTTCCATTATTAAAAAAAAATTTTTTTACATTTTTAAAATTCTTAATTTTTTTTTAAATTTACTTTTACGCGTAGTAGCATATCAGATAAAATATATCTTTACAATTCAAAATATCAAATTATATAAACGTGCTTGGAATTTTTAACCGGTATGTTCAAAAATTTTCGATAATGATATCAAACCGCGATCAGGAATTCAATTTTGTGTTGCCTTCAAATTTTTATAATGAATGCATCGATTTTTTTTTAAGAAATATATTTATGAAAAAAATAAATAGGTCAAAGTAACCAAGTCGATAAACTAGTAGGTAAGGTAAATTAGTCCTTATAAGTTTTTCATGTGGATGTAAATTGCGGACTTACAAACAAAAACTCAGAAGTTAATTCCAATAAAAACAAGAAAGTTTCTCAACTTATTGAATTAGAACTGATAAGTCGATTTGTAATAATCAGAAGATAAATAAATATTTTAGGATACGAAACTCGAAATTCCAAAATTTAAAAAGAGACGTTGAAACGTCAGGGTCAAAATGTCCTCGAACGAGATTTTCTTATCAAAGTTTCTCGTTATCAAAGTTACGGCAATTTGCCAAGTTAAGGTTGCGGTCATCAGCGTGGGCGATAGCTTCGCTCTTAATTTTGAAATAATTAGAAAGAAAGTGGCGGTGTACTGTATATAAAAGCTGAACTATTATTCTTTGCTACCTTAAAGTTACTTGAAAGAATAAATTGAATCTCGACTAGTTTTTATCTCGTTTCTTAGAATAGAAATGCAAAATACCATGAGCTTACTGCAGCGATTATATTACAAGTTTATAGCAGTGTATAATAAATTTTTAATTCATATTATTATAGTTTGAATAATATATTTTATATAAAAATCTTTTTTAGAAATAAATTATAACCAACACTTGACCATGGGTATTATCATTGATTAAATAACTTTTAAGTTGGTAAATTTAACAGAAATTTATATCGGCATAAAGTCATATTATGTATTTTTTTTTTATCACGGTATGAATACTGACCTGCGCAACATAATAAGAAAATCCCGCCAAGATCATATATCCTGTGATGTAATGCATTACAATCCACCTACACTATTATAATTAACTGACAATAGCATAAGCAGTGGTTGTCTATGGTCAAGGTGCAGATATATTTTTTCAATTGCGAGTGGTTTATTTTGTGTTATAAAAATAAAATAATACAAGTGGACCAAAGAGTGTGGTGAAAAATTTCAAAAACTTAAAAGGCTTATTGCCTTGCATACAGTGATTTTACTAAAATTCAAAAGACTTTGTTTGTGTAATTTCTGTTATTTGTGTTGAGTAGAAATATTATGTAAGTATATTATTTGTTATTGTTGTGTGGTAAAAAATTTAGGGTACATATAAATACATATCAAATTTAATAAAATGGGGCGTACAAGAATTGCAGATCATAAAAAACATAATACGAAGCGAGCAAATGCCTGCAAGAGCAGAGCAATTAAACAGCACGATAAAATATTTATCCAGTCTATTGTTGAAGAAATAGTAGATAATGTTGAAGCAAATTTTATGCAATTTGACAATGGTAATGGGTTAGTCCAAAAACAACCTAATAATTTGTTAGAAGAAAACAACAGTGTCGGCATCGATGAAATTTTAGTTGATTGTGAAAACAATGAACCCAATGAAGAGAATTGTTGGAATTCTCAAGACGATGATGAAATAATGGCAGAAATATTACAAATTGAAGCAGAGAAAACCTCAGAGAATTTGGAAGGATATCGCATAGTGGATATTCAATTTTTAATGAATCAATCAATCAATTAGGTTGCAATTTGATCATTCAAAACAATGCACGAGTGGATTGCCACAATTTAAAAAAGAAATACCAAAGGGGTTAGCAAGTACATTGATATATAAATGCAATTTGTGCGAAAAAGAGCTGTCTAGTTTATACTGAAAATCCCAAGAACGAGTTTTTAAACCGATCTTCTGTATGGGGGACTCTAGCAACGGGTAGTACATTTGAACATACAGCCGAATTACTTAGCCTTATGGAAATACCAAATTATAGTAAAAATAAGTTTTTTAAAATTCAACGTAACCTGGGGAGTATATTTCATGATTCTTTGAAGGAATCAATGATAGCCGCTGGGGCTGAAGAGTATGATATAGCTGTTGCTAAGGGTAACATAGACGATTATAACACTCCCACAAGTGCACAGTCGAAACTTGCAAGTTCGATGCGAGATCTAAGTGATGCGGTCGTCTTATAATCGCCAATACAGCATTGTGAGCCGTATTGCAATCTCGTGCCGCTCTTCGAGCTGCACTCGATTACAATACCGCTCACAAAGCTGTAAGATCCGAGAACAATATTGCAAATGTAACTGTAATAGTGGATGGTGGATGGTCAAAAAGAAGCTTTGGCCATACATATAATGCTCTATCAGGTGTTGCTGTTATAATTGGTAAAGAAACTGGAAAATTGTTGTATTTAGGGGTAAAAAATAAATATTGCTCTGTTTGTACAAGAGCAGAAAATAAAAATGAAGCCATTAAAGAGCATGATTGTTTTAAAAACTGGGCAAAATCGTCTTCTGCTATGGAGCCCGCAATACTGGTAGAGGGATTTAATAATAGCATAGAAACGCACAAACTGAAATATACCAAATATATTGGTGATGGCGATTCAACTGTATATTCAGAGGTTAGGAAGAAAGTTGTATATGGTAATGAGGTGGTTAAAATAGAATGTACAAACCATTGCATAAAGAATTATGGAAAGCAATTATACAAAATTAAAAACGATACAAAAAGTGTTTCTTTGAGTTGTAGAAGAATGTTGACAACAGAAAATTTAACAAATCTTCAAGATGCTGCACAAGATGCCATTTATGCCAATGCTCACGGAGACGTGGAAGCTTTAAAAGAAGATTTGAGAAATTCTGTGAACCACGTATTTGGTAATCACGAGCATTGTAAATCTTCTATATGTGAAAATGTTGGTGTTCGAAGATTAGATCGCACATCAGATTTAAAGAATAGTGGAGCTCATCACCACATCTATGGAGCATTAAATTCATTGATCACTAAAGCGCACCTACTAATTGATAAAGAAACAAGCAATAAAGCCGAATTGTACATGAGTTTTGCAGCAAGATTTAATATGGGCAAGCGTCTTAATTTAGTTCAAAGAGATTCTTTTCAAATTCGAGCTTATCTAGCGGGTTTGAAGTTTAACGGCGGTCATTTATACCATAACGAATCCTGGAATAAAATCTTTGTTGGCAGGCCCGGTAAAATCTTAAATAAATTTATGAAGCAAAGAGATAGTGCTTGTAAAAGAAAACGAAATCCTACAGATCGACGAAAAGCTAGTAAAAAATTTAAATCGAATAAGGAAAACCTAGATTATGGTAGTAACATAGCAGAAGTCTTCATAGATGAAAAAGCTTTAGAAATTGAAATAAATGCGTTAATACTTCGTTTGAAGATTACATCGTCAGAAATTGAGGAAATCCATAAAAAAACAAAAAAACAGTTCGACTCGATAGAATTCATCCAAGCTAGAAAGAACCGACTAACAGCTTCTAAATTTGGAGCAGTAATAAAACGAAGACCAGCTACTTCATGTAATTCATTAGTTAGATCAATTTTAAATTGTAATTCGGTAAACACAGATGCTACTAGATATGGGAAAAATAAGGAACCGGTAGTCATAAAGAAATTTGAAGAACAGGTAGGCTGCAAAGTGAGTCGTACAGGTTTACACATACACGAAGAGACGGGTTTCTTGGGGGCTTCTCCTGATGGAATAATAAATGCTGATGAAATAGTGGAAGTGAAATGTCTCTATAAAGTAGCATCTTTAAAACTTGCTTTACGAGAGGCCGTGGAAAACAAAAAAGTCCCTTGTTTAAAAATAGATGAGACCGGCAAAATCGCATTAATTAGATCCCACGATTATTTCTTCCAAATTCAGGGGCAGCTCGCAATCGCTAAAAAGAAGAAATGTTACTTTATTGTGTACTCGGGAGATCATAATGATTTATTTATTGAAGAAATATATTTTGATGAAGGAATTTGGTTAGATATGCTACCAAAATTAATTAAATTTTATAAAGAATGTTTAGCTCCTGAAATAATTTTAAATAGAATAGAAAAGAATTTAAAATGTAGAGATCCTCCTTCGATAGTTGAAGCACAAGCATTAAAATATTCCAATAAAAAGAAGTAAAGTAAAAGCGCACACAGCAACAACGTAATAAGGGAAGTGTTTACTAAGAAAATAATAATTGAAATTGTTAAAAGTTCAAAGTTATTTATTAATTGTAGATTGTACATATTATTTAATAATATTTTGTTTGGATTGTTACATTAATTGTTTTGAATTTCCTTAGATTATCCTTGGTAGTCGCTCTAGGGATATTTTCTCAGATAGTATCCTTGAGAGAGAATCCCTGCAATTTCTTGAAAAACCCTGATTGTTTTGGAAATCTTTCGAATTCCATAAAAATCGTTGGAATTTCGAATTCCGTGTACAAACATTTTTCGAAATATTAATTCCCTTACTCTAGTCTATTATTTTTATTTTTAACCATGTTGTAGTTCCTGAGCATCCGCAGTAAATTATCAAATTGCAGTGTGCTTTACTTTAATATTCCTTGAAATTATTGTAGTAACTAATAGCTAATCAATTTCATGAAATAAGTTAGTTTTAAAATAAATAGGTTTTTTATTTGCACGTTACTAACTATTTTGATTTCCCATTTTTGTTAATTAGTGCAGCCTATAATAGCGTAGCGTATTTATCATTATAAAAAAAAAAGTATAACGTTGACCTTCCATTACGTACCGACTGGTGCAGACCCTGCTATCCACACGTATGTAATGTTATACCTTGATAATAATATTATTATCACATTTATTATGCACTTAGCAAAGTTTGAAACCATCGGTAGCATTTTACTACAGCGCCGTTGCTGAACAAATAGACACACTATTTTACGACAAAATTGCATATATTTTTTTTAATGTGGCAGATTTCTATCAACTATTTCAAGTAAATTCGCCAGAACAAGAAAAATTGTACTTTCAATTTATATTTGCTCTAGTTTCCACAAAAATGCATATAATGCTACCAAATTTTTTTACAAGTTAGGTGCAACATTTGTGCTGGATGTGAAATACTTTTTATACTTCTATTTATTAAAGTAATGTTTATAAAAATTATTAAATGGCTACTTTTGCTATTTAAAAAATTGTAAATTTGACAGCGAAATTTTGAATATTTGCGATTCTCTAATTGTAATAAAAAGTATATAGGGTCCAAGAGCCAAGTTTTAGCTTTTAAAAGATTACAAAATTGGGCTCTAAAAGTTCCTACTTTTTCTTCCTAAGCAAATACAATGACACCATATCGTGCATACATTTAACATAGGCGGGACGGCAGCCTTAAGAAAGCTATCACCGCAAAGTAATTAACTGACTAATTGGAAAAACTTGGATTTGGAGATTACATTTGGAGTGAAGCGGCTCACATTTTTGTAATAATAATAATACTACTTGATATGGAGAGAAAAGAGAGTAGATTCAGTAAAATTTGTCAATTTTAACCGAGCGATTGGTTTAAAAACGATCATCCTCAATTTTCTCTGAAGCTCAAGAGATATTAATTAATATTTTGTGTGAGGAAGCCACGCCAACTTGATAATCTTGGAATGCCAGTTGAGATATTTTAGCGGATCACTTTCATTTAGGCATTTCATCAACTTTTAGAAAGCATTTAATTCTGTTGCAACACTTGTTTTATGGACGGAGCCGACTGCAGTTGCCTTCTAAGAGTGCAACAGTTAACATAACATCACGTATTAATTTTACATTGGATTTTATTAATTATAGTAAAATTTAACTTAACTCTAGTTCCGTAATTTTCTAATTGGAGCGGCTTCAGGGATGTTTTTAATGAGTGGAGTACTTCAGAGATTCACTGTCGAACTAGATCCGCCGTTTTTGAGTACAATTTACCCGCCAAAATATTTGTATAACATAAAATCACGCTATGGGCGGGACTAACTCTATGGAAAGAGCCAATACGGTCGCCACTTTCAATTTTTTCGGTTTTTGAGCCTTTTTTAGCTGAATTTTCTGATGAGTCACATTTTAAAAGTTTTATATGTATTTTACGCCATAAATTACCATAATTTCATTAGAAATTTTTTTAATTCCGGGTGAAGGTTATTTTATTAATTCTATTAATTCATTAAAAACGAACGTTAACGTAACGTAACGTAAAGAACAAAATAGATTCTATAATTTTTTAGCTATTTACCTAACAGGATAGGATACAACGACTGAAAGTATCTCGAGTATCTTACCAGCGGGATAGTGATTCTCCCATTACTTTATCGTAGCTCTCTATGCCCTTGAGAGTTCTGCACCTCAAGAGCTTTGGTTACCGCCAGGGTGTCATCATCACTTAGCTTAAAGGTCTTCTTCGAATAACGTAGCAGTGATGCTAGATATATTGCTAGCTAAGACAATGCCACGATCATTCCATACCTTCGTCAAGATCAATTAACGAGGACGACCATCGAAGGGCCACCAGGTTCATCCAGCTGTTCATTCGTTAGTAAATAGTGATTATTGCAGACCTAGCTAAGCTAAATTAATTTATCATTCAGAGCATCGTGGCAGCGAAGCTTCCTCATCTCCTTTGTTTATGGGTTTGGAAACGGACATTGAGGTTTTCAGGGCTATGCTGCGACGTCCTTGAAAGTGGTTGGGAGCGAATGAGCTTCCTCTGGGTAGCTTAATCATTTCAGGCTGGTTTCATTGGGGCCCGATTACGGGCATCCGTGGTAGATGCGACTATAGTAGTGGCACTTCATCATCTTTATTCGCCATTGTTCAAACAATGGAACTCCTCGGAGGTGCGTCGGGCGCGTTTCTTAAGAACCGTCATTGATCGCGGCGTCCTCGACTTCGTCAATTCTTTCGGGTTTTGATAGCGAAGAAGAGTTTGACACGCTAGAAATTTTGTCCTTTGGGTTGCTCATTTCTGACTTCATTGTTTTTCAATTTAACTGTCAGACTAATTCTAGATCTCCGTTAACAACTTTTTTTTTGTAGTAGCTGATCTTCATTAGATAGTTCTCCTTGTTGGCTGATACTATGGGCTGATACATTCTGTACTGTAGCAAGCATTGTTTTTCCAAACAGCACCAGGCACCTATTGTATACTTAAATTTTTCGAATTTCCTCTCCACCTAACACGTGCTCTTTTTTGAGAGGCTGAACATCTCTGATCTGAACATCGGAGAGTCACTGCGAAGATTTCTTTTAGCTTGAAGGGGGAATCACGCAGGATAGCTTACTCCGAAGTAGTATCTCCGTGTTTGTTAATATAGGATACAGAATGGCAAGGTCTAAAATCTTGTGTAGCAACAAATCATTTTAAATTAACAATAAAAAATAAAAGTCTTAAACTAGCAAAATTTTAGGCAGCCATATTAGAGCATAATCTTTCAATTTTTGTATTTCAGATTTGAGGTTCTACTTGTAGAATTTCAAATTAAAGATTTACTTGCAATATTTACAGCTTCTAAGACGTTTGGAAACAATTAAGGACTTCAGCGTCGAAAAAGTTGAAATCTCGTCGATCTATTCATGCGCGTCACTAATAATAGTTTATTGCGCCATTACAGATTTTTGAGAAAATTTCTTCTTATTTGGCAGTTAAATCATGGAAGGACTGTACTATTTCCTTAATTTGGGGGTTTTAAAAAAAATAATCAATATCAAACACATTGATGTAATTTTAGGATATATAATAAATTATATTTTAGTTTATGTAATCTAAAACTCAATCTATTTGTTTGATATTGATTATTTTATAATATCTGGAGCTTGTTTATAAGATTCGAATAAATTTGTCTAATTCTTTTATTTTTTGGTACTATCAAAAAATTCCTACCTAATCTACGTACAAGGTAAATAAATTATAAAAAAATTATCTAGGTGTAATTAAAATAATAAATTTCAAATTCTATGTGGTTTTTACATCAGAAATATAGCCAGCCTTGATTAGCTTGGCAGCAACTTATTATTTTTTATCTCAATTTATCAAAAAAATTTACGTAATACTTGTAAATTTAGTAGGTACCTACTTTCATCTTGAGGAAGATTAATATTTAATGGAGGTTTTGGTTTCGCTCGAGTAGATTTGTGTCTGGTTGAAAATGAGATACTCATAGAGCACCAACGTATTTACCCAAGAGGATTCAGTAAATTTCGGTGTGGTTAGCCAAGTCATTATAATCAAATATTAATTAATTGTTTTGGATTTATTGAGTTTAAGGTATACAATGTTAAATTTTCCGAAAAGGTCAGAAAAATAAAAAGAAATAATATAGTACAGTTTTTGTAGAAATCATTATCGGAATTTTCAGCGATTGAGACTAACATGAAATAAATCCAGTGTTTGCTTACTTATAGCACTTGATTATTTTTTAAAATTGAAAAATCACACCAATCCATCTAGAAAAACACCTCGGTAATCGATCACTGCTGTTAGATTGCGAGATTATTATAATTTATCAGTTTTTACCTAGCTTTTCCTGCAGCGCTGCTGTCCTCGCTTGCAGCTCGTTCTGGCACCTGCCGACTCAATCAATAAAGATATACTTTCCAACCGGTTACGTAAAGGTTCATTGCATAATGCATTTTATGATCACCGGTTAAGCCAAAACCGTGTTACTTTAGATTAACGTAATCATTTAGAAAAAAAAGTTAAACGGTTGTTCCATGACATCGGCTACTTAATCATTAAATTTGTATAGCATTTTTGTTACCGACAAAATTTGATAGGTACTACAAATAAAACCCTACTATTTTTACAAAAACAAGAAGCTTTTATTTAGATATCGGAAGTTTTCTAGGTCAATAGAGGAATAATAAAAGCTGACCGGTATGGAAAACCGCAATGGGAGAAGTAATTGAGGATTTTGCATTATTAATAATTGGGCAATACTGTGTAATTATATAAAAAGCCTGGTTATCTGAGCTTTGAACTAATTAATTACCTTCGTAATTAATTTGTCCATTCCTTCTATTCCGAACATCAGGACTTTGCTGATACAAAAAATAATCCTGCAATTATCTCCCTTGATGTATAATATACTATTTTTATTATGACTGAAATTTCACAATGTATTTTATTTATTAAAATATTTTGCCGGGAATATTGATTTAAAAATGGAAGTCAATGTTTTTGACTAAAAATAGGAATCTATACATTAACACAATCATAATATCTAATTTATAAACTACTTTATTGTAGCGTAAATCGATGTGTTCCTAATAATATAACTGAATCAATTCAAATTGATATTTAAATTTCTATCAGGGTTTACTAATTGTACCCTTATGGAAGCAAAGTTTCAATTTAACATTTTTAGGTCATACGTACAGGGTCATTTGGAGAATCAGAGCATTGTCCCCACGAAAAAATGTTATAATTTTATTAATTAGTCCATCCTTGAACTTGAGTTAAGAATACATTTAGAATTTTGCAAGTAAAGCAAAGAAAATGTTCCTCATCTTTCATCACAGTTATTAGTATTTCGACGAAACGATTCTCCAATGAGGATTGAATGTTCTACTCTACTGGAATGCAGAGGGAAAGGGCTAAAATTGTTGCTTAATTATTCCTAATTAAATTAATTTCGTCGGTATAACGTATTAGATTTAACATTTATAACATTATTAATCACATTTCCAAATTGCTACCCCGGGCGCTGTACAGGGTAGTGCAAAGTTTCTAAATAAAAAATATGTCCTCAAAGTTTCCTTACAAGATTTAACAATTGAGACGATCAATTTCAGTCTGAATAATCTTTTTGCAAGAAAACGCGAAGTCGGTTGATGTATGGCATATCTTTCCTAATCGAGGTGCGTCTTCGTTATCATTCATCATCATGTAGTCAAAAGCGGATTTTCTATCTTGAACGAAACTTAGTCGCTCACTTTTGTTTATCTAACCCAGTGGAAAACTATCTTTCGAATTATATTCACGAAGCGTACTGAATTAGATGGGTTGATTTATTTAATTATAAATTTGCTTTTACGTTGCAGCTCATGCAAAACATTTTGATAAAATCCCAACATATCAAGAGTGGTTTTAGATTTGTGGTCCATAAAAAATGTACGAAATGACTGGACAAGTTAAGAATTATAAAATATATCTCAATAACCATTAAGAGTTTTATGAGGGCCGTTTGTCTTGATGTCGTCTGATGAATTTAACTCTAACCTCATAACACCTGAAGTAGGTTTATACCTTTCGAGACGACATAAATTTT
Source organism: Cantharis lateralis (assembly GCA_963170105.1). Taxonomy (NCBI): domain Eukaryota; kingdom Metazoa; phylum Arthropoda; class Insecta; order Coleoptera; family Cantharidae; genus Cantharis; species Cantharis lateralis. The sequence goes on from OY720624.1 coordinate 11,066,730, forward strand.
AGTAGTGGAATTTATTCAATTATCCGAAAATTTAACTAATTTGTATGTAAATGCCCAATTAGTAATATGGATACAGTCATTTCTTTTGTTAATACAAATTTGTAATAAAACTCATATTTGGAAGGTGAATTTGCTACTCCAATTAATTACTTTCAACTCTTTCAAATACCAAAAAACAATTTTTGTATGTGTTTTTTTATTTTCGTACACCCAGAAAAACAATTTGTGGTGGTTACTAAATATTAGTAACTGTAGCAAATAATTTTTGTTGCATCAGCAAACAAAATTAAAAAATAACATTTTTTGTTATTGTAACTACGTAATTCCAATTCTCTATGGATGTTTACGTTGGATATTTTTTTCTTTGTTGTAACCCTTTCACTAGGTTAGGGTTAGCTTACATTTAAATTAAGTTAGGTTAGGTTTAACTTGAGTGACGTCAGTTAAACAATGCCAGGTATAGGAACTAAAATAATGTTACTAAAACTAAAATAAAGTGTGGTTTACATAATATTTTTTTATAATTTCAAAAAAGAAAACACAGTGTAAACTGTGTTTTATGGTTTCTCCTATGATAAATCATAGTTATATTATAGGGTAAACTGTACTTAATAAAAAGTAAGCTTAAAAATAATCTGCGAATGGTATTCCCCGGAGTATTCACGAACCAAATAATTTTTTTAAACTTACTGGGATTAGAACACCGTAATTTTATATCCAAAATCTAGAACTTTTATCACTAGACGGTGCTAAATTGGTGTATCTTTAGAAGTTCTAATAAAGATAATAATTGTAATTCCAGTTTGCCTCCAATTATTTCCACATTAAAACTCATATTGACTGCTCCATTACGCGATTCACTGGAATTGGTGTATATTATTGAATTTAAAATAAATAATTTATTAGCTTCAAAATCCCTAATCTGAAAATAATTGACTAGCTTACTGTAGATTTGGTATTCATTTTAAATTAATTATATTAAAACAATATACATTAATTTTTTATTATATATTATATTATTACTATACATACAGTTAGTCGAAAAAGTTCTCGGAGTCTCCTGTGATGCAAATTGAACATTTTGAAGTCGGTTTTTGTCATATTAAAATCGATTTTATAACAAAACTTTTAAGACATTTTTTATTACAAATTTTATTGCCTTCAATTTTATTTATTTATATTTTTTTATTTTGTCGCACCGTTTCTGACTTACAGCTACTTAAACAAGACTGTATAAAATACCAATAATATTTTCATCTGTAGCTCGGAAACGGTGCGACAAAATATAAAAATGAATAGATCTTTTTTTCTTGTAAATTTTATTGTCTACATTTTTGTTCTTATACATTTTTCTATTTTGTCGCATGGTTTCCGAGATATAGATGCAAATATTTTTGGATTTTACAGAATCTTGTTAAAGTGGCGATAATAAAAATATGTATAATATATAAATAAAATTGAAGGCCATGAAATTTGCAACAAAAAATGTCGAAAAAGTTTTGCTGTAAAATCGATTTAAATATGTTAAAAACGGCTTCAAATGTTCAGTTTACATTGATAACATAAGAGTGTCCGAGGACTTTTTCGAGTAATTGTACATTGATTTTTCTGAGTGTATAAATTTTCCGAATGTTATTAGAAACAGACAGTACGTTTACATTGGCATCATATACTTATTGTATCTCCTAATGGGCTAAATTTAACTGAAGCGTCATACAACGAGAGTTATTGTGAAAAATTTTTATTTACCATTGATAAACAAATTTAAATTTTTTAAACAGATATCATGTAATTATAAAATATGAAAATATGTATAATTTGATCTTATCATGCAATAAATAATGCTAGTTATTACCAAAATAACTTATTCATATAAATTATAATACAATAGTTTACACTACAATAATCTAAAATTAAATAATAATACTAAATAAATATTTTAAATAATCGAGTTGTTAAAAATAGTATAATCAACACCAAGGTTGACAACAGCCCCAGCGCCAAGATTATATTCCGAAGAACTTTCTATAATTTCCTAAAAAATATTTCCCTATATTTAAATTTTCAAAACAGTGGATCTTATTCGGGTCATAGCTTCCGAAGAACGTCCGCTATATTATAATATAACTAGAAGTTAAGAAAATTGTATTTTTGTAAAAAAAAAAGAGAATAGCAATGTTCAAATTTTTACAAATAAATTATCAAGTAGTCCTTTATAATTCAAAAATTAATATTATGTTCTAATGAGTTATCTATAGTAAAAATTTTGGTGTTCTTTGGGGTGAGGTTCTTTGAGAGAATTTGATGCAGACTGCAGAAGCGCGCTTAGAGAAAAACGAAGCAAAGTAAAAGCACAACCTGATTCGAAAAATAAAGTAACTGAAGCATATAGGTAAGATGAATGAAAACCCAACCCCAAGACAGTAAATTGTTTTATTAACTAATTAAGTTCCTAGCGAAAACACAACTTAATGGTTCAAAGTTACTGAGCCAAAAAGTACGTTAGCGTATAGCGCTCTATTGTTTTTATCATTAAAAATATAAATAGGACAATATATAGCTAAATTCGTTTGCGACGATATAATAAATTTTACTTGTAGATACAATTAACGTGTGCTTTAATATTAATTAACCGAGTTATGTTTCAAAAAACCGGAGCCAACGTACATTAAATATTGATAATTTCTTCATTGTTACGAATGACCGCCATGAACTCCACAAATTCATTAATTCCAAATTGACGTCGTCGTATTTACCCAACAGTTTAAATTGTAGTTTTTTATTTTTTACCTTTTTTCATTCCGTCAAATTGTTTCAAATAAAAAACAGTGGCGCACGAGTTCAAACTAATAGATTTTGGATGGGAGTGGCCGATCGTCTGGTGCTTTTGTTTCTGCGTGTTGTATTTACCTATGGGATGGGCAAAATACACCGTAGGGTCTCGAAATTTTGAGAAATTTTATAGTATCACGAAAGCTATTTTTTGACCTGTACAACTGTAACTTCATATTGGAAAAACATATTTTAAATAATAGATTTTTGAAAGAGTTAATGTAATGATCGAGGAAGTTTGTTGAAAACGAGGCTGAATAATAATGACGAATTTAGCAAAAATAATGCGATTAAAAGTTTGATAATTTCTTTATGTTCACAAGAGATTTCGTAATCAGCATACAAAAATTTAAATATTTGATTGCTGAAGCTATTGGGGGGCGGGCGATATTTTGTATAATTATTAGTTACGACAAAAGGGTAAAATAATTATTATTCCAATTAAAATATACATAATATTATATTGTTATCTTGTTTATATTATCAGAGAGAGCAGTTTTTGCTGCAAGTTTCAAGTCCGCTTGTGCGTAAGAGTTTGCAATTTAATTTGATAATTTATTATTTACTACAAGGGAAATCCAAAAATAAATAATAACATGAGTTATTTTAGATGTAGAGGTTTTTGTTCTATTTATTCCTCAAAAACAAACAATACAAAAAATTTGTGAATTAACATGGAGTTATTATTAGCATTCGTTAGAATTAATAACATAGTAATTAAAATTAGGTAGGCGGTGTTTTGAAAATATTGATAGCATTGGAAAATCAGTATTGATTGCAGTATTATTTGTTTTATTCCAATTAAATGTAAAACAGTAAATTATCGATGACAACTCAATTAAGAAATTGTAGAGACATTTAATTCTAGGAAATTTGGGTACAGTATTTATTTAAAAATTATAGGGGCACTCATACATTCATTAACTTATCGGACTAGAAATGAAATTTTGAATTTTTATGTAAAAAAATATACTTTATACTATATAATTCTGTTATTGACGGTATTCTACCCATATATACCCGACATACATATACCCAATAGCATTGATTTATTTATAAGCATATTTTTCAAAAAAAAATTTTCTTACGTAAAAACTCAAAACTCTACTCAAGATACAAAGAAAAGAAACTGAAACAAAAAGAATTCTAATATTCGTGGCTATACGGCCATACCTATACCGGCTATACCGGTAGTTACGCCACTGTGTAACAGTATTACGTCATGTCAAGAATACTGCGTTTTGCGTAAACCTTTTATTATAAATAAATATCTCGATAATGTGTTTTGAAAAATCTTGTCAGCTGTCCCACGCTTTGGACATGAGTTTAGATTGCATCCTTGCCGCTAATTATTGTTTTGGTGTCTGGTTGAAATTACTTCCACCTCACATGTCAAATCACACAAATATTATTTTTTAGCTCCTACAAATTTGATCAAGTTTTCCTTTGGCTCACTTTTTTGAAAATTGAACATTCGCGAAATGGTTACAAAAAAAATTAAGCTGCATTAAATTATTTAAAAGCTAGATTGTTTTGCATCACATAAGACATTGAAATTTTTGGCACAAAATGCACAAAAAAATTTGAAAATCTCATACAGTTCAATATATTATTCTTGTGCCACATTTAACATTTTAAAATCAGGTTGCACCAATCTAATTTAAAATTCCACAACGCACCTCTCATTTGTGTATTTTACGTTACCAACCTAAAGAAACTTAGACATTTTTGAGATTATAGGAGAATGATTAGTTAATGCGGCCTTCCGGCCGCACAACCAGGGCAGTTAATTGTAAGTCTATTAAAATAAATCTTCATTAAAACTAATTTGATGTACAAACTACTTAGTAGTACTCTAAAAGTACTTGGCTACGCCACTGCCCACAAATTAACACTAAACTCTGTGGGGGAGGGGAGCACCCCTTCTTGAAACCATTAGGTACGTAGTAATTAAAGAATTTTTCCTAATTGTATCAAATATTTACAAAAAGAAAAAATGTTTTTTAAATAAAAAAATAAATATTGATACAGGTTATCTATTTTAAGTATTGTTATCAGATATACATATTATATGACATAATACCCAAATTTAAACATTTCTATTACTATTATATAAATTATGTAAGGAGCATAGGGCAATATTACTTAGGCTTTCGTGGGATTTTTGTGAGATAAACAACAACTTTTATTTAAAAGAGTATTAAGTGTAAAATGTAGATAACAAAATCTTTGTTGGGTGTCCAAAACATCGTGTGTTCTGCATTTAATCCCCCCCTAACCCCTCTTAGAAGTGAAGAATTACAACCGCTATATAACTTGGTTATTAATAAACTAAGCTAATATTTTTTTAGCAAAATAATCTCCTACTTATGATCCATAAAAAGATATTTTGGATTTTGTAAAATCCAAAAATAGTATTTTTTTATAATCTAAAATATAACAATAAAATTGTAATAAATTATTTCTTGAAAAACAAGTTCAAGTAGGCGCCCAATTCGCACTTGCGTATGTACTTGATTTAGAAGTGGACACATTGCGTTAAACGTTCGTACCTCATTGAAAACCGCTTTTACAACAAAGCTTATCCAACATTTTTTGTTGAAAATTTTATTACCTTCAATTTTGTTTATATACATTTTTCTATTTCAACGTACCGTTTTCGAGATACAGTGATTTGAAAAACATTCTGAAAAGTTTTTTTAAATTAATATTAATATATAATTTTGACTAAAAATTTAAATAAAACTGTTGAACAACGAAAATTTTTACCAGTGAGTTAAAATCTAAATTTATTATTAAAACGCCAAAATGTTTGAACTTGAATTGAAAACTGAAAGTGACAGGGTAGGACTGAAAAGACTTACTTATTTATCACACCTTGACTTACGAATATGGCGCCGTAGGCGATTTTATTGCAATTTAAGGATTAATCTTAACTTTACGACGAATGAATAATTATTAACCATAACTTTTAATTTCCAAGAAGGTATATACTACAACAATTACTTCATAAAACTATTTTAGAAAAGTGTTCTGCTAAATTAATTTTAATGAGAATTGGAAATGCTACCTAATGAACATTTATTTTTATGGACGCACGATTAAGCATTTAATCAAATGCATAATTTTATAGAAAAAATATGATAAACGGACGATAAAAATTTCAAGTAACACGTAGTTTGGCCAACTATATGTTGAATGCACTTATAAAAATTAAATTTAGATAAATCTCAATAGTACTGTAAACTGCGCTGTACCATAATTAAAAATAGCCCGGTTTTGTGTCTAAATAACCTATCCTATTCATTGAGAACTTTTAAATTACCAAAGTTCGTAGTACGTAATTATGATTTATAAAACCGTAAACTAATTATTTACACTAAAATGATCATATTGTATTGACCAATATTTTTAATTTGTCTCCATTTAATGCAAAATGGAATGAAACTACTGGACCATTTTGTGGTTTAAGAATGAAATTGTATCTTTTACGCAATCTGTCCTTCCGTAAAAATAGGCAATAGTTCCTGTTGTGTTGGCCATAACCCCTCAATTTTCTTACAATTTTATTTGGCCATTACCAGTTTCCGATGTAACTTTTAAACTCAAAATTATAAATAATTGTTTCCGAAACATGACGGTTAAGTGATGTGAATGGAAATTCAAAAATTTATTGTTAAATTGGCGGAAAAGTGCTTTCATAACGGTACAATTTTGGAATATTTTGATATAATATATTATAGGTAATTTATTACATTGTAATATATGCACACTTTTTAAATGTATATCATAATATTTATCGAAGCAAATACCATATCAAATTGGCAAAATATTGAACATTGGCTGTGATCAGTCTTCCGGAAAAAGAACTGCCGGTGTTGTATACTTTTTGATAAAATTTTAATTAGAAATTTTAATTAAGACATTAACAAAATATTTATGTTCCATTGCATTCTTCTCCTGATGATTGAGTCAATAGCCGAGATTATCCATTTGAAAGCTATAATAACAGTCCACTTGTCCAAGTCATGGTTAATGTATAAGAAGTTGATCTAACCAGAAGTAATGCCGAAATTCAAGATGAGAACTCTAGTGTCGTAGGTTCAGCATTTGTACTGAAAAATCAATACCTTTACATTCACTTTTCTGTCCAAATAGGTGGTTCACGTTGCGGTATCACAACATTTATTATGTTATTCCAGCATTCTATCACTTGAATTTTTAAAAATCTTTATTTTGCGAAGAAGATTTCAGACCTACTCATATTTTGTAATACGTTTTTGCCACCCACTAACTTTCTAAAATTATATACGTAAATCTAAAATAACAAAATATGCTGCACCATAAATATTAATATGAGTGACTATTTTTTGCATTATTTAAAGTAGGAAATTCTGTAAAAATATTATTTTAAATATTTATCATTGACATAATGCAATTTTTCAATTTGGCGATCACAGCAGAGAGTGGGCACACGTCTGCTACGAGTCTAATTTAAAATTTTGCACTGCAATATTAATAAATCCAAAATAGAAGAGAATATTGAAATACATAACTATTTTGAATTGCTTGCATTCGGAAGGAATTGTTCGTTTCCTAGACTTAAAATAAAAAATAAAAATAGTAGCGACTTTAACGTATTATATGACTGGGGGTTTAAAAATATCGATTCCTCCTACTGAAGTTGCACCCCATATTGTGTCCCTCTCATACAATGCAATATCGCAACGTCGCTTACATAATCGAACGCATAATATAATATTGTCGTTTCTAAACAATTTTCTTTTTAGAGATTTTGTTATTTACGTATCCAATATATGCTTTTTTCTTAAGTGCAGGAAATGTAATTGAAATTCCATTACAGTGACTAACATACTAAGTAAATAACAATTTGCTTACAAATAAACACAACAAAATGAATCGAACAGATTCCCTTAACTATAAAAACTAGAAGGGAACAAAATTAGGGTGCCGTGTTATTGATTGAATCACATTAATAGAAACTAATAAAGTCGTAAGTTCACAGTTTTCCACAGTCTCGGTTAAATCATGTTTTCCGATAATTATTATTGTATTTAATTGCCGAGAAAGCTTGTGCAATAATTTTAATTTGATATTTATATTGATGAGATGAAATCAGCTAACATTAAATCTAACCATAAAAATAAAATATTTTAGCTAGCTAGCTTTCGAAATTTAACTCACAGTGCTCGAGAGCGCAGTTCTGGAACAGGAACAAACGAGACTCGAACAAAAATTTAAAAGGGTTGCCGCCCACTAACTTAAAACTATATTTACTCTAGGAAAACATTACATAATTTATATCAAATTGATTGCTCTTGTGTTCGCTTAGTTGCATAAGCTGTAACTTCTCACTTATTTTTCGAGAACTTATTAACAATTAGGATTTTATTTATTTACCACCAAGGTAATCTGCCGTGAATACGCATCCTGTGGTTTGGCCCCACGTTAATAATACTTCCAATGCACATCAGGGACTTAGGAGAGATTAGGAAGGCATGCACAAGCCCGAGTAATCGTTCTTCTCGCGCTTTTCTTTCACATTTGTCTTGAGAGGAAATATATTAACACACAGGTATTACCTATTATCCGTATTTATCTATTAACGAGCATTCTTTCCCTCGGGATTCGTCTTTCCTGCAAGAAGAACGCTTATGTATGCTTACCTAATGGGTCACGACTCTTCTATCATACGAGGCAAACGAAAGTGATGAATAAAATATCACCCCCACATAAAGACGAAACGAAGGGGCAACCTTCTAGACGTCTAGACGTGTAACAAATTTCACATTGGCAACCGAAAATATAACAGTAACAACATGATGCCGTGCCGAGCCACAGCATGCAAAAGTACCCCACGAATTTTAGAAATTTACTAAAGCAATTATGCTAGTTTGACATGTAAACTACAAATATAAATATTAAAATATGTGAATCATCTAAAATTTCCGATATAAAAGGTCCAAAAACCTTTTTTTATTTTTAATATTATTTATTAATTGGGAAATAACACAAGTTGATACGAATAAGTTACCGACCCCAGGCTCTTTATAAAACATCCCTGAAGCTTCCTTAACTCGAAAATTACATGCTTAGAATGGCAAGAATCTGCTTTTAATCCATAATCCAATTTAAAATAAATTTATGTTATTATGTCAACAGTTACGTGCTAGTGCAGTGTTACCAGATTTCACCCAAAATTGCAGCCTACTTCACATCGAAAAATTGCTCATAAGAATTTTGGTATATTTTTCAAATTTTACCCTTGAGATAAGACAGACGTACGGCGGAGTTTTTGAATTTTCGAAGTGACTGGTGAAGATTTAGTTTCAGGCGCATTAACATCATCAAGGATACCAAATTTAGGAACTGGAATTTCCACACAAAAATTATATTTAATTTCTTCAAAATTATTTATATTACTACGAAAGTTAAAGGAAGTTGGAATAATGGCCCAATCTGGCAACACTGGGCAAGTTAGACAACTGCGGTCAGATTCTGATAAAACTGTTTACGTGGAGTACACGTACCGCCAACAGAAGGAGCAAAACGCCGACCAATTATGCAAATAACTGAATTTTCAAAATTAATTATTTCATCTATCAAATTTTACATTAATTTGGTGTCGCTGTGCCGCGAATTCAGAGTTTGAATTCCAAATCGTAAAAATAAAGTTGTGTTTATTATTCAATTGATTATTATTTTTAAAAATTTTGCATACCTTGTTTATCATTAAATAGTAGCGTAGTAGCAAGTAGTGATAGATTTATCTAATAAGCAATATAAATTTTTATAAGTATATGTGCATGTTTTAAGACGCATAAATGTATATTTCAAGTTAACATAAAAGTTTTGCCTAGTTACTAAATAAATCATGAATTTATCAATAAATAAAATGTGCTTACATTAAATAAATAGGAATGGAGAGACCTACAATCAGTTATACATCGAAAACTTTTGTGACTTTCAGAATTTACAAATTAATGTTTCGCACTTTTAAAAGTAAAGTTTTAAGGGTGTAAAGTGCCACTTTTTACCCCACGAACAAAAAGCAAGAGAAGAAACGGGGGATTTATTCAAAAAAATTTTAAGTTTTTAACTAAAAAGTTTTAGACTTTTAGTATTTATTTATAATTATTTAAATTATTAACATTGATAATTATATTATTCATTTATAGAGGGGAGGGGCATTTCTGAAAAATAACCAGAATAGTGACTGACGCGCAACAATGGATAAATGAGATTTCCGCTAGTAAATTCATGATTTCAAATAACATAATTTTTTTAAATAAAAAAAATTATTTTAGAAAACAAGAGACGACTCCTAGCTTACTGAGTTATCCAAACAATTACTGACTCTTAAGTACTCGGTTCGAATCTGAGGAGAGTCCGTCTCCGTGCTTCGGAGGGCACGTAAAATTGGCGGTTTCCTTAAGTGTACCTAAACATGAGTGGACTGAAGGGCCGATGATAATTATTTAAATTGATTATGGCATTGAAATATTGTATATTTATTTATATTAGCAAGTATAATAAAATAAATCCATTTAAATTTATAACTACAGTATTTTCCATTATGATACCATACAAATCGCATCGATTAATCACCTCGATGCTATGTATAATTACTATTTGGTTTATAATACAAAGCCAGTAATAACAAATCGTTATTTATAGTCGAAAACGTAAAAAGTTTAAAATAGGGGGCCAATTGAAAGTTTATGTATGTAGGTACTTGTGTATTGTAAATGCGTAGCAAATAATTTCCGTTTTACATTTTTTAAATCGGAAATATATTTCCATTTACGGCGGAAACGGCGTATATCAATAAAAAATTTATAACTTTCATATTTATCAAGTTCGTACTTTTACTTTCCTTGAATGAATTTTAATCAATTTAATATTAAATATTGCAAGAGCACTTAAAAAAGCTTGGAGCAGATTATCCTGAAAAAATGTCACATTTTTACAACTTCAAGCTCTTTTTCAACGCAGAAGTACGTTTTTAAATAACTAATTATTATTTATTTAAGTACAGCATACAAAGTTACTCGAAAAAACTTTCTTCTCTTTAGAAGCGTTCAAATTGACTTTTGTCATCAAACGCTAAGTAGAATCTGTAAAACTTGAAACAGTTAAAAGGCTGAATATTTCTCAAGTTTCTTATTTGATTAAAAATGTTGTCAAAGTAAATATTACCACTTGGTAACAGGATAAGTCATAATGGCAAAACGAAATGAAATAACGAGAAAAGCTTTGAAAAATTCAATATATCAGTCCATACGCAATTCTGTCAATAATAATTTTAAAGTTTTTTCAAAAAGTCAACGTTTTTTCCCTGAAGCTTGCTGTCGACATAACTCAATTCTGAAAAAATATGACATGTTCCCATTGGTTAGTTTATCCGAACGACCTACCAAACTAATTTATTCTTATTGTCATAGTTTTGAATTTATCTGATTCGCCTAAAATTATTTATCTACTGCCGTTCTGAAAACTGCACTTTCAATATTCTTTAAGTAACTAATAAAGTCCAGGAAAACGTCAAGAATGTATTGGCTGCGTGCACTGCAACTGTCTTTCAGGCAGTTACATGAATAGCTTTAGGTAATTATCGATTAACACATCATATAGGTTTATGGCAATTTCTATTTTCTTTACAAAATTAAACGAAGGTTGAAATGTTAAAATAACGTACACTGAGATCATTAACTAACCCGACGAAAATTGCAGGATATTTTAATAATCTTCGTAGTATACAAACTTTGTTTTCTAAATTAAGCTTCGAAAGTTGTGGGTGTTTAGCATAACAGTTTATAGTTACTTTATTCAAAGGAAACCTTACCGAGCAACTTCCAATATCATTTTTTGTATCATATTATTAGGTATTAAGGTCATTCTAATTTTCTGAAAATTAAATATTAAAATGGGATTTACAACTTGACGAAATCTTCTTCAGGTTATTTTGTACAATTTGCAGCAGCGAAAACTTTTTCAGTTTAGTAATGAAATTATCAAACAAAAGCTGTAAATTTTTAACTTTGGAGTAGGGAATTCTTTTCTTTAAATTTCTCACAATTTGAGTGAGAAGTGCAGTTTACATTATATGATTTCTCTTGTGACTTATCATAGGAGAAAGCACAAAGTATGGTTAACATGATATTTTTTATAATTTTATTGAAAACTGTGTTTTATGGTTTCTCTTATGATAAATCATATAATGTAAACTGCACTTAAGTCACCCGTCCTCCGGAGGGTTAACAAATAAAACTTGGAAACTATTCAAATTACTTGTAACTTGTAAGTTATTAGTCTAATAAACATTGTGCAACAGACCCCAAATGAAAATTGGTTAACGTTTACTTAAATTATCATAGATACGAGAAAAGATATTTTTCGAGTTAAAAGAAATAATTAAATTGTAATTGCGAATTCTTGCAGGTTCAGTAAACATCGTACAAATGTTAATTAACCAACTCATGCGAATATTTCCACTAAAAATTAATATGTTTGTAATGCTATAATTTATCATTACGGTACTCACAGGAATGCAAATTTTGTAATACCGAATCATTTCTATTGTATGTCGTTTGTTTCTAAGTTTCCTTAGAAAATTTAAACCCCAAATCCTGAGAGATAAAATATATTCGGGTTGTTTTAAGAATCCTGCAAACGAAGAGATTTAACTTTTGCAAGAGCATTGTTAAATATTTTTTGGGCTTGATTAATTATCATAGGTGGCAAAGCCGTTTGGAGTCAATGGATTATAGCTAATAATTATGAAAATGATCGGTTACGTAGCGCTTAACTGGAATATTCCATAGAATATACAACGTTCAATCAGACATTATTGATTTTCCAATGAAACAGTAAATATCCAAAAGCTTCTATAAGCAAAAAAATAATTTTTTTATAGGAGTCTGTATATATTCTTGATACAAGAAAGCAAACAAAAACGATCAATAGGTAAATTGACAGCATAGTACAAACGAGAAATATAAACTTATTTCAAAGAATATAAATTTCTAAAGGAAACTAAATACAGACAGAGCAGTCGTGGGTTTCCAACGTCGAAACCCACAGCTTTCCGTTGTTAAAACTCAAAATAGAAACTTAATTCCAGTTACGCTGGAATTTTTACTTTTTAATTTATTTGGAAGTAGTAAAGTTACCTGAAAAGTTCATTCTTATTTTGCAAAAAGAAAAACATATCTTCTGAGCATGAAAAGTTATATTACTGTTTGGGTCAGAAGATAGCAGCTTATTTGCATACAATATGAATGTACCAAAATAATTCACTTTTATTGTATGTATCTATGGACTTTTGAAAAAACTTATTTTGTAATACTGCAGATATTCGGAGAAAAGGCATTGTTAAAGTTTTTTTAATAGAAATCATAGGTCACATTTGGTATCGTTATTAAAAAAACTCATTTTTTCCTTTTCAGTGTGTGTAAAAATGTAATATGTTACATAAGAGAACTCTCGAGAAATATCCAGATTAAAATTTTATCAAGTGAATCTTTGGTAAAAGGATATAAGTTGTCTATATTCCTATTAAAAGCGAATTTCAGTGAAGAAATTTAAAAATGTTGATCTTTTTTTATTATTTTCTTAAAAGTCAAAAAACATAAATTGTACGAAAAATTATATAGTTAGGCTGGGAAAACGAAATTATTATTAGATTTACGAACAGTTTCCAGTGACTCGCAAAAGTTCCCACCTTTCGAGATCCGTAATTTTCGAGTTTCAATCGCACTTCAGGAATTATTTTAAATTAAAACTTAAAAATTCAAAATGTTTGTCTTTAAATACTATGTCTCAACACAGTAATACTAATTAGTACCTACGAGAATTTAGTATTTAATGTGGATTTTTGACTGATCAATAACTTCAATTTTGTCGTCGATTAACTGACCAATTCAGTCAGTGTAGCGGATTCAAGGGGGGGGGGGCTAGGGGGGTTCAAGCCCCCCCCCCCCCAATCATCTGAATCTTATTTTAGTATTTAATTTTTACCTTGATAAAGTCTACCTTCAGCTAAGTCAAGCCCTCCCCAAACTAAGATCCTGAATCCGTTGCTGTATTCAGTTACTTCCAGACAGAATGTAACTTCTAACTTGGCAATACTATATAATGCAAAGTGATTTTTATTATAATTTACATGGTTTGCATAATATCATTTACAATGATTTACGCTTTCCAGTTAACATAATTTGGAGTGCGTGCCACACTTTTGATTTTTATCTCAAAATTTAAATAAACTACCAAGGTTATTATTATACACTTTATATCCTAATTTTAATTTTGTATTTTCATCTACGAATAAAAATTTAATTGCATTCGATAAGTATATTTTATAACAAAGCAATTAAATATTGTACAAAAAAATTTCCGTAAATGTAAATGGTTTAAGTGCCAGTTTCTTAATTCCAGCGTCTGAAAACACTAAAGTACTTAAGATTTTAATTTTATATCAAAATTGAGCGGTAAAAAAAATTTAATACTTTTTAGCTGACCTCTATGACCCTGAACTCATCAAATTTGTATTAACAATTAAGAAAATAAAATTAGAGTTAGCATTTTTCCAAACGACCATGAAACTACCAACGTGCATCTAACTGCCAAATGCAAATTTTAACTAATTTAATTAAATATCCCACAAACTTCATATTGCAAGTATCGGGGTAGAATTGCATACACTTTTGTTACCTAATTGGTTCATTTGTATCTCAAAAGACTTTTCCTACCATACAACATCCGTTTTAATTAAATGCTTGATTCAATAACAAACTATAACTACAGGATAGCAGACTTTGCAAGATTCTAACAAATTATTCGAGTAGGTTTTCATTATATTTAAAATTTAAATAAAGACTATCTAATTACTTAGATGCCGATGGTGTTTCATTAAATTTTCAAATGTTAAGACACTCAAATAACAAATTAAAATTGTAAAAAGCAAATTCGTTCTACTCGAAAGTTTCATGTTTTGGATTAAGTACGCCTGACTTAGTGATTTAAAACTTTTGCCTCGGTTTTGACTGGTTCGAAACACTTAGCTGGAACATGGAAATTTGGCTTCAGCATAGCTTAGCTTAACTTTCAAACATCTAACGATATTACACTTTTTGTTGTATTCCATAAGCTTAGTACATACTCTTAGCTCATTGGCAATAATTATTAATTGTAATAATTGCTTTAAGCTACTGTACTGTGAAGTAGAAGATTAAAAGCTGATTAAATGGGTTATAACCGGCTAACGGCTTATAACATCCAAGTTTTTGGTTATATACTACAATTTGTAGAACAACATAATGCATCCAAATCAGGAAGTGCTTGGCGTTCAATTAATTGGAAAAATAAAAGCTGGGTTTTCTGGGCGCCAGGTGAAATTAATAAAACACTAAGAAAAAATTCACCTGATTTATAATCAATCAAAAGTTCCGATCAGTCAAGATAATGTAAACGTTTTTTACAAACGTAAAAAACGTATACTTGAATTTAAATATACAGAAAAAATTTTCGTCTTTTCCAAAGAAAAGCACATTCTAGCAACACTACACAATTAATTTGCTTTTTGTGCTGCTTAATCATAATAAAGGATTAAATTAATCGCTTAATGTTAATTAGCTGCGAAATGTGCCTGGTTGATGCTTGAAATAAATTTTATGTAATGTGATTATAGTGGTATTATTATAGGTATTACAACTGTTTTAGTAAATTATAACTAATTACACGTATCATGTGAGTTTTATATCTGCAAAAACGTTTAGTAATCATTACTGTTGATATTATTGATATTTAACAATAATTAACGAGAGTTTTTAAATAATGCATGTGCAACAAACGTGTGATTAGATAACCTGATTATACAACAGTGTACAGTGGCGTACAAGTGATTTACAATATTTTTCATTACTTCACTGAGATATTGGCATATTTTCACAAGAAATCAAATTATTTTCACTGATAGAAGTTCAAGTAATAATATGTTGGTTATGGGCCCAACTTATCCATATAGTAAATAGATAGGCTTATAATAAGGGATTCCCCTAAGTAAATTATATATTTCCAGGCAAAAAACAAGAACTTAAATAAATTTTTTTGGAATACTAATATAAAATAACAGCTTAAATAGAATTTAGAAACATAAGCTGGGATATAAGATAAATCAAATAACCTCTTTTAAATAAGTTTAAATATTTAATTAGAAACCTTGAATGTAAAAATATGCTGTATGAAATATTTTATCTTTATATTTATTTTGTATTAAAATATTGTTATGTAGATTAAGTAAAAGTTTCCACTAATTGCTATACAATTTTTTTTAGCGATAGGAAAATCCGATCCCGAAATTGAATTTATCATATTTCCTCATTAATTTTCTTTAATTCTGCAATTTATGACAAACTTACATCAATCTGTTTATGTAGCTGTGGGAAAATTTTGGAAAATCTATAAGTTTTCATTAAATGCATATATGCAACCTGACGTACCCTAATGTCTAGACATATTTTATCACATGAAGTGGTTGCTCTGTAATAACGAGCAACTGAAAGCTTTACAAGTGAAAAGTGATATACCCTGTAAATAAGGGTTATCTTGATATCGCCAGGAAAATTTTCGTGTTTAAACGCCATGTTTTTCAGTTAATGGTCAATAATTTGTTTCGGTTCAACTCCACAAGTTGCAGTCTGATCAAGGCTGATGTAGGAACGGTTTCCGACAAATAATCAAGTGGAAATATACAAAAACTGGCTTATTTTCAATTTCCTTAAAAAATATTAAATTACATAATATATTTCGATATATCGTGGAAAATTTATGGACCAGCCATTTTGGTGTATTCCCTATAGAAGACTTTAAATTTCCTGCCGAAAATAATTAAACTACTCTCTCCATTTTTTAATACCCAAAGTGATTTTCTCAACTTTTAAATCAGAAGTTTCAAACTCATTTTCTATAGCTAATATAAGCTTTATTGAGTAGTATTTATAGGCCATTGAAGCATAATATACATAGTATATACCATGTATAGATAGCGTAGACCTTCAAATTGATTGACTACTTTTTGAACACGAAAAAGAAAATTGAAAAAGGTTTTCCATCACGTACTTACTAACAATAAATAAAAAACATAATTTAAGTTTACAAACACCTATTTTCAATTTTTCAAACACGATGAATTCCATCTGCCGGTTCAGTGCTTGCTTTACACAAAATATAAAACGACAGGCTATGATGTAGTCTGTTTTTACAGTATAAAAAAAATTTCATGCAAAATATATTGAGTAACATCCATAACATCTCAATATGCTACACTGGACATTGCAATTTATGGATATAAATTTCCTCGTGCATTTCATGCTAGTCCTGCCATCACCGCACACGCAACCGGTCTTCAGTTTAATTTTTGTACTAGCTTCGTTAATAAATCAAAATTTTTAACCACCATTTTCGAGGTTAATAAATTGTATTTATTATAAAATATAATATAAATTATGGAAACACACGAGATAACATCACGATTAGGATAAATTTGTAAAGAAATGTTGCAAACCGCAATTTACTATCTGCTGTTATTTCCGGGACGCATGGGAAAAATAAAAATTTTCATATTTATAAGTTACAATCATTTGTTTATGATTTAACAATGACCGAAACTATTGCATTTTTTAGTGTAAATTTTGTTTTTTCAAAAAAAAAAAAAAAAAAAATTATTATGGAATTGTTCAACAATTTTTTAAAATGTATTTAATACATAATTATGTTGCCCCCCCCCCCCTTACTCCCAGACAATACACCTAAGGTGAATATAGTAAAGGGGATTATAAATAACGTAAAAGATATATTCTTGAGCAAAGATGGTTTAGGGTTGATTTGGGGGGTAAAAAATTGTATTATTTAGATTTCCGGCGAAATTTGACCTCAAAACAAAAAGTATCCAACACAAAAGTTGTAGATAATGCAAAAATCTACCACTTTTGTAGAGGTTACTTTTTAAAAAAACACAAAATTTCCGAGAAAAAAGCGAAAAATCGTCTTATTTACTTTTTTTTGTTTTTAATTTTGTATTTCCGCAATAATACTTTAATTTTGACAAAACGTAGTAAAAGTATACTTTTGTGTGTCTTAAATAATCAGAAATTTTTTTAAATAAAAAAATCAATAAGTTTCCGAGATATACACTTTTATAAAGATACCCAAAATTATAAATTAACAAACAACATTTCGAAATATTCTATTCCAAGTTCTACAGCATCGAAAAATAAAATAAAATTTAAATACACCTACTTAATGTTGCGTGATTAAGAAAAAATTAATTTTCACTTAAAGGACAATTTAACATTCAATAATTTTTCCGTTTTTATTAAAAGCTTTATATTAACTTGCCCGGGTATATATATATATATATATGCATTTATATCTTACTTGACTCCGCATATAGAGAAGGCGACAGTTTCTCCGCCTTTAAAATTACATGTAGCTAAAAAAGAATTCTGTATAAGAATACAGAACGATTTGAACTCCAGCAGCAACCCAAGAGGGGTAAAGATTTCTGTAATTTTTCTACACACCAATCTGCATACCGGCTATACGCCGTTGGCTCCGTTAAACCAGATGGCGTTGTAGACTCTATCTGCATATATAATACCTTCAGAATACATGTGAATGTGTTGCAAATATCTCCAACAGTGTTGCCCGATGTAGTTTGTGATAACACGGTACAGCATGAGTGCAGAAGAGAGACAGCGCTCCCGTATATACGTTATTAACTTATTATGATACCATCAGGTATTTAAGCGTGGGTAATCCATATCTATACTACTCATGCTTTTTTTATTTAAATAACATCGTGTACAAAGTATGTTATAACTTTAAAATTTACTAATAATTATTTCACTTAATTTCAGAACAATATTTGTTTTATAAAATATTAAATTAGAATTTATTTTAGCGCAGTGCAATGTCTTACCTCAGAGAAATTTATAAAAAAAAAGCAATTTACGGTTCCAACAGCTCCCAAATACACTTATATCAGGCCTAATCTAGAGAACCGTTTAAAGTGGTTTTGTTATTTCAGTGTAATGATTTTCTGTAATTTCAAAAACTCCGAACAAGTAGCGCTCAATTTAAACACTACCAATGGAATATTTTAAGAAATTTTTATTCTAGTTAAGTTGAAATATTAAATTAATTAGTCCAAGAGCCCAGAGCCCCCAGACCTAGGTCATTTTAGCAAAAGCTGAGATTTTCAGAAAAAATATGTGATACATAGATAAAAAGCGTATTGTGAAATTTCCAATTTGAAAAGAGGCCGTTCTAGAGATAACGGTAAAAATAGTTTCTCTATGTGTGGGAGCGCGACGGTAATATGCATGCATATGTAGTGGGAACGAGAGCATCAACTATATTGTCACCGAACTCACAGAGCAACTATTTTTATCGTTATCTCTAAAACGGCCCCGCTTTCAAATTAGAAATTTAAATATGTATCACATATTTTTTCTGAAAATCTCAGCTTTGTTAAAATGACCTAGGTCTGGTGGCTCTGGGCTTTTGGACTAAAAAATGTAGGTACGTAGCACCGTGTACTACGTATAATGTCGATAAGCGAGAACTCCGAGCAAGTAGCACTAAAGCAAACGTTCTTAATAGAATTGTTATTAAATTATTGTTATTCATATTATGTTTTGATAATGATAATTAAATGAAATTTATTTACTTTATTACGTTTTGGCAGAATACTTGCTCTATAAATGAGGTGGTCCGAACAGCACTAAATCAAGTCTATTTAAAAACAAATTCTGTTACGATCCCTATTGTCCTACGGAATAAGGTTTGAAATTCATACACTCCTGTTCGAGCCCTTCCATTTTAATTTCTAGTCATAAAAATTGTATATGAATTTCAAGCCTTATTCCGTCGGACATTATGGGGATCATAACATAATTTTTTTAAATGGACTTGATTCACTCCTGTTCTGACCACCCTAATTATGTTTCAATACAGATTAGGTAATTATTATTTTCGGAAATATTAATTTTTGAATTTTAAAATTAAAATTTTAACATTTACGTATTACGTCATAGACATAACCTACCTCAAACATAAGTATGTATACAAGCTGTAACTTGATTATAAATAGTTACATTGTTGAAGATCAGCATTTTTACTAGATTATTTCATCACCATCACTTTACGCGGGATTTATTGGAAATACAATAACAGCCGTGGGTAAAAAAAATAGTCACCCTTTGAAATCTCAGTATTTTGAAAATTTTTAAAAATTTTCTAAAAACAACTATGACACGGAAACTTATAAATTTGCCAAGTCGGCAGTTTTTTTAAAGAACCGAAAAATGTTGTTTTCCTTATACCTAATTCAACACGATAACTGTTTGATCGATTTTTTTTCAAATGTTTTTTGTTTGTAATGATTGGTACAGCATAATATAGGTAAAATTTACCATATATTTCAGCTCATAAAGGCTTCCAAAAATTTCAATAACTTAATTAAACTTGTAATACTCTTATATTTCGTATTTTTGTTTTACTAAAACATTAAAATAAACAAGTTTTTTTCTGGGAAGGCCGTGTCATAGTTGTTTTCATTAAATTTTTAAGTGTTTTCAAAATACTGAAATTTTAAAGGGTGCCTAATACTTTTACACACGGCTGTATTATCTATTATAATTATATTTCTAATCAAGTTTTTGGTTCCAACAGCTCCCAAAAACACTTAAACCGAATCTACAGAACCGTTTAAAGTAGTTTTATTGTTTCAGTGAAATGATTTTCTGTAATTTCAATAACTTCGAACGCTCAATTTAAACACTATCAAACCCATGGAATAGTTAAAGAAATTTTTAGAAGTTTAAATATTAAATTAATGTATAATGTCGATAAGTGACAACTCCGAGCAAGTAGCACTCAAGTAAACGTTATTAGAATATTGTTATTGTTTGGTTCTGATAATGATAATTAAATGAAGTTTATATAATTTAATATGTTTTGGCAGAATACTTACTCTATAATTTTGTCTTCCGAATTTCAATATAGATTAATTATTATTTTCGGAAATACTATTAATATATCTAATAAATTATAAACGAATAATAATTTCAATTGCAATTCAATCGTTTTATTAACTTGGTTATTCGTTTATAATTTATTAGATTTTTAATTTCACAAGTTACGATATTTAATTAATTGGAAATACTAATATTTAATTTTAAACTTATATAGGTCATTGTCGTAACCTACCTCAAACGTAAGAATGCATATAAGCTTAATGTGATTTATCAACTTTAGCAATTGCTGAAGATCAGCATTTTTTTACTAGATTATTTCATCACCATCACTTCCCGCGCGAATTTACTATATTATGTTTCAATTTTTCTGAATCTAAGAATTTGATAATAACTGATTGTGAATATTCACTCGTTGTATTTTTCATACATTGACTTAAAAAACAACTGCGACTAGTAACTTAATTTTTAATAAAATTTAAACAATTTTCCGATTAATCACAAGAAAATTCAACATATTTGAAAAGTTACGAAGTGCGTAGTTGAAGAATATCAAGATTTTTATTCTGATATATTAGATTGGCCAACCATTCAAGAAGATCAATCAGATCAGGATAGTATTTAAACAATTTATTATAATTTAATTTTCAGAACAAAATTTTATTTTGTGTGAATTTTGTATCTTTTTTAACAATATTTTATGATTTAGTGCAATAAGGAAAGTACTTCACAATCCAAAAAAGTGTTTGTTAAAAAACTATTATTTTGGATGCGAATTTTTGGGTGGTTTCTTATCAAGAAAATATGTTTCTAAAGGATTGCAAAAAAAATATAAAATTTGAAGATCAATTAATCGATTATCTTGAAAAGTCCATTTTGCAGTACTACCCTTTTTGAACTTAGCTATTCAATTATTCTACGTCTAAAAAAGACAAAATTATTATTGCAAAACTTAGTTGAAAAATTATCAATATAATTAGTTTTTTTTAAAAATCTTAATTTTTAATAAAATCAAAATTTACTTTTATAGAATGTCACAATATTATGTTCCAGAAACACGAATATCGGATAAGTTAAATTGTTTAAAACATCCTTAGATTGCAATCATGATATCTGCATAACGGTAGTTAAAGCTTTAGCTTTAGAAAGCAAAATTTGTATTTTTTCTTTTAAATAATGTGATGGTGTGGTTTTTTGTTGTTTTTCCCACAGTTCATAAATCGATATTGGGCTTTACATCTCAGCAATTATTTTTTGTCTTATCTTATTAGCTTCATACTGTTATTGTTTTATTAAAACCTATCATTTGTTAGGTATGACAAATTAAAAACAAAATTGCAAATGTGCAGGAAAGTAATGAGTAGAGAGCGGATTCATTGTACTTATCGTTAATATTATTTATTTAAGGCAGCAACACATTATTTTAAAATGTGCACGATTTACAATAAAGAATGTGATTATTTAACACTAAGTTTTTTGTGCCTTTTTGAGTATTTGTGTCTATTTACAATTTTTGTACTTGTTGAAGTATTTTTCTCTGAATTTCAACGCTGAGGCATATTTAAGATTATTTATTTATTACAGCGATTTAAAAATGTACTTGTAAAAATTTTAGTAAAATCGGCGTTACTCTTAAAAAGCCTATTTATCCGCTCTCTAGGAATGAGTAATAAAATCAAATAATACGTTGAAGTTTTCTTGCGGAGGCGGAAAATTCGTTAAGCATTTTTGCTAATAAAGTTCGATACAATTACTGTAAAACTTGCGAATTCCCGATATGATAACGTTTTTAAAAATTGTATAATATTAGAAATGCAATGCGTAAGAACTTGCTCGGAGCTACCGAATTTTGCTACTAGCAAAAATATTTTTGTATAATCTGTTCAATTAAAAATAATTCCATCGGAATTACACTAACCCAAGCATTTTTGCGAAAGGTAAATAAATGCAACTTTATCTACATTTTCTCTGATCTCTGCATCCAGCGAAACGTAACTACTCCGCTACTATTTAACAAATAGATATATTAAAAGTTTCACTTGAGTTTATTTCTGGAATTTAGAAGAAACAAACGTGACTTATTCGTACTCCAACTCAAATACTGTTATAAGTCGAAAATTGCAATTTTTCAGGAATGAACTGAGTTCTTATAGTGGTTTGAGGTACAAATTACTAATAAATAATAAAATAGTGAATTATGTCGTGTTTAGGTTCCTATTTATTTTAACAGACCTAAGAGAGTTTTTAAAAAAATCAAAATTCATAATTTTCGTCTTACGACAGTATTTTAAAAGAAGTGCCAAATGTCCTCTTGCCTTGAACGTAAGTCCTCAAGTTTTAATTAAATTTAAATCTCTAAAATTACACCTGCGCGATTCGCAATAAGCGAATGAACAACCGATTAAAAATTTTTTTTTAATAATTCTAATTATAATCCCAACTTTAACGGCGGCTGTACAAATAATTTCGTTATAAAATATTACACATTTCACATTCTTAATTTTAAGGGTAGGTACCTAAATAAAATAAAAATGATATTAACTATTTTAAATAATGATCTGGACGAGTATTATAGAATGAAAATTAAATTTAATATAAGCAAAATTTATTTTTACCCGTTCTCTTTTAGTAATCATTGGTAATCATGCAAGTTTCCGTCAGCTATCTACCTTTGCGCTGTTGCCGTCAATATTTTAAATTTTGAAACCAAAAGGTACTGTACTTATACGGAGTCCTTTTAAACCGTGAGACATATTCTCTTATGATTGTTTGCGACGGTAGCGAACCTAGCGGTCGTTAGTATGTACCTTACTGTATGGAACTATATGTGTACAAGACCATTTGGACTCCAGACGAAAACTTGCCATTCGACTCCAAATGTCATTAGGATTTATAATCCTCGTTTTTAATGGGGGAACGTTTTCGCCTCCGATTTTGGAGTCGAAATCGTAAATTCGGAGTCGAACAAGATATATTTATATACTTATAGGAGGCGTATAAGCACCGATTGCATGTATATATATATATATATAGGAGGTAAAAATCTTTCGGCTGCTTTTTAATTCACTTCTAGTCATCCAAACAAGCTGAAATTTGAAACACCGACTTGTATCTCGAGACATTTTAATCTATCAAATTTTGAAACCGATCTGATCATCCACCGCATAATTATCACATTTTCTATAAAAATTTTGACACAAATCTATCTGCCGCGAAATCAAGTAAGCATGTGTCAAAATTAATTGACTTAGTTCAAGTGTCAAGTTAATGTCAGATATATCTTTAATATTTCGGCGCTGAGTTTCACGAGTTAATAATTTTAATTAATGATTGTAATAAAACTTAAAAACCACAAAATAAAAATAAAGTAAAAAACAAGTTTTATAAAAAAAGCTTTATTGAATGAAGACAAATGAAAATTCTTTCTTCTATGTGTGCTCTTGCTTGGAACCGAATAGAGTATAAGTTTCTTGTAACATAATTTTCTTTTCAAACTTTAAAGCTTTGGTGGTGCCTTTCATAGACTTTTCTATAAGGAAGAAAAACGTATACTTAGTAGATATCAACTTCGGCGAAAGTTATCGTATAATATGTGAAGCACCACCAAAGCTTTAAAGTTTGAAAAGAAAATTATGTTACAAGAAACTTATACTCTATTCGGTTCCAAGCAAGAGCACACATAGAAGAAAGAATTTTCATTTGTCTTCATTCAATAAAGCTTTTTTTATAAAACTTGTTTTTTACTTTATTTTTATCAACTTAAATAGATGACTTTTCACATGCGAGCTACTAGAACGGATATTTGTATTGGATTTCATTGCTTATGTTTTAATCAAATAAAGAGCTATTTTAGAGGTACACAGTAAAAAAGCTTTTTTGTTTGAATAATTTTTTTAATGCTAACAATTTTTTAAAAATTTAAATAAAATGATATTTTTGATAGTCCGAGAGAAAAAATAATTTATTACATGATGCTGTATTATGTAACAGGAATAATGTGGTATAAAATTTATATTGACATTTTATACTGCTGTAAAAGCCAAAATAATAGTCCTATATTGTATTATCATTGAATATTTCTATGGTCAGATTATCCTAGGAAATATATCACTGCAATGCCAAAAAATAAGCTTTAGAAATAAAAAAAAAGTACCTAGATACTCAATGAAAATTAGGCATTATAATAGGTACATATCAAATTTTAATTAAAGAATACACCTGTTTAATATCTGTCTATTAGTAATCCAGTTATTGGAAACAAATTTGGGCTGGAACCTGAAAAAAATTGTAAACCAGGTGAATTTTTGGATTTTAGCAGGAAAATAATCGTGCAATCAAATAAAATAAAGTTTGCGTAGATACCCATCCAACAAGTGCAAAAAAAATGGGGATATTGAGCAAAAAATGCTGTATGTAATGTAAATAAGCAAAATTATAAACAATTAGAAAACAAAATTGTAAAGCGGAAAATGTTTTTCCAATAAAAGTTGCAAAGCGCCGACTTGATATTGGGCTTCACTCGAGATCCAGTGTCATACCAAAAAAATTGTTCAAACCTTTTTTTTGCAAAATTTTCCGCTCTATAATTTTGTTCTCTAATTAATTTCTTGTATTTTGCTTATTTACAGATTTATTTGCTATACATA
Organism: Cantharis lateralis; assembly: GCA_963170105.1. Lineage (NCBI taxonomy): Eukaryota > Metazoa > Arthropoda > Insecta > Coleoptera > Cantharidae > Cantharis > Cantharis lateralis. The sequence continues at coordinate 11,092,264 of OY720624.1, forward strand.
ATTTATTTAGCCATTACCCCCACTTTTTTGGAACTCCCAGGAGAGGTATCCATGAAAGCCTTTTTTTGATTGCACCATTATTTTTCTACATAAAACCAATAATTCACCAGGTTTTCAATTTTTTCTACATGGACGAATAAGAAAGTGATTGTGATTTATGGCCAAATTGCGGTTCTTGAAGCTTTATTTGTTTGTAGAGTTGACCCAATATTGCGTAATCCATTCTAAATGTATTAATACGAGTTATTTCAATATAAAATCATTAAAAAAGGCCGCAATTAATACTCACACCCACCTAAAAGCTGGTAGGCAGCCGTATCAATTTATTAGATTAAGCTTTTTCGTCTCGACAGCAACTTTGTAGACAAAACCTATTAGCTATTAGATATCAACTTTCTTGATGGTAAAGCCAGAGGATATCGCCCTCCGAAGGATAATATTTTTATAAATACATCTAATTTTTGTAACAAAAATAAAAAAATTTGATTAAATTAAAGGCGGACAAAGTATGCTACTGTAATATTCATTTATTAAATGCGAAGGCGGACTTTTATTTTTACTCACAATAAAACATGAAAACTGCGTGACGTGAAAATTCCCGAATCTCCGTAAAAAGAAAATTGTATTATTAAATCTTTTGGTTTAAGAAAAGACGAACAGAACACATTCCGACCACAAAACATAATCATGAAAGTACACAAATTATGTTTTGCAAATTTTGTCAACTCCAGTAATGAACATTTTGCAAAGTTGTATGCATGGTTAATCAAATACATATATATCTAATTGAATTTGTTTGATGTTAATAAAATAAAAAATTTTGTTCTACAACTAGAAGAGAAATTAATTAAATGTTTCAATATTCGTTCACGTATGTGCATGTGGAAGTCTTCTAAGGATGATTTTTTATTTACATGGCTTTTTGTCAATTTTTAACTTGGTTGAAAATTTAAAATTTCTCTTTGTGATTTTATTTCTTTTGTATTAACGTGAAATAACGAATTCTACGACGAAATATGTCATGGGAAAACCTGATTCAATTTATAATAAATTTTGTTAACGAGATCATCAAAATAATTTAATTTTGCAGTTTAATGTTCTTTCTGAGTAATAATTTTTTATTATTTAGCAGTACATAATTTTATATTGTATACTACTTTATTTTTGAGGGGGATCCACTTTTATTATTTGAAGTAGATACTAAAAAAATTAACCAAATAGGGAAATAATAAACTACTTCAACAGATTTAATCCATTTTGGGAGTTCATTGCTCTGTACTTTTTTTTTAATTAAAATAATAGTAGTTTATGACATCAGTTTTGAAAGTAAACCATTATCGCATCAAATTCAGCCGAACAGGGAGTCGAATTAAATTGAGACTTTAAATTAAAATTAAAAAAATTTATTATACTGTTCATCCACGGAAGAAAACGTAAACATGACTACACCAAATGACTTTAATCTACTTGATCCCGATGGGGCAAAGTTGGTAATGAAACGAAAACGTTTCGAGGAGACTTTGAGAAACCTCAAACATAAATCTTACTTACAAAAAATAAAGAAAAGAAGCTGAAATCACCCACAAGGAGGTAAATTAATTTAAATATGTCAGCGATAATTGAGTTAAATGTGGTCACTTTGATTAAACAGTTTTTGCTGTTAGAAAACGAGCAAAAATTCGATTGAATGCATTTCAACTACGAATATAATTTAAAAATAACTTGACGACAATATATCGGAAAATTAATTTTGAATCGATGCATGCACAATGGCGCACTTAAAATATTTTTCACGTAGATCACAAAATCCAGTTCTACGAGAGGCAAAAACATACCCAATTTGTTCCCTCAACTGATTCAATTGTTCAGTCGCTGGAATAAGTCATTAGAACTCATTGGAATATACTCACTGAACTGGATAAATTTTTTTCCCAAAAAAACATCTTGGGACTGACTTTTTTAAAATATCTTTACTTTCTTTCAAAATTTAAGAGCATCAGCGAATTTGGTTGATTGTACCCGAGAGATCGAAATTCATCTGAAAATTTGAATTGAGTATGTTGTGTAGAAAACCAGATGCCCAATGCATGAAAGTCCGGTCCATATGTTCTCTTGGCATTGTAACCTATTGTAATGTAAATTACAAATGCCGAACATTAACTGAAAAAATTACATCGAATAAATAACTGTTGAGTTTATACATTTTTCATTTGTTGACCATATGAAAAATATTATATCGGTTGGTTAATTTGTATCGTACAAAAAAAGTATTAATCAATTTTCCGAGCTGAAGTTCATCAATAAGGATCATTTATAATATTCGATTATTGTGGAATTATATCAAAACCGCTTGTGCCAATTTTATTATCTACTAAGTGTATTGTGAAATTGTTCCATCCATACCGATGAAATTTTTCTTGTCAATTATCGGAACACAGCACTGGTAAAATAATTGAATTGCTACAAAGACAAAAGTTAGAGAAAGATTCCAAAGTAAAAACCTAAAATACAAAACCCAGCCAATCAGGTGCTTAATCTTCATTTTATCCTGAAAGCTTCGTGTATCGAATTTCGAGATAATTTTTTTGCTTTCTACATTGATTTATCTGTGTTTACATTAAATTTGTCTGATTTGCTTTGAAGCAAAATATTATACCTAATCATGTTAAGGTGGCGATTTTTCGGCTTGTTTTCTGGTACGCGCAGAGTAAAACTGGAGTCAGTGACACTCAAAAAATATACACTCTAGGAAAACAAAAATGCACAGGCGTAATCATGAAAGTCTGAACTGCATCCTAAGCTATTTTTTATTTACTAAAATTTTATAATATTTGAAAAATAACAAGGTAAACTTGATCAAAATTTCCCTGTTGTTATTTAGCGATTAAAACATTTTGTGATGGAATATAGAAAAACAAATATACTCAGGATGTAATTTGTACCCTTGAGCTTCGTTTGACACTACGTACGCATTATTTAAACATTCATATCAATAATGTCACTGACTCCAGTAAACCACTGCAAAACATACATATCGCCATTTTAAACATCTTCAAGTAGCAAACCATTACAGGGATCGTTGAAATCTTTTGAAAATTTTAACCACTATAGTGTAGCTTTCAGCGCATAGATGGAAATGTTTCCGTCTCGGTTTTAAACTATGCTCGGCTTTGAACATTTACGACCAGTCGACAATATTTTTATGGTGCTAAATATAGAAAAGGAATCAACCTTTTAGACGGACACTAAAAGATGAGGTTATTCCGTATTCAGGCCTGTCCGTATTTCAAGAATAGTTATTATAAAATATAGAATATAATAGATCAACATGTCTAAAATTGTAATATTTTTCAAATATACAGAAAGATAAACAATTATAAGGAATAATACAAATCCAAAATTATTTTTTCAAATAAATTTGGAAAATGTTTTTGAAGATGGTTTTGTTTAATTACCAAAGAGGTAGTGATGAAGTTTGCTAATTAGAAACTAAATTTATGGTAACTACTGAGAAATAATATTTAAAAAATATTTAATTTTGACAAAAATTTGGTTGATAGATAAGGACTACGCGTGATAAAAGTGTATCACTTTATTTAAAATTATTTATAAAAATTGAATTTATTGAAAACTTGAAATGAAATGTTTATTTTTGTTGCACCCTGAGAATTATTTTAAATATCACAGCAATATTAAATGTAAATTATACATTCTGCATGCAAAAATTTCTAGAATAAAACTTTTTCATTTTTACGATCAGCAATACCTAATGTCGGTAGCATGGTTACACAAATCTTTGGGTCCAGTGGTCAAACCAAATGATGAATATTACAATTTTCATTTCTTAACAAAAACAATTGTTCAAAATGTACTCATCAAATTGAAAGAATAATCAGCAGTGAAAAGAAAACGTGAATGTGCAGAAAACGCTGTTCAATTTATAAAAAATTTCAAAAACAGCAGTTGTTAAAAAGTCTATGAAATCAAAATTGCTAACCGATCAAAAAAATTAAAAATCAACAGAAAAACCAGATCCAGCAAATTATATTATGAAAATTTTTAATTTTATTAATAAATCTTATAAAAAAATTTCATAATATATTATGATTGACAACAAAACATACTGTAAATCAGAAACATACGAACAGCTTCTGGGACTGGATTTTTATGTTGGCGGGGGTCGAAGAATAGGTAGTCCACGATTGTAAAAAATATAAAGAAATTTCTTCTAGCACACTTTAGTTTAATTGTATAACACACCCTCAATAACCTTTATATACGTCGTTGTTTTTTTTTAATAATAATAATATAGTTTATTAATTTAATAAGTTTATTATAATTTAATATTATTAAATTAATATGTTGAATATAATATTCAACAACAACCTATTTGTTGTGTTCAACTTGGCGGATTTCGACAACAATATTTTACAGAATTGGAATAGTAACGTAATTTATTAACTTTGTGAAACCAGGCATGAATGAGTTGAAGCAGAAATTTTTCAGAAACGCCATAATATAAAATCAAAAACTTTCATTGTAGAACATTTTTTATTAATTACGTGGCACGAGGATACCTTACAAAAACTTCGCGTTACATTTATGTTAAACATTTTATGAGCAGACGGAGTCGATTGGATTAGTGACTGGTTAAAATGCTACGTCAGGGCTCACTATGCTGTTATTCTTCCATTACAGTTGACTGGCAATTGGTTTAGATCATTTCAAATTAGCTCAAAGCATGATAATTCGTGAAATTAAACCTAAAATTAAAAAAAGGTAGAAAAAATAGTAAAAAGGAATACTTATCGAAGATGTAGCTGTAAAGGTCGCGAAGTGGCCTGTTACTGGTTGATGATGAATACAGGTGTACATATAGATCTGATTCCTGAAAAAAGCTGTTAAATGCCAACGGGGGAGGAGCGGGAGGATTGATAATTCTAGATTTAGGCGGGGGTAAAAATATTATTACCTGAATGAACATAATTACTACCTGATAATTTCGTGTTGTTTTGTGTCTTACAAATTATGTAAGAAATTTTTATTGCTACTTTTCATGCTTGTTACACAAAATGTTCCTCTTTATTCTTCCAAGTATTATTTCTGGTGCTACACATTCTTCATAAAAAGATTTTAATTTGGGAAGCATAAACTGTTGCCAAAAATGTTCATCTCTATTGATGGTTTCTATATGTAAACTGTTATTATCACCGGAATAACCAATAAAAAAACATTTTTTTCGTTTAGTTATTGCTAGTTGCCCTTGGATCTGTCAAAGAATAAAATTACATTATATTTTAATATTTAGTTAGGTTTTATATTTACCTGGTAATAATAAGAATGATCTTTATTTAATTCTATATTGTTATCGACAATTTTCAAACAAGGTATAAGTTTTCTTATTATAGCATCTTCCAGGGAAATTCCTAGTGTAGCAATTTTAAAAAAGCATTTCACCTCTACTATGCAATCTTCCCCAATAAGACCTACATTCAAATTAGATGTTAATTTGTATGAGTATCACTAATTTAATATATCTTACCGTCTGGAGAAGCTCCCAAAAATCCATTGTCAATATCTACAAAAAGGCCCGATGGCTGTACTTCCATTCCTGTCGATTCTGAAAATTTATTAATTGCTACAATTTCATTCCTTTTGCCGTATTCCATAGCTGGGGTAGAAAATATTTGAGGGTTTAATATGTTTTTTACTAAAGACTTGCACGATGTAGTCTTTCTTCGTTTCACTACACTTCCAAAATGGGATGCTGTTAATCTATGCAATCTTTGGGATAAATATATTGGGTTTCCAAATTGGCCTACTGTTCTGGATGCTATTTCGAGTTGCTCAGTGGGTGAGACCTGCAAGAAGTAAACATTTAATGTTATAACACCACAACAAAAAATATCCGCACCTGCAATCTTTCTTTAAGTTTACAAACTTCTGCCAACAAGTCGTCCTCATTTAAATCTATTATAGGCGCTATATTTGGTCCATAACTGTTATCAGGTTCGCTTCGTAGTAACTTCTTCACAACTTTTGGATTTCTTACCCTCTTACCGCTTTCTTGCATGACACGCTTGAGTTGCGCTGTTATATAACTTTGTAAATATTTGCCAGGACTTGAATCAAAATACTTTTTCCATGGCTTTATGTGCCATGCTTGCCCTTCATTATATCTAAGGCCCGTCAAGTAAGACCTTGTTTGAAAAGAATCTCGTTGTATGAGATTTAATCGTTTCCCCATATTAAACCTCGCCAAAATACTCATGAAGAGCTCAGCACGATTAGTTGTCTCATTATCTATTAATAAATGAGCTTTTGCTAGCAACATATTAATGGCGGCCAAAACATGATGATGACCACCGCAGGCTTGAAATTCCTCAGTTACATCGATATCAGTAGGATTTGCCTCACAAAGGTAATCTTTGCATCTACCGTGTTTTCCAAAAACGTGATGATAAGAGTTGGAAATATCGTCTTTTAATATTTTTATGTCGCCACGTGCATTAGCATATATTGCTTTTTGTATTGTCTTGACTAAATTAGTAATCCTATCTTTTGTTAATAATTTTCTAACTTGTAAAGGTATCGTTTTGGTGTCTTTTTTTATATTTAATAATTGCTTGTTAAAGTTTTTCAGTGCATGATTTGTGCATTCCATTTTGACAACCTTAAACAAAACAAGTAGTTTATACATGTACCTATTTCAAATATTATTATTTTATTATTTTGCACACTAAAATATTGTCGTAAAAAAGTTTTGAAAGTTAAAAGTTCTTTTTTGACAAACAGCAATTTTCCACTTACGACCTTATTTTGGTGATTTATATCAGCGAAAAAATAATTTTTCTTACCTCTTGACCATAAGATACATTATTTCTTATTTTAACTTGTACAGAAGAATCTCCATCTGCGATAAACTTTTTGTATCTTAAGTTATGCATCTCTAAACTTATAGAAAATCCTTCGACGATAATGTCAGCTTCCATCGCCGAAGAAGAACCTGTCCAATTTTTAAAACACTGATGCGGTTTAACGGAAATATTTTTGTTTTCCGCTCGGCAACAAATAGAACAAAATTTGTTTCTTACGCCAAGAAACAATAGCTTTCCCGTTTCCCTACCTATTATCACTGCCTAAAAACATACGTTATACACTAGATAATTAAAAAAAGGAAAAGTAAATAACTTACAACACCAGAAGCAGCATTGTAGCTATGGCCGTAACTCCTTTTTGACCAACCTCCATCTAAGAAAACGGTAATATAAGGTATCCCGTCACTGTCAATATCACCCTTTTCAATTGCTCTTTTTCTTTCTTCCGTACCGGCGTCTTCCATGATGTCCCACAATGATTCTTTCCATAACTAAAAGACAATATAATAACTGTTGCATCTCCTGCGTGAGTTAAAAAATTTAAAAGCGATTTGCGATCTCATACTAGCGTAGGTCCACGGGTGAAGAGAATTGCCTTCCTCCATCATACTTCATCAAATCGTGTATTTTTAATGTTAGCAAAAGTTTTTAGCATTATGTTTTTTGTTACAAAACTTAATAATAGTAAGAAAAGAGTAAACAATTTTGTGAGTACCCCCTCCCCCCTTTAGAACCGCGGTAAAGATCCGATGATAATAATTAATAAATAATAATCAAGGTGAAAAATTAATACTTACATAACCTAAAGTTCTTTGTGTTTGAAAAAACGAAGTTCTACTTATAGATGGAATATCCATTACACTCAATAGCTCTGTTAAATGAGCATGAGTGCTGCCTGTCGCAAGAGTCCCCCAAACTGCTGATGTGTTAATTTTGGATTTTTCCATTGGCTTCTCAGTACTGAAGCCGACTTCCTTTTCGCAGGTGTTACATTTATAAATGAAAGTGCTTACCAAGCCCGATCTTTTTTCTGCTTTGTACTCCAATTGGCCAGCCGTACATTTTTTGGAGTGATTGCTTTGGAGAGTTATAGTATTTTTTAATAAATAATCTATATCTACAATTCTGTATCCTTCTATTTTTGGAACGTAATCATCAACTGTATAGAACAGTTCTTCTTTATCTATCCTAAAAATGTGTTGTGTAAAAAAATTTAATAATAAATCTTACAAAGATGAAATTAATTAAAATGATTTCATTGTATAAATGAATAATGCACAAATGTTATTTTACTATTTGATTCTACGACACTTGATTCACTTAATTACCTGTCAAATTCTTCCAATGAACCAAATATAAAATCAAATTCATCTTTGTCATCATCTTCGTCGTGCCTAAGTTCAATTTCATTATTATTGGATTGCTTTTCGGTGTGGTACACATGCTGATTTATTTCCATCACAGTTTTGAATGAAGTTTCAAAACTTTCAAAGTTAGATTCGTTTTTTTCAGGTTGATCCACTTCCTGATCTATTTCCATCTCTGTTTCGACCAGATTTTCTAAACTTTTCAAGTTGGATTGTTTTTTTTCAGGTTGATGCACTTCCTGATCAGTTTCCATCTCTGTTTCTATGAAATTTTCAAAAATTTCAAAATCAGATTTGTCCTTTTCAGATTCGTGCACATCCTGATGAATGTTGACAACTGTTTGGAATAAATCTTCTAAAATCTCATCTACAACTACTTGTTTTTTTTCATTTCTGTTCAGAGCCTCCTGTCTACGTATCATAGACAGTTTACTTCGTTTACGATTTTTTGAACAAATTTTTTTCCCTTTCTTAGAGATACCCATGATTACACCACACAAATCACAAAATCAATCACTAAAACAACTGAACCTTCTAATGCACAAACAAAAAGAAAGTATGTGAAAAATATTCACAGAACCGTAAATATAGGAAATATATTTCTTTGGAAAAAGGGCGTGGATAACTCCCACTTTCTTCAAAAATGTCCAACTTCAAAAAATATCATCGGTAAAATGCCAAAATTCACAACTGTGATATTTATTACTTCATAATTACTTTGTAGGGTTATGAAAAATACCAAAAAAAAGTATAATATTAATACAATAATTTATAAATAAGTAATTTTTTATGAAGACAAAATGAATTCAAATTTTTTTGAAATATTTGAATAATGCTAAAATTATTGCACATTCGTGATTTTGGTAATAAGCGCAAGCTAGATGCAAGATAATTTTGATGTGCATTATTAGTATTAAAAATACAATAACTAATGATAAAGTTCACTCGACTTATCTGTAGGATCTAAATTTGAAGTGCAAAACCTTGCATTGATATTTACAGATATCTGAATAACTGAACAAATTTTGAAAATAGTGCTTTCTTTTGCTCAACTTTCAACATCAGTAAATGGATTTTATGAAACATGATAAAAATAAAAAATTTATTACTTATATTTTTAAATCTTTATTTGTAAAAGTGGTAGGTAGTAACAGATGCTCCAACATTTTATTTTTCAACAAAATTTTATGGGGTGTTTTAAATTTCATTACTGTACTTTTACTTTTGTAATTTGCGTATATTGCTTACTGGAAAAAATGATGAGAGTGCAATTTTGTTTGATTTATTTAATTAGAATAAAAACAAATGTAAAACTCTGTTTCATTCTTCATCAATGAAAATTACTTATATTGACGTATTCGTAGTCGTTCTACATCTAAAGTTAAAACATAATTTCGTACACAAAGTTACGACCATTTGAAAAAAAATTCTACCTCAAGAAGAGATGATCAAAAACAATTGAAAACACACAAAAACGCGTTTTTCATCGATCTCAAAAAAAAGGCCGATTTGGCGTGGAATGCCCTATATAGAAGAATCAATGATAGAAGATAGAATGTCCAGATGTTATTTAATTTTTTCTAGTGAAGTTGGTTTTTCCAAAAAACGATATATACGTTTACTGGCCGACCCGACCGCCCACAAAGTATGCAATAAGCGGATTAAGGGTAGTTTTATTGCTTTATTGTTATAATTCACTAGGTATAGTTGTTATTTAGTTAGTTATTTAATAACTTAAATCTGTTCATAAATTAGCATTGCAAAATTTTAAAGTATAGAAAATAACAGAAAAATTTTTAATTATTTATAATTCAAATTATATTTTGTTCTTGCTGTTTATGCCGCCTTCTTATAGTGCCGCCTCATGCGCCTGATGCGGCCCCATCTTTGCATCATATCAGCGCACGGCCCTGAGGCCCTCGCCAAAAGTTCTCAACAGGCGCGGATACAAGGGGGAGGCAATAGAGGCAATTGCCCCCCCTTGACTTTATTTTGACCAATTTCATAATTTTATCAAATAACAAACTAAAATTTTGTTTAAAACAAATTTTTTGGAAAATAATTATGTAAATCACACAAAAATTGCCTCTCCCTAAACAAAATCCTGTATCCGCGCCTGTCTCATAAGGTTGCGAATCTTATTAGTTTATAATGTTATGTGTTTAGCAGTCTATATATTTTGCTTTCTCACTTCTTATTTTAAAGAAATGCTATTAATTTTCTAACAATATACGCGAGTGAATTGTGAAAACTGACAATTTTGCCAACTCCTTACCAAATTTTGCTCATTTTCGAAGGGCCTTCCCTGCTTCTACGTAGTCACTGTAACATAATAACAATGGCGTAATCTTTTCAGCATGCACGTCGTTTACATAAGAAAGTAATGGGATGCAACGACACCGACAAAATTGCGTAATGCCTGAATCAAACTTCAATTCAAACTTTGCGATTTAATTTTTATCAGTAATTTTGAAGTCACACTTGATCGATCGATATAATATCAGGAAGTCGTAATTTGTAAAAGACTGTAAAAGCTAAAAAAACTAGCAGGTCAAAATTGAAACCTACCTAACAATATCTGTGAATCCAACAGGGGCACTAAAAGTAAATAGTATTTCTATTGGTTGCTTTGTTAGATTTTATGGAAAATAAAAATTGTTTTACAATTATTCGACTAAGAACGTATTTAAAACATTTTTCCTAACGTTGCGCGTTGTTATTTATTTATTTTTTCGTATATTATGTTAGAAGTGTTTCATATTTACCATTTGTATGTTTGACACTTGTTCTTCTGTATATCTAATTATCATTATTTGTGCTCACATGCCGTGTACTTACCAATATTTTATGTATCTTGTTATTTGGTAGATGATAGGTCATTTTTATATGTTTTATATGTATTGGCTTATGCAATTTTGTTGAAAGATACATTTTCAAAGTGGCGATAAGTGTAAGCACAAGATATGATATATGAAGATGGAAGACGTTAATGAAATGAATGTGGTTAGGCTTAGTAATTAAAAAGTACGTGTGTAGTACTAAACGGTACCATAAAGTACAAATTATATCCTGACTATTTTGTTTTTCTATAGTTCAAAACAGCAGTTTGTAATGCCTAAGTAAAAACGCCGATAAAAGTGCAAATTTTGGCCAACTTTACTCGGTTATTTTTCCAATATTTTGGTTAAAACAAAATCGCTTTGGATATAGCTACTGTTACTTTGTGCTTCATAGATTACTTTCTCATCATCAGCGTTTTCCTAAAAAGTTTTTGTTTTGAATGGTCAGTAAAACAGTTTTACTTTGTACGCGTCAACCAACAAACAAGGGGATTATCGTCACCTTACCCAAAATGACCTGAAAGTCTTAGAGTTGTGTAAGCATACCCCAGGTATATTTTTGAGGGTAGATTCCTCTCTAAATATTGGCAAGATAACATCATAATAGCCATATTGTACGACTTTTCTACTGAAAGCTAGGTGCCAGCACTTTGCAGCAAATAAAAGGGATATATATATGGAGTCAATTCTTCGTCGTGCAGAACCTATCCTTAAGAAACAAAAAGAATTTAAATTTATTGATGCTATGTCGAGAGAAAATTTATCTTAAAATATGCTGAAAAGCACGTCTTAATATGTCAATAGCATTATAATAATGTGTAAAATATATAAAAATTGCATGATGGCTTTTAGATAAACGTGATTTATTTCGAAAATCTTTCCATCGAAAAATTAAAGTAAAAATACATGACAACATGACACCTCAAATAATGTAGAGCATCAGCTTTTCTCTCTCTCAAAACCGTGAATACGATTGGCAAGTTTCAAGTCGATCATATTTTACAGTTCGCTGTCTCCTTCAATCTAAACTTTTAGATTAAAAAAAAACTTCTAACGAGCCAAAAATTTAATTTGTTAGAACGCAAATAACTTTTTTCAAAGTGCAAAGAAAGCTACATCTACCAGAGCCAGAGAAACGAAAAATTTAATTATGCTCTTAATTGGCTCTCCCGATAAAAAAACTATCAGGAGAATTACAAATTTTCCGCTTAGTTATATTTGCGATTGGCTAACTCCGCGTTTTTAACGCCAATCATGGCGAACGTGTGTAAAAATTAATTATGACGCACTGACTGAATCTTAACCAACTGAAATTCTCAATTTAAATTTAATTCGTCCATTAAACTTTAATACCATCAATTTTCAAAGTTTCAAACCTTAAACATAATTTAAATTAATTTTTAAAACAGCCGAATTTCAACATTAGGCATTGTTATTTAACTAATCGATCAAAACTTTTAACTTGAAAATTAAATTTAAGTTCCATTATTAATTTAATTAAATGTTCTCATTTGTATTCTTGATTAAAATTTGTAGTTTCTACCTCGTAGTACCTAATATCAAATATAAACGTTTTTGTAAAATCTAAGGCTGCACTCCAGTTGATGACGTGAACACATTTAATTATCTGTTTGTTTTGTGTTATTGTCTCTTAGGGCTTTCTGTTCGATCCTTCCGTCTTACCAATAAAAGGGATTGCAACCTTTTAATACCCTCATTACAGACGTAGCAGAGAAGGACGAGACCTCGGCGCAAGCTGTCCAAAACGCTTAAATTTTCATCAAAACGTTTAGAACCAATTCACGAATGTCAATTGACTAAGTAATAGCATTTAAGGCATTACCAATTATAATGCTTTCTAAAATAAAAGGTTTTAGTTTGCTGGTTAAAATTAAATCTTGAAAATAAGCACTTTTTCCACTGATTCTAATGTATTTCAATGAGAGAATTACATTCACTCGTCAAAAACCATATTTATCTCGTCTTGCAGCCTCGTTTAAATTAGATTAAATTACTATCGAGCGTGGCCTTTTGCTTTTATAATACAAAAAAATTATATAAAAACATTAAATATGCATGTACGTCTAAACCTGAAACCTTGACACTGAACGACTGAATTTATTCAAGCTTTTTATCATAAGCACCCATTTCATTGATTTTGTAAGAATGGGGTTTATAAATATACATAAGATACATAAATTAACCCTACACACACAATATATGTGCTGCATAAAAGCTGAAACAAGGTTTACGGCCATAGAATTTCCCAACAGAATATTTTTTCCATTTCCCAATTATGTCAATTATCCCAACATCCACCCTAATGGCCTTAATGCTGATGTATGCGGCGAATACAAATAGATCTGACTACTGCGTTCTCCGAATTCAGTGAATGTTTTTTTTAACAAAATAAATAATAAAAGCAAACAAGCATTACCAAAATTTTCCGCTAATGCTTCTTTTTATTTCACGCAAGGAAATATCAACATTTAAGTTGGAATTACATTTCTATACTTCCTAGATAAAAAATCGAAAATATTAAATTATTTAAAGAACATTAGGGTGCCTCTTGCAACTGCTCTAAAAATAACGTTCTCTCTCCATTTGGGTTTTATCAAATTTTTATCAAATGTCGTTTAAAATAAATTGGATTACGATGAAGTTGCAAGCAAAAATAATAAACCAATGATATTTAGAACTCTTTAAACTTTGATGCTTGCGAAATTGTAAATGTTTAAAGGCCTTTCAAAATTGTTAATCGTGTCCGCCTAATGAATTTTCATTGCAAAACGAGGCGAAACTAATAAGTGGTTTTAAATATTGGCTAAGATATGCTTTTGAAAAGCTTTCAGTTTTTTTCATGTTTTCATCGAATTGTATAAACTAATTAATTTTTTTTTCTTGCAGGATTTCATATGGCACCTAAGCTGAGTGAAATTTTTCCCGAATCTTGCCTTTTAATTGTGGTAGGTGTAGTAATTGGAGTGATTTTGGTCCACGTAACTGACAGTGTTCCTGTGTCGCCATTAACACCGAGTACATTTTTCTTCTATATGCTGCCGCCGATAATACTGGATGCCGGCTATTTTATGCCCAATAGATTATTTTTTGATCACTTAGGAACAATATTACTTTTTGCTGTAGTAGGAACTATTTTTAATACATTGACTATAGGTAAGTTGACGTTACTGCAATGCAGGGGCGGACTAGGGTCTTAAAACAGAATGGCTAGTCCGCTCCTGCTGTAGTGCTCGAAAAGCTCTTACTTGAGGAAAACCCATAAGTTCATAAATTAAGCTTCACGAATTTACTTTCAGTAAATTACTTTATTATTACGTCTTCAATTAATGAAATGTGAAGTCATTTATTTCGGTATTATACTAAATGGGAGAGCCTTGTGGGTGCGTAGGTAAATCAAGATTAATTTTTTTATAACTTGCATTAAAATTTTGAAATGGTGTTTACTTTATCGATCCCGAGTTTATAAATATGGCTAACCTTATAAGCACCACTAACCTTCATTTTCACGTAATAATAAGATTTAGGTTGCGCATGTTTGGGAAATTCAATTTCAAAATGACACGGAAAGTGTGTATTTTTTTTATTAATTGAAGCGAAACTATCAATTTTCAGCACTTCAGGAAATTGTTTGCCAACTGTCGATATGTATTAATAGTCGAGAGGCTGGATTATATAAAAGTTGTGTAAACTTAGGTGTGGTTTGCTTAACAAGAACAACAAATTAGCAATGTTTAATGTGGGATAACGCAATATTGGGTTCGCAAAACAAAAATCTAGCGCGCTCGTTTCGGTTTGTGTACTTTTATTACCGCACCTTGTATACATCAATATGTTTTTTTTTATCGACGGGTAAACGCACTTTTTTTCCATTGTGCGATTCTCAAAAGGGATGATGTATAAGCCAGTTTCACAATGTTTTATTAAAATTTAATCTAAGATTAAAATTGTACAACAATTAAATTGCATTGTTGTAAAATTTTAATCCTAGATTATATTTTAATTTGCCTTTGTAAAACCGGGCTACTATTTTTTCTATTCGTAAAACAATGTGTAAAGTGCCACCATTTTTAAAAATTTGATAAATTGTATATACGTTAAAAATAAACAATGTTTTGTTGATGGACGCAAATTTAAATGAATCAAAAATATTAGTCATAACTTTGGCAACCGTCACGTTTTCCACTTGTTACAGTTTTTGTACGAGTTTAAACATAATCCATGGTTAAATTTGCTAGTTTATGCCTAACTAGCTACTATACACCCATTACTTTTCGGTTTTTAAAATCTAAAATTTATTATTTCCTGTCTCTATCGAAAATTCTCACGAAAAACCTTTTGATCTCACCTTGCTTTCACTAAATTTACATAATCATGTTTCGGTTGCCTTTATTTTTTACGAGAAACGCCTTGAAACTTAAACTTGGTAACTGTAGATAATCCCAAAAGTTCCTTCTACAACGACATTACATTCTCCGGAAACCACATCAATTTCATAAGTATGAGCATACATAAATTTCGGATATTGTTCACATCAAATATTTGAAAAACATAATAATAATGTACAAAATCGATTCTGAAAGTTTGCCAATTAATGGGGAGAATGTCTACAAATTTAATTAAAATTAAGTTACCGGACTACCGGTGTCTGAATAACTTAAACTCTCTCGTAGCAGAAATTGGAATCTTTATTTTTCCGAATTTCATAAAATATGCATTCGCATCGATCGTCTGTACGTCTGACGGTGGACTGTAAAAAAGTTACGAAGTGGTTAACTGCCCAAAACAAGTTCAGTGGGATATGCTCGTAAAAATTCAAAATTCTCCTTTATATTATGAAAATGTATTCAGTACGAGCTTTTTTAGTACTTTTTTGAAAGCTTAAATCATTTTAAAAAATCTATATTTTAGGTGCTTCCTTATGTGCTGTTGAATCGACAAGATTATTTGGAGAAGAAAGAATTCCGCCTTTGGATATGTTTATATTTGCGGCATTAATTTCTGCAGTTGATCCCGTGGCGGTGTTGGCCGTATTTGAAGAAATCCATGTTAACGAAATTCTGTACATAGTTGTTTTTGGAGAATCTTTGCTAAACGACGCCGTCACTGTAGTTTTATACCATATGTTTGAATCCTATTCTGAAATGGGTTACCAAAATATTATAACGATGGATGTGGTAGCTGGCTGTGGAAACTTCTTTGTAGTAGCAATTGGTGGAACGGTGATAGGAGTGTTGTGGGGTTTTGCAACAGGTTTTGTCACAAGATTTACAAACGAAGTTCGCGTTATTGAACCTATTTTTATATTTGTGATGGCCTATCTAGCGTACTTATGTGCCGAAATATTTCACATGTCAGGCATTTTAGCGTAAGTATTTTTTTAATCATTTCTCATCACCATAAATTTAAGGTTTCGCAAAAACATTTTATTTCCACTTTGAAACTCACACGATAAATTTCAGCAAAATAATATTTTGACTGAACGTTTAATTATAGTTTCAATATTATTGATACCACAATGTTTTTCTTTATACCTATATGAGCCGGCCAATTTTCTTTACGATGTTATTTTATGACTTTATTATCGAACCGAAAAATTAATTTCCTATTGAATCAACTCGAGAGTTGATTTTCTCCAAAAAGCTTATTTTAGTAGAATATACGAAAATGATTACAAAAAAAGTGTTGTTAAAAAATTTAATAAAAACCCAAAGCTGTGATCAACAAGTGCCCAGAACCCTAACAAACCCCCGCGGCTCAACCCCGGTTGGTGGTCCAAATATATAGTGACAAACAACTATATCATGGAATGTTGAAATCTTTAGATTTTACTGTTTCATTTGTTATTTGTCAAGAAATTTAAAAAAATCACAGTTCGACTCTTTGTCTCCATGCCGGAATATTACTTAAAAGTTTTCATAACGTCAAAC
This sequence comes from Cantharis lateralis, assembly GCA_963170105.1. NCBI lineage: Eukaryota > Metazoa > Arthropoda > Insecta > Coleoptera > Cantharidae > Cantharis > Cantharis lateralis. Next base: position 11,109,297 of record OY720624.1, read on the forward strand.
CATAAATACTTGCTATCCAATTATTCAGGAAAACGTTTTCTGCACTTAGGGATATTAAAAAGTTGGATTAATCGACGTTAGCATGCACTACAGTTTTATTATGATTTAATTGCATGCTAATATAGAGTTTTCCCCTTGGCCTTGTATTTGGTTGCATTTATCAGCATTTTATTTACTTCGCAAAGATTTTACTTGATGAGCAAGAAAAATAAACTGAACGAACGAGCAGTATTATCTCCTTACAACTGACGCGCATGAACAGATTAACGAGAATCCGAAAAATAATCTGGTTTCCCCCCCCTTGACATCTTTTAAATACGCCACTGGTTTACTACATGCAATTACAGATTCCCTTAAGACAGACATTTGCTAACCTTTCATATACATGCCAAAGGAGGCGTGAATTTGAGTATTTGATTGGCTTATACCATCTGCATGGACACTGAAAAAAAATGGCTTCATCATATTTGCGCTGATTAACAAAATTAATCATATTAATGAACATATTCATAAATACAATGATTTTCTTTCATGAATATTAAGAATTTTTCATCAATATGATGAATTTTGTTCATCGGCGCAAAAATTATGAATAAACATCAACTATTTTTTCAGTGTGTTTTCGAGCTGAAGGAACTGCTTCTGCAGTAACCTCACGTTACGCTTTGGATATGTATTGTGTATGGAGTATCTATCTTCAATAATAACGTTTAATTCTGTAAAGCTATTTTCCGTCACGCTAATTAAAGCTTTTGATTGGTTCTTCGTGTATACCAACCTAAAAGTATCACCCATTTCATTTATTTCCATATTATGTCTATCTTACTTTACTCTGGACTTGCCTGCGATATTATCAAAGTGGTTGAAATTGAATCTTACATTTAAGTATCTAAGGCCGAAATAATCACCTCTCGTTAATCTGGAGTTTTGGTATAAGTAGGTCACATGAAAGTGACAAATCAATACCGCTTTAAGGCCGCATAACCTGGGCGATCTGTCTATCTGTTCTTACGTAATGCTTCTTCAATTTGTTAATTTTAAGATATCCAGCCAATTTATATTTAGGGGTTACAGAAGACTAAAACGTCAGTGCGGCCTTCAGGCCGCACAACCAGGGTAATCGAGTCTCACACCATTCAAACACTAGAAATTCAAGCCGGACAATAGTATAAATATATTTGTTCTGAAATTGCTAGTCTAAGCAACCCGAATCTTATAATTTTGGCCACGATTGGCCACCATCATAATCACGATTGAACTCCTGATCTCTAAAGCCCAATATCGATTTGTGAACTACGGGCAAGGCAACGGAAAACAGAGAAAGAAATTCAATTTATGATTTAATATTATGCTGTCGTGAAAAAGCAGCACCCCATCGCCCTCCCCGTACCAGCCGTCACTGCATGAAAATAGCATGGAACAGCTAAAGATACTAACTACTTCGGTTAATTATCAGGACGAAGGAAAATTTTATGATTCATATAGAAAGAAAGATTGCCAATCACCCCTAATAAAAGGGTGGAAAACGAGGGGCTGACAGTTTCGAAATTAGTTGTATAAGTAGTTGAAATTTAATGGAGACTAGTGGAATTGAAATGGAATTAAGGGCATTATTGACATGCAATTGAAATGTAGTTAAATAAAATTAACAAATAAATTGAAGTGATAAAAAAAAAATAGATATGAATATGAAAAGATGGTAGAATATTTCAGTCGTCTTACGGTCGCCCCAACCTTGCAGTCAGTAAACAATGTGGAAACTCAAACACTTAAATCGATGGGTTCCATTTTTTTATGTTTGTAAAAAACTTGATAAATGAGGGCGTGGTTACAGGGGTAGGTAATTATTATAAAATTGTATTATAAATTCAAATTTAAAATTTTATTTTTAAAGTTTTCCTTATGTGCTGCAAGTTATGAGTACTACTCTAATGTAAATTACGTCAAATACCGATATAAATTTCAATTACCTACTTACAGGTTTATAAATACATTTTTCCTCACTGCCAGTATATTTGCATATTCAGAACATGAAATTAAATTCGATTTTTGCACAAGAACATACAGTAATTTTTTAAGTTATAATTAAATTGCACGAGATAATCTACATGGCTCGTTAAGCGAATCTGGCGCGCACCAAATTTAGATATGGCGAACTTCCTACTTCCAAGTTCAAATGTGGCTATTTAAATTTTGGGTAAACCCATGGGTAGACTAGAAAAGTAACTTAGGCATCCACTAGAAGTACTTGCGTAATTAAATGTAAAGGCTACATGCAGATTATAACAGTAATACGAAAGCTACACTTTAAAATACTAACAGCTTTGGAACACTTTAAATTTATAATGTTGTAAATATTTCAGCAACTTCAGATCGTCCAGGTTAATTTGTTTTCCGTAAATTAAATAACCACTGGCTTATGTAAAATATAATTTTGAAATTTAAATAATTAAAGTGCCAATGGCTTTATTATATTAAATTTTAGAATTTGCATACAGGGCCGTAATAATAATCACAATAAGCCGGGGGTTGGATTCTTGAATCATAAACTTTATGGTCGTTTGTGACGTCATAGAAAATCGATTCCAGTGTAATAAATTAATTTATTGTTATTTTATTTTATTATTTAATGGCTCTTCAAAGACAAATCCCACATAATGTAATATGAACGTATACGTGACGAACGTATACGTTCACAAACGTATGTTTCGGGAATCGAAATCCTATGCATTTTAAAAAGAAACAAATGTCGAAAAGACATTTTTCAGAAATAATATGAGAAAATTCCAACGAAAGTTTATTAAAATTTGAAGAATCTCAAAAAATATTTTGTTTAATTGTTATAAATTTCATCTCGCATAGTTTACGTTATCTAGGTTTTAATTAAATCAAGGCATTCTAACAAATGAAATTTTAAATTTATTTTGAGCAGAAAGTTAATTAAAGTTTTGAGGACATCCAAATATTAGTTTACCTTTTAGTACTTTACATGTACCTGGTTACTTAATTTGATTGATGAGTAAACCACGGTAATTGAATTGCTAATCTAATGTTTAGGTACTTCGTCAGTCCATGCGATAAACGCGTTTAGTTAATTAATTTTTTCGTAATTTAATTTCAGAATTACATTTTGTGGAATAACCATGAAAAACTACGTGGAAGCGAATATATCGCATAAATCCCACACTACGATTAAGTATACCATGAAAATGTTAAGCAGTTCGTCCGAAACTATCATTTTCATGTTCCTTGGTGTTGCAACTGTTAATAAAAACCACACTTGGAATACATGGTTTGTTGTTTTGACCATTTTCTTCTGTTCAGCTTACAGGACAATAGGTAAGGACATTTCAGTTTTTCTGAATTTTGGGCACATCGCAATTTGAACTGTTCTAGGTGTGATCATTTTAACTGCACTAGCAAATCGGTTTAGACTTCATCAACTGGATAAGGTGGAAAAGTTTGTAATGTCTTACGGTGGCCTAAGAGGTGCAGTCGCGTTTGCTCTAGTTCGTCTTATAAATCCGGAAATTGTGAAAAAGCAGCCGATGTTTATGACCACGACAATAGCGGTCGTGTATTTTACGGTTTTCTTTCAAGGCATCACCATTAAACCTCTAGTAAAAATACTTAACGTTAAGACTGCCAATAAGAGAAAGCCAACCATGAATGAACGAATTCACGAAAAGGTAAATTTGATATCGCAGTTTTTGAAATTACTCAAGTTGTTTGCTTTAGTTAATGGATCATCTAATGGCTGGAGTGGAAGATATATTAGGGCATCATGGAAATTACCACGTTAGGGATAGGTGTGTACCGAGAGGGATATTGTTTCACCCCAAACCGTGTCCATTAATTTATTTTGTAGGTTTAAACGATTCGATAATAAGTACATTCGTCCCTATCTTTTGAGAAATTACCAAGGGCAAGAACCAAAAATTCTGGAAACTTATTCAAAATTAGCGATGCGAGACGCTATGGAGTTTATGCGTCGAAACGCGTCGACTATAGGGAACATTTCAGGAACGGAAAGTATGTCTGGCATCTTTAAACATTATAATCCAGGCAATATTGACAGCAGGTGCGAGGAAAAATTACTAACCTGGTAACTGCAATGTGGCACAGACTGCCATCTCTTCTATTTAACCGCTTTTGTAGCTAACTAACACTTACTAACATTTTATTTTGATAAGGCTATTAACAAAGTGTACGACCTTTTCAAATTATTTGTATGTATTGAGTTTTCTGTTGCTTCAATGTTGCGTACTAACATATTTCCTTATGGGAAAGCCGACCATTATTAACACCTTTCATTTTTAGCACTAGCTTTACCCAACTCGATAATAGCAATTGGAATATTGATATGCAAGAATTAGAATATAATCCATCCAAGAAAGATCTTACGGATGCTAAAATTCATCATCTTCTTGCCGAAGAACTTTGTCAACCCAAACGGGTAAGATTTTTTGGATTATATCTCTGTACCAGAAAGTAGCTCCTATGTTTCTCAGCACCGCCGGTTGAGCTATAGCAGACATGCAGTGAACGATAGGGATTTAACAACTCAAGTCAATTATAAAATGCATTACAACATGAGAAGGCTGGTAGGCGATAATAAACGTCATCATCACAAACGGCACAGCAAGAAAATGCACCAGAAGGTAATTTTTCCCATTCCAACCACATGCAAATCCATTTGTGATATTTTTACAGGACGGTAAACAAAATCATGTCAGTTTTCCCGAGTTCCAACAAAACGGTAGTGCAAAACAGTTTTCTCATGGTAAAGCTTTTTTTTTGGTATTATATTTGTTTTGACTGTTTTTTTGCCCTAGATTACATTAATCAAGTTTTAAGCGAGGAAGAAAATATGGATCCTAAATCAAATAGGGAGGATTGGGATAGTCCAATAACTTTTACTGCTAAATCATCACGTAAGTTGAATTTCGATTGGGGTCTAACCAAGTAAAAAATAAATTGTTTTTGAGTGGGATTTGATTTTAATATTTTTGTGTTACCGTAGAAGGTAATTTAGAAACTGCATGGTGATAATAATACCAAAATTTAAACTAAATTTGCTTCTTAAGTACTTGATCGCGGTTGAAATTATTAGAAAGTGATGATGATAAAAAGAGTGGTGCTATTTTAGCGAGTGATGAGGCTCCTTTAAGCACGGGAACTGAAGGAAGTGGAGGTATTCGTTTTGACATGTTAGCAAGATCAAAACCACCCAAATCTACATCGACCGGGGGTTATCTACCTTGGCGACCAGATAGATTCCAGTGTGACGGTACATCACTGCTTTTTTGCTTTTCAGATTCGATATAGCTATAGCGTAGTACAAACGAAAAATCTACTACGTATGTTAGAGTAGGTAGTAACGGTTACGTGTAAATGTTCAAAAAGCTCTCTCTTTAAATAGGTTTATGTGCATTATAGTTAGAATTACAAACAAAAACGATTTAGGTCCTAGAGATCTCGCATTTGTGAAACATTTCTACTATTGAACGCATAATGCCAAACAGTTTTTGCAACCAGTCATCTAAATTGATAGGTCCAAAAAAAAATTTCTCATACATAAATGCACAAAAACGTATGACGTGGTCATGGTTAGCAAATAATTTCTTAAAAGTTTTGGATAGATCGTTTTGGTTATTGCCTTTTGGAAGTTCTTTAACTAATATTTAATTTTGTAAAAAAGAATTTTTTTCGGTCAAAAACCTTTCCGAGCTTAAAAAATTCTCGAAATTTCAATTAACCATGAGCACAAACATATTTTATTATAATTATTGACTCTATGTTTCCCTTTAACCCTAAGTAATGCAATGTTGTGGTTAAATAGTTTAGTAATACCCTTAGTAACAGTTCGATCCTATTGTCGATTTATTGCGGAAGCTTTTGAAGCAAATAATAACACCGCTCCAATTTTTTGCATGGCACTGTTTTTGGAATAATAGCAAGTATGTTATATTATTGTATATTAATCGGTATTGTGTTTTAATGCTAAGCGCGAGTAAATAATATTTTTGAGCATATTTCAACATACAGTCCCACGTCGGGCGCCATTTTTGTATTGCATTTAATAATATTTGGCATCCAAAGAAGAATAAGCCTGTAAGCAGTAGTGTCTATATTTTTTAAATAATTTTTTATTCGGCTCAAGCTGCGTGCTCATATTTTGTATAAATCGTAATGACTATTAACTGACAAGAAAACACAATATCGATTGAATTTCAGCAGTAGTATTGTGAATATTTTATATTCAGTTACAGATGACAGTATTATTTACTCAGATAAGGAAAAACGCACTTCGCGGATCTCGTTAGATGGTAAGTTCGTGGATCGAAGATCGATTCCAATCTTAATTTATTTGAAAAAAAATTACAGGTGGAGAAATGGCTCGAGTTACGACACCAACCGCAACAGAGACTATGCTACCGTGGAAACGTGACGACGAGGACGAATGTTCAGCAGCTTTACAGCAATGCGAGTTTCCTGCTTGGGCTTCCAATAAAGAATATTTGGCTTACAACTCTCCGTCTGCTACATTTTTAGGCAAGAGTGTTCGTTGCATGTAATCTTTCTCTATTGTAATAACCATAAATTTTCCTTCAGGTGGTTTAGAAAATTCTCGCTCTTCTGTAATAGGATTATTCAGGAGAGATAGCATAGCGTCAGGTCAAATTAGTAGTTGCGATTCTTCTCCTCAAAAAGAGAGACGTAATTCGTCAGGACCAAATGCTGTTATTTTAATAGAAGATAGTAACGATCCCTTGGGAGCAGCGTCCAGAGAAGCGTCGACGTCGCAAGCACCAGAGACGCCAAATCCAAGGCGTCAAGTTCGTCGAGGTTCCATGTTGGAGATTACGGGGTGTGTTGATGATAGCAGTAACAGTAATACACAAACAACTCATGTAAGGAAGTTTTATTTTGTTTCCTATGTTCTTCTGCATCTGCACCATTTTTGATTGGAACTATCTACTAACTTGGTTCGGTATTGGTTTGTGGCTAAAGTTGACAACTAATCAGTTTTAAAGCTTTGTTTTTGCTATTTTCTAGCTATTTATACTGTTGATGTTTGCTTACCGAATGGTATGGTACCTACAACAACAAATATGCTATTTCATATTTACATTACAGTTTAATTTTTTTTACATAATTCCATTTAGTTTGTAGAAATGTGTAGCACTTTTTAAGTTAATCCATCAATCATTGAAAACTAATCGAGTTTCTTGTTGCGATTGCTTTTCTCATTTACTTTTTTTATGAGAATTTAGATTAACAGTTCATCTAGAAATTTAAAAGTAAAAACAAATTGTATTAATACAAAATTGTTTCGGTGTTTGAAATGTTAATATCTGCCCAAAGGCTTCATCCTCGATCCTCGTTCATAAAACAACTACGAATTTAAATTTCTATTTATTTTACGAAAAGAATTTACTGCCCGGGGCTTCTGCAAATATACATCAATTTCGTTCGTATCAAAATAAATAGTTGCAGCACTTGTTTTAGTGGGTGGCGCCGCCCACAGTTATCTTCTAACCGTGCTACTGCTAACAACATATTTATTGTTTATATTTCCAGATAGTTTTTCTTCCTGTCTCAAAGGAACCAGTTCGGCAATTTTAAATTAATTTTGAAACTGTAAAATCTTAATAAGGTAGGTTAGTCCAAAATTGATTAGTTCGCCATAATGGCGCGGAGCCCACTGACGAAGCAGAACGAATACCAGAAACAATTTTTTATTAATGAATTTATAATTCAAAAATATACAGTGCGTTGCATTCTTCACGAAAAAATTGCCCATACATCCATGAAACTTGTAAATAGAAGCATCAATTATTTCATAAAATTCTAAATGTATGTATTATCGATGTCTTTCATTAGTCATCACCATTACTAAACTAAATTCATTAAATCACTGACCAGCAGCACAACTTATACAAAAACAACTTTTCTGTAGTTTTAGTTTGTTAATTTTTGTATTGGTCTGCAATGAGATATTGTGATTGGGCTTTTTTATATTTAGATCGCTGACACGTGACACCATTCCTGAGGAGGTGCAAAACTCTTCCCATCGACGTCCGTCTTGGCTGCCACCACCTCCTCGTGTGTCACACAAGCACCGTCCAAAGGTTAAACGTCACGGGAGTGTAGACACCACCACAGCGTTAATGTCGTCTCCTTCTACGACGATATCAGACGAAAGTTCGATGGACGAAGATGAAGACATTAAAAGCCTCATGAAAGCTGGATTTTAAATTTAAGAATCCAATTTATTTTATTTTTATTGATAATTTTACAAAGAATTTCAATATACAGGGTTTTTGTGCTTAACATTTTAATTAATTAATTAATAAGAAAATATATAATTTTTTAGAACCATATTTAACGAGTAAAATAAAATAATTTATTGGTAAATCAAACTTGATATTAAGAAATAATTTACCTATAATTGAATGGAACATATTATTAAGAAATACATTGTTTGCCATGATTTAGTTTAAGTAGTTAATTAAAATAATTAGTTCACTAATGATTAGCATACTAACATTAGGTAATTGATAACGATAATTGCTAGCGATAGCCAAGGCTGTATTTAAGGGGTGGGGGGTCCCCTCCCCGAAATTATTTATCAATTTAAGTTCAGGAAGTCCTACTGCAGTCATAAAAAAATCAGAGAAAAGCAAAAAAAAATCTTCTAAACAAAAATATTAACCCCCCCCCCTCCAAATTTAGTCTAAATACGGCCCTGGCGATAGCCATCGCACCCTCTAGCAAAATACTGCAAGTAGGATGAAAAAACAGTTAAAATAAAATAAACCATACAGGGTGTTCCATCAAAACTTTTAAAGCTTTCCTGACAAAAATGATTTTTTGGATAAAGAGACGCATCAGTATTAAAAAACGATTGGGCACCTTGTATAAAAATGTACTAATTATTAAATTAGTGTAAATCAAAACAAAAAGCAAATATATGGTAGATTAAAATAATCTCTAATCTCGTTCCAACACTTTATCAATTAAATGTTCAAAATTTGATACATTAATGCTTGCCATTTTTCAATTTTCTAAAAGAACATTGAAATTTTAAATAATTCGTAACCGGTTGTTTGTTGTTGACTTTTTAGATTTTTAAGTCATATCTAGAAGAGATTACTCTCGCTAGACTTTTAGAAACTTGAGAGTGAACGTGAATTTTCAGTTGGATGAAGTAGCGAAAATAGTTGTAAATAGATCATTTTCGTTGCCTAATTTCATGCTGCATCAATTTATGTGTTCAAGAAACATAGCTAGAAATGTTTTTAGCTATAGATGCGCTATTTTTAAGCAGGACACGTAAAGGCCAGCACATAATAAAAAAATTATAGTACCTCAGCTAATGAACTTTTTGTAGATATTTTTAAGGTATGCTAGTTTAGATAGTTAATTAATTCATTAAGATGTCAATAACTTTTAGGGGAGTGTAATTAGAGAGAAAACGATGAACCGTGCCTCATAAAAGCAAATTTCTTAATATAAAAGTTTGTATACAGTGTCATTTTCTTGATACATTTTTTAAAATGTGATTTTTTTAAATCTAAACATTGCATAAAAGATACAAACAAGAAATGTGAAATAGAACGGCGTAAATTTACTTCAAGTGACATTTGTAACAATTTTAGCAAATAATAATTATGTAGATAATTACTTTTATGTTGTTTTGTTTTCCTCTTTCAATATTTCGAGATTTACTCGATGTTGATTTTATTTTTTTAAATTTTTATTAAACATGTAAATTACATTCTCGAAATATTGTAAAATAGTGATGATTAATATTTTTGCAGCCAGACAATATCCTATGTATTTAAGCTCTGTGATTGTATAATGTCAAGTTTGACCAGAATGGAAACTTGTTAAACTTTAAACCTTAATAAATAAAACTGTTTTACTGCATTGTTATATTTTCGTACACTTCCTAAGTTCGGGGTAAACCAGATTATTTTTCAGATTCTCATTAATCCATTCATGCGCGCCAGAGATAAAGAAATACCTGGTTATCAAAACAACGGCGCTAACAGTAAATAATTTAAACTTATTCCCCCCTTGCCGATAAATCTTATGTTATCTTTCTTTATCTTTACTTTCAGTTCATAATAAAAATCATAAAAACTAAAAGGATTTAAAAAAAAGAAAGCCTTGAAACTAAATGATCCCAACCAACCTAAAAATATTCTTATACAAGAAAAACAAACCCATAAGTGAAATACTCTCAACTACAAGTTTATTAAAAATGGATACAAAATCCGAAATTATGGCTCTTGAAAAACAAATTTCCAAGTACACTAGGGCGGAAAAGTAGTACTTTACCGCACACTTTTGAATATCACAAAGTAAGACCTTTTCAAATATTATCTACACGTTATCTACAGTCCAGTAACGTATTTGGAGCCCCCCCCCCCTAAGGATGACTCGGATTGTACCCTGAAGCCCCCCGTGATAAAAATAATGTCTATTTAATTATTTACCGTTAGCAGCGTTCGCCAATCACAATAATATTAAGAATAATTTCTATATTTTAAACGTCAGTGAATTTGTCAGTATCATATCTTTACAACTGTCGCGCATGAATGGATTAACGAGAATCCAAAAATAACCTGGTTTCCCCTTAGATATTTTTACGCCACTGCTACAGTCTACTACAACTGCAAAGGTTTGATTTAAGAGTTTTAATACAAAAAGTTGCAAAATACTTGGAAAACTAAATCGCCGAAAAGTAATAATTGTATGGACCTCGCTTGTTCCTAATATGGGATAGAATCAAATACCCGGAAAACAAGGTTAAAGCAATTTAAACAAATGTCTTACCTTAACAGTTCTAAACATAGTTTACATTTAAGGAAAAATGTAATTTTCCCACTTTCCCACAATAATTCACCGCTACACCACTTGATAAAAAACCCATGAAGGGCCTTACCTATAAATAGAAAGAAAAATTTATTAATATATATTTTTTTCAGATCAAGTTTTCAATAAAACTTACCTTTGTCACTATCGTCCTTGCCTGTCTTTCCTCCAATTCCATCCAAGAACACCAAACACAAGTTCAAACACTCGCACAATTTTTTAACGGTCACGAAAAAAACATTTTTAATGAACACTAATCACCATGATTTTAATCAAAATGAATCGCGATTTTTTAAAACTTCCATCAAGTTTTTCCACACGTTCGTACTCAACACTACACTCCCGGCCGCGTAAACGGATGGAAATGATTTATAAATTTCCGTGCGCGGATCCCGAATATTTGTGATTCAACTAATTGAAGGTGAAAATTATATGGAATGAAAACGTAAAAATGAAGCCCGCTAAAAATTGTCAAAAATACACCATGGAACTTCGGGTGTTCCTAGTTTGAGATAGAGCGAAATCAATCAATTAACTGAAGCCTGACCTGTAACAAAAGAATACATTTAGTACAAAAATCGCATTATGGTTTGATTTGAATTTTTGCAATCTAAATAAATTTTTATACCAGTAGTAAATACTTTAGTGCCGGCGGAGTTCAAGTAAAACAATTGTTTTCACAAGAAGTGAAACTTCAGCCTTGTTTATTTAAATTACATGAAGTTGACTTTTGTTGACGTTTGCAGAAAAACAAAAGTTTGACTTTATGCCATTCAAATAATTGTCAAACACTTCATATTTTTGAGAAAGCAATTGTTTTACATTGCAGCTGATGCTGTAAAAGCTGAAATTTTCACTTCAGAGATTTATTAAAATGTAACCAATGACGTCACTGTAGTTACCACAATGGAAGAATGACAACAAAGTCAAACTGGTGGTAATGCAAACGTTGACTCAATCAAATACATTATCGAAGGTGCAAATTAAAATTTTAACTTACTTTCTCATTGTTCCATAAGTTTTTCGGGAAAATCCATTGTTCAATTTGTCGATAAGAACAAGACTGCAATTTTTCCAGAAAAAATAGATCAAGTTTAAAAATTTCTACCCAAACTGGGTCCTTCACAAAATTTTCTTTTCCGTACAAATAAAAGTAACTTTTAACTTAATTTCTTTGCTTTTGGAGTTTTTCGGAAAATCTGTCAGTCGATTCTATTCGATGCTGACTAATGCGTTTCTTCGAAATGACGATGAGTGTAGTTGACAATGTTCATGACGCAATGCCATATTGGCCGAATAGAATTCTGCAACACAAAAATCTGTATTAATTTTGTCGTTTTGGCAAAAATCAAGTTTGAAAAATACCAACAAGCTGAAACTTGTACAATGGAAGGTTGTAGAGAAGCTGTGTTCATCATTACGATTTTTTAATTATGCGAAATAAAACATTTTATAACTTACCCGCTTCCAATTTCCTAATATTATGAAAATCCAATTTCCACTTTCATTTGAAGAACAAACATTGATTGGTTTGATTCTCCAAGAAAATCTAGCCCAAAAATTTCCAAAAGAGTGAAAAATATTAAATACACTTAGATTACATTTTTGAAACGACGTTCATCGTCAACGTTTAGACCAAAAGTGAACTGAGTAATCACTTCATATTTAAATTTTGTTTCTAAAATTTTTTGTAATTTAAAAGGTATGCATCACCGATAAGGCTTTCGCAATTGCGTTAAGCCGGAAGTTAAAAACGTAAAATGTTTTAATTTTTCTTGAAGAACATCTACAAGGTGAAAGTGAAAAATTAATTTTTATAATTTTCACTTTTCGAAAAGCATTTACTCCCCCTGAAATTATTGCATTCTCTAAAACCAAAAATTTGGGGGGGGGGGGGGATTATGGAAGGAATTCCCCCTGCAGTACCTACCCAATATAAATTATGTTTAAAATAAAACTTCAAAAAAACAAACTCAATCCAAAATTTAACGCTTGAGGTGAGCTTGGTTCCATCATGGGAGGGGAGGGGTTAGGTAGAAAGTTATGCAGGGTTACATGGGGACAGGGTGGAGCTAGAGTCGAGCTACGTTGTTTTTTTCATCTATTTTATTTGGCACAACAAAAAACAAATCCATCCAGCTAGTTAAACAAATAAATTCAATGATTTAAAAAAAAATTTATTCTTCAAAAACTAAGCACTTTGTAAAGAAAACTCGATTGTTAAATCCTCCATCGGTTACCACAATCGTGGCAAACGATTAGTTTTGTTAAAAACTCTTCACGGTTATAATACTGCTTCAGCAATCTATATGAACAATTTTTCTTGAGGCATTTTTCGCAACGGAAATCACTCGTACTGGTTCCCCATTCGCTTGGCATAATCAATTGACTAATACTTTTCTTAATAGCTAATCCTCTCAACTTTTTCCTTTCTTCGCTTGCCATTTCTTCGTGGGTTAAAACGGCCATTCTAGCTGGAGATATACTACCATGCACGAACTTCATTCGCAAATCTGGATTTTTTGGATCTTTTAAATTTAAAACTCGCGATATGGCTCGATATCTATATTCGACTCCGGTATTTTTGGATACGGAAAATATGCATTCTTCCAATTGGTCAGCTAAATCTTTCAAATTAATATTTTTAAAATTTTCATCCGTACTACTTATTGCATCAAGTATTATGATTCTGCACTTGGCGCGCAGATTATCCGTGATGTCAGAATTAACGGACGGCGGTTTTGAACTTTTAATTTTGCCAATCTGCTTCCATTTTATTAGTAATTCCTTGGCATATCTTTTGGTTTCATAATCTTCACAGAACTTCATAAAATATTTCACATTCCGGTCAATATTTGTTGAAATCAAAATTTCCTTTGTTATAGCCAGGCCATTTAGAATTTTTAAAATATCCAGTCCTTGGCCGTTGTCTTCCTCCTCTCTAGTGTTTAACTTGCAAATTTGAATTTTAAGATACTTAATTTTATCGACTACACCCATATTTTAATTTATATTTATTCGGAATCTCGCTTCACTTATATAGGTGCAACCTGATTTGGATTAACTACGCTTCACTAAATATGTTTTGTATGTTGTTGTTCTGTAGTTCATTATTTTTCTTATATAGGAAATAATTATTGTTGGTAATATAAAATTTTAATACTGCGAGATAATCCGCCACACTACCATATTAATCTTATGATAAACTGGCATCGAAATCGGCATTGTTTAGCTACTTATTTCAAGATCAGTAGCTCAGCAGGAAGATTATGTTTGTAGAGAGAATACATCTGTTATTCAACTCAAGTTTTCTAAAAACTTATTTTTGCAATTTAATTCACTTGCTTACATTGAAATTATCGGTTTCGCCCGCAACTTGCTCGGAGGTTTGCAAAAGGACAAAAAATTGAAAAACATGTCCACAGCCCCCCCAATTATTAAAATAACTTCTGAATTTTTAAATTCTTGAAAAGACCTCTGTCGATTTGGGTTGATCAAATTTTTTTTCCCGATGATGTGAGAGAAAACTGTGATTTTTGAATGTATGGAAATGAAGGTACTGCACTGCGAAAGTACAAGATAATAAATTGCGTTTAGGGGCCGTCCATTAATTACGTGGGAGTTTAAGGGAGGGAGGGGGTATCGGAAATCTTCCGGACTCTTACTTGGGGGGGGGGGTCAAAAATTACAAAAATCATCCTTACGTAATCAATAGCTGATAAACCCATGACAACCACAGGGTTAGCTGCATTTCCTAATAATTGAATAAATAAGAACAGCTTTTTGAAAATTATATTTTTAAGGTACATTGTGTCTGATCTAAATTACCGTTAAAATTACATATACCTAATCAGTTTAACAGTTCCGTCGTTCCTATTTTAACATTTCCTATTAGGGTGGAAGCGGAAATTATCAAAAGAGCCGACATAAGCCCACAAGTGTCAAAATTTCGTCGTGGGGGTCCTAAGTGTCAAATAAAAATTTATCATTTTACCTGCATATGTTGGTAAAATTTTAAAATACCCACGGTGTGAGCGTTTTAGAAAGGGGTTAAAATAAATTTTTAGATTTTGAAAAAGTTGTGGGCTCTTTTAATAGTTTGAAAAATTTTGGCATGTGCACTTTGTTTGTGATAAAAAATTTAACGATCGAGATGTAGATAACATGTTTTAGTTTAAATTTAAATCATCATTAGCGACACAGATTGGGCAGGTAGATATGGCTGAGCATCTCGACGATATGCGTCACGGCGCAACGTTATGCCTCATGGACGACATGTGTGGCAACTTCATACGATGGAAAGTTATGTTCATCTTGAATTCTTCACAAATTTACAGACTGTCGCATTTTCAACAACTGGTATTAATGATGTATTGCAGACAATCTGTCAAAACCACAACTGAACTACTCGTAAATACTATTTTAAAATGTTACCGGGTTTTCTTTTTATTAGAATTAATTTCGTTTAAAGTTTTATCACTCTCTTGGCATCGCCAATTTATATTGCATTAATTCTAAGAAGATTTACATAATTTTAGCATCACCGCTCCCATATATTTTCATCAATTTTAAACAGTACTATCTGTAATTCAATATTTTTAAAAAAATTAATACCTATTTTTCAAAAATATATCAAAGATAACAGCATCAAAACCAAGACAATTTATTTAGATTAATTGATCCTTAATTATTGCTATAAAAAAAAGATAAACGAGAAGATCAAATTTCGTATTTATAATGGCATTGTCCCCAGGGGTGCGTGGAGTTGAGGAAAAGTAATTTAAAGTAATGCAAAATAATTTTAAAAAATTAATTCCGGGATTTCCCAAACCACACATTGAAAACGCGTAGAATATCATGTACCCTCTCTGATATTTTGATTTACCAATAAAAATAATACGTAGATTAAAATTCTACTAGTACAATACTCAGAAAATACTGCTTGCGTAATTATTGGGTCATTCAATAACAGTAGCTTATGATATCAGTTTCAATAGATATCATTATCGATCATGGTATATTTTATTTTCAACCAACTCTTTTCGAAAGCGGCGATTTTCATTTGAACTCATATTTAAGTGCCTGTTCCGTCACTGTTCTGCCTGGTGTCATATTTTAATTTGACTTAAAATTTCTTTTCAATTTCACTTTACTTAAGTCGAATTTTCGAATTTTCTAATCAAAATTTATTGGGAAACCACAGAAAAATAATTGTTTCCAAATTTTCAATTTTTTTTCGCAAACTGAATCATCCACATAAATCAACAATCCGAGCAGCAGACTCCAGATTTATCAATATTATGTATTTTTGTAATAAAATGTAAAACTTCCGTTGTTATAACAAATTATTGCTAATTTTGTTTGGAAAAATAAACGGATTAATCAAATAAATCAGATATTTCCTCGTTTTTAAGGAAGTAAACGATTGGGTGTCAGGATAACTTCAATAGTATATTATGCAACAAGGGGTAAAAGTCACTTTATTCTCCAGCTTATGGTAATTTATTATTCGTTTTAGAAGAAAGTCAAGTTAAAAATACCATCATTGGTAAACTTTTATATTGTTCAGTGCCAATGTAGTAAAAAGTTATCTGCTAAACATTTTATTTATTTTTATGTTCCCTCTAACAAAGTTCCGGCTAATTAGACTAATTAAGTCGTTAAAACGTAAAAACTTAATTCTTTGATAATTATTTTCTAACGAATTACGTCTAATAAGATTTTCTCAATTTCAACCACATTGGAAATTTAATAATTTTGTTACGTTAATTTTAATTGGCGCTATTTTGTATTGTAGGTACATTATTGATGACGTGCATCCGGTGTTTAATATTTTTTTATGTGCAGTGATCTTGAACTAAGAAAAGGTCAGAAAACTTCTTATCACCCAATTAATTTGGAGTGTTCCACATAATTTTAAAATAAAAATTATCAAACATATACATATTGACTAGAAATTTATATTATATTCGTCTGAAATTTAAACAACGTAAAAAAAGCTTGACCAAACAGGAAAGTGAAGTAAAAAAATAAATGTTTAAATATGAGTAATCACATTGTAATCTCAACTGCTCCTAAATTAACGTTTAAATTATTCAATGAATTTTTAAAAATGGAAAGTTTATAATTCATAAACCAGTAAAAGCTCCTGAAAATAATAAAATATGATAAATAGAAAAAAAAATCTCAGTATTAATTTGAAGGGTAAAGTAGCCTGTTGTAAGGACCAATACGGCATGTAGTTTCCCTACTGATTTTTAATCAAAATTATTTAGTTAAAATTTTGAAAATAAAGTTTTAAACTGAAGACCATCTATCGCGTAAGTCTTCATCTGTCTGTTTCTAATAGCTATCCGGTCAATTGATTTTATAATTAATTATTTTATAAATATAATAATACATATAACCAGTTCATTATTCTAATATCTATCAATATCACACATGAATAACTTTTAGTGTTAACTTTGTTAATAATTGTAACGACAAACTTCAAATAACTTGTAAGGAAATGAAGTGAATCTTACAAAGGAAATAGGTTTTATAATTTATTTAAAAAATTATCAAGAAATAAAAAAATTATCCTATCGATCATTCTAATTGCGTTAATTTGACCTATTTTAAACTTAAATTACAGAAATAACCATTCAACGAATACTTCACTGTATAACTTATTAAATAAATTAACAATTTCATAAAAATGTGAATAAATTCATTCAGAATGTTTTGAGAAGATTAATTCAATTTATTAAATTAATCTGTTTTTCTTACAAATTCAGCACACTATAAAAAAATTCTGGGCGAATTTAAGGTGTAAATTTACTAGTGTAGTGTAATTTTCCCAAAAGTGTGTAATTTTTTCTGATCTAAAAATATAATTAAAATTAATTTCATACTTCCATTTACTTATTTATAGTAAAGAAAAACATGAATTTCAACTTTTTTTAAGATAAATAAAATAATATTAACTCCAATACTACATATTGTTGAGAAAAATTAAATTATGAAAGGAAAATTTAGATAGGAAAAAGTTGTTCTTATTCATGATAAAGCTTTGTTTTATTAAAATATTTATTATTGCTCTAGCGTCCGGCTACAGATGGCTCTAAAGGAAAAACACTCAGGTCGTTAGTTTGATTGAAAGGTGAAAGAAAATAAAACAAAGTTAGTCACAAGTAAATTTAATAAAAAAAATTGTATATTATGGAATAATAATAACAAATTATTACTTACCACCTATTAAAAAAAAACTGTAATGTTGCAATTTATTTATTAAAAAATGTACAGTTTTACCTCTAGACTCTAGAGTTTATTGTTCCGGCTGTAATTAGCACTTACACAATTTAAAATGCTAAAGCAACTATTGACCTGTTGAGCTTTCAAATGAACCTGGGTTTAAAACACAAGATTTTAGAATATTCCATCAAGTAATTTTGTTTATTTTATTTTCCAGTTCAAAATAATCCCAGACTTAATTTATTTGTACAAATATTGGTCGAAAATTTCTTAAAATGAACTTCCAGTCCAATAAATTATCAAGCACTGTATGAAAATAATTCAAAAATAATCTAATCTAACCTAAGCTATCAAGCAGGTACCAATTAGCATAAATTATAACATCAAAAAATCAATATTTTTAATTCGGTAATTTTGCATTTTTTGGAACTGGAAATATACCTACTGGAAGATGCTGGAAATATCGTTGAGGTATTATACATAAAAGGAAAGGAGCAGGGACAGTTCCATGAGAGAGAAGACCCCCCCCCCATTTTAGCTTGATTTCAGTGCATCTATAAGATGAAATTCTGCATAGAATTTTATTTTTACGGAATACTGCATTCCAAAAATCGCTAATTATTTCGGTGAAAATCGTATAATAATTAGTTTTTTAATAAATTTTTAAACTTTTGGAAATCCTTTTAATTAAAGTAGTGGCAACTAAAAATTGTGGATAGTCACTTCTGCTCAATTTAATTTTTAATTTAATTTAAATATACTAATGTAATTCTCGTGATATAATTATTTCAAGTTGAATGTTTCCGGGGATTCACAGGCCATGTAATTAAGTAATCAAATGAAAAAAAATCTACTATACTTGGAAAACTGAAAATTAAGAGTTTTTTGACAAACAACTAAAAAAAGGCCATTATGTAGTCAATTTATGGGGTTTTATATACTAAAACAATTTTTAATATTTTCTTTTATTGATAAGAACCCATCAGTAAGTGTTTTGGAAAGGGGGGGATTTCCACATTTCACAGCAATAATACTGGATACCTTGCTATAAAGTCTAACATCGATCTATGGGCTATGGGGAAGAAAGTAGAGACATTTTTACACTTTACACTTCTTCGGTATAACAATGAGTTTTCTTCCACTTCTTTTTTTAAAGAACTTATCGGTGGATTTACCAACTTTTGGCAATTTCCAAAGATATTGGAGAAGGTGGCTCTTGCTCTCCCCCCCCCATGGCCGTCCCTGGAAGAGAGTACATATTAATCGCACACTGAATAAAAAGCAACAATTTAATTTTATAATAATAACTAGTGGTCGATTTATGATTTTTTCAGCTTGAAACTTAACAGATCATCAACAGCTTTCCACTTTCAGTACACAAATTTCGC
Source organism: Cantharis lateralis (assembly GCA_963170105.1). Classification (NCBI taxonomy): domain Eukaryota; kingdom Metazoa; phylum Arthropoda; class Insecta; order Coleoptera; family Cantharidae; genus Cantharis; species Cantharis lateralis. Next base: position 11,128,805 of record OY720624.1, read on the forward strand.
TGTAAAAATACAGGTTTAATTTTACCGCTGAAAATTACCCGATTTATAAGTGAAAATTTACCCTAAAACTTGTGTAATTAATTTTTGACCCAAAAAAAATATAAAATTACCTCAAAATTTAGAATATTATATTTTGCTACAACAAATTTTTGTTTAAGAAGATGATGATTAAAATTTCCCCAAAGTGGACTTAATGCAGAATAAAATGTTAATATTGCATAAAAATTGTAAATTTACAAGAGATTTTTGCATAAATGTAATTTTATTTTATTTTAATTTATGTAAGGTAATTTCAGAATTTTAGTATTGGATATCAGTTAGTTAGTTTATTTTTCAGTCTTTTTAGTACAGCTTACAAAGTAAAAAACATTTTCTGCACATATAAACGTCCTGGGTACTTTTCTGTATTATCTTTGCAATACTGCATACAGGACGTGAGATTACATCACGCATCCTGTAAATATAATAATTCTTATAGTAAGCAGGTATAAAGAAAACTAAATTAAATACCTCTAATACCTACGTTAAAAAATAAATATCGTTTTCCCAATTGCTATCGATGAGAAGTGCGGTTTCAAAATATTCCTGACAGGATTAGAAAAAAATTTTTGTTTTGAAAAGGAAACTGCCCAATAGTCACTGATCAAAACTAACACTTGATGAATTTTTTCTTTTAATTTTAATGACAAAAGAGGTTTTAAAAAAAATCAGCTAAACATAATATTATTTCAAAATTAAATGGCTGGATGAAATCCATGATGAAAGCAAGTGGGACTATCATGCGAGAATTAATATTAACGTTATTGCTTTTAAAATGCAACTAATAAAGTAAAATAATAAAGAATATTGGATACCCTCACCAATGAAAACGTTCTAGGCGTACTTATAAATACAAAGCTTTCTCGTCATTGGCAGAATCTTCAACTTCTTGGCATTAACATGTGTCACTGTCATACGAGAAACCGCATCATCATGCACACTACTCTAACCAGTTTCGACGACAGAGATAAATATAGAAACTTGAGTGTATGAAAGAAAGACGTTATTCTTTATCTCTAAACTGGCGCGTGGTATATGGGATTGCTTCAGGAATCTGAAAGCACTCTTTCATTATTTGTGTTTGTGGTTGGAGGTGTCAGAGCGATACAACTCTAAACAGACGCTTACTGTTTTTGACTAATTTTGTAATCGCAGGTGCTTTTATGCTGTTCATTCATAATTATTTAAAAGTAGTGTATAAAAATTTATCAATCGAGGACTTGCCAACATTCAGCGCATAAAGACCAAATTGTTTTCGTATTAATTAATTGTTTATTTTTTACGACCAAGATGTTATCTTCAACCGGTGGTTTAGTGCGTTCGTCCACAGTACCGCTTAACGCGACGACGGCGGCGTCGGTCGCCGCTGCGGCGGTGGCGTCCATCCATGGTGAACCTTCTGCACCCTCGAAAGGACAAAGTGGTAGTTCCGAAAACTTTCAGTTAGACAAGACGGAGATCAACGCTGCAGTTACCAAAGTTTTAAGTGTTTATGATTGGTCTCTTGTACCTGTTGCCACCAAGTAAGTTACAATTTTTTTTCTCCGATCCTGCATGTTAGATATCGATTATTTGTTATTCCTCGTGTAGTAAATATTTTCAAATCATGGTTTACATTTAAATTCAAGTGATTTCTGAAAGGAAGTTGTCTCATAACATATTTAACTAATTACGCAATGTTGAATGAATAAACTACCAGAAAACTCTCAAAAAAGACACTTGAGTACATCTTGAGAATTTGATCCAAAAAAGACCACGGGACATTTCCGTTTAGGGTCCATCCAAACTTGAAAATATGTAGAAAGCAAAAAACCCAAATGAAAATTGGGCTTCCATTTATTTTTTTCCTAATAAATATGCAGCAGTTAAAATTATCTCTTAAAATTTTTCCGTTCAATTGAACCGGAAAACAATAATTAATTGCGATAATTTGGATTACAAGAAAATCTTTCACGATTTATCTTGACCATAACAGCGATAGCTAGAATGTGTCATATTTTGATAAAATAATTAAAAACATTTTTGACCATAAAATATCAAAATTATTGGATTGATAACCGGAGTCGAAAAACTTTCTTGCATTATGGGATCTTTGTTCCTTTTTATTCCAGATAACAGTAAGGAATTTCGTGGGTGGTGGAAAAAATTCGCAAGCTGAAGATAAAGCAGTGTAAATTCTTTCTAGTAAAAACAATTTAGTATAAAATTACGATAAATGCAACAAAGTATTTTCTTAGTGATGCCGCTTCATATCACCTTGTATATGCGGCGAAATCATGATACCGCCGCCGTTCCCAAGAATGTCACCTGATACTAGAATAAATATACAAGGGATGATTAAATTGTATAAAAATTTTTAAATTGGAATTTCAGCGAAAATTTAAAATACAATATTGTTTTTGAGATCGTCTTTTCATTTTTGGATGGCCCTTTTGAGTTCCGTCTGTCCCGTATCGTTTATTCCATTTTTCGAATGAACATATAAAATTTAAATTAAAAAAACATCAGTTTGGTTTTAAAATAAATTTAAATACTAAAATTTTGATAGTGCTATCTTAATTGATTATTATATGTTTATAAAAAATAGCACGCTAAAATTTTGTCTAAAAATATGATAATTTTATAATAACTGCGATGATGACAAACGCATTAGCTTGTGTTTATATTTATTGCTTTAACTCTTGATTATTCAGCACTTTAGAATAATTAAACATTAATTGTGGATTTACAGCAATATAGACTGACATTAATTAATAACAATATATAAAAGTCATTATAATAATGTAGTTTTCCGTAAATGCTCAAAATATGAAAACGAAACACCTTTGAAGTACAGGTTGGCGAGGGTTCGATGCTAGATCCCCGACAGACACATAGGCACCATTCAAGATCATTTTTTAAATTTATCGATAAAAGCATTGAACTCCAGTCCAAAATGCTTCACGAATCAACGTAATTTTAACGTGTTACGATAGACGCAACGTAATAGTACATTATAACGAAAATTAACGTTTATAGCACGTTAATTCCATAAAACGTTAAATTCACGTTAATTCAGTCTACAAGTGCTTACTGGAAAACAACTCAATAAATTACTAGAATAAACTCAAATTTAAAGATTCACATCCTTGGAAAGCAACTTTTTCACTTTAGAGCCACCGACGACGTACTTTTAGCTACGTCGCGGCTCCCGACGCCGACAGTAAAAATTTAATGTTAATTTTTAATAAATTTTATTTGTGTTTTAAAAAGAAAATAATACTTCATTTTGCTGGCATGCCTGTAGTAAATATTGTACTAATATATGTTCATACAGTGAGTGTAAAAAGTATTCGTACACTCCTATGTTGGCAATGCAAAATGAACATTTTATGCCGTTTTTTGTCATATAAAATTCGATTTTAGAGCAAAACTTTATAGGCATTTTTTGTTGCAAATTTCATCTTCAATTTTGTTTGTATACAATTTTCTATTTTGTAAAATACAAAAAATACTGTCATCTATATCTCGGAATACATTTTTCTATTTTGTCACACCGATTCCAAGACGGTATTTTTTGTATTTTACGGAGTCTAGTTTAAGTCGCTGTCAGTCAGAAACGGTGCGACAAAATAGAAAATTGTATATAAACAAAATTGAAGACGATGAAATTTGCAACAAAAAATGTCTAAAATGTTTTGCTCTAAAATCAATTTTTATATGACAAAAAACGGCTTAACAATGTTCATTTTGCATTGCCAACATAGGAGTGTACGAATACTTTTTACACTCACTGTACATACATACATAATTAAAATAATAATTACATCGTGTATCTTATAAACTTTAAGTACGTAAAGTCCAACATTTTCGCCTAATAAAAAAACACTTTTCGGACATTTTTTATAGAAAATTTATTTCCCTTTATTTTTGCTTATATACATTTTTCCATTTTGTCGCACAGTTTTCGAGATACGACTTACAATAATATCTGTAAAAATTTTATTAAAATTACCATTAGAGTAATCTTAATTTTATTAAAATATTCACAGGTTTTTTTCCAAATTGCTGTATCTATTATGACTGTTGATTTCTCCAATGACGACTTTCGTCCACTCAAAAGTAGATAAGAAGTTATAAGTACCTCGTGAGAAAAAGTTAGCACTCGCCTAACTGCTCGTGCTTAAATATACCAACTCGATGAATCAATTGATCTATTGCTCTGCTTGTAATTTGAACAATACAATATAAACTCGGCAAATAAATGTAAATATTAATACTCGCGCAACACTAGACCGGGTGTCCGCCTGTACACCCGATCATAGAGAAATAACATCAAAAATTAATTTTCATTACTTCTCATTATATTATAACTGAGAAGAATGAAAAAGGTATCAATTTAAATAGGTTTTAAGGTAAAAAAATAGATTTGATATAAAATTTACTTCAACTGATTTAAGACAGAATGAAATCTTTATTTATATGTTCGAATTATTATTAACTTTAATGAAATAATTAATTTTCACACGATTCATTGTTACGTTTGTTAAAACACCAAAAAATATTTTTTGAATCAACTAATTTCTAGTTTGATCAAATCAATTTTCTTATGAGTTATCCGATGAATTTTTATTATTTCCACCGATTTTCCTTATTATTTTCTGGGGTTCCATGGACATAATATGGAATAAAATAACTTTTGGTGAGATTTTGCATGATAAAATTGAATAACTACCTGGAGCACTTTATTTATGCATATTTTATTTAAATTTGTGGCAGGTGACCTATATAACGACAATAATTCAATATGGCGCCAATAGGGCAATATATCGAATAATTGATCATAACTGCTTCCGAAGTTGTCTTACGCGAATTTTGTAGTAGACTTTTCTTATTCACAATAAAAATGTAAATAAAAATTTATTACGTATATCTTGGTATCTCTCACCATTTAAAAGTTATAGTCAACCAAATAAAACTCCAGGTTACACTTATGTGTAAAAATCAAATTTATTACTTATTTTAATTGAATCCCTTAAAACTGAGTTTCCTTTGCAAATTTTTTCTCCTGGATTGATATAGTATTATCAAAGTCCCACAATTAGTTTTTATAAGGAAATTAGTTTCAAAAGTTTCCAGACATCCTCCAATGTTTAATATTATTGCGTGAGAAATTTGACATTCACTGTAAAAAATTCCCGGTAAAATTACCAAGCTTACGTGCCCTCCGAAGTACAAAAAGAGTTTAATCTCTTCTCGGGCTCAAACCTGGTACCTTAATATCAGTAAATGAATGCAGCATGCCAAATTCGTACAGATCGTAAATTTAGAAAAATTCAAAAAATAAAATTTAAATAGCCGCTACATGACATTATAAAATTTATTGCGCATTTATTTATATTTATTTACTTACGTAACAGATCTGAACGTTGCAGATTTTTGCCAAGAAATCGAAAGTTTCAAATTTTAGACGAAGTATTTTTTTTCAAAATTTTCGAAAAATATTCCTAATTCGAAAATTATATGCGCTTTGTGTGAAAAAATGTGTTTTTAGGAAATTAAGAGTATATTAAATGCCAAGGGTGTAAAGTAGGTTATTAATCACTCTGATTATAATATTTATTATTTTATATGCTTATGAAAAATAATTTGAAAAAAATAAGACATGAAATGATTAAAATTATAATACAGGTTAAATTTTGGCGGTCTAGACATCTTGCCGTCGCCGTCTCGCCGACGGCGGATTTATTATCGATAAAAAAAATTGATGCAGATGGTAGAGACGTTTATCGCGATATCTCATACTCAAATATATCCTTGTTTCGGCACTGTAACCAATCTATCCTGGGTAAAACCTGATTGATTTCTTGTCCAACAGATAAATTATCTGGTAGTTTAACCGGAAGTAAACTGGTCGATCTCTAAACTTTTGTGCATCAAACAATCTGGTATAATAGTTATTTATGTACCAAAGGTCATAACTGGCATTTTTCAATATGTTTCAAAGTTAATTAAAAAAGTCAATTTAATAGAAAAAAAAATTACTTTTCTGTTGGAAAATTCTGTTCGGTTCAATGAAAGAACTTGGTTGTTTAATATTTTGTTTATTTGTTAAATCCGTTAAATGATATCTAATCTCCTATTCTTAACATATTATCTGTAAATTCTGTGATTTCGCGTGAAGGTATTGTTTATTTTTCGGCGGCTTTGCGAAAAACAAAGAAAATTATCAAATTATTGAACCAGTAGTTGTTTATCAGGTGTTATTTTAAAATTTGATAATATGCTTTGAGCTTTCAAGGAGTTCCGGATAGCAATACAATAATAGCATAATAGAAATATCATAAAAATTGCAGAAAACATAAGATTAAAATATAATAAACACAATTATGTATTATGTAGGTTCAATAAATATTATTAATTTAATTATGCCACCTTTTTCTTGTCCGTTTCATTTTTATTGGGGTTGGGGGTTCACGTTTTCCACCTTTCTAAAGCTGAAGGTCCGGAACCACCTGGAGATTTTGGATCTTTAACACTTAGGCAACTTGAGTAAATATTAAATTTACTTAGGATGATTAAAAATTAATAATAATTGAAATTATCTTCCACAAAGTGGTGTGAAAGTTTCTAGTTAAAATGTTCCTAAAATATGTTAATTAAGATATACCTACTAATTATTCTTAATTGGCGGCGCTCTTAGTGTTTCTAAATTTTTACATGTGCCATAATTTGTGTGCGTTCTTAGTTGAGAAGCAAATTATTTGCGGCAAATAATTAGGAATAACTATTAAGTGTTTTAACCATAACACGTTGAACTAACTTATTAGTAAGTTTAATGAGTAAATGTATTCTAATATTTGCAGTTTTTTTAAAAACCTTCAACAAAAATTCCTTGGCAAAAGCACACTTATTAAAAATATTTAAAGGAAGTGCGTTCGAAATTTGAACCCATTTTATTTGCCTGACTGAGTTTTTTGACGAATGTATCAAATTTTTCATTATGGAAGTGTCAAATGTGACGCCTCGTCAGAATTTGATCCTTTCACTTAACCATTTTAGAAATTAATTGGGGTTCGGGATCCAACTTGATTTTTATAGTTTTATTCTAAACCAGAATTTTTATTATTTTAGGGCATCATCCGACAAGAGAAAGTTGCACGTTAAAAGACCAATGAACGCATTTATGGTTTGGGCTCAAGCTGCCCGGAGGAAATTGGCCGATCAGTATCCACAACTTCACAACGCAGAATTATCCAAGACTCTTGGAAAACTTTGGAGGTGAGTCAAATTTTTTGTCGATAACATCTTTGCCCAATTATCTAGATAAACACTTTTCTTAGTGTTGATTTGGCAAATTATTTATCTGATGACATCGTACGAATCTGTACTAATGAACCGTCGGGATCTTGACGGCGAAAAAATTTCTGTTTTCGAAATAAATGGACGAGAACCAGCAAAGTCCGCCAATAGGCCGAAAACAGGCGAACTTCATATATTTTTTTTCTTTTGTTTGTTCTTCCACTTTTCTCATTTTGATTTGTTTTGTGTGGCACGTACGATGTTTTACTATGTCAGCTGAATGAATAATTTGCCGCCTTATTTGTAAGTAAATACAAATAAGAGATAAACTAAATAATATGCCGAATGCGTCACTCAAAATTGATGTAATTTTACGGAATAACTAACAAATTTTTATAATCTCATGACTAAAAATGATAGTGATTCGAATCACATTTTTGTTAAAAATACATACAGGTTTTTGAACCGACTTTTTAAAAGTATATGTTGTAGTACCGAGCAAAAAAGTCGTACCCACTTAGCTACTGTCGTTTATTTATCAGTGATAAATGAAGCAAGCCGTTATCACTACATTAAATTGTCAAAACTATTTCACTAAAATCATAAAGTGGCACAGCGGCGTAACCACCGCATCCGCTGCAAGAAAAGCCCTTGTTTTATATTTTGTAGAATTTCCAAAAAAAATTTTGAAAATTTGTGCTTTGGATGAAACGTTCCATTATTCTTTGATTTGCGGTGAATGTGATGGAAGGATGAAGATGACTGGAGATTTGAGGATCAAGAATGGAATGTACGCTACTGAAGGATTAATACAAAAACGGGGCAAATTTTTGTAATAGCTTGTTGAATGTAGTGTGAAGTACAAGTGCTCCATACAAAAACGTGTGACGGGATAATTGTTTAAACAAAAACAGGAGTTAATTAAAATGACACAAACCATCAAACGCCCGATTTACGTTTATGAATTTATTTGATCGCTATTGATATTTTTTATGAATGAAAGTTATCTAAAAATTATAACTAAGTAATAAGCGGCGGAAATTGTAAACGATAGGATGGTAAATAAAAATCATAAAGTCAACCCGAGTCGATCGTTGACCGCAAGACCGCATTTGTTAAGAATAGGACCTATCGTTGACCCCCAAGCCGATAGTGCTCATTTATATTATTTATATTTTGTATGGCATTTTAAAATTTTATAATTAGAAATTTGAATGATTATCGGAAACGGATAAAAATGATTAACTTTTAATATAATCACTTCCTTCCAATTATAATTTCCAATATCATCTTCGTTTCAAACTCGAACCAGAGTTCATTTTTTGTTTACACTTTTTAATGGTAGTTTTGAAAATTTTCCAAAATTTTAACAGAATCTGGCGGGAAAAAATATCAAAATTCAATCGGTTACTTTTATGCATTTTATCATGAGGCTGTTTATCATCAAAACTTAAATGTATAATCAATGGTGATTTTTTATAATTTTATTAAAAATTTAACCTATCAACTGAAATTGAAATTGTTTTTTTGATACATTTATTGCCACACCGGATATTATAATAATAATTTAACAAATATTTTGTAAATATCCGACTGTTAATTTTTAATCGCTACATAGCTTTGAAATATTTATAATATTTATAATTTGTGAGGTTTTTTATAAAATTGTGTTGACGCTGCATTAGTTTTAACGTTTTTTATCAAATTAATTGCAATTTAAAAAAAACATCGTGGTGATATCAAAAGTCACATTTTTGATGATTACCGAAAATATTTGTAAGGTTTTAACGCAGACTTATGGCCAATTATAGTTAAATTCTTCAAATTTGTCATTAAATGACTTAATTTTTTTTATAATATTGTAAGTGAAATTCTGCCCGAAATTTGGCCTCCAGCTTAAAAATTCAATCTTGATACGAGGAAATTAAATTTTTTTCGTCGAGTTAATTACAGAAAATTTCTTCGAATTCTTTTAATTCCTTGCCATTTTAAAAACTAATTAAAATATGCTATTGAAGATTTTCAAGTTTAATTTTGCAGTTAATTTTCTGCAGTTTGCTGATTACTTATTTCCTGAACAGCTGCTGGCTTCATAAAGATTATAGTTATCAAAAACCGTCTTATCCATGTTGGGTTTGTTAAGAAAAAAATTGAAAAATATGTCCCCATTAATTTTGGATTCGGCATCCAATTCAGGAAGCTTTCATTTGTTTGGGGTTCTCAAACGGAACTAAATGGGATAGCAATTGGATGATTTTCATTTTTCGTGACCCGTGGGGTACACCAAGGAATTTATGTTGGTATGAGATGCATGACCAAAATTATGTCTCAAAGTATTTGCAATGTAAGCAGTAACTCACCAGGGGACGCCGCCAAAGTCATCGTCGACGCTGGTTAATGTGGCGTTTATATTAATTTGACTGATTATTGGCGCTGATAGTCTTTACTCGATCATTAGAAACCATGACTATTATAAGCTTACGGTCAATTATCGTGCTGCACGTCAAAACAAACACGAATTAAATATTTGTGCTATTGCCAAATATCGCTCTTCAATATTAATTTCAAACATGTGTTCGCGAAACAAAGTGGATAAATGTTGGAACAATCTAAAAGATTTTGTATCTCGCAACCAAAACTTCCACACTCCGCATAAAATAAACAACCATTTTCGAAGGGGTTACACAAAAAATATAAGAAGTTTAACCAGGTGTATAAAGAGGAAACGAAGAATTACCAGATAAAGAAATACAAATCTTAAAAGTAAACGTCAAATATTATCAGAAAAAGCAACAAAAGGGACAAATTGATAAAAATAGGGGGACTTGTAGGGGGAGATAAGCAAATTTACAATTCGTGTAGAAAAGTAAAGTTTTATGACACAATACACGTGTTTAGGGTAAACCATCAACTTCCTGTCAAAATTATTTTTGAGTACGTTTACCTATATTGCACAACACCACAAGTTTCCAAATTATTCATAGTTTTTCTTCTTCTTTTTTTATAACTTTCTTTTCTTTTGTTGCAGATTACTGAGCGAATCGGAAAAGAAACCCTTCGTGGAAGAGGCAGAAAGGCTACGAGTGATTCACAAAAGAGAGCATCCAGATTATAAGTATCAACCAAGACGACGAAAACAAAACAAAGGAGATTCTAATCATCAGGTTCCTCACGGTCAAAACGTCACATTTAGTCGTAGCTTAAAACTGGAAGACTCGCCCTGCAGTCCCCGAAGTCACAACTCTACCTCACCATCAACGTGTTCATCTCCTCAAAGTCCACCCGTTATGCATCCCTTGCGGCATTGTGGAGACCAATCGACCAGCAATATCGATTTCAATCGTTTGCCAGACTTGGACAACAGTTACATACCCGAAGACTGCTTAAACAGTCACGATTTGGATCAGTATTTGACATCAGATAACGTTCAAGGTTATCAACCCTCATCATTCCACCAAGAAAGCTACTCGAAGCGAGAAAGCGAAAATGAAGAAAGTAATAATAATCACAAAGCCAAAGTATTAAGTGGGAATCATTCGGGACACGCACCCGAAATGTTCGATGAAAACGCTTTATCCTTCGTTCGTTACCATGACCTACAACCCACCGCAATCAAGACGGAAAAATATAATACGTCTCCAAATAACACGATGTATGGTTACCAACCAACTTTATCTTTGACTCCACCTGGAAATGGTTACTACTCCAACAACCCACACCATCAGTATCTTCCACCATACCAGTACTTACCCCAAAGGTCTTCCGTTTTTGGCAACTCGACAAACAGTTCGTACAACGTCAACGGAGGTGCAAATGGCGACACGTGGGCTGGTCCTTACAGTATGTAACGAAATATTATTAGTGATCAAATGTACATAGTTTCGGCATATCACTGCTAGTGTCTTGAAAGAATACAATATTATTTTGTATTTTACGATGTTACTTTTTTCTACATATTATTTCTAGTTTATACATAAAATTATTATTATACAATAAAATTTATTTTTAAAACACTTTTCTTGCTTTATTATTTACACAACATGTGAAGTATGGCAATCGTGGGGAAAGCATATTTAAGGATAAGAATGGTATGCTGGTAAATCAGCACAATCCTACTCTTTGCAATCGAGAAAGATACAAAGATGTGCAACCTATTAGCATAGTTGCATAATTTTCTACTTTGTACTTTAATGTATAATTTCCATTACCAACGTAGTTTCGTAATTTGTGAATTTTAGTTCTTTAAAAAAATAAAAATCGAATAAATGGTATGCAGAATTTTTGGGAACCTTTTAATTTAGATTATTCATCTGACTATTTTAATACATATTCCCTTCTGCCTGACCAACTGCTACTTAGCGAAACAATGGAAGTCTGCCAAATTGATCGTGAAAAGTAAAATTTAAAAATTAACAAGCCGAGCAAACACAATAAAATGAAGAAGGAACATATTGCTGAAGGATTTTTAAATAATTTGCATTTGTTTACTGAAGTTGTTAATTTTTAAATTAACGATTAACCTTCTATTAGTCTTAAGCCAAGTCGAACAATTGAGGACCACCTAGAAGGAAAGTGCATCATCATCGATGACCATTTTTAAGTTCCGTGCCGAAGTTTTTTTATTACACTTTTTATCAAACCAATGAATTTGGGATCCGTACAATGATAGGCCCGATAAAAACATGTAGGTGCAAACCTTTTAGGCATTAACCAGACGCTATTTTAGTTTTTAAACTGATGTATTTCGTACAGGAACGTAAAGCTGGTAGGTTTTCCTCAGGAAAAACGAAAAAGACTAAATAGGAACTTACGAGAAAAATTAAGATATCCAATTTGTTTAAAAAAAAATATGTTGTTCAGTAATGCTTATTATTTAACTAAATGTCAGAAGTCCTTGCCTAAAAGTAATTTGTGCGCAATTTATTATTTTCTCAAAGAAAGTAATAATTTTTTTTATTTTTAAAAACATTAAAAATGAAATACAGGTATATTAAGCGAAAGCCATATTATTTTTTCTTATTCACTATGTCAACGACTTCTTCCCCTTTCCTTAGCAAAGATAATTATTTGAAATTTTATCTCCCCTATTGTGAGAATTTGTAGGTTTTTCAATCCCCCGTTTCTCACGGATAATTTTATATTTATTAATTATGATAAATAAAAAAAAGATGCTAATATTTCTAAATATTAACTAAAACCTATATTTGACCTTTTCCCGATATTTATTTAATAATTATTATTATTATCAACTTTTTTAGACGAAATGAATTTTTTGAATTTAATTTTTTTTAATTTTATAATTCTCACTAGATTAGTTACAAAAATGATTTGTTTCATTCAAAAACTACATAAGTTTTTCAGATAAAAATAATTAATTAGAATAATTATTACAGGAAGTAGTAATTTACGGTAAGAGTGTTAAAAGTGTTATTTTGTTAAACTAGTGGTTAAATTTGTTCTACGTAGACTGAATCTCAGATCATGCAGGCTGGGTGGATCTATGTTCCAGAATTTCTTTTCTCTAAGATATGTAATTCCTTACACAAAATGAGGAGATCCGTAATTTTTTTCACCTTAAAACAAGTCCCTTTGCTCGATAGCAGCATTTTCAGATTTTGAAATAAATAATAGCATTCTCAAAAATTCGGTGTAGGTATAACATAAGAAAAATCGCTGCCAATTTACTTTATTTTTAAAAACTTAAAATTCAAAAATTTTCTAAGACCAAAAGTATTGCAATTTTTCTGAAAAAAACTGAAAGTTGTATTCTCAAAAACTCACTTTTTTCTAAAGAAAAATGTTTAGGGTATACGTATCCAATATGTCCTCCAAATGTCAATAATGTCGATTTATTCTTACTATTGGAGATAATATTTTTTGAAATTTTTCCGACGCCACATAGCGGCATTTTAAGATTTTAAAATAAAAGTTATTCTTAAAAATTCGGCATATTCCATGAGAAACATCGCTGCCAATTCAGTAATTTTGTAACTTTTTGATTAATAATAATTTATTGTTCTTTCTCTTATAATAGAAAAACCGTACATATTTTTTATAATATTTTAATCCAAAAAATCTTAAAAAACACCAGAATAAATTGCAATTTTTCTTAAAAATTTTGAAGTTGAATAATTCACAATATTTTTGGAAAACTTTTAGAATTTTAAAAATCAATTCAAAAGCCACAAAATTTCCGAATTTCTAAAAAAAGTACGGCTTTTCTCATTTTGTACAACATAATTCAGTGAAAACAAATTCTGGAACCCCCCCCCCCCCCCCGCTAGCATAATCTAAAATGTATTTAGATGATATTTATTAATTTGAAGTCATAAGTAGAAACACATTGAAATTTTTATTTCAAGTATTTTAGCGAATTTTTGCAAATAAATAATAATTTTTCTTTTTTCTTGTTTTTATTTCTATATTCTTTATAAATTAATAAATATTAAACGAATAACAAGTTAATAAAACGATTTAAATATTATTTAAATTGCAAGCTTTCAAGCACCGACGTGCACTTTTTCAAATTGTTTTTTATTAAAAAAAATATATATTTATAATATATTGTCCCTTGGGACATATTGCAATAATTAAGTATTCAAAATAATATTTTACTATTGAAGTGATTAATTCGAATTTCATCGATAATACAAATATTGAAGAGTACCTATACCGAGTGAAGTATTTGTGAAGTGCTAGAAAAAAATGTCAGTACGGCTGGATTACACTAGCAAAAATTTAATATTTTAAATTATCTCATCAGCACTAACTGATCTCGCAAACAGATGTGTGCAAATTAGTGCTAGTATATTAAGTTATCTGTGGTTCTAAGTTGGATCGAGTCAGACCCCTATTGAATTTTGCAACAGCTCAATGGAGCCACGTTCTGTAAATATTTCAAAGACTGTCAGTGTCGGCCCATAATTCATAAAATCTCAAATCTAAATCATAAAAAATTAATTTTTTTAATTCTTTATGTTTATTATGATTAATCAAGCAGTAGCGGACCCTCAATATTTCAGATTAACAAAACTATGTTTTAAATATTTTAAAAAAATCAACTATGTTTAAAAAATTTGAAACACGAAAAAGTAGTCTGAAATTTAAAGTATTTTAATATGCACATAAATTTTCCCAAAAAAGTACAATTTTTCGAGTAGGTATACTTGACTTTTATTGTATTGGATATGGTTGGTGTGGGTAAAAAATACTTTGGGGTGGTTGGACCGCTCTTGAAAGTCGCTTTTTCATTCTCGCTCTTAATTTTATGAGAGCTTTAAACTTTTAAAAACAAAGATTTACAGCTTCTTCTAGATTTTAGTGCAACACATTAAGTCTAATCGTCGGTTACCTAAACCTAATACTATGTTTATGTAATAACATAATGGGGCTGATTAAGTTGCTTCGTTAACTCAAGTATACAAAACAGTAGCCAGATGCTTTATAAGTAACTTGAAAACTTATCGCATGGGAATAATGTATAAAATAATAAACGTCAAAATCTGTGATAGTTGAGAAAAATTTGGTCCGAGTTAAACCATAACATGAAAAAACGAGCAAGAATGATAAATGGATTGTACGTTTGGTATACCGAAGAAATCAGTGGCAAAAACAATTAACAAATCAACTCAAAGCAATTAGCTTTTAGTAAAGTTATCATCAAAGAAGTGCAATTTACACGGAGCATTAGTTTTAGACAAGTGGGATCTGTTTAAAACGGGACTTACGCGACTTGGACGCTGCTTGGTAGCCAGTCAAGTCTAATTAATTTTTTTTTCTCTCCAAGACTATATTTTATTATAAGCGGAAACCACGAAGAGAAAAACGAAATTTATTAAAAAGAGTGAAAGTTGATAGAAATTCGTAACATTTTGACATTCGTCTGGTTCATTTGAGCGTTTAAAAATATAAATAAAGAAAATTGTGTAAGTCATCGTTGGTGTGTATTGGTTAAGGAGGCGGCAGTTCTCCAAGTAAACAATTCTTGATATCCAATGAAATGAACTAACTCTTGACCCTAAGTTCTTGTCACTTCATCAACTCAAACCCGAGATTTAAGAGCACGCGTGTGTGATGAATACTTCTTAATCAATTGTTGGGGGTGGCCAAATTCTTGGAATATATAACTTTAAATTAAGGATGGAGACGACCGCTATTTCATCAACCGATTTAATTTCAATTAAACCTATATTAGAAGGTACGCTTTGAAATATTAATCTGTCATTAATAAATTAATAGATACTCAAACCAACATGTGTTTTGAGATATTTAAGTGGAGATTATGTATTATGTTATTAACAACACGTGACTTTAATATAATTGGGTTATTACGTTTACTACAAATTAATGAAAAGGAATTATAAGTTGCTTTATCAGTAACGTACTTCATCATCTCGAAAGAGAGTGCAACACCATTAAGATTAAATTTTATATTATATTTCCATATCTTCCAACTCTTTGTTACATTATTTCATAACATTATGTAATAATTGGAAAAAAAACTACTATTTGAATGGAATTACCCCCCTTCGGCGATACTCCTATGGTATTTTGTAATTCCCGCGAATTGGTCAACCTAGCGCCAACTAGCGGAGGAAACATGGCAGAAGAGCTTATTATGGTGAAGAAAAGTGAAGGTACAATGGACCACACCAAACCAAAATTTTTGCTAAGAAATTACTGATAAAATGGAAACCGGCTAATAACACTGTGCGAAATCTAGAGATACAAAAAATGAAACATCGAAGGAGGAAAACGAAGTTTATCGAAACCGACCAATGAGATAGCAGGTAATTCTAACTTTAAAAATGATTACATACCTGGTATCGTCCGGGAAAAATCCAAGATAGATTATACTTGATACAATATATAGTTAGTACTGCAGATCAAAATTTAAAAAATATAAATTTCAAGGAATTAACTGGCCAACTGGAAGAATGCTTATATTCCAAATTCAAAAATAAAAACCGAATTTGCGAATCAAGTTCTGATTCGTATGGCATTGTTAAGTAACGAAGAAATGGCAAGCGAAGAATTGAAAATTACATTAAGCTCACAGTTTTTCTTACTACAAGCTGAATATCAAGTTTTCGTGAGGAAATTCTTTATTTTAAAAATTTTCCCCATGCAATTTATATGGGTTTCCTCCTATTTCTAATTTATTTGTACTTTAAGAAAAGAATTTGACTTTTTTAGTATCTAGTATAAGTAATAAAAAGCATTTTTTTCAATATTTGATTTAATTTGTTTGATGTCTACACAGTAAATATAAAATAAAAAAGCGGCACGGTAGGGATCGTAAACATGCCGTGAGATTGAAATTTTCCGGTTAATTGGGATGTAAAAAATTAACAGCCAGTAAATACTAAAATATGATATACATATTTAAATTGTTACCGAATTAAATAATTTTTCGAAGAAAGCGGTTGCAAATCTTAACCAATTTATAAAATTGTAAAATTTATAAAATATAATTTGTATTTATTTATAAAATAAATAGGTATTAAAATTTTAATACATAAAATGCACAAATTACACTTAAAACTTCCAGACTTGGCGTCAGCTGAATTTAATCGCTTTGATTAATTTACTATGTGTTTATTACAAGTAGTGCCGTTTGTGGGATCTTGATTCCGGCTAATTGAATGCCGAATCTACACAAATTTACTCCCAAGACGTCAACCGTCGGGTCAGTTTGATAGTACCGACTACAACATAATCTTGTTATAAAAAATATAAACTTGACTGGAGTAAACTATAATTTTTATAGAATTTCATAAGGAACATTAGGTCAGCGTGGCCGATATAATTTAGATTACATTAAGTACAAGAATTGCCCCTTTACCTTCCGCTAAATTCGCCACTAGTATTTACTAATCGTTCACAAGTATTTCTTATTTAGAGTAGTATTAGATTATCCAGATTGTGCGACCTTAAGGCCGCACACTGACCCATTACTCCTCCTCCGTAAATTCACAACTTCTAAACTAAATTTAGTTTGGAATTCCCTTGGAAATCATTGTTAATATGTTGGAATTTCGTGGAAATCATTTAAATTTCGTGAAAATCTCTGCAATTTCTTGAAAATCAGTGGAATTAACTAATATTTTCTAAGATTGTATTTGTTTTGGAATTTCCTTGATGTCTTGGAAATCACTGGAATTCTTGAAGTTGTACTTTTATGGGAATTCGCTTGGAAATTATTTCAATTATTTGAAAATAATGCTTAAATTTCCGTGAAAATCCTGAAATTTTCTAAAATAATTTAACATGGCATTTGTGTGAAATTTGCTTGAATTTTACTACAATTCCTTGCAGATTTTTCGAATTCCTTGGAAATTTCTGGAATTCTATGGAAATAATTTACCTTCCAAATTCTGTTCACATTTTTTTTTCAAATTTCCTATGCGACCATTCAAGCAGTCCTAGAAATTTCTCTGATCCTAGAACATAGAAATTTAATCCTAAAAATTAACAATTTGCGGTTTTCAAACATAAAAAATACATTTCATACAAAAATTATTTTGTTATTTTGAATTGCGCTATTCCGTCCGGTCTTGTATTGTGTAGTATTTATTTTTTGTTTTTCAATTTTATTATTCCAGTGTTAGCCAGAGGGTGGACTCCATAGCAAATGATGGACAAAACTAAAAAAATATTTGTTTAAATTTGGAACTTTCTTCAAAAATCAACATACCATCGTGATCGCATTTTTTTGATAGCATTGATAACATTTTTTTCTATGATTTTCTAGCTCTGCTGTTAACACATCAGTAAAGAATTTGATGGGCCAATAAATAAGTGCGTCATGCCGATATTATTTATTTGCATGATATTACTAATAATAAGGAATAACAATTAACAATTTTTTAATTTCCAAGTAATTAATCCAAATTGAAACAAACGTATGATTTAATAGCGGATAAGTCAATCAACAACCGTGAACATACGACTTATATTTTATTATCCAAAATTTTACGATTCCTTTCAAGTTATTTGGAGTTTTGGTTTTCGTCGTTACTTGTCAAACTGTGAAAGACAGTTTAATAGGCAGGACAATAAAAATATATGTATAATATATCGAATCTGGAGTGGTGTAACGTAAACCAAACCCCCAGATACGCAGGGGTTTAAAAGTAAAAAGTTAATTTTATGTGTCAATCACTGGGAAAAGCATCACGTTTCACACTAAAAATACTAATCCTTCAAAAATTAAACCATCAAAAATGCTGACGTTTAGTGCTGTTTAGGCTCGACGACCATAATTAAACAAGAATGTCCTTAAAATATTGAGAACAATAATTATTATCGACAATTAAATTCACAATTCACACGCCAAACTTAATCAAGTCGAGGTATAATTTCATAGTTTATGTCTGCCAGCAACATTTTTAAAAGAGATAAGCGCCCGACAGAAAATCTTATCAAGATTGAAACGCCGAGTAAATAAACAGCAATAAAACTGCAAGTGCAGTTATAAATATGGCTGCATGTTCACAAAGTAAACTATCTGATGAACTTCCGGCCAGAAAATAGTATCTACAATTGTCGGCCTTTGTTCAGCCACAGAGGAAAAATTAAAGTAATTATTTTTTAGCAAAAAGTCAATACGTCGTCGCTTCACTTTCACTTTAAACCCACCAGAAATTTATTTCCTCTTTTCTAATTTCAGACGAAGTTGCTCCATCATCCACTCTGCCAAAACCTACACATTCACAAACAGGGCATTGTATTTTCAATTGTTATTCTAATAAAATTTTTCATTGAAAAGATCTTACCCAAGCAGTTGGCATAAACTTGAAACAACGACCAAAATAATTTTAAAAAAAATTATTTTTTTACTTGGCGTTGGAAGAAGTTTTGCAATCGAATTTTCGGCTGCTTATCAAGCTGCGATTTGGGAACAAGTTTTGTAAATTGCAACTTTTTTTTATTTACCTATTCAGCAAAATATTGTCTCTGCATTCACGCCTGTCGCTTATGCAACTAATGCAGTGAGACCAAAAACAATCAGATAATTCGGTGATTTACCTCCATAAAGATTTTCTTTTCTATTTTGAGTAGTCACAATTTGTAACTTTAAGTATGGCATATTATGCAGCCTCCACCATATTTGCATTAAAAAATAAATCGTAGTTGGCATTAAAACTAGGATTTTAATGCTGCCAAAATAAATTAGGCATGCAAGTCATTTACTCTACATTTTTACATTAGCAAAGTAAAAAACTTGTTTCTAGTTAAAAATTCAATCTGGAGCAAAACTTAAATTGAGAACTAACTCAATAAATTTAAATTCTTGATCCAAATATTTGATATTTTCCAATTAACTTTTTTTAGTTTCATGTTTATTATATCTCTGATAAGGTAATCCGCCTAGGAGTACAGGTGGCTGTGACGAAAATTGTAGATTTCTATGTGATTGAAAAATGGTTTAGAAACCTCTTTGCACCTCTACTTTTGGTGTCGAAACATAATGAAATTTAGAACCGGTAAACTTTTAATTTAAAAAATTGCTTTATCGCCATTTTTAAAATCTTAACAAAACTTTTAATCAAGGTAAAGTATAATAATAGTATATTCGGTGACAAGGGCGTAAAGTCGGTTATTATATGCAAGAACAGAAAATCAAAATTTAAATATTGCAGAAAAATTTTTTTTATAATAATTGCGTTCTCAAATTTATTAAATAAAATTCTCGATCGACAACAAAGTAAGCAACTACTATTTTATAATAATTTCCAATTAGTGCAGAAATAATTTCCATATATTATTATAGTTTATTAATTATAGAAAATTTATTATACTAATAATAATTATAATAATTCCAGTTATTATAATAACTACATTAATTAAAACTGAAATGCTAAGTTCGAAAAGTTATTGTGGAAATAAATGATTTTCTATTTTCAAATATCACGAGAAGTGCCAAAATGCAAGATATTTTAAAATGACCTTTAGTTTTGAATAACCTACCTTATGATAAATATTAGTGAATCGTATTTTGGGGATGTTAAAAAAGTGCATCCAAAAATACATATGATACTGATTGCATTTAAATAATTCTTTGAAAAGACCAAGCTAACCCAATTCCAAGATTATATGCTGTGATGAACTTTGCGGTCCTTTTGTAATGAGATAGGGGTAATACTTTAAAAATATGTAGTGGACTGGTGATAGACAACAAGAAATTATGATATATAACAGCTGCTTCCTCACTTGGATATTTAAATAAAACAAAAAAAGCATATTATTTACATTCTTTATTGATCTGGTATGAAGTTGCGGATTATGATTATCACATAGTGCGTAGCAGTGTTTCGGTGCAATCGTCGATAAAATAATTAGCAATTTCTCAATTTCAATTTATACTTCAGCAAAGCTTTTTGCCCTATCCATCCATCGATGTCGAGCAACTTTTGAAAAAACATCTCAGAGACGTAAGTTTCTTGGAAAATTCAAATCGTGAACGATTTTGTCCAATTTGTTGGCACTTAACTTCCGTTCTTGTTGAATTTCAAGGGTGAGTGTGGGCTGAAAGTCTTTGGCCTTTCACTGTTTCTCATTATGCATGTTCCTGAATCTTGAACTTGAAACTCTAGATTTTTATTTTCAGGTAACGCTATTGAGCACGATAGAATGCCACTATGCAAATGCCGCAGTCAAGTGCACCAGATTTTTCAGACCTCATTGCTGTTATTTGTTCTTCTAAGTAAACTATTCCATCCGTTCCTGGTGCGCTCCAATCTACAATCATTCAGTTATTAAGAAGAAGTGAAGGTAAAAATTCGTTATGAAGAAAAGAAAAAGACACCGCCATCGGTGTAAAAAATAATATTGTATGCTTCAGCAAAATAATAGTATTATATGGTCAGGATGCAAGGAAAAGGGTTCATTTATCCTAATTTTCAACTACTCACTTTTGGAGTATGACTAAAGAGCGAAGTATACATACATAGTATGTCATACCCCCCAAACCCTCCGGTCTACATCTACGTTATAAGCCTTTAAGAATCAGTTTTATGATACATAGCAAGAGTGCGATCTTATTTTTGGGCAGCCAATTTTCTTCTTAGAGAGCTTAAAATGAGCTATAATTTGAAAAAGACAGTTATTACAAAATACCCATCGCAAGATAATATACGAAATCAATTTGCAATGTTTTGACAAAAACACATTTTGATACGTAATGATCGTCGCGACAAGATTGTAACTAAAAAAAGGAGGTCGTAGGTGAAAGAATGTTGCGTACCACTGCTAGATTATGTTCGTTTGTTCACTATACAGGGCGATTCGTGAGTGGACAAAATTTAAACGGTTTGTTGGAAGGGGATTTTATGAACAAAAGTGTTTCGCGTTTATGATTCGCTGACTCACGTAGTCACACGTCCTACTTTCATCAGGACAATGGCATAATCCTTATTTTATACACCTAACATAACAGTACTGGAACTCCAGGGCGGTAAGAGGTTTTAAACATTTTTTTTCTTCTCATTTACCCCCCCCCCCCTAATATCTTCATTAGGCTAGTGCTAACCTATTATTGCTCGATTTATTCACAAAAAAATTATTTGGAGGTGGAATCAGATATAAGACAATTAGAAACTTAACCCTTTGGCTGTCGTGTGACCTGATTTTTAACATTGTAGCGGCCAATGTGTAAAATATTCACAATAAGATATATGTATTGGAAAAATGTAATTATAAGACACCCCATTTAAATCATGATGGAATGGAACTATTTACTTAATTAAATTCTCGAATAATAGCGGGATAATAAATACAAAATAGCAAATCTAATTGATTAAAATTCCAATAATGAATTATGACAATCCAATAAATACCAACTGTGCCGGTTATATTCAATGCAATATCATAATGACTTGCATTAAACTAATACAACCTCAAGAGATACCATACAAAATTATTACATTTTACTTACTTTATTGTATCATAAAATATTCTTCATGCCTATCATAATTAATGGTTTTTTACCTCTGCAATAACTAATCCATTCCAGTTTTGAAATAAAATAAAGAAAAAGTAATAAGCTCAATATTTTCTATGGATAGAAAGCGATGAGCTTATTACTTTAAATCCTCAAGACGATTGACGTGAAAATTATATTTAATGATAGCAATGATGGTTTGAAAACGAACGTCTTCATAGACATTTTCTCGAACTCCTTTCAGAAAAATGCACCATAAAAGCCATTTTAAGAGATCTTTTAGTTATAGATAAATTTTCATTCCAAAAAGAGATATGTAAAATTTTGGAATGCTAGCTATTATTTACATTTCAGTAGAATTTTGGAAATAAAACATAAAAATGGAAAATGTATTTGTTTGATTGTTAGAAAAAAATTAATCCAAATGAAGAGAAAAAAGAGTACCTAACTCTAATAATTCACTGCTGAAGAATTTCTTTTTTTTGGCTGCGCAGAGCTCGGAAGAAGTACATGAGATATTACCTATAAATGTAGCTTGTAGATTCAAGCTATCTCTTTAGAACTACATTTAATCGTTTCGATAATTCAATTTCAACAGTAAATACTAACCGTAAAACATCTTCTACAGAGCCTTTGGAATCATAATGATGTGCATGCATTTAATTGCTTCGAGATGTATTTCTTTTTAAGATTACTTAGTTCGATAGCATACGAAGAAATTATCAAGTCGAGAGTACAACATCAATTTCTATCCTTGAGCTACTGATTCAGTAATATCTTCATGAACTTCGTTGCAACTTTGTTCTATTTTATAATTTACCTTCCATTTTACCCGAAAACTGTCTTTTATTCAGAATTTTGGCTTCCCCTATAGCAGAAATATTTCATCAAAATTTGGCTTAGTAAAGCGACACACAAAATTTTTTTCAGAGTAAAACCTAGCCTACCACCATAACCTACCATCACCGATCACCAAAATGGGCAGTGTCCAGAATTCGAGCAATTATTGTTCGTCTTCATCAAAAAGTAGTATCATATTCTACAAATGAATTCAGTTTGCCTCTCTAAATCTAATTTTTCGACTGTTTTTCACACCATTCAGTTCAATTTTTAATTCTGTAGCTGTAAGCGAAGATATAGGTTTACCAAAGGAAGTAATCATTTTGAATTTTGCGTTCCGAAAATAATGCGAAATTAGCATACTCTTATGGAAATTTTATTTCAATTTATACAGAGCCTTTTTGAAGTCGCTGTATCTCAAAAACGGTGCGACCAAATAGAAAAATGTATAAAAACAAAAATAAAGAGAATGAAATTTGCAAGAAAAAATTTTAATTAAGTATTGCTGTAAAACCGATTTTTATATGACAAAAAGAGTCTTCAAAAAATTCAATTTACATTGCTAACATAGAAGTGTACGAATACTTTCTACGGCCACTGGACTTCGTGATGGCTTCACAGAATTATTTTTTCCTGTTCCGCAAACTTCATTTAGTAATTACCCCCTTGGGTTCGCCTCAAAAATTCTTCTTAAGGATGCGATAAACGCAAGTGAGATGCAAGTATATTTTGAGATCTGTAAGAGAGAGACAGGTACGTCAGGTGTTTTATTACAGTTACTGGCGTGCGTGGTTAGGTTTAGTAAGTAAAGTACAAATTACATCCTGACTTAATTCGTTTTTCCATATGCCAGAAAAGAATTTTGTAATTCCTAAGTAAATATACCGATAAAAGAATAAATTTTGGTTAACTCTACGCAGTTGTTATTCAAATATTATAATATTTTGCCTAAAAAGTTTTTCTTTGAATGGCAGTGACTCTAGTTTTACTCAGGTAAATAAAAACTCAAAATATCAAATGGTCAAGTATGTCATTAATATAAATTTCAGCTTTGAGATGAGGCAAACAGAACATAAAACAATAAATAATTCAAAAATCACTCGCCTCTCCACATGTTTGAGTGGAAGAGTCAACCGAATGATAAAGTAAAACTGCTCAAATTAAAATTTCAGATGGGAAACTGAATAGTAGTAATAAAAGTATGTTGTCCTGATTAGTTAAAAAACTAACACTCTAGCTCCTTTGAGAGCTAGGAAAGATTTTTCTCGTTCTCTCGTTAGGGGTCAGAGGGACTCTTCTTCAATAGTTTGGGGATGTATACCCTAAGTTTTTTTAATTTATAATATTTTTATTAAGAAAAATCAATTTACATAAGAAATGAAGTGCAATTTACTTCGATTAATTTTCCATTGATCCTTCCATCGTCCTTATACAGTTTTTCTTTACCCAACCAGGGTAAAGTATGTAGAATATTGGTGGTGATACATTTTAAAAATACCACGCTTGGCCAAATTTGCATTCCTCGACTTCTCTCGCTTTTGATGGAACACTCGAAACCGCACAGGAAGTAATGCGGACGTTTATCCACATGTGGCACAAATAATTCTAAATCTATCAAAAGGCTGAAATGCAAACGTTAATTATTGATTAAATTTAAATTAAAGTGCAAAGTTAAAAAAAAAAAGATACAAATCATTGTTGAAATAACACAAATTATATAAATGAGAGGGCGGGCGAAACCACAACTTCCCAGACAGGTGTCAATCAAAATCACCGAAATTTTAATGGCAAATAACACAACAAATAATTAATTACAATACAATTACATAAATCGAAACAAATACATAATCACATAAAAAACTTAAACAATCATAAAAAAATACAATTACAACTAATGATGACATCGTTCAGCATGCATTATTCCGATAGAAGGAAATAATTATGGTCGGTATCGTTGATTGATGAACAAAATCAGCTTTCACAATGATCTCAGATTCAAATACATCTGTCAAATCACTGTGAAAACCAGTTTCGTCTCGCTGACGTTACAATGACATGGTAAATTCCTCGCAAGAAAATCTTGGGGGGTTTCGTCTTCGGTAACCCCATAACATCTTAAAATCCATTTGGATGATTGGCGTCGTCTTCTATCTTGCAATAACGATCCTTCTAAAGGAATAATAAAACTCGAGTGTACAAAATTATCACTGATGCTGATAATATACGTGTCGAGCTCATGAATGGAAGAAAATATCTGAATGAAGATTGCTAATATGTTGATAAAAAATGTGACCAAATTCCAAAATATGCCAAGAATCTCACGTTTGAATCATTCGTTTATTTTTAGATTAATTTCACAAATTTTAATCAGAACTGTGCATTACAGGTCAAAAATAACGAAATAACAGAAACTGTGATCAACACCGAGGAGCTGTAAATGATAACTTTTTATCAAAATTATATGACCCAATAATAATAAATAATAATAATATGCGAGTAGCAAAACATCAAACCGACTTCTTCTCGTGTTTGGCTTCTACAATGAGCTGCGACTTTATCACAAACCGGATGTGATACGGCACAAGTCATTATCAAAGTTAAGAGTATTAAAACTACAAAGCAATTTCCGATTTGTTTAAAAAAAAGTTACGCTTTTAAAACCACACCCTCAATTAACAAACTCCTCACAAATACAGTTAATGTAAAAAGGGGGCAATTAGCTGTGAAGAATGTGCTAAGTAGGAGGATTAAAGAAAGACCAGCCGACAAAGACCATGATCGAGTTACATACAAAAGTCGCTAATTAGTATACCCTGAACTCGTCATAATTTTGCTTACATATGGTCTCTCCACCGTCATGCACCATTAATGTTCTTGTGCATCCAATCCAAAAGAGGATTATTCGTAGACTCAATCGAAATATTATTTATAACTTATCGCGAATAACTGATTGAAGACGAGAATGAGAAAAAATGTGATATTCAAGAATGATGTTATCACGAGACAACCAGCTGCCACAGGAAGTGGATGATAAAATATTGATGACCCAAGACCTTATAATATTTTTAATTATTACAAATTCCACAGCACCAATTTATATGAATCTGCTTCTAGCGATATTATCAGTGCGTCACAAAATTAAATAAAGAAGGTAATAGGAAATTAATAATGGACCTCCATCACGCAAGTTTTCGAATTTCAGAACTCGGTATTGGAACGCAAAATAATACCATACGGCCTCTAGTAGTGGAAAGCTACATCCTTCAGCGGAGACGTGCACCACAGCAACGTTGCTTTGGGTTACAACCAGTAGATGGCGGAGTTGGTTACAGATTTCTGTATTTGTAGTTTTCTGTAAGTTTTAACAGGAACCTGTAATATACGAGATTCCTTCCATCACCGACTGCCAACAAATTAGAAACCAATTTTTGAAAAACTGCAAGATTTCGAGAGAAAAAACCTGTATGTAAATGTTTAGGCCGGTTCGATGGTGACGTAACTCATTATTATGATTAAGAATGCATTCCTGCATTACAAAGAACGATTCTATTTAAAGAACTGTTAACGTCATTTGGCTAATTGAAGAATTAATTACAATTGTTATTTTTAAAATGGTAGTAGAAACCAGGCGCACGAACATGACATAATATGCATTAAATGATCATAAAACTCATAACTCCATAATTTGAAATATCCCAAGAATTTCGCGATGCTAAAATCCGGGCAAGTAAAATAAATACACGAGAGAAGTTTACAGGAAATTGAATCAAAGAATATGTAGATACAGAACTTTGACCCAGGAGCAAACTGCAGCTTATCTTCTGTTATGTATACAAAAAATTGCCGGAAATGAATTGACCAGTTTGTATACACAATCGTAAACATTTTGACTAATTCAGAAAAAAGCATAAAATTTAACCGCTTCCAGGCAATAAAAACGAATTGAAATCCCAAAAAAATAGAAAGTCAAAATTGTTACCTTTCGGTGGAGTTTTCATTTTTGAAGTTCTGCTGCTGGTGTTTGAAGTTGGTGGTTTTGGAAAAGAGGTCAGCAAAATGCAGTTCGTCGACTCTGTAGGGACCATTGCTACAATAATAGGATACATTAAAAATTTTAATATTTGGAGTAGGTACATTGTTATATCTGATAATCTTACTCTACCTACACACTCAAATGAGAATGTGAGTAAACAGCTAAACCAGACTTAGAACGAAACAGAACTTGTTTCAATGAGAGATAGCTTGAGAATCCTAGGAATGCAATACAGCTTAGCACAAATATTTACCTCGAACAACCGTAATCAACTACCTTAACACAGCAAGAGAAAATTGTTCATTAATTTCTACTATTTCCAGAGCTACGCCTATTTATTTACAGTTTAACAAGATCCATTAGTAACATGTAGCAATAACACTCAAATAATACCAGAAATTTGATATAGCTTCGCATTTCACCCATTAAAAATATTAAAATTTTCAAGATATCAATCCAACCACCGCACATACAGACATTACAAGATATAAATTATGGAATTTTCATAAAAATAAAATTAAGAAATCAATTTGCATATTTATGTATTAAAAACACCATTCGATACCATCGACATCAAAGGTATCTGTACAAACAAGAGCCCGCTAGTTGTTCATCAACTTTTTCGGTAGAAAAACGTAGTACTGGAAGTGCAATGATCCGACGAACTACTCTCGAAGAATGCAGTCACCGAAAGAATGCAATAACTGCTTAAAACTATGGTAAAACAACAGAAGCCGAAAACCAGACCAACGTAAAAGACGTAAACTCGTATGTGGTATGTAATTTAGAAACTGTAAATTGAAGAGCGCACATGAGAAGCATCTATTAAATAAAATACCCGGTTGGCCGGACCCGCCAATCAGGTGAATTTGGCAAAAATGAAATTCCTAAACGCCAACAAAGGAAACATTTTTGTTGCGACATTCAAATGCGGAAGGATTTGCGACTTGGAGATCTGCAGTAACAAACAGCTGACCGTGGGACAGGCGTCCATGAAAAAGTCGCACGGTCCACACGCCGCAGCTTCTCCCGATACTCACCACGCAACAAGTTAGTACTTGACTAACTTGCAATAATAAAACACACCGAATGTCGAACTCTTACTTAAACCAAAATTACACTTAATTAAGATATTAAATTTTCAGATTTAACTATTTCTAATGCAATAAAGATGGAAATAAAATTTAATATGCGCGATTTACTCGAATTACAATAATTAATGTGCTTTCAGATAAAAAAAATCATAAAAATGTATTTAGCACGTTTGAATTTACATAATTAAAAGTCTTGTACTGCATTCTCACACACTAGACGAACTTGTAAAAAAATGTTATATAATTTAAACTTGAAAAAAATTCATAATTCCATTTAAACAATGCAAATGATGCGATTACTATGCGCTACTTGATTTTTTCGGTGTCAAGAACTGGAAATTAGGATTGCCAAATGCAGCCTCATCAACTCGAAATTTAAAACCGATAAAAAAATGTAATCTCTTTTTGCCAAACAGCATGAAGCAACGCGACTAATCTACTTACACTTTCATCAAGATTGTGCATCGCATGAAATCGTCGGGGGACCCATGGGAAAAACCTGCCAGCCAACAGACCAAATGGAATTTGAAGAAAATTTTGATCAACTTCTTCGGAGCAGTAAATTAAAACGTGCGAAAGAAATGTGGTGCATAATATTATTAAAGCGTGGGGAAGGAATCAAAAGCGGTTGCGATTATTTTATTGATAATAAAACGCAGTTAAAATTAATTTGTGAGAAAAAATAATTACTTCACTTCAAGCAACATCTCTCAAATTCTAATTAGGTTCACAGTCATAAGTGCAAATTTTATATTGCTTTAGGTAATAATTTATTAGCCAATAAACGTTTAACGTTGTACCATAAAACGATAATGGACTCGAAAACCGGAATGCTTCTCGAAAATTGCAAAAATACCACCCTCCAGAACATTTTGAGAGCTCCAGCCGGGTGCAAGGTTCCACGCCATATATTAACAACAAACATACCGATCTTATTTCAGATACCATTTTACGATAATTCATATTACAATGTAGATACTACATTTTTTATATTATAATTTATTACGTTGTCATTTACATTTTTGGTATACGGTTAAAAATAACAAGAGTGTATGTGACGCACGTGAATGGATTAACGAGATATTGGTGTTTCTCTGAATCAAGCGAAAAACAACAGCTAAACTTATGCAAGACAAACTTCCCTGGTGCCAAAAATATTTCCACTGGTATGAGGAAAATAATAATGTAATGTTATGACCTCAACCATTGATTATAAATTGTTCACAAGATACGCAACCCGATGGGAAATTTTGAGCCATAATTTATTCCCAACAACGCTTTAGACACTTTTGCACTATCAACTTACTAATACCCAACTCAGGTTTACGCATAAGATTATTTATCACAAGGTTGCGTATGATCTTGTGAACAATTTATAAGCAATGCTTCCAAGAAGAGATTTGCCAACATTTAAAAAAATTTAACTTCCTCCAAAACATAAATCAATTTAGCTGTCTTGTGAAAAACAATTGCCAATAAGTTCCTTTTTGCACGATTCGTTTTCATTTGTTTATTTTGATCTGTCAAAGTAATTTATTGGCAATTGTTTTTCATGTGGCAATTTATTTTGTTCAAAGTGATTGCTTTATTTTCACGAATTTCCTATTTCGTGAGATATTTTCAAATTTCGTTTCTGAGCTTTTCACCAGATTTTCGCAGGGCGGGAAAAGGGAAACAATTTTTACCAAGATGCTTCAATTGACGCACATGAATGGATTAACGAGATTCCAAAAATCGCCTGGACCGAATTTTTTTCATCCACAAAGCGACCGTTTTTGCGATAAGACTTTACCCATGTTTTGACGAATATTCTAATTGTTCACGTTCATTTTGCTTTTCGATCGAATCAAAAAATTCTAAAATTTCCATAATTCTATTCTAATGGAATAAAAATCAATGGAGTTCCACACCAATCGCGTTCCAGTCTTCACTTATTACCTCTCGTTATTTTTTATTATATTGCAAGCATATTATTTTCCCATACTGAAACCTTTCAAGCGCTTTCAATTGGGAAGATTTTCCACGATGTTTATCTCATGGATCGGCACTTTTGAATTTAAAAATTCTTTTAAAAAAATAACTGAAAAGATACTTTACGAAACAAAGCAGTATAATATTGTCGACAAAATCGTCAAGCTTAATGAAACTTCCAACATGAAAAATGTATGCTTTTCAAAGTTAAGCAATCAAAATTACACTGCATCTCTTTGCTCTACGTCGTCGCTGAAAAACTATGTTTATGGAAAAAATTCGTTCATAAAAGTTGAATATCGGACTGAATTTTAAGCAGATCGGATAGTTTTGAAAATTAATATTTATTACTTTCCAGTGCATATTCTTAGATTGGAATTTATAATTGTGTGCATATATGGCAGTCAATTAATCACCTCAAGATAAAAATTCTTGCGAAGCTGCAAATGCCAAACGTCTATAAAACTAGAAATATTACAATACGTAACTCTTCAATTTAGTTCTTCACCTTCAAGAAAAAGAAAGAAGTTTTCCATTAAAAAAAATAATTTGCACACCGTAATTAAAAAGAAGAACCTCATAATTTGGTTCATCATCATCATATTATTCCAATTAATCAAACTAAATTGGTATACGTACAGCCCAATCTTTGACAGCCGCAAAAGCTACAGGATGGCTGTCACGTGCCTACGGAGTTTGTGCTTTTAGAAAAACCGCACCGCACTCTACCTAGCCTAATTCACACGCCACTTAAAATTATTGTACCATTCAGATAATATTATGTATAATATTTTATAAACAATGTATTTAAATACACCGCACGCAAACGAATAACAACAGAGGTGCCTTGTTGGCGGCAGACACTATTATGCCAAAAATATACCGACACCTAATCTATAATTAATTGAAAAACTTTCGCATTTACCAAAAATCGAATTTTTAAATTCACCGCCGAGAAACAAAAGCATTTAAAAAATGCGCAAGTTAATTAAAAGCTATGCCATTTATTTGTTGCGTCTGTGCATTTCCTTTCAGTTTTTAAAAAACTTTTGAATCAGTTCTGAAAGAACGGATATTTGATTAGGTCGTCAGATATGGAACAAATAATTGAAGTGAAAGTATTCGGGACAGGTGTCCCCCATACAATCTGAGGTCAAATTTCTCGATTACCACTAGCGGTGGTAGATCACCAAGTACATTGCAACATTCACGAGATGATCCCGAAATATTTTGGATCCTCAATGGATGACAAATTTAAATTTTGGAATTTGTTGGAAAAGACCAAGTCTTTGCCGGATAAAACTTAGATATTTATGCCGCTAGCTCATATTACCATTTTTTTAAAATTTATGCCATATTTACGACCTTGTTGTATTTATTTGATGTAAACGATTATTAGAAATTTTAACACATGCCATACAAGATGATTAAAATTGTGATCTACCGATGATAAAATTGTGGAATATATTAGAGGATATAAAATTACAGAGAAGGTTCCGATGGTAATTTGAAAATTGGTTTATCACAACGCTAAAAAATAAACACCATTAATTTTTTCGCCTTCCGGCAGCAAATTCATCCAATATAAGTTTAAGGTTTGGTGTGCAAAAATTAATCAAACACTCACAATAATTTCGTAGCCATCCGCGTGGATTTCGGAAGTACTTCCTATGATCCGATTAAAAATTCCCTGGTTATCTTGGTTGAAAATTCTAAAACAACAAAAATTGTTAATTTTTAAATTAAGTTCAATAAACGAGTGATTTCTAAACAAACAATTACGTATTGTATTAAAATTAATAACAATATCAGAATCAAATGTTTTCCGGTAACCTTCATTCCTGAAATAAAAGTGATTATCCCTCTCGATGAAATGAATATTATTAAAATTAATTGCAGTTTGTTACCTTTGTTTATTTCAATTAACAACCCCGAGGCTAGCGGCTAGAACTCGGCCTGCAGTTTCGAACCTCGACACCTTCGATTGGTGTGAGGTTGTAAATAATGTAAGAATTGAATTTTGTTGCAAAAGTTGGTTGGAACAATGCAGCATGATTCAGGAAACAACTATTTTGTCGAATAGAACCTTGAATGGACGAGTTCTTATATAAAATAATTATTATAAATAACATTTTAATACAATAATAGCATACAATTTCCAGTTTAATGGAAAACATGCATTGGGGATATAATCATGAAGAGTAATCAATTTTTTGATTGATAGAGATGACAGCTTTCACTTATCTGATGTCATGGATTTGTCATCGTAATGTTTCGGTCATACAATAACCGTAATTCTTATTAGATCATTTTTAACAATAGATTGAATTGTGTTGAACACACATTTAATTTTATCGATTTTTAATGGTGATAATAGAATTGGGCTATATAAAAAGAACAAGGAGCTAGATAATTGAATTTTTGGGGACCAACAAATAAAAAGCGGAACCCAAGGTAAATTAAAGGTATTGTAATATTTAATATTCACTGTCCGATTTAGCAGATTCCGTATTGGTCACAAAAAATTAGAACAATGCTTCAGTGTTCGAAGCAGGTGAGAAGAAACGAGAAGCAGCTGTTGCTGCTTTACAAGGCGAACCATTGCTCGACAATTCGCTTCTTTTGACTTGTAGATACACGCACATCAAAATATGGAGCTTATAATTAAATAGGACCGATACAAATTAATATAATAAACCAGTTAAAATAATTATCTCCGATCTCTCGACAACGATGCATCCATAATGGAACGATTCCGAAAAAATCATTTCCTACTTGATGCCTGTGAAATTAATTTTTTCGATTTTATTATTCAAGTTATTTATAACTTTCGAAAATGGGATAATGATTCTGTTCACCTGGTTAACCTTAATAAAAGCGGCGGACGATTATTTGCATAACAAAAATCTTCGAGATGGATAAAACAGTAATTTGAAAAAATAAAAATATTTTAATAATTAAAGTGCAATATAATTATTATTGCAGTTGCTGATAATCAAGTACAGATGCAATGTAATTATGCCCTCGACTAATGTAAATGTTTTATTAACAAGTACAGAAGATCCACCTCAAGGATGGCCAGCATTCATTGGTCAATGGTCATTATGGCATCATTAGCCATTAAAGTTTCATTTCCGCAAAAGTTTGCACCTTGATTTACAGTTGGTCGAGAGAAAAAAAGTAAAATCCACCTGTGAACCTGTGACCACCCAAACCCGCAATCAAATTCCGTTTTCCCACAAGGCGATGAAAAACGTGATTTTCACTCTCGTTATCGATTCTATTAGTTATTTGAGAAAGCGAATACAAAAAGATTTAATACTATAATGAAGTGATTTATTAGTCAGTTTAGGTATTCATATACAAGAAAATTAGCAAAAAGACGTAGGTGTAACGAAAGGGAAACAATAAATTGACGTAAAAATAACAGGATGTTAGAGGATTGCGGTGAATAAAATACCATAAATTGGATAATAATGTCCGCTGAATGTATTTATTCTCGTTTATTGCATGATGCATTGCATCGTAAACTATTACTAAAATTATTTAAACAAAGCTTTTCAATATTCAATATTTTATTCTCTTGATTGTACACGTTGACAGGTACATCATAAATAGTACATCAATTTTCCCTAAATGGTCGTACATAATAAATGCATGCAACAGATAGAACTTCAACTGTTTCACTTTTGAAAATTACAAGACAGAGGTCCTTTCAATGTTCTGGTTGCACATGAAAAGGTTGGAAACTTAAAAAATCGAACTGGACAAATTTTTTTGGATGGATCCGTCATGAACTGGAGGGGAAAATTGAAAGGGGTCACCACCAAGAGTTATCCAAGTCACCAGAAGTACTTGTTTCCAAAGTGAGAAGTAAACAAGTTATAGAACAAATAAACAAACAAAATGTATTTCGAACGAAAAAGAATTCACCTATTGATTGAAAAAGAAGACTAATACAGTTTTCGTTCACTGCTAAAAATCAACCTGTTGCATTTGGAATGCTTTCCGCTCTCAGACAAGATTCTTGAGCAATGCAATACGCTTTCTGGCTGAAAAGCTAGAAAAACCTTCAACCAGAATTATCTTTTAAATAAAACCGCCATTTTATAAGTTTACTCTATTCTAGCGTGAAACTATCTCAATCATAAATTTTAAAAATCGTAAAATGACCTTGCCATGTATATTAAAATATGCTAACATGCGTTTACGCGTAATATAAATAAAAAAAGAACAAATTACTATAATATTGTCAAACGTACAATTTCAATTATATCTTCAGGTTTGCCCGCCAGGCAGTCTCTTCCGTAGGCCTGAGAGATCGCTCAAAAATCCGAATTGGTTTACCCGGAAAAAGCCCAAACGTGACCAAATTGAAACAAGCGTAGGTAAATGGCGGAAGTTTAGACTAAAAGTAGGCAAGGTCCGTGGGGTGACGAATAACGGATAGCAGAATGATGATACCAAATTCGTAATCGTCACTTTCACGCAGTAGTGCCGAAAATGGTCGTGCCGGTCAATTTCCGACAAAATGAGCTGTCATGGTGATCCACGGGATCACGTTGATGATCCCAGATTTACGAAATAGCACAAACTTCGCGGTAAGTATTTTCGAATGGGTCACCCATTCAACATACCATGCATAGCATAACTGCAATATTCTAATGGTATAATGAAATTGTATGTAATTTTCAAATGAAATATTAAATTTGGAGCAAAAACTTAAAAAATTCGAATATATATAATTATCTAAAATTTACCTGTTAATAAGCAGCAGCTGCGGAACAGAGAAAGATATTTAGAGCCGAAGGATTGTTTGGTTTAAGAATGCACAACTATCTTGAAAAGTCCAACTATTAATTACGGTATAACGACTGGGCAATAAAGTAGAAAATATATGTAGGGTTGGTAGAAGTTATTCGCCTTTTAGTAGACGTCGGTCAATCCGAGAATAGATCCGGCGCGTCGTTACGTCATTAACCGTCACACCGTAAACGTAATGTGTGTAAAGAATGCCAAAGGCTTCCAACATGCCAATGTAATGCAAGATAATAAAGTCACAAATATAACTACATTTTAAACAAGTAATTTAATGTCGTAATTTTAGCAAAACCACAGTTAACCTGACGCGGGTACTAATAGAGCTATGACCCACACGTAAAAGTAAAACGAGGGAATTATTGTTTAAAAACTTTCTCACAGGTCAACTGCTTCCGTGAAATACGAAAATTATACGAGGACGGTACACTATTGAACACAAAATTTATGAATGAAATGGAGAAGCGAGGCCGAACCCACACTACCACCACATCGCACCACACCAAGCGTCTCCGAAAAGATCTTTCTTTGATGTCAATCAGTCGGGGATGAGAGCAGTTGAATGAATGTAGTAAAAAATAAAATAACTCGAACACAACGGAAGATTATCTATCATGTTATACTAATTACGACTCGTATTGACCAAATTATTAGGACTTCGACCTCCATTCCGATTTCAAAAGCTAGTTATTATTTTTTAGATAAACATTAGCGTCTTAAGGTTGTTTGTTTAAAATTGATTAACATAAATAAATTTTTTTAAAAATTCAACATAATCGTAAAATTTTCTTGGCCAAAATGCGGATAGCCGCGAGAGATTTCCAACAGCGCAAATATTTAATCTAGGTGAGGCCGAAAATGAAATCCAATAGCGTGCTTTATTTTTTTTAACATTAAACCTTGGAATACAAACTGAATTACTCGTTTTATGAATGAAAAAGATTACGTATAACCTAAATGAGGTTATTAACCTCTGCCTTTTATCTGTAACCCGCAAGAAAACCATGACACAAAATATACATCGATGGAATGTTGCAATAAAATTGGTGACAATTTTTGACACACAATAAGTTATAATTGCAGAAGTGGTCAAAACTACCTGTGCGAATGTTCTGCGGTTTAACCCTTTGTTATGACAGCTACAGAAATATTACCTTTTTACAACTGCGTTCTAAAAATAATGTAACTACATGTACGTAAATATATTCGACCATAACTCAGAAACGTTCTTTGAACATGCATTAGTGGCTTCCGTGTTTTTAAAACGACAACAATACGTATGATTTGTTTATTTGAGACGCAAGAATTTCTTGTCACAATTTATTCCACTCGATCGTAATACACGCAAACCGTAAAATACGCCATTTATTCTTCATAATTCATAAATACATGTAAGTAGGTAAATACGATAATTAAATTTTGACGAACACAATTTACATTCCGCAAGACTTTATTTACGCACACAAACAATATACTACATCAACATTTTATTATTCTATAAACTTTTAAGTGTTTTGTAGACAATCGGTTGTTTGGCTTTCTTTGCCAGGAAAAAAATAAGCATAACTAAAATAGGTTAAGTATCGGCGAAGCTGTAAATATTAATTTTTCAGCAGTAAAAAATATATATCGATAACTTATTCCACAATCTCGGTCGCTAGATAATATACTGGCCACCACATAAAACTAGTTCATGTCAAATGCGTATGAATGGCGACCCTTTTCAATGAAAAAACAACGGAATATTCCTAAGGGAACCAACCTGTTGACGGTGGGAACCTACCGTGGGAATTACACGACACACGCACGCACACACACAAACGGAAAGTAAATAATAACCAAGACGTCCGACACATTAAATATTTTATAAGAACATCCAGATTACGTCGCACACATTTTTGGAACTTTTCTCATCCAAAATTGAACTAGACGATTATCCCCCCCCCCCCCCCCCCCCCCAGGTACTGTCTTGTCAGAAAGTCAACTGATACAAAGTTGCAGATGTTTAATGAGTTAAAACAAATTAAATCCTCGATTGTACAATGTAATTGCATTTATTCTGGGAAGTAATAAAAAATCTTTGTCGCCTTTATAAAGATTTATGGATATAATTTTTTAATTGTTAGTTTCAAAATTACATAACTTTACGCATTAGCATGACGGTAACTAATTACTATTGCCAATCTTCCGTTTAAGCCATTTGTATATCATTCAATTTCAAAAATTGTATCAATTTCGTCGAGTAAATTCTACACCCTCGACGTAATTGGAATCCATGGCTTGAGAAAGTGGTGGTCAGAGTAGTTCTCAAATAATTCATCTTCTTGTACTGGAGGGTATTCCATACCCCATACCCCCCAGACCCCCCGGTTTGGAAGGTTAGTTTTGAGTTAGGGCTAAGTTTTTCGGTTCATGCACTTCAAATTTTCTGGACCACTGATATTGGGTTTCACAAGAGATTTAAAATTCAATCCAATAATCAAACAATATAACGAAGCTTTTTTATTGTTGAAACTAGCTGACTTGCGATAATTTATTGTTCGACTTGAAAGTTCCTAAAGTCGTCCAAAGCGATCCGTATGAAATAATTTTTTTTTAAATTCCCTTCACCGATCAAAACGTCGCCGAAATAAAGTTTTCCTGATTTAGCAAGAATAAATTGACGTAGAGAGCTGGGAACAGCGGCGTTAAAATTTCATTTCGATCGTGCTTCTCGTTGGGAAGAAAAGGGACAGACTTGTTAGGGTTAATCTAGAATCTCGTTAAACCATTCATGCGCGTCATACAATTTCGAAAGGAATTATATTTTAGCATTTTCTTGCACAAAAAACTTTCCCAAATCCTACTGAGTAAGTGTGCCAAATTTGATTGAAATCGGTCAAACATACCTACATCAAATTTTATAATATACAGAATATTGTGGTTATAATTTTAATCCTAGCTTAAATTTTACACCATTCAATACTGAATTCCACTTTAAACAAAATTTCCAATCTAAGTCTTTGGCTGAATTTGACAAATAAAAGCTGGGGAAGAGGTGAAACATAAACAAAAACACAAAAGCATAACAGAAATGTATTTGTTGTACAGTGATGGGTTTTCAGCCGAAATCTACAGAAGTACGTTTATGGAAACTCCATAATTCCACTTTAATCTGTTGAATATTTTTCGTATAATCACGAAAGCGAATTTATGATTTGAGAAACTGGTGGTCTGAGCGATTGCAGTCAATATACAGATCTTTCCAATTTTATGATTTGACCGAATTCAAAATTGATTGCTTCTGTATATTTCACATAAAGTTTGATATAATTTTAATCCCAGCTTAAATTTTAAAATATCTTCCGCACTATTTCTTGTTGCTGAAAAGAAGTAGCGTCTGGCTATTGTTATATCTTCCTAACGCCCGTCCGCTTACCGGTGCAGCGAAAATCTTATCAAAAAGCTCTGTGCGACCAGTCCTGCGCGTTTATCTTATCTCACAGAGTGAAATCCCTATTGTATCGGCTACCGTAAAAATATTAAACTAAAATTTAAGTTTGCGAAGACAAAAATTGTAGTAAATGTGTTTCTAATGAGCGTAAAACTGATTTTAGTGGAGTTAAAGCAATTTCAATATGTAAAATATTCTATTTCTCTTCTGTTTTTGTGTAAATTTGTACAAGTTCAACCAAAGTCCCAATACTCTCGTGTAACTGCGATGATAGGACAAGGATTTCTATAGGTAGAACTTCCCGTACCAACCGCCATTATGCACATATATTGTCAAAACTCTAGATGTATCGTGAATAGCAAAGTTCCCGAAACTACTGCGTTTTCCAATCCGGGGGGTCTGGGGGGTATGGAATACCCCCCAGGATATTCGAATAATTTGTTTTATAAAGGCGGACGTGAATTAAGGGTTCCCACGAGAGTTTACCTCGATGAGTAAAATTCGATAAGATATGAAATGTAAAATATATTAATGAAGTTAATAATATAAGTGGAAAAATCGTATGCACGCGAGGAGTGGCGTTCGAATAGAAAAAGAGTTCCTCGCTGGAAGCCTCCAATTAGGCGGTGTAATTTTTATTATAGAATACCACTTTTGACAAGTCAAAACATAAATTTTGGGAACTAATTATACATATTCGCTTCGTCCACCAATTCTTACTTTAATAGGGCTAAAAGGAAGCGGATGTGTTGGAACCTCAATGCACAACAATATCCGGTTGAAGTAAATGAAGTAGGCGAAGCTAAAATTGTGCAAAGTACTTATGACTAAGAACTATAAGCAAAATGCGCTATAATTTGCATCAATTGAAGAAATTGCCAATGGAACCGTCACCGATAGGGGATAACGAAATAGTTTTAGAAGCTTTCATTGACGACTGTTCGAGGAAACGTCGTTTGTTCTTGCATCATAAACCGATAATTGATGTGTAACGACAATAAACTTATAATTTCAACCAGTTTGATCAAAGTACAGTTTGTAAGCAACAATAATGAAATTACGTAAGAAATGCATAGGTAATTAGAATCCACTGCATACTCATTCCATACCTACTAAATTGCTTTACGACGTTCTTACTATTCCTAGAAATTGTTAGCACAACACATTCTTTCACATTCCATGAATTGTTCTGTATACACTCCCGGTTTTTGTTCAAATACCAAACAAAATCTGAAACCATGGATGTAGCCAGCGCTACCTACGACTTTGACGAAAGGAAGGTGCCAGAAGATCGATGTACCATATATGGTGAAACTGTAGTACACATAATTGGGTATGAAAATTTCTAATTTTATTGTAGGTCTTCAATGCTACGGGGTTGTGGGCGAAATCGACGTAAGTCTCTGTTCATTAGGCGGATATTAACGTAATAAATTGGAATCGCAAAAAGCGGTAGCAATTTTAGCAACTGCAAACCTTCAAAGAACCACTTGCGACAATTATCAACAAAAGGACAGAACAAGTCATAAATAAATGTAAATAATGGATGTTACTACAATAAATGCATTCGGCATATCAAGACGAAGAGATCGGTGCCGGTTCGGATGGCGCTACACCGTATATGGTTGTCTGTAAAGTGAATCACACGGCCTCCAGGGGTCGAGACCCGGCAGCTCTGCACGCACCCACAGGCAACCGCATTCCATTACTTAATTAGCCCACTCGACTAGTTACATATGACACAATACAATAACCACTAAGATGCGTACAAAGAATTTAATTGACAATCAATAACCACCAATTAAATCAACACCATTTCGTATAATCTAATCAATATAAATTGTTGCCCCCGTTTATTATACAAGATCTGACAGTAGCAATTATCCATTTCAAAATTTAATAATACCACCAACTCCCCATAAAACCAAACCATTCCGTTTCAATTGTGCTGCTGCCGTCTCTCCGAATCGGCCGCAGAAAAACTGTTTGCTCGGGAAAATGCAGTTTTAATTCCTCCAATATTCCATATGGTCACCAACCAGATGTTCGCGTTAAGCCGTTGTATCAAATTGATTCAGCACACTTTCATCGTTTTGCGATTTAGCACATTTCTATTTCCGTCCAATTCGAAATACCTCACGACATGCTAAATGGTGGATAATTGACTCTCATTTAGAAAACACTAAGCGTACTCGTTAAATCCACGTTCCACTTTGTTCCTCAGCCCAAGAGGACGTTCCCAGATGCTGCCAATACCGAAACTTCCGAGCATTCGTCAATTCAAACTTCGAGTTTGGAAATTATTTTCACGTTGTCGCCTGCAGAACATCCCAACAGAATGTCGCCTTATCATTTTATTAGTTCGCGAAAATTCAAACTTCCATAAAATTCTTAATAGCTTAACGGTGGGTACTAAAAATGTTTAAAATAGCACTTGACGTAAGTTTATTCAGTTTTCCATTCAACAAAGTTTTGCATCCTAATCTTCAGTAAATACGGGGCAAAAACAATTAAAGTTGGAAATAACTGTGTCGTCAGAGAATGTAAGGAGCCCGACTTAATTATTGAAAAATATTTATTATCCAAATCACTGTGTTAATTACGTCACCACATTGTCCTCCCAATATGTAAACCAGACATTTAAAAAATTTAAAGTGCCCAACTAGGACATACACCTGGGCAAAACGTCATCGGACGCTATTATGGTATATTATGAAAATGAGGGGAAAGTTCATGTAGGACGAAGATCGATTTTGGAAAACACGAATGAATGGCAGATTTGAAAATGTTCTCGACGATAGGTACTTACTTTTATCGTCCACGCTTCTCTGTCGGAATGGTGGGTTTTATCATCCTCTACTGCCGGTTCACAGATCTCTGGTCGGCGAGAGCACCTAGAAAGTAAACATATCCTTCTTATTACCCAAGCTTTGTATCCTGTCTAAGGATTAAAATTAATTCAAAATATGCACGAGGTCGTTGAACTCGAACAAGTACACACCGTCTACAATTCTAAATTGTCACACATAAATAAACCATATTAACACTATTATTCAATGACATATAGCTATCCATATCACGTTACCAATCAAAATATAAAAACAAATTTAAGTGGGTACTCAAAAATTTACTTGAGAATTGTTATCACAAAAAATCTTTCGCGAGTGCTGGCAATCGACCAAAAGTTCGATACCATCATCGGACAAAAATCTGAGATTCTCACAATCTAAACAGTGGATGCTATTGCACTTGGAGCAGATTTAGATTTTCGAAAAAAAAAAAAAAATTGAAAGGACGATCAAACACTATCGGAACGAAAGGCAGCATATGATTGACTGGCCATTTCGGTTACTGATACAAAACGATGATACCGTTTAGTGTAAGAATGTAGTTTGTAAAAAATTGGCGAATGACTAGCGGTAATTTGATGGGCCAGACGAGACTCCTAAACAGGGCCCCAGTCTATGCTAGACAGCGCTCCCACATTATTACAATTATAATCTCGTCTATTCCCAGACCCCAAAGAACTGAAGACGTCTTGCAATTTCGAAAAAAAAAGACCTCTCAATTTTTTTTGCAAAACCAGCCAAGGTCCGTTCGTTTGCGGGGAAAAAGGTGAGCGATTTTATTTTTCCTATTATGTAAAGGCGATTCGTGTCAAAATTGATAATGCAAAAAAGTGCATAAATGTTAAACTTCCTGAAGCTAAAGTGCATTGTTATTTTAAAAGTGCAATGAAAAAACAAATGCGCAACAATCAAACTTACGATAAGAACACACATTAACGTGTTACAACTAAAAAGACAATTATTGTTGGTGATAGCGAGGAAAGTGGGTTTCCTCGCGATGGCCCGACATAAAAAACCAATAAAAGGTAAAAAGTTTGCAAAATTTCAGACATTTAATTGCGAGGATTTTTTTCGAAAAAATCAAGTTTAAATTCGAAAAATTTTAAAAAATAAAAAGAAAATTCAAAAAAGTCTTACCGAGATGAAAATGTCATTTAAAAATGTTCACAGGATTAAATTTCCAAATAGGATCCCACTATGTTGCGGTGATTACAATGAACGCACACACACACTACGACAGTGAAAATACGACTAGGCTATGCGAACGGGTTTGCAAACTTACAAAACCGCATAGCAACTGGTCAACTTACGTATAGCTTCGTAAATCCGATTTCGAAATGTGCACAACAAAGACGAATCGTGAAAACGTAAGTTCCACGGTTCGTATCACATCATGAACTCGTGAACGCTGTAGTGGGGAAAAGCGACCTTCCTTATTCCAGATTTAATTTTATATACACCCCATTTACCCTCTATTTGAGTTTATCATCATCAATGACATCTCGATGACACAGTCGATCAATTTGACGTAAAAAAAACCACATTCGTCAGCTTCAAATTGCAGAAATTTAGCGACAAAAGTGCAAAAGTCGGACCATGGGCTGGCGGGACGAAAGGGGTTTTGTAAAATGGCCACCAGTCTGAAATTGTTCGGTGCGCATTAAATTTATATAAGTTTTCTTGCAAAACAATATTCAAAATTAAAACTTTTAGTGCTTATAATGCCTCTATGTTACTCCACAATCCGAAAGAACTCGTCAACTTTTGAAAACGTTTTCTGCCATAAGAGCCACGCGCCGTTTTTCACTTCATTCTGTAAATTGGAATTTTCGCCTCATTTGGGTAACAAATTTCATTATTTCAACTACTATTTCATCAAACTACGCAAAAAGAACCTAAATGCGACGATAACGAAAGAGGATAACTAAAGGAATGTTCACACGTCACCTGAAAAGTAGATGTTAGCACAAGGTTGGCTTACAAATTGATAAAAATTAAAAAAAAAACCAAAAGAAGTTGCGTTTTTAGCTTCAGTCGCAAATAACATTAATTTCCAAAGAAAAATCATAAAAAGTTGTTTTTACGGCTTCCACGACCAAAAAATTCCCTTCTCTCTTTAGGTTTTGCTCTTGAAATTTCGCACTACAACCAAAGAAAATAAATTAAATAGAAAGTTCAAAATCCGATTCATCATAGTTCGAAGTTCAAAAAAATAGTTAGGGATGAGTAATTCGGTATTGCACAAGATTTTGCAAGTAATAGTAGCAGATACAAACATTTTGGATAACAACATTTTAAAAAAAACCTAAATTATGCACACAGGTTTCAGAACTGAAATGGATTATCTCTAGTTCATCGCTTGATGATGTTAAGTATGGCGAAAACGTTTGCGAACGAAAACTTTTTGGATTTTCTAAAATATTGAGATCCATGGAATATATTTCGCAAATCTTTATTGAAACGCAGAGATTTGGGGTCTGAGGTGACAGACAGTTCCATTGGCCTCTTCATAAAGACTTATTAGTCGCACCCGCATGGATTGCAAACTAATTTCCTGAAGGGTTAATTTTTGTTTCAGAACAACCAAATAATTCGAATTCAAAATCCCACGACTAAAAGACAAACGAAGCAAATATAAAAATAAATAAAAGAAGGTTAAAATAATAAAGACATTCAATTTTTTTTTACAAATTTTACAGCTTATGTTTCTTTTCAAAAATTAGCATTCAATTATTCGAATATAGGATATAATTTATCATGAATATTATTCAAACACAGAGCAGTTTTGGAGTCGGGGAGCTGCCAAGTCTACGGTAATGTTGATGTCGACAGTTCCCCAATTGCAACAATATGTGAATATTAAAGATTAATTTATTATATCAAAAATAAATTTTTTTAAATGTGTGTGCTATTACACATAAAGTAGTGCAAAAAGTTGGAATCATAATTTTGCGAAAAGCTACAAACCTTTCAAAAATGCAACTGGTTTACCTATTACTAATTTTGCGCAAAATGAGTCATTGTCAAATAAAGTTTTCCTGGATGTTAACTTCAACTTAGTGAGATGATGAAGCGGTAGTAAAACAATTCATTCGCACACTTAAAAGTCGAAATTTCGTTTGCATGAATCAAAGCCAAAAAATGAATAACCTTCACATCCTGTCGATTTAAATATTTTGTTAGTTTTATAGCTTGGAATTATTTTTGATAAAACAACAAATCGCAGACGCGATTTCGTCTACAAATTGCGATAAAATATCATGTTTATGGATTATTGGCTATATTGTCATCCGCACCATTATCAATTTAAATGATTCCAATAGACTTAACATTATTTCGAGTGATCATCCAGTGATAAAATTCTGAAATTTGTATTTCAAAATTTAACTTTATAAATGAAACATGTTGGAACAATAAACAGCCTTGATACTTTGATAGTTTTAAAGTTTACATTCAAATTTTTCGATTGTACATTTTTATTGTTTATCTCAAGGGTGGGGTCAGTTGAATACCATGAAAAATACCAATTGCTAATTAATAAATTTCAACAAATGGAGTGCAGTTCACACAAAGATAAGTTGTCAGTATCTGTTAAGACTTGTAACAACCAATCACATTGAAGTATCTATCTATACTTCAATT
Organism: Cantharis lateralis; assembly: GCA_963170105.1. Classification (NCBI taxonomy): domain Eukaryota; kingdom Metazoa; phylum Arthropoda; class Insecta; order Coleoptera; family Cantharidae; genus Cantharis; species Cantharis lateralis. Next base: position 11,173,749 of record OY720624.1, read on the forward strand.
TGATTGGCTCCACAACAAATTGCAATGTGGGAAGTTTTTGGGCATCAGATCCAGTACACAGTGCAGTTTCAAGAAGAAGTAACCCCTGAGATAACGGAAAATTGACAAGGCCGAACTGTTGCAGAGAACACAGTTTATAAATATGAAAATCCAGACACTAACGATAGGCTTGGATGGTTGGTCGCCCATGCGTTGTAATGTAACGACTCAGAGTCCCGGTGCAAGCGTTCCAATTTCTTATCTAAATTAAGGTTTCCTACATTTAATTGAATTTAGTACAACAATGTACAATCGTCCTTATAATATGCATCCATATTAATGTCTACATATGTATATGCAGATAGTGAAAACGTCTGCAATTAAACATTACGGTAACGAGGCATTTAAATGTATGGGAGTATGGGGCACCGGCGTAAATGATAAAAATAACAGCGAAGAACTAATGATAAAAATAAAGTTGTGTACATTTCAGTTCTCGAGTCTGGAAAGGCATGGCGCCTAATAAGTAAGCAAATTACACACGGAAGTCTCTAATGTACCGAAAAGCACGTTTTATTGCTGACTAACTATAATAATAAATTTACCCCCCCGTGTACGTGTTGGCTGGATTATTATCAATGCCATAAACCTGATATTTTCTTATCTGCTGCAATGATTAAAAAATTTGAGTTCACACGATCGAAATACAAAATGTGAAACGTAACCAAACGGTAATCGATTAGTTGCATTTTGCTGTAGTGCCACTTATAAACAAGTTAAGTTGAGCATTACAAAATAATTAGTCGACGTAAAAATCAGTTCAAAATTTGCATTACTTACCCGGTGGTAAGTGAACTTTCTAGTTTATGACAAAATTAGACCCATTGCGAGTTGCGACACAAGAGAACGCCTAAGAAGGGGAAATTTTTGAGTGGGTCTCAAAAATGGAAAACTAACGCGGAATGAACGAAACAAAAAAATGTTTGTAGCGACACCAGTTTATTCTGCAAAGAATTTGGTAAAATTTAATAAATTCTGTTAGATAATCCCGTTTTGCAAAAAAAACCTATTAATTAAATTAATTAAATCTCGGCATCACATACCACACCAGAAATGTATGTACCAAGATGTAAAACACAGAAGAAGAAAAACTGGATCAACCTTTGGATTGTATTTCATAACTTATATTTTTTGAAAAAAAAAAAAAAAAAAAAGAATTTTAGAAAAATGTAGAAAATTTAAAATGGAACTCGCGTTAATGAATGCAAATTTATCATCGTGCTTGATTCCCATATACAAAAAATCAGCTGCAGTTTCAGCCAACCATCAACATAGCGATAGTTAATTAATTAAAATTATAAAACACCTTTTAATTAACTTTTGCACCATGAAAACAGGAAAAGTGCGAAGTGATACGTATCGTTCAAAATGCAAAGATTTTTAGAGCATCAAAAAATGTACAAAAAGCTGATTCCATAGCTGAATAATTATTGATAACGCGTTTCTCCATCAATATTGCAATGATGAGGAAAGAGTTCAAAAAAGCTTTGGAAAAAAGATTTTCCATCTAACTTAAAAAAATTAAATTTCATTGGTGTATGGCAGTAAAATTATCAAAATTTAAATTTCAAATTGCTTGTAGATCTAATTTTAATCCATGTTTTAAACTTCGTACCTTCTTCGTCGTAATGTTGTTATTAAAATATTGGAATTATATTATAATATATAATAATTAATAATAATAATTAAAAATTAAAATATTGAAATTAAATTTTAATAACCAATAATTTAATTTTTCATGTAATAATATATAATTATAATTAAAAAACTTAACATCTCTTTATCAATTGAAACACTTTATAATTATTTCTCCAATTATCATTTAATCTTAATTTTCAAAATATTATAGAATCCAAGATGTGGAAGACAATAATTATGAGATTTGGAAAAAGTAAATGTCTAAAATTTAGAAAAACGAAATTTTAAATTAACACAAAAAATGCAAGAAATTTAAAAAAGAAACAAAACAAAATAAAGTGAATTCGATTCAAAAAATCATGGGAAATTAAAATTATTAAAATGTTTTGTTGTTAAAGCACGAAGAAATTCAATAAGTTGCTTTAAAATTAAAATTAATTGGGCGGGAAAAATACTGTGTTCATTACGTTAATAAGTAAGCAAACACGCAATGGGGTTACCGGGGATATGGGTGGTTTGCTTAGTTAAGTTTTGGTTTAAAAAGTTAAATAAATATAAAGTTGAATTAAAAAATTACTCAAAAATTGTATTTAATTAAATAATTGAAGAATCGTAGAAATATGACAATAATACATACTGTAT